>CM055068.1:22155018-22235901 GCA_029204045.2 Tillandsia leiboldiana
GCGCCGTTCTGATGAATCGGTGTAATGGCAAGGGTTGCCACCGTAGTCTTTGCGAGTTGATCACCAGAGTTGGTGGACAGTTATTTTTTGGTGCCACAACCCAGTTGGGAGAGGTGTACAGGAGTCATGCGCGTGTTTAAGCAAGTTGCTTAACATTCTGGATTGTGCAAGTTAGCGTAGGGGCATAGGACGCCCAACTGTTTGGGTGCTCATGGAGCACAGGTATCGTTTAGCCGGAGAGAGCTGATTAGGTGGCGTATTAGCCTTTGCCCAGTGGGGCCAGAGTAGATATAGAGAGTTTGGGTCGGGGATTGACGACTTGTTAGTTGATCTTGCTCAGTGAGCATATGTCACGCCCCGGGGGTTTGTTTTAGCGGAAACGATTCATAAAAGTCGAATATTTGACGTGTAAATTTTTTTGTTTAAAAGAGAACCCCTCTTCCCCGGCACGTGCCCAGACCCGCCACACATACAGGGTCACTCTGCAACCGGACAGAGTCTCCCCTGTACGTGCACGGCGTAGCGTTCAGTACATGTTCCAACATACATAGCCAATCAATCACAACAATCATTCACAACCAACCAGCATTCTAAACTACTAAAAGAAGAACATATGGCCGATCAGTTTGGAAAGGATAAATCCATAGTTTTGAAAGAGCGCCTACCCGGCGCTTACGTTTTTGAAAGCTAGTTTCGAAGTCAGCATAAATCCACAAGGTTTGAAAGCGGTGCCCACCCGACACCAAGTTTTGAAATCCCTTTCGCAATCCATAAATCCACAGGGTTTTGAAACCAGTGCCCACACGACACTTAGATTTTAAAAACGGTTTTCACAATCCTTTCTTTGGCTTCTGCCTTTTTGATTTTTTTTAAATGGCCGATAGAAATAAAAGGGAAAGTAATGCACAAGGGGCACTAAATGCAACCCGTACCGACATCCACGCCGACCCCACGAGGGTATCGCGAACCTCTCACATAACTACAATGCAATGAAAAGAGAGAATAAAGGAAGAAATACAGTCCAGGGTCCCCAGCGACCCAGCTGCTCCTGTCCCGTCCTCACCACCGCCTACCTCTCCCCCCGTCCGAACCCTGTCACGAAGTGGGATGTCAGTGACGCAAAAATAGTAGAGCAGGAAGACATAGTAAAACAAACCGTGAAGACCACCGGAGCAACCACCCTCCCAAGGAGGAAAAGCAACCTGTACACCTGCATCCTGTAATACCCGGACACGTCGGACAGCTAAACCGACGGCCCATACCGTACCTGCAGAAACCCGACCACGCCGGAAACTAAACCGACGGGTCGCACCGCTCGCACCTCGGCGCCTCAACCCCACCACTAATAAGGGGCCCCACTACGTCACCTCGTGGGTATACACGGGTCATAGACCACTTTTCCGGAAAAGCGCACCCTTTGCGGTGGCGAAACCGCGGGTGCGCGTGTGGCAACCTCGAGCCAAGTAACCGTAACCACCATCATGTCAGCATCATAATATAAATAACAAGAGTAATGAGGTAAAGTGCATAATCGAAAGCAAGGTAATAATACGCGCACTCGAAGGTGGCCCGCTGACATATAATGGTTAAAAAGAGAACAACCGTCGGTAACCGACGCTAAACACTATAGAGAACCCACTAACATGCATAAGCTATCGCCCATCATTATTTAACCCCAGTACACTTAGAATAGACCCCGTCCAATATGATAGAATTTAGAGGCTAGGAATAAAGTAAAAACAACCCACCTGTCGCTAGTAGAAAAACCACGCTCGGCTCCCCGCGTTCCGGCGCGCTCCCCGAAGCTGCAAAACGGGACCCACGGGCGGGGAGGTCAAGAACCTTTAAACGCGAAGTAAGGAAAAGCCCCAACACCAGCCGGCCCCCCCGACGGCAGCGACCAAACCCCCCACGCGCCGCCGTGCTGCCCGCGCGGCGCCTCGCATGTGCGGGCTGCCCCGCGGCTGCCCCGCATGCGGGTGCCCCGCGCGGCGCCCCCGCATGCGCGTGCTGCCCCGCGCGGTGCCCCCGCATGCGCGGGCTGCCCCGCGCGGCGCCCCGCATGCAGGTGCCCCGCACGGCACCCCCGCATGCGCGGGCTGCACCGCGCGGTGCCCCCGCATGCGCGGGCTGCCCCGCGCGGCGCCCCGCATGCGGGTGCCCCGCACGGCACCCCCGCATGCGCGGGCTGCACCGCGCGGTGCCCCCCGCATGCGCGGGCTGCCCCGCGCGGCGCCCCGCATGCGGGTGCCCCGCACAGCACCCCCGCATGCGCGGGCTGTACCGCGCGGTGCCCCCCGCATGCGCGGGCAGCCCCGCGCGGCGCCCCGCATGCGGGTGCCCCGCACGACGCCCCCGCATGCGCGGGCTGCCCCGCGCGGTGCCCCGCATGCGGGTGCCCCGCACGGCACCCCCGCATGCGCGGGCTGTACCGCGCGGTGCCCCGCATGCGGGTGCCCTGCGCGGCGCCCCCGCATGCGCGGGTTGCCCCGCGCGGCGCCCCCGCATGCGGTGGCACGCCCCTCTCCTTCCATCTCCGACGAAATCAAGAAACCCCCCCCCCTCGTTCGTGACGAGAAAAGACAAGAAATGAAAACGACAACACGGCTCACCTTGTTTTCGTCGGTACCGGGCGAAGGAGAGGGATCGTCCTCTTCGCGTTCGTCGGATCTTTGCGGGGAGGCGATCGATCTCTTCTCTTCCACGCCGGCCGATGGCAAGGACGAGGGTTTTGGGGAACCGCTCCTCGTCCACGCTCGGATATTGTACGCCAAGGAGGGGGGAGGCGAGGTTTAGGAAAACCTAATTCCCAAGGCCGACTACTTAGACGTTTTGGGCGTAGTGGATTTTGGACCCCAAATTAATTTTAACCCCTCGTGTGAAAGGAAAACAAAAACGGGGTGGTTTAATCCCATACCTCAAACTGATCGACTAAAATCGATCTGATTGCGGACCAGAGTTCGGTATGCCCCCGGTAATTGTGTAAGTCACCTGGGCTACGGTACCAGCTTCGGAATTTATTCTGGGAGGTCCGGGGGTCGGAATCCAAAACCAATCGCGCCGCCGGTCTCCGTTTCGCGAGCTTTATTAACCAAAAATACCCGCGAGCCCCGACCGTTTGCCCAGAAAGCAAGGAAAAAATTACCCTCGGACCCCTATTGTCAACCGAACGGTTCAATAAAAATCAACGGAAAGCCCAGAAAGGTAAAATAAAATCCGCGGTTATCACACCACTCACCTCTAAAAATGAGTTTCGTCCTCGAAACTCAGACCCGGATGGTGGTGAACAGGTTCGGGTAGTTCTCCCTCATTTTAGATTCTAGCTCCCATGTTGCTTCTCGCTCCTCGTGGTTGCTCCAGAGTACCTTCACGTAGGGGATGGCTCGATTCCGCAGTGATTTGCTTTCCCTTGCCAGGATTCTCACGGGGGTTTCCTCGAAGCTTAGGTCTTCTTTAAGGTCGAGTATGGCGACATCCAGGATATGCGATGGATCGGAGAGGTATTTACGGAGCATCGAAACGTGGAAGACGTCATGGACTCGGTCGAGGTTTGGTGGTAGGCCAAGGCGGTACGCCACTGGGCCGATGCGTTCCAAAATCTCGAAAGGCCCTACAAACCGTGGGCTCAGTTTCCCTTTTAGCCCGAACCGCTTGACTCCTCTGGACGGCGAGACCCGCAAGAAAACATGCTCTCCCACTTGGAATTCCAAGTCGCGGCGCCTTTGGTCCGCGTAGCTCTTCTGGCGACTCTGGGCGGTTAGCAGGCGCTGTCTGATGAGGCGAACCTTCTCTTCCGTTTCCTCCACTAAGTCGGGCCCCAAGAATTTCCGTTCTCCCAGATCGTCCCAACAAATCGGGGATCGGCAGCGTCTTCCATATAAGGCCTCGTGGGGCGCCATCTGGATGCTGGCCTGGTAGCTGTTGTTGTAGGCGAATTCCACGAGAGGTAGGTAGCGTGACCACCCGATCCCCCAATCTAGTACACAGGCGCGGAGCAGGTCTTCGAGGGTTTGTATCACACGCTCCGACTGTCCGTCCGTCTGAGGGTGGAAGGCCATGCTGAACTGTAGTTTGGTCCCCATGGCCCGCTGAAGGCTCTGCCAAAACTTCGAGACAAAGCGCGTGTCTCTGTCCGAGGTGATCGATGCCGGCACTCCATGTAATCTCACGATCTCGCTGATATAAGCTTGGGCTAATCGTTCCCGGGTCCAGGTCGTATGAATTGGCAGAAAGTGTGCTGACTTGGTTAACCGGTCGACTATGACCCAAATTGCGTCGTGGCCCTGTTGTGATCGTGGGAAGCCCGTGACAAAGTCCATCATGATCTGATCCCACTTCCACTCCGGCACCGGTAGAGGTTGTAGCTTCCCTGCTGGCCGCTGGTGCTCGACCTTTATTTGTTGGCACACTAGGCAATGAGCTACGTGTCGGGTGACGTCCCCCTTCATTTTGGGCCACCAGTAGATCTGTTTGAGGTCCCTATACATCTTTGTGCCCCCTGGATGTGCCGCATAAGGGGCCCGGTGTGCCTCCGTCAAAATTTCCTCCTTCAGCTCCGACGAATCCGGTACGCAGATCCGTCTGCGAAACCGTAGTGTGCCGTCGCCTTCCACTGCGAAGTCGCTCTCTTGGTCCAGGGGAATCTTGTCTCGTACGCGCTGTAAGTGCGGGTCGGTCTGCTGTCCCTCCCGGATCTTCTCAAGTAACGTCGGCTTGACCACCAAGGTTAGGAGTTGCCTAACCGTGCCTGTCGGCGCCACTTCCAACTGCATTCGTGCGAACTCCGCTATTAAGTGGTTTTGCTCCGTTATTGCGCTCCTCGACGCCCCTTCTGGGCGCCCTTTCCTGCTCAAGGCGTCCGCCACCACGTTTGCCTTTCCGGGGTGGTATTGAATCGTCAAGTCGTAATCCTTTAACAACTCCAGCCACCGCCTTTGCCGCAAGTTTAATTCTTTTTGGGTAAAGATGTACTTAAGACTTTGATGATCCGAGAAGACGTTACAGTGGACTCCAAAGAGATAGTGCCTCCACAGTTTTAGAACGAAGACTACTGCGGCCAGCTCCAAGTCGTGTATCGGGTAGTTCTTTTCGTAGTCCTTCAGTTGCCTGGACGCGTAGGCAATCACTTTCCCCTGTTGCATCAGAACACCACCCAGACCGATCCCCGACGCGTCGCAGTACACTTCGTAATCTTCTCCAGGTGTCGGCAGCACAAGTATCGGTGCCCTGGTTAACCTCCTTTTGAGTTCCTCAAAACTCTCCTGGCATTTGGCCGTCCATATGAACTTCTCCCCTTTTCTGGTCAGCCGATTCAAAGGGGTAGCAATCTTCGCGAAACCCTCCACGAAACGCCGGTAATATCCTGCCAGTCCTAGGAAACTGCGGACCTCTGTCACCGTCGTCGGCGGCTGCCAGTCGACCACGGACTCCACCTTCTTCGGATCCACGGCGACTCCCTGCGCCGAGATCACATGTCCTAGGAAGCCGACTTCGCGTAGCCAGAACTCACACTTCTTGAGTTTAGCGAACAGCTCCTGCTCTCTGAGAGTTTGGAGGATCGTTTGCAAGTGGTCCTCGTGTTCCTTGTCGGTAGCGGAATAGATCAGGAGGTCGTCGATGAAAACCACCACGAACCGATCCAGGAAGGGTCTGAAGATCCGGTTCATCATGTCCATGAAGACTGCGGGGGCGTTCGTGAGTCCGAAAGGCATAACCGTGAACTCGTAGTGGCCATACCGGGTCCGGAAAGCAGTCTTCGGGATGTCCTTGTCCCGAACCCGGAGTTGGTGGTAGCCTGATTGCAAATCGATCTTGGAGAAGACCGTCGCCCCCCTCAGCTGGTCGAAGAGGTCATCTATTCTGGGCAGAGGGTACTTATTTTTCACAGTGACTTTGTTTATTCCTCTGTAGTCAATGCAGAGACGCAGGCTTCCGTCTTTCTTCCGCACAAAGAGTACCGGTGCGCCCCAGGGTGACACACTCGGTCTTATGAACCCTTTATCCAAGAGGTCTTCCAGCTGTGCCTTAAGCTCCTTTAATTCTGCGAAGGCCATTCGGTAAGGTGCTTTCAAAATAGGCTGTGTGCCCGGTAGTAGTTCGATGGGGAACTCCACCTCCCGTTCAGGGGGCATCCCAGGCAGTTCCGTGGGAAAGACGTCGGGGAAGTCCCTCACCACTGGAATATCGGCGAGCGTCGTCGGGGGTCGGGTAGCCAAATCCACCGATGCCCAGTAGGCCACGCAACCACCCTCCACCAGTCTTCTGGCCCGGGTCGCTGAGATGATCGCCGGGAAGGAGATGCTCTTACCCATCATGTACACATGCTCAGGGAAACCCGGTTCGTGTAAACGCAGCTGTCGCTTGTCGCAATCGATGAGTGCCTGGTACCTCGTGAGCCAGTTCATGCCCAGCACCACGTCGTACTCCTTCAGGGGGATTACCACTAAATCCCAAGGGCATGCTAGTCGCCCTAGTTTAATCGGGCAGGCGGTCACGACGCTGACCGCCTCCAAGGTCCCTCCCGCCGTTTGCACCGTCAAGGGATTTTGGAGGGGTGTCTCCTCGAGACCAAACAAAAATGCGAAGTCACGGGAAATGAAAGAGTGTGTTGCTCCGGTGTCGAAAAGGGTTCTAGCACGGGAATTTGAAACAGAAGTAGTACCTGCAAGTGCTTCCTCCGGCGGATCTGTCTCTTGGTGGGTCATTGAGAAGACTCTCCCGCCTGGTTGTGGCTGCCGGTCCTCCTCGCGCCGTGGTGCAGGGGGCCTAGACGTCGACGCCATAGGGGCTTTCCCCCGCCCTGAGAGCTGTGGCGTGGGCGTAGAAGCTGCGGAGGACGCAGACCCCCCGCCTAAGGGGCAGTTGCGGCGGAAGTGCCCTCGTCTGCCGCACCTGAAGCAGTGGTCGCCTTTTTGGGGGCACTCCCCCGGAATGTGCCCTCCCCCGCATATGACACAAGGCCTATTCCCCGGCCTCGGTCCTCCTGTTGGCGCGCTCCGGGACCCCGCCTGAGGTCTCCACCGTTTGGGGGCCCCGCCCCCGCCCCAAGAGCCTCCTCCCGAGTTCTGCTGTTGCCGCTTCCGGTCCTCCAGCCGCGTCGAGTTCTCCCTTCTGGCGCGGGTGACCGCAAAACCCCGCTCCACCGTAGTGGCTCTGTCGACCACTTTCTGGAAGGTGTGCAGTTCGGCTGCTTGCACCACCTCGAAGATATTGCTCCGCAAGCCATCCACAAAGAGTTGCGCCTTGTGTGCCTCGTCCCTTATGACGAACGGGACGCAGTTTGCTAGCCGGACGAACTCCCGCTGATACTCCATGACCGTCCGGTTCCCCTGTTGGATGTGGTTCAGGTCATCCTCCAACTTTTTCTTGACACTGTTGGTGAAGAAGGCCCCGAACAGTTCCTGCTTGAAGGTTGTCCAGGACGGAAGTGTGGTACCCTTAGCAGGATCGGGACGTACCGTCTTCCACCACAAGCGGGCGTTCCCCTCCAGGCAGTGGACCGCTAGGGGAACCCGCTCGTTATCCTCCATGAGTAGGTCTTCGAAGAGTTTCTCCATCGACCCCACCCATTTCTCGACGACCCACGGATCAGTCGTGTCCCCTTCGAACGTGGGTGGGTCGTATTTCTTGAAGTCTTTCAGGTTGGCCCGCACCTGATCCCGCTCGGTCATCGCACCCGTCCCCTCCCTCGCGGCGGTGGCAGCCACGGTCGGGGCAGGTGTGACTACAGTCTCCTCCAGAGTAACCCTGCTGGTCGTCCCCGGCGCCGGTCCCGTAGTCGTCGCCGGTGGTGGCGCTGTCGGTGGTGCCGCGGCCGGCGCTGTCGACCCCCGTGGGGGAACCGGGGCGACCGTCACCGTCGCGGCCTGTTGCTGTTGCGTCAACTGACGCACGTGCTCAGTAAGGTTGGCCAGATTCCCCGCCATCTCCTGCAGTTGCTGCCGCAGGAGCTGGTTCTCCGCGGCCGTCGACGCCGTCGCGTCTGCTTCTGCGTCCCCGGCCGATGATCTAGTACGGGCCATGTCTGTCATACATCACAAGAGTCAACTTTAGACTACCCTACTAACAACAACCATAAAGTGAGACAAAGGACTCAACATCCCCCCCCCCCCCCCCTTTTCGGTCACTCACGTTCTACAGTCCTATGCCCTACCCATTTCATTCATATGTAGGCAAGTGAGGGTTGTCTACGGATGTCGGCACTAACTGTTGTGATTGAAAGAACTCTCTGATACCATTTAATCTGTCACGCCCCGGGGGTTTGTTTTAGCGGAAACGATTCATAAAAGTCGAATATTTGACGTGTAAATATTTTTGTTTAAAAGAGAACCCCTCTTCCCCGGCACGTGCCCAGACCCGCCACACATACAGGGTCACTCTGCAACCGGACAGAGTCTCCCCTGTACGTGCACGGCGTAGCGTTCAGTACATGTTCCAACATACACAGCCAATCAATCACAACAATCATTCACAACCAACCAGCATTCTAAACTACTAAAAGAAGAACATATGGCCGATCAGTTTGGAAAGGATAAATCCATAGTATTGAAAGAGCGCCTACCAGGCGCTTACGTTTTTGAAAGCTAGTTTCGAAGTCAGCATAAATCCACAAGGTTTGAAAGCGGTGCCCACCCGACACCAAGTTTTGAAATCCCTTTCGCAATCCATAAATCCACAGGGTTTTGAAACCAGTGCCCACACGACACTTAGATTTTAAAAACGGTTTTCGCAATCCTTTCTTTGGCTTCTGCCTTTTTGATTTTTTTAAATGGCCGATAGAAATAAAAGGGAAAGTAATGCACAAGGGGCACTAAACGCAACCCGTACCGACATCCACGCCGACCCCACGAGGGTATCGCGAACCTCTCACATAACTACAATGCAATGAAAAGCGAGAATAAAGGAAGAAATACAGTCCAGGGTCCCCAGCGACCCAGCTGCTCCTGTCCCGTCCTCACCACCGCCTACCTCTCCCCCCGTCCGAACCCTGTCACGAAGTGGGATGTCAGTGACGCAAAAATAGTAGAGCAGGAAGACATAGTAAAACAAACCGTGAAGACCACCGGAGCAACCACCCTCCCAAGGAGGAAAAGCAACCTGTACACCTGCATCCTGTAATACCCGGACACGTCGGACAGCTAAACCGACGGCCCATACCGTACCTGCAGAAACCCGACCACGCCGGACAACTAAACCGACGGGTCGCACCGCTCGCTCCTCGGCGCCTCAACCCCACCACTAATAAGAGGCCCCACTACGTCACCTCGTGGGTATACAGGGTCATAGACCACTTTTCCGGAAAAGCGCACCCTTTGCGGTGGCCAAACCGCGGGTGCGCGTGTGGCAACCGCGAGCCAAGTAACCGTAACCACCATCATGTCAGCATCATAATATAAATAACAAGAGTAATGAGGTAAAGTGCATAATCGAAAGCAAGGTAATAATACGCGCACTCGAAGGTGGCCCGCTGACATATAATGGTTAAAAAGAGAACAACCGTCGGTAACCGACGCTAAACACTATAGAGAACCCACTAACATGCATAAGCTATCGCCCA
The DNA here is from genome assembly GCA_029204045.2 of Tillandsia leiboldiana. Classification (NCBI taxonomy): domain Eukaryota; kingdom Viridiplantae; phylum Streptophyta; class Magnoliopsida; order Poales; family Bromeliaceae; genus Tillandsia; species Tillandsia leiboldiana. The sequence goes on from CM055068.1 coordinate 22,164,575, forward strand.
TCATTATTTAACCCCAGTACACTTAGAATAGACCCCGTCCAATATGATAGAATTTAGAGGCTAGGAATAAAGTAAAAACAACCCACCTGTCGCTAGTAGAAAAACCACGCTCGGCTCCCCGCGTTCCGGCGCGCTCCCCGAAGCTGCAAAACGGGACCCCCGGGCGGGGAGGTCAAGAACCTTTAAACGCGAAGTAAGGAAAAGCCCCAACACCAGCCGGCCCCCCCGACGGCAGCGACCAAACCCCCCACGCGCCGCCGTGCTACCCGCGCGGCGCCTCGCATGTGCGGGCTGCCCCGCGGCTGCCCCGCATGTGGGTGCCCCGCGCGGCGCCCCCGCATGCGCGTGCTGCCCCGCGCGGTGCCCCCGCATGCGCGGGCTGCCCCGCGCGGCGCCCCGCATGCGGGTGCCCCGCACGACACCCCCGCATGCGCGGGCTGCACCGCGCGGTGCCCCCGCATGCGCGGGCTGCCCCGCGCGGCGCCCCGCATGCGGGTGCCCCGCACGGCACCCCCGCATGCGCGGGCTGCACCGCGCGGTGCCCCCCGCATGCGCGGGCTGCCCCGCGCGGCGCCCCGCATGCGGGTGCCCCGCACGGCACCCCCGCATGCGCGGGCTGCACCGCGCGGTGCCCCCGGCATGCGCGGGCAGCCCCGCGCGGCGCCCCGCATGCGGGTGCCCCGCACGGCGCCCCCGCATGCGCGGGCTGCCCCGCGCGGCGCCCCGCATGCGGTTGCCCCGCACGGCACCCCCGCATGCGCGGGCTGTACCGCGCGGTGCCCCGCATGCGGGTGCCCCGCATGCGGGTGCCCCGTGCGGCGCCCCCGCATGCGCGGGTTGCCCCGCGCGGCGCCCCCGCATGCGCGGGTTGCCCCGCGCGGAGCTCCGCGTGCGGTGGCACGCCCCTCTCCTTCCATCTCCGACGAAATCAAGAAACCCCCCCCCCCCTCGTTCGTGACGAGAAAAGACAAGAAATGAAAACGACAACACGGCTCACCTTGTTTTCGTCGGTACCGGGCGAAGGAGAGGGATCGTCCTCTTCGCGTTCGTCGGATCTTTGCGGGGAGGCGATCGATCTCTTCTCTTCCACGCCGGCCGATGGGAAGGACGAGGGTTTTGGGGAACCGCTCCTCGTCCACGCTCGGATATTGTACGCCAAGGAGGGGGGAGGCGAGGTTTAGGAAAACCTAATTCCCAAGGCCGACTACTTAGACGTTTTGGGCGTAGTGGATTTTGGACCCCAAATTAATTTTAACCCCTCGTGTGAAAGGAAAACAAAAACGGGGTGGTTTAATCCCATACCTCAAACTGATCGACTAAAATCGATCTGATTGCGGACCAGAGTTCGGTCTGCCCCCGGTAATTGTGTAAGTCACCTGGGCTACGGTACCAGCTTCCGGAATTTATTCTGGGAGATCCGGGGGTCGGAATCCAAAACCGATCGCGCCGACGGTCTCCGTTTCGCGAGCTTTATTAACCAAAAATACCCGCGAGCCCCGACCGTCTGCCCAGAAAGCAAGGAAAAAATTACCCTCGGACCCCTATTGTCAACCGAACGGTTCAATAAAAATCAACGGAAAGCCCAGAAAGGTAAAATAAAATCCGCGGTTATCACAGCATAGTGGTTGCGTGGCGATGATTGGCGGGTTCGCTTGGGGACGATCCGTGCCTGGACCATGTTTGTGGACTGTGGGCCTGTAGCCCTGTGGGCAGGCGCAGTCGGCTGTGAGAGACAGCGGCCCGAGACCTGATGGCGGGGCATGATAGAGATTTGGTCGGGACGGTAGTCCGAGCGATGACCCGGGGACGTGGAATGCCACGTGTGAGCCTTGAGGCTGTTAGTACACTGAGAGTGTGATGTGATCAGGCAGTAGTGCTAGTGATGATTGAGGTGCTGTAGCTCCTAGTGGGAGTGTTGGTGTAGCAATCCTAAGTGAGGATCTACCCGTGTTATGATTGGGTCTGTGTGCTAGTGAGAGCCATTATACAGAGTTGGACTGGTTGGGCTATAGGCCCCTATTAGACCGTGGTCTGTGGACCTATTAGTAGTCTGAGATATCGGGTTAACTGATAACCCGTGGACTTAGAGCGCTAGTAGCGTGTGAGATAGTTGAGGACTGGTGGATTGGCCTTTGCCCTCCACATTAGGCAGCGGAGTGACCGAAAAATGCGGTAAATGTAATTAGTTGCAGATGCAACCTCCTTGTGAAAGATAAAATGATCGCGGAATTAAAGTGAAGATTTCGCGAGAAGAGACTTCGCCATTTGTGGCAATTGAGAGAGAGCAAGTGCTCAACTGTGTCTTTCACCAATTTGGTGAAAGTGGCCAGACGCCAGGTCTGTGTTTGTCCCTAGATTGAGATAGGGATCTGAGAATGAGTTGCTCGTGTAGTCTCGGCGAGCGGGCAATTTGATGCCGGTCACGATGTACAGTGAGCCCGGTAGTGAGGGCAAGATTTCCTCCCTCTCGATCAAGTAGAAGTCGAGATGTGATTCAAGTTTCGAGGACGAAACTTATTTTAAGGGGGGTAGAATGTAAAGTACCGGATTTTCGGCACATAAATAAATATAAATAAAGGTGGGATGAAATCGTGTTGTTATAAAAGTTAGGAAAGTAAAGAATATTTGGAAGCGAGTTGGACCCAAATCGGGATAAAATATGGAGATCTGGAATTTTATTAGAGAAATGGGGCCCAGATTTTTAGTGAAAAATTCACAGTGTCGGAAAAATTCCGAGAAAAATGCGGGAGCCCCGTAAATACGTTTAATGGCCCCAGAATGGGTTTCGCGTTGATCGGATGCCGGGTAGTGAGTTTGGGCTCCGTGTGAGGCCCCGGAATTTCCAGCATAGGGTTTGCTGGTTGTTCGGCAGCTTTCGGTGGCCTTTGGGCGTGATTGGACGCGTGTCGGGCCCAAGAAATGGAATTACGGTGCAATTTGGGCACAAGCGTTGGAAACCGGGCTTAAAAATAGATCGCGTGGGTCATTGGAGGACCAGTCGAGTGTTCAGTAGTGGTTTCGCGTGTCGTAGATGTCAAATTTGGACCCCGGGCGAGGTTTGGATTGAAGATTTGCCTCTCCGGGCGCCTTCGGGGAATTTTAGGGTTGAAATTCGACAAATCGGGCTTCAGAATTGGACCCGGTGCGGAAAACCGGATCAGTGGGCTATCCGGAGGCACTCGGCAAATTTTCGGATGAGAATTTGGAGAAACAGACATCGTTTTTGGACTCAGCGTGCGAAATCGCTGAGAATGGACTTTTTATTTGTTGGATTTGGAACCCGGTAGGTGTGCGCGTTTTTCGAGACGACGTGGCACGCAAACCGAGACATTGGCGCGGCACGAATCCCGAGACAGGACGGCACGGAGCTCGAGGACGCGCAGCAGCGCGTTAGGTGCGCGGGGCGGCGTGCCTCCTGCGCGGGCCACGCGGGGGCCGCCACGTGGCGGGCCACGCGGGGGCCGCCACGTGGCGGGCCCCCGTTGGCGCCCGCGCGGGCGCGGGGGCACGCGCCCGTGTCACGGGCGCGTGTCCCGCGCGCGGGGCAGCGCGGTGTCACGCCGCACATGTGGCGCTCGGGCCGCGTGGCCGCGTGGCGCGCAGGGGTGCGGCCACGTGGCCCGCGTTTGTGCTGCCTGGACCGGGTGCACCCGCACGGGTGCTGTGGACCGGCGGGTGCACCGTGCACCTCCAGGCCGTGGACCACTTTTTCTCCCCCCTCCTTTTCTGCTTCTTCTTCCTCCCGCACCTTCATTTTTTTTCCCTTCTTCGTTTCCTTCTCCAACCGAGTGAGAGGGAGAGTGAGGGAGGAGGTTGTAGGTAATGCCATTTTGCGTCGCGGGTCTCGTGGAGCGCGCGAGGCTTCCGATGGGGGCGTTTCGGCGACGGTGCGGTCGGGTAAGTCCCGTATTTTATTTTTACGGTATTTTTGCACAGTTTTGGGAGGTGTTTTGTTGACCTTGGTTAAACCCCTCGCTCTCATCTGTGTTAGGGACCATATTTTGCTGCACCGTTTTGCGTGCGGACCCCGACGGTGTACACCATTTCGCGTGCGGGCTCCGTTTCGCGCGCGGGTTCTGGCACCGTGCTCCGTTTTGCGCGCGGATGCAGAAAATATGCGCGGTTTTGGGCGCAAACCCGAAAAACATACACCGATTTGCGTGCAACGTGGAAAAAGCAATGCGCACCGTTTTGCGTGCCAACCCGAGGTACGTGCTCCGATTTACGCGCAGATTGAATTATTGCGCACCGTTTTGCGTGCCGACCCTAATATTTTTCATCGATTTGCGTGCAGGACTAGAAAAGCGTGCATCGTTTTGCGTGCAACCCCACAGTCGAACGTGCACCATTTTGCGTGCAGATTTGAGGTACGTGCTCCGTTTTGCGTGCCGATCGTATTATTGCGCACCGTTTTGCGTGCCAACCCTAATATTTTGCATCGATTTGCGTGCAGGACTAGAAAAGCATGCATCGTTTTGCGTGCAACCCCACAGTCGACCGTGCACCGTTTTGCGTGCATATTTGAGGTACGTGCTCCGTTTTGCGTGCCGATCGTATTATTGCGCACCGTTTTGCGTGCCGACCCTAATATTTTGCATCGATTTGCGTGCGGGACTAGAAAAGCGTGCATCATTTTGCGTGCAGATTTAAGGCACGTGCACCGTTTTGCGTGCAGGTTGAGTTGACGCGCATCGTTTTGCGTGCCGACTGAAATGGCGCGCATCATTTTGCGTGTGGGTTTTTTTTCTGACGTGCACCATTTTGCGTGCAGGTTTGGTGGACGTGCACCGTTTTGCGTGCGGACTTGAGGGAAGTGCGCCGTTTTGCGTGCAAGCTCGAGGAAACAAGGGGAATCGCGCGGAGACCAATTGCAAGTGTCTACAAGCAATTGGGTACACTACAAGGTGGGGAATTCTTCCGAAATTGGGTGACCTCTCCCCTTGCTCCTTTGCTTTTCGATTCGAAGCATGATAGTAGCCTGTTAGAGGCGTTAGGTAATTATGAATAAGATTGCACGTTTAGAGGAACACAGATGAAAAGAGCAACTGTTGGTTGCCAGTAACAGATGATATATGTGCATGTGTAGAGAAATTTAGAGGAAAAGTGATATTTATGATTTATCCACAATAGGGGATAAATTTGTATGTGTAGATGGACACAGATGATAAATGCAACTGTCAGTTGCCAAAAGAAGATAATACATTTTCATGTGCAAAAAGGATTTAGAGGATAAATATTATTTTTATGATGGATATGAAAATAATTGCATGCGTAGAAATGAGTAATTACTTGATGACTGTGATCATGTTAGGGTACAACCCTAGGAATCATGTGATATAAGGGAACAGAACTTGTTGGTAGTAAGACTAGGAGAAAACCTAGTTTAGGGGTTTGACGAGTGACATCAACTTAGGAGTTATCCTAGGAAGGATGAGTGGCATGGTCTTAGGTGATAACCTAAGGACACTGGATAGAGTGATCAACATAGAGTCAGAAAATTCTAGGTGTATATGACATGGAACTTAGGTAAAGAGAACCTAAGGAGAACTAGTGTTCAACATAGAGTCAAGGAACTCTAGGATGAGTATGACATGGAACTTAGGTAAAGGAAACCTAAGGTGAACTAGAGGTCAGCATAGAGTCATGGAACTCTAGGACAAGTATGACATGGGACTTAGGTAAAGGGAACCTAAGTTGAGCTAGAAGAGTTTAAACTCACAGACAGGAAAAATAGAGTCAAGTTGACTCTAGGATTCAGTAAGGAATCAGGAGGATGGAAAAGGTGGATCAAGTGTGGAGATATGAAAGGGAAAACAGAAAAGTAGAGTCAATGTAATTCTAAGATAACAGTGGAACATGGAATTAGAGTCAGTGTAACTCTAAGTTAATGGTGGAGCAGGAAAACAGAGTTTAGTTAACTCTAGGATTCAGTGAGGAATCAGAAATGTGGGATGAGATCCCCAGTTTAAAGAGTTGATCAAATATAACCCTAGAAGGTCATAGGGTGTCTGGGCAAATGGATAATAACTTTAACTTCAATTTGAGTTAAAGAAATAAAAGAGAAATGTTTAAGAGTCCAGGAGACTCTCTAGTTATCCTTATGGCAAGACCTAGGATAAGAGGAAAAATTATTGCTAAAAGGCAAAGATTAAAAGCAAGCTAAAAGTGGCTAAAAGCATAAAGAAAATGTAATTGGCGCCTTCGAATTTGAGATTCGTCAAGTGGAGCAGGACTCCCTGGGCAGTGACCCGTCGGACGAGGTACTTTCGAATGGCTAAAAGTGAAAGCAATGAGCTAAATGCTCAAAGAAAAGAGAAGGTGATTTGCCAGTGGCAAAAAGGGAGCTATAAGCCCGAATAAGAAAGGAAAGCAAGTGTTCAAAGGCAAAGAGGCTAAGAACTAAAGTAAAAAGAAAAGAAAGAAAATATAAAAAGATAAAATGGGCGTACCTTCGGGGGTGAAACGTAGATCTTGTCGGAGCCATGGGCAGTGTCCCTCTCCCGGGCAGTGACCCGTATGACAAGTTCCCCGTTGGGCGGGGTAACACTTGCGGGTGTTATCGGCAACCTTAGAAATCTTATCTTATGGTAGCAAGACTACCGGGCTCGGGCCCGTTGGATAAGAATTTCCGAGGGTTAACTTGAACTAAAGCACCAGAATCTAAAGAATAAAGAAAAATAGAGTGGCCAAGGTGGCGGGGTTAGTTGGACCCTGTATTCAGCGGCATAGTGGCCGAGTTGGTGCTTAGCAGCCTAGTGTGGCTAGACAGAGTAGTGCTGGGTCGATGAGTATACACAGATAGTGTAGTGATATATTATATTGCATGGCCGCATTTTGATATTGAGGATTTTAGTTTCCTAGCACTATTATTATTGCTTCCATTGGACCAAGTGGTGTAGGACACTTTTTCTCGGTGGTTGAACCCACTGGGAACTCTGTCAGGAGTTCTCACACCCCTTGGGTGCCCCCCCACAGGTTCAGGTATGGATGCAGCGATCGCGACGGTTCAGATGCAGACGGCGAGATATACGACAGGGGCAAGGGCCCAGCAGCATAGAGACCTAGAGGGTCTAGCAGAGGTATCCCATTTTTATATTTCTTGAGTGAACCTTGTATGGTGAGGAAATGATGTAAAAGAATTGTAATAATTTTATTAGCAAGTTCAGAAATGTAAAGTGTAATAAATTTAAGTTATGGTTCACTCTTGTATGCTTTCATTATCGCTTAAACTGTTTGTTTATAAAATGAAAGTTCAAATTTATTGTGATTTTTAGTACTCTGATATTGAGCTTCCGCATATACTTGTTGTATGATTTTGGATGTTACCGTTCCTTTCGGGTAGTGAAAGGTCATACCCGATTGGCGGGTCTGTTGGCGTGCCCGAACCGTACAAATTGGCGGACTCGGGGCGTGACAGGCTACGTGGAGGCCCGTGGGCGATTCGGGCCCGCACAGTGTTGGGCCGGGCCCAACACTGTTGCAGCCCGAAAACTTCGGGCGCTCGGTTTTGGGACATATACGGTATTATTCGATTTGTTTCTGGAGCCTATAAAAGCGATCCGAGCCGCATTCTTCATGGCTTTTCCTGCATTTCCGAGCCTCCAATCACCCCGAGCCCTTATGCGAAGTTGCTCCCCTACTTATTGCGCACCCTCTGGAGGAATTCTAGGATTTTTGGTGGCACGCTTACCGAGGTTCCCATTTTTACGGTGCGGCACGATGCTCGTCCATTTGTGTTCCCCTTCGTCGCGTTTCTGTGCGCGAGCTCCCCCGGCCTACTCCGGCCACCTTTTCGAGCGGTTTCTTCGCCGCTGGATCCGCGACGGACAGATCTACGATCTAGGTATCTTCAGCTTTCCCTTATTTCACGTTTTTCATGGAGTTCTTCCATGTTTACCGTGACGCTTTTTCTGTGAAGGAGTTGTGGACAGCGGCGGGTTGTTTCGAGGATATCTCCGCAACTAGGCATCGGATTGAGACGAGGCTTTGCACATTTTTCATCTACTCGACGCAAGGATTATCACAGTATTTTTCTTGGATTTTTCTGAGTTTTGCCCGAAGGTATATATTTTTTCCCCTTATCTGTGCATGGAATTACAGTTATGTTGCTTTGTGGTTTTGTGCACCTGTACTGTGGAATTTGTAACTCAGCCTACGGGGCTCGGAATTGGACGTGCAGGTAGTCATTTCGAAGGTATCGACACGAGGATTGCTGTGATATTTTTATTGGATTTTTCTGGGCACTTTCGGCAGGTGAAATAAGCGTATCTTTGTGACTGATTTTCAGTGTGTTTGTGCATGGTTAATTTTGGGAATTTAAGTGTAACTTTGGACCTTTTGTTGTACCCAGGAGGGTTCGCGAGTGTTTTTGGAATACTGCTAGGAGCCGAGGGTTGCGTGGCATGTACCGTGGATACGGGTTCAGCAGATTGTGCGTGCAAGTGGCCACGCTCTTCACCGACCCCAGGTTTGCCTTGGATTGAGCACTTCAGGTGGGTAAGTTTGATATCGGTAACTGTATAAGGTGTTTATGTTGTGATGAATGTAAGTGCACTTGTGGGGATGTCACCCCTCTATGACTGATAGCAGGCATATTTGATGTACAACCGATATGAGCGAGAGGTAAGCATGGAAACGGCCTAGATCATGTGGATTGATGTTTACCTGATAATTGTACATGATTATTGAACTAGAGACTTACCATGCAAAAGACAGATTATATTTATCCCACACTAGATGATATAGAGATCATACATGGTTATTCAGTGGCCTATTTATGCGAGATTGGTATATCATAGTAGGAATATTGTAGTATGCTTTGCTACTATATGTTTTACTCTCTTTTATTGTTTCCAAGGACAAAAGCATGCTTGAATGGACATGTAGTTAGGCCACCCTTTATTGCTACACTACTTATTGGAACTTGACTTAGGAGAAACCATGCTTTTCCTTTCTCCTTCTTGTTAGTCATGTGGTCCATGTTGCTCGGGTTCGAGCAGGGGTCTGGGTAGTGTAGTCGGGACTTGGTGTCTGGGACAGGTTGGATTAGTTGTGGGGCTTTGCGGCAACCGCGGATATTGGGCGGTTGACCGCATATTTATTTATGCACCAGATTGGGTATTAGAATTCTCTAGTGGAGAGAGTTTCCCCCTATTGAGTACTTTTGCATCCGATTGAGGTCGGGTTTTCTTTAGTGGACAGAGTTTTCCACTTTGATCATAGTCTTGATCAAAGTCCTGCTATACAGAGATACTTTACTCGTGTGGGTCGCTCCCCTCGAGTGCCACTCTTGAGTTTCCTATCGGACGGTTTAGATGCCGATCTGTTACTTACTTTTGTTTCCGATCGGACGGTTTAGATGCCGATCTGTTACTTACGTTTGTTTCCGATCGGACGGTTTAGATGCCGATCTGTTACTTACTTCAGTTTCCGATCGGACGGTTTAGATGCCGATCTGTTACTTACTTTGGGATGCGAGCCATGTGGGCCGATCCCGCGGTTTCGAGCCATGTGTGCAGATTCTGCTGAGCAGGCAATGCCGGATTTACTGGTGGCACCAGATTGGGTTTATTACAGATACTCGCTTTATTGTTGCACTCGTGTCAAGGGGACCGAGTGAAGTCTAGTAGCTGTGTCTAGACCAATGCTAGTGTTGTCGGGAACCGTTTAGGGATCGACGGTTGTCCCAAGGTCATTGTGAGTTGTTGACCGTTGTATGAGAGGCATAGGCAGGCATAGGCAGGCATAGCAGGCATAGCAGGCATAGCTGGCATGGCAGGCATAGGCAGGCATAGCAGGCATAGCAGGCATAGGCAGGCATGGCAGGCATGGCAGGCATAGCAGGCATAGCAGGCAGTGTCACGCCCCGGGTGTAAACCGGAACCCGGGCCCGTCTACAGATCCGCCGTGCACACGGTATTTCCCGCGTACACGAAGTGCCAAACCTGCTCAGATATAAGAGATAATAATAAAAGAGCAATAAAAACAGAGCTGAACTAAAACTAATACATCTCAGACTGAAGCTGGAAATAAAATACAATACATCTGTATAAATGATACATCTGTCTCTCCCAGCTCACCAAAAATAAATACAACCTGCTGGCAAAAGCCAGTCCCAAAAGTAAAGGTACAACCGTCTGAGGAAACATAGGTACATCAACGGTCCAGCTAACCTGCTCATCCTGCCTCGAGATCTATCTACTCAGCCGTCCTCTCTCCTCGACCCGCCGCTAAAAGCCCAGCAGCACCCGCAGAAGACACTGCAAAACAAGGGAGAAGAAAAAGAGGAAAGAAGAATGGGGGTGAGAACTACTAGTAAACCAGTAGCCTCCCCTAGTGGGTAAAACCTCAAACTCTGACACACACACTAGGTCTACCAGAGGCAAAAAGGAAAGAAGAGTGGTAAGAAATTAAACCGCTGAAAAAGAGAAATCTACCACTACTATGCCTCTAAAATACAGTCCTAGACTGGAATAACCGAATGCAACAATAACCAACCGTCCCAGATGAACCCAATCTGTACCGCCCTCATCATCGGGCAAGTAAAACGCGCCGATGTGATAGCAAAATTCCTGCTGCCGCCCTCATCATCGGGCAAATAAGTCGCGCCGATGTGATAGCAAAACTGTCCATAACTGTCTGGCCCCGGCCTCCGGAGGGGATCTCGAGGGGAGCGACCCACACGAGGAAAGCATCACCGGGCAATAACCGCGCCGGTGTAATAAGTATCAAAAGCAGGACTGGATCACAACTATAAAGCCCCAGTGGAACACAACCCTCCACTAAAAGAAAACTGATTCCCAATCAGATGCGAAAGTAACCATCCGGTCAATCGTCCAATATCCGCGATTGCCGCAATACCCCAAAATCCACGACGAGGTCTAACAACCGACCTCCGGTCAACCGCCAATATCCGCGGTCGCCGGAATAACCCACAATCACAATCATGTCCCACATCCGACATCTGGTCAACCGCCTACTATCCGCGGTTGCCACAAAACCCTCTAATCCATAATCATGCCCTATCACCGATGTCCTATAACCGACATCCGGTCAACCGCCCAATATCCGCGGTCGCCGCCAAAACCCATAATCCATAATCCAGACCCCGGCTACACTATCCCAAACCCCTGCTCAAACCCGAGCAACAAATACCACCTGACTAACGAAAGGAGAAAAGAAACAAACAAGGTTTCTCCTAAGTCAAGTTCCAGCATGAAAGTGTAGCGATAAAAGATGGCCTATCTAGATGTCCAACAAGCATGTATATGTCCTCATGAAAGATAAAGAAAGTGTGACAAATAATGGCTCCACATGTGTATCAATTAATAGCTCCGCATAGATATAACCATCATGCTAAATCATTATCCAACCACACATGTTTAAAATCCACAATTTTCCCTCACCTAAATCATCCACCTATGCATGTCATAAAATCCTCAAATAGTACCAACCATTAAGGTAATTTAATTATCCCAATTTAAGGTGCAATTCCACATGCAAAATTAACCGCTAACATAGCCAACCATATGTCCAAACAAGCATGCATAAGTTCCATCCCCACTTGTTAATCAATAATCCTAACATAAGGAGATCACTCTAATAATCCGAGTGAACATGTCAAAATAGAGGTAAGCAACAACCACCCACCTGGACACGCGCAATCCTCAGCTGTAAAACCTCCTCGCTGTCCAATATCCCCTTTTCATGTCAAATGCTCAAACAGATAAACCGCCGCGATCGCTGTTCACAATTACCCCAAAACATACACACAAATAAGCACACAAGTATCCGAAAACATGCTGTCCAGAATTCAGTCCCAAAGATGCCCTGTTTTTACCTGCGAGAAGTGCCCGGAAAATTCCAAGAAAAATACTGTCACAATCCTCGCGACGAACCCGTTGAAACGAGTACCTGCACGCTCAAATCCGAGTTTCCTACACTGAGAATCAAATCCGACAAGGGAACCACCCCGAAATAAACAAATCGCAAAATCTGAATCACAAGGTTCTGCAAACAGGGACTTTCACCTTCGGGGAAAAATTCAGAAAATTCTAAGAAAATTTGGGAATATTCCTCGTGATGTGTTGATGCAAAATGCCTTTTGAATCACCCCAATCCGATGTCTGTACGCGAAGATATGGCCGAAATACCACAGTGCTGTCCAAAACTCCTCCCAAGAAAAAGGGTCAAATGAAAGCTCAGGAAACTCCAAGATAAACTCGAAATGAGGGGGAGCTCAAAACACGAAGATCGTAGCCCTACCTGTCGTGAATCCGACGGTGCAAAAATCGACAAAATCGGTGGTTGGAGTAAGCCGGAGGAGTCCTCGCACCAAAACGCGACGAAGAAGATCACAAACGAACGAGCGTCGCGCCACGCCGTAAAAATGGAAACCTCGGGATGCGTGCCGTAGAAAAATCCTGGAATCTGCAGATGGATCCGGATCTGGGAGATGAAGATTTCTTGTGAGGGCCGCACAGTGAGAAGAAGAGCAGGGAAAGAGCAAATCGGACTTGAACAGGGCCTATTTATAGGCTGGAAGAAACAATTGGATTAATACCCAACCTGTCCCAGGTTTCGGGCGCCGGAAGTTTCCGGGCTGCTATAGTGTTGGGCCCAGCCCAACACTGTTCACGCCCGGATTCTTCCTGGGCCTCCACGTTGCCCACAAAACAGGCAACAGCGGGAGCCACCACTCCCGCTGCGCCGCGTGGCCACCCCCGGGGATCGACACGTGGCACCGGTCAACACGACAGTCGCGCCTGCGCGTGCCGCCTGTGCCCCTGCCAGGCACGCCGCCCGAGGCAGACCTCGCCTGCACCGAGGACCGCGCGCACGTGGACCGACCAACTAGTGACCGCCACGTGTCCACCCCGGTCCATGCACCAGGCCTGCCTACTCCGTGGTCCCGGTTCACAGAACCGACCAATCAAGACCTGCCACGTGTCCCCATCCTCTGGTGCACGCCAGCCGTGGACCGCACGCCTGCCCGCGCACCCGCGCACTGCCCGCGCCCGCGCGCCGCCGCGCTCCGCCGCCGCCGGAGTTACTCTTCCGGCGTGAACAGTAACCGGTTGCGCAAAACGTCAAGTAGGTAGTCCATTTTAACCGTTTTCGCGCGCTGAATCCGAATTTGCTGTCCGATTTGCCAAATTCTAATCCCAAAAATTGCCGAAGGCATCCGGAAAGGTGTTCTTTTGTCCAAACTTCGCGCTGAGCCCAATTTTAATATCCGTTTCACGCGAAACCACTTCTAAAGGTCTGACGGAGTCAACCGATCACCCACGTGATCCATTTAAGCCCGAAGTCCGCCACTTGTGTCCAATTGGTGCACTAACACCTCCAACACACAGTACAGGCTCCCCAGATGTCACCAATGACTCTACCACAGCTCTGCAGAGATCCAGGTCATCACAGGCAGTGCCAGTGATTACTGGTCTATCGATTGGGTCGATTGTGCACTTCATATGCTAATGGTTGCATACCATTCTTTGGTTCTCCCCGTTGGGCATTTAGATAGAGGCATGATAGCTATTGAGAGGCTCCAGCTTCCTTATTTCAGTCTTTACGGCTTTGGTTAGTTTTTGTCTCCTGAGGACTTGGTGGGCAGACCGTCGGTCCTGGCGGTGGTACCCACTGAGAACTCCCTTTTTGGTGTAGTTCTCACACCCTTTGGGGGTTTTCCCCCTCATTTTTCCTTCCTCTCCTTTGTTTTGTAGAGTCTTAGCGGGTGTTGCTGATTCTGCGGTTGTTGTTCGAGGCGAGGGAGTCGCGAGCTAGATCCCTACCCGTCGTTGGAGAGTAGCGGTACCCCCTTCAGAGGAGATCTTCATTAGATTAGTTATTTTATTTTCCTCTTTTGAGAGACTGATGTAGCGAGGATATATTATGTATTGAGAGATTGTACACTGATGTATTTATTGGAGATACCTCCCGGTTGGGTTCAGAGCTTATATTTGCGGATATTGTATGATTATCATTTTGGGAGATGGACATTGTTGTATTATTTCCAGTTGTACAGTGGTTGCTTTTAGTTATACAGCAGGTTTTTATTTATAGCTCTGATATCTGTTAGCAGTAGCACTTTTCTTGCAGGTAGGACGCTTCGCCTATGTGGCTTTGGCATAGGTGGCGGATCTGTTGGCGAGCCCGGGTCGCAGTTTCGACCCCGGGGTGTGCCAGATTAGGTGGTATCAGAGCCTAGGTTGTAGGTCATGGTGGACTTAGAAACCCTAGGCTTATGGTTTGACCCTTGGTTGACTTCGTGAGAGTCGTGACTTTTAGCAAGAGTCCTGATTGAGTTTTATACCTCTCCCAAGGGACGGGAGGAGTGATTAGCATGTTTATTCTTCTAAGTGATTATGTTGGCTGCAGACAACATAATGCTGTGGAACGGGTGACATGCTTTAGACTTTCGCTGGATTGGGTCGAGTGGTTTTTGTGTGCTATTTTGTGGTTTCGTCGTGGTGAGCGGTGCCTCCCCGACGCTGGGTTTTGACCCGTGTGCATCCTGTCATAGCGATTGAGCTTGAGCGGTTGGTTTTGGGCCGGATACCCGGATTGAGGTCAGAGAACTCCGAACCCGGATGACAGGATTGTCAGAGGCTTATCAGAGGCAGAGTGAGCAGCTGGTCTTGGTGACACAGTTGTCGGAGCACTGGGTAACCCCCTCTGTGCCAATGTTTAGTGCCGAGGCACCGAGGTAGGGTGGATAGTTGACAGCAGAGGAGCTGTAGGACATGATCGATCTATTGAGCCAGATTTGGCAGATGATCCACCCCGACTCGTAAGATTGAGTTTGGAGCCTTTGGAGGCAGAGTCGTGGTTGGTGGTGATGGAGTGATCAATTGAGAGCCTCCCTGTGCCAGAGAGTTTATGCAGTTGTTGAACTGCGCGCTTCAGATTTTGAGGGACGGGGCGCATAGGATATATGAGACTGGGAGTGGATTGCGCCAGGACACCTTTTAGTTTATTCAGTCCCTCCGTTATAGGTTTTGACGCCTCGTTGGTGTAGGCGTTGTGTTTGGAGCGTGGCATTGCAGTTCCTTTGGAGAGGGATCTGCTGCCAAAGGCGAGTTCTGGATTTTAGCGCTTGGCGCTGGGTGATGGAGGACAGATCGGCCGGCAGAGGCATTTCTGATTTCTTTCTCCAAGATAACGAGTTTTCGTGATGCCGGAGATCGGGTGAACCCCGAAGGCAGCATCAACATCGATATCAGAGTGGCGCAGCGGTAGCGTGGATTTGTTATCTGCGGAGGACCTTATTCGTCGCCCCAGTGTGAGCGGAGACAAAGGTCGTACTCCCTATGTGGATAGTCCTAATTTTTAGGGAAATTGAGCGACAACCACCTGCATTGAGCGGATGAATCTGTGCCGCCCTGTTGGAGGGCGCCACAGCAGCGGATCGGGTTGTCGCAGGTGTAAATTCATCACAGCAGTTGGAGTTAGAGCATGTTGCATTCCTGCATGGACTAAAGGCAGATGTGTTACCGCATGCACTAGAGGTACAGGTTTCTGTTGGTGTTGTGCCTGTGGGGGAGGCCCGTGGATTATGTCCAATGCAGTAGAGGCCGTGAGTTGTATCGGCAGACTTGTTGGAAACTTGGGCAGTTCGGTGTTTTGACCCCGCGCCTGGGGATTGGTTGGCATAGAGCACACAGGTTTTAACGACAGTGTGAGAGGTGCTTACGGCGGCACCGAGACTCAGGGATATCTCTGTTGCCCCTGAGATCCCGGGCGTGATTTCACCTTAGTTGTTGGTAATGCCACCGGTTAGGGAGATAGAGATTGCGTTTGACGTGGTTCGGGGAACCGCGCCACCCTCGACAGCACCTCATTGGTTATCGCCTGTAGAGCTGGGAGAGCTGACGGCGCAGTTGCAGGACCTGATGGATCGAGGGGTCCGTTTGACCTAGTGCCACGCCTTTGGTATACGGTGGTGATGCCACGTCGTTGATACACGACTGTGAGGGTCCTTTTATGGTTCGAGTGTAGATAGGTCCGGATGATATCTAGGACCTTTTGATGGAGCTATACTCCGGCAGTTAGGGTATGATGTGAGTACCTACTTGGAATCAGACAGCCGAGGACCTTGCCTAGAGGGCATTCAGGATCCGGTAAGGGCATTATGAGAGCATAGTGAGGCCAAATGGAATAATTAATGCCCTGTTGTCTTTGAGATTTGAGGAATTGTGTGTCCCAGTTGTACCTGGACGGATTTGGGAGTGGTGTTTTCCCCGAGGATATTTTGATTTACTCCCAGAGCGACTTGGAGCACGAGAAGCGCTTGTGGATGTGCTATCATGCATGTGTGGATGAAGCTGTAGGCCAAGTTATTGAGGTACGGGTTTTAGCTCCAAGTGCATGCCTTCTTGGGTCACCTTATTCTAGCCGTTGGAGTGGCGGTGGAACCCGACCAAATGGATGTTATTCAAGATTGGCTGAGACCAACATTTATTCTTGAGGTGAGGAGCTTCTTAAACTTGGCAGTGCCGGGAGAGCATGGCCAATGGATAATGAGACTGATACCAGCGCCAATGCTAGTGTTTCCAGTGTTGGGAGATGGATTGGTGTGTTTTAGGGATACCTCCCATTGTGGCTGTAGAGTTTCCGAGGGTTGATCTTCGGTCCACACTTCATTAGTCCAACCCTATGAGTATTGTGGCAGGATGAACCGCTGTTTTGTAGGCAGCTTGGATCCTTTAGTTGAGCTTTTCAGTACGCCTATGATTTTCGGCTTTGATTGATATACCTGGGCGTAGGCCATGCCTGCTTGGCTATCAGTTCTGATTACTCAGCATCTTGAGTGGGATTTACGCGGATTGTCGTTGTTGGTTCGGATTTTGACCGCGAGTTTGGGCATCCGCATTATGATCGCCTTTTGAGCCAGTTTTCAGCCCCGTTCATCGACGGTTTGGTCCCCGTCAGGGTGTCCTTTATTAGTTGAGAGATCGACTTCGACCCGTGGGTCCATTGGGGTTATGATAACCTGTTGAGTGACCAACTGTGGCATGAGACTGTGTCTCTTGAGGATCCCTTTTTAGGGTAGCCTGCGGTTAAGTAGTCCACTCGGGTGGTTTTGGATCGGGAAGTAACCGAGTGGAGACCCCAGCTTATTGGATTCTTTTCCTTATTGGATGAATGTGTGGGAATGCTTTGGGTCGCCTTGTTGAGATTGGCACCAGGGTAGGGTGTTGGTACGTGTAGCACTAGTTGTTATTTTCTTTTCCCCCAGTATTTTGGTGGAGCCCTAGTGGTTTTCACGTCTCAGCTCAGGAGTGATGTGTTTTTGGATCCCTCGCTCGTGATTGACTTGCCCCTTTGAGATCTGTGATTGGTGGAGTACGAGGGACGCCCGTTGCGATTTCTGGCTCGAGAGATGAGAGAATTGCACATCGGGCCATGCCATACTTGTTGTTGTTGTTGTTAGGGAGTAATCACGGGGAGTGAGTGGTGTTTCGGGAGCTGGAGGCGTTATTGATGGATACCTACCCGTGGTATTTGTGACTCTTGTTAGATTTGAGCTAGTTTCGAGGACGAAACTTTTTTTAGTGGGGGAGGATGTGAAGACCCGAAATTCCCACTTATGGATCACTATTGCCTCTACAGCTTCTGGAGGCCTATGTGGCTCGTCGGCGGGGTTTGTGCACAATTTGGATGCAAGTGATGGACTTCGGGCTTAAGATGGATCACGTGGGTGATCGGTGGACTCCGTCGGAGCTTTAGAAGTGGTTTCGCGTGCAATGGATATTAAAATTGGACTCAGCGTGAAGTTTGGATCAAGGAACACCTTTCCGGATGCCTTTGGCAACTTTTAGAGTTGGAATTTGGCAAAACGGACAACAAATTTGGATTCAGCGCGCGAAAACGATGAAAACGGACTACCTATTTATATTTTTCGGAGCCCGAATGATCTGGCACGAATTTCGAGGCAGAGTTACTGTTCCGACGGCGGCGGGCGGCGGCGGGCAGTGGCGGAGCGCAGCGGCGCGGACGCAGGCGCGGGCAGCGCACAGCGCGCGGGCAGGTGCGCGGTCCACGGGGCCGTCGTGCACCAGCGGGCAAGACACGTGGCGGGGTAGGATTGGTCTGTGCAGTGAACCTGGTCCACGGAGCTGGGGCGGTCTGCCTCGGGGCGCATGCGTGCAGAGATGGCAGACGACGTCGCAGGCGAACACGTGGGCGCGTTGACGGCTTCTCCCGCGCTCGGGCGCGCCACGCGTCGGCACCACGGCGGGCCACGTGGCGCGAGGCTTGTGGCGGAGATGCCTGTCTGCTGTTTGGCGGGCTACGTGGAGGCCCGTGGGCGATTCGGGCCCGCACAGTGTTGGGCCGGGCCCAACACTGTAGCAGCCCGGAAACTTCGGGCGCCCGGTTTTGGGACATATTCGGTATTATTCGATTTGTTTCTAGAGCCTATAAAAGCGATCCGAGCCGCCTTCTTCATGGCTTTTTCTGCATTTCTGAGCCTCCAATCACCCCGAGCCCTTAAGCAAAGTTGCTCCCCTACTTGTTGCGCACCCTCTGGAGGAATTCTAGGATTTTTGGTGGCACGCTTACCGAGGTTCCCATTTTTACGGCGCGGCATGACGCTCGTCCATTTGTGTTCCCCTTCGTCACGTTTCGGTGCGCGAGCTCCCCCGTCCTACTCCGACCACCTTTTCGAGTGGTTTCTTCGCCGCTGGATCCGCGACGGACATATCTACGATCTAGGTATTTCAGCTTTCCCTCATTTCGCATTTTTCGAGGAGTTCTTCCATGTTTACTGTGACACTTTTTCTGTGAAGGAGTTGTGGACAGCGGCGGGTTGTTTCGAGGATATCTCCGCAACCGGGCATCGGATTGAGACGAACCTCTGCACATTTTTCATCTACTCGACGGAAGGATTATCACAGAATTTTTCTTGGATTTTTCTGAGTTTTGGCCGAAGGTATATGTTTTTTCCCCTTATCTGTGCATGGAATTACAGTTATGTTGCTTTGCGGTTTTGCGCACCTGTACTGTGGAATTTGTAACTCGGCCTACGGGGCTCGGAATTGGACGTGCAGGTACTCGTTTCGAAGGTATCGACGCGAGGATTGCTGTGATATTTTTATTGGATTTTTCTGGGCACTTTCGGCAGGTGAAATAAGCGTATCTTTGGGACTGATTTTCAATGTGTTTGTGCGTGGTTAGTTTTTTGAATTTAAGTGTAACTTTGGACCTTTTGTTGTACCCAGTGTAGGTTTCTATATATAGGATCCACAAGGATCTAAATAGGTACTATCAAACAACTAGAGGGGGGGTGAATAGGTGTAATACTTAAAAACTCAATCTCAGTGCAAAATAAAAACCAATGCGGAAAATAAAAACAGCACACCGAGATTTACGTGGAAACTCCAATCCAGGAGAAAAACCACTGGGACCAACACGCAATAACAATCCACTAAGAATAGAAGAATAACAAGGTGATTACCGACTCCACGGACTGAACCCCTCCTTCAGCTTCTTCGGACCTTGCGCTGACCGGTTGGATGTCCACGCAATAACAATCCACTAAGAAAAGAAGAATAACAAGGTGATTACCGTATCCACGGATTTAACCCCTCCTTCAATTTCTTCGGACCTCGCGCTCCACCGTTTGAACGTCCACTGCACACGTTCGAATCCACGAACGCCACTCGAATCCACGAGCACACGTTTCGAATCCACGAAACGCCTTTAGCACACCGAATCCACGATGCCACGTCGAATCCACGACGCAAACTCAGTCGATAAGAATATTGACTTCGATGGTGATCCTTTGCTTAGATTCTCATTGAGGAACCGTAGAAGAAATCTCTAAGCAAAGATTAGATCAATTCGACAAAAGATATGTTCTTGAAAGAACCGTCGAATTGACCTAAAAGAGGCTATTAAGAAGAACGATAGAAACCTAGCCTCTAGGGTTGCTCTCAAGTGTTTTCTATATTAATCGGCCGTGCTCCCCCTCTTTTTGAGAAACCCTAAATGTCTATTTATAGTTTAGAAACCTTTGGAAAGAGATAAGAATCAAAAACTTACCTTATCTGGAAATTTTACGGACGGCGATCCGGATCGGATTTACTGCGATCCGGATCGTTGTTGCGTGATAGACAATTCCAGAAAACCAAGGGTTCGGGATCCGGATTGAACTTCCCAATCCGGATCGTTCATGAATTTCAGCAACATCCAATGTTCGGGATCCGGATCAGAATAGGCTTGGATCCGGATTGGATTTGCACATGAACTAATACCCTTCGGGATCCGGATTGGATCATCTGATCCGGATCCTGAACATGCCCCATGTCCAGTTTTTGATTTTTATGCAATTAAAAATTCTTCCAAGTGTTTCTACACTATAAGAAAGTATTCGGATCACCACAATTATTTAGTTAAACATACCTGATCCTCTTGAATACTTTCTTCTTGAGATTGATGTAACTGATCCACAATTCTTCAACTTCAATCTTCAAGACTCAAGACACTGAGTGTCAACTTGAGCTCTTGTTGAATCTTCTCTAAGTCTTTGATTGCTGATTGACAATTTGATCCCTTTAAGACTCCAACTCAACTCACTGACTTGACTCACGAAATATGCCAACGCCAAAATGCCGTAACAATCTCCCCCTTTGGCAATTTCGTGACAAAACCCAAAAATACATAAAAGCGCTCAAGTCACTCATCTTAAACCAAAAAGTCGAAATTCAATGTTATCACCAAAACATTGATTTTCTTTGCGTGAAAGATCCAATAAATACAAAATTACATTTGAACCAAACAGTCCTAGAACATACTCTACGACTTAGGACTTGGAGTCTTAAAGTGATGTAATTCCTGCAAAACAAAACTCCAAACAAAATCAAACGTTAGTCGTTAGAAATTAAAATCCTACATTTGATTCGTCCTTTTGGTTCTTTTGTTTTTCCGGCTCTTTCAACCTTTTCTTTATCTCCCCCTATCAAGAGCATCTCTAACATGTTCTCCTTGTTCTCCATGTTCTCCCCCTGTCTTGAGCATTTATGTTCTCCCCCTTTGTGATACGATCATTAATTTCTGTTCTCCCCCCTTTTGTCACAAATTGTCAAACAGTGAACATACTAGACAAAAGGAAATCACTAACAACATTAGTTCATAGAGAAAGAGAGATAAAAGCTCAGTTCTGGTATATAACAAAAATGCAGATTGCGTACCGGTACCAGAAATCAAATAATTTCTTGAAACAAATCCAGATTTTGGAATCTTTTCAAATATCGATTTGTATTCCATCAAGAAATCAATTTAAGTGCTTTAAACAATGAATTCGATCCAATTAATTTCACGAAATTAAAAAGATTTACTCCTCAATCATGAAAAACAAAGGTAAAGCATTATAAGCAGTTTTTCATGTTGTCCATAAGAACCAGAAAAAGTATGTAAGCACTTTAGCGCATCAACTTTAAACAAAAGACATCGTTTCATGCAACAAGAAATAGATTATACCAAATCTATCAAAAATACTCAAAAATGAAACGAAAATTTATGGAAATTAAAACCCTTAAAGTTGAACAACTTCAATCACATCTAACATGATCTTATGCGTAATGCCTTTATCAAATCATCAATTTGGTAAAGAAAATGAAATACCAAGATCAATAGATGTCTAACATCCCAGATAAATTAGATAATGTATCTAGTCAATTTATTGAAGAGAGTGGCTCTTTGAGCATCTTTCATTAAAAATCCCACCTTATACCAACCTTGAAATTTTGACAGAGTCAAGTATTTCAACATGCATTTTATTTAATCAAACTTGAAAAACCTTGCTTGGTATACATGTGGTAGCTGCACACAGTACTCGGACGACCGAGGTGGTAGCTCTTTCCTCCATGTGGTGGTAGTTTTCACACTCCTCATTGGGATGTAACTCTTTCCACATCTTTTGAGCATAATACTTTTTCTTTGACTCCCCCTCAATTGGCTATCAATTATTTAAGATATAAAGTATTCAGCCAAATATTGATCTCGATTTCATACTCGACTAAACAGTCAAATAAGATAAAAACTATACCAAGAGATCATCGAGAGAGAAATTGACTTTGATCACTTAAAAGAAGACTTAATTAACATAAATGATCATTGCAACATCGAAATATTATGATGTCAAAAGCATAATAGATTTCTAAATGCGTGAAAAGATGCAATTAAAGTCAATATGACCAATGCTCCAAGATTATGATTATGGAGTAAAGTTGATAATCCATATAAAATTAATTTGGAGTGAAAGAACGTGAAACCCTTTTTATTCAATGTACTTGTTCGTTAAAAACCTGTTGTTCAAGAACAAAACATAAAGCCAAGAGCATTGAAAAAAAAACATGTAATGCAAAGATTAAGAAAAATATGAGGAGAAAACCAATCAAAACATTACGTACAGTCATAAGCTATTTAGAACTTAAGACAAGGAAAGATATCACATTTCCGAATCCAAAATCGCTGGATTTTGGGTTGTCTTGATTCGTTGTGGCCGGGGGTTGTCCGCTTTGACTGTTGATTCACCTTAGGTCTTTGCCTCGTAGTGATCCACTTGTATGATTGATGTTGTGGCTCGGACCTTTGGTGGGTTGAGTGAACTCCTTTGACTTGATGTGTCTTTTGATTCCGTTGGGTTCGCTCCGTAGATGAAGTTGCCGAAGAATTCTTCTTTCTCTTTTTCGGGCAATCCTTCACCAAATGTCCTTCAAGTCCACAAAGGTGACAGGTTCTTCCTTTCAATTTGAATGTGGAACTTGAAGCATGCACAGTTTGGTCCTTTTTGAATCCCAAACCAACCTTGCTTGTTTGACCTAATCCGGACATACAATCTAGTTTCTTGGAACCGGTTGAAAGCCTTTGTATGTCGAATTTGAGTTCATGAACTTGCTTGGTCAAAACTTGGTTGGTGACATGAATCTCCTCAAACTGTTTTTCTAGAAAACCAATCTTGTCCATATATGATTTAGCGTTTGCCTCCGATTGGTTCAGCTTTTCTTGGAGGATTTTATTGTTATTCAATAAGCGTCCTTGTTCCTCCTCGAGATCATGAAGTTTTATCTTTAAAGCATGATTCTCGTCTTGATTCTCAAGTCGTTGCTTCCTCAACTTCTTGATATGCTTGGCCATCTTCTTAGATTCCGTAAGAAGTTGTTGATATGCCTCAACGAGTTCTTCTTCGTCCGACTCCCCCTCACTTGATGACTCTCCGTTGGATGTTGATGTTTCATGCAAAATCAAAGGAATAGAGTCAGTGATTAAAGATGATAAACAAACATTAGAAGAGGGAATTTGAGAAGCAAGTAAGGCAACGACTTTTTCCTCTTTACTTGAGGTCGATTCATTAGAACTAGAATCGTCCCAAGTTTTCGCTTGCAAAGCCTTCTTTTTATATGATTTCGGAGAAGGACATTCCGTTGAAAAATAGTCGTAGCCTTTGCATCTATAGCATTGGATTTCCCCTTCGAAATCATCTTTTTCTTTTTCTTTAGAAGGTTTTGCAACGCCTTTGAGATTAGAGGATTTAGAACCCGATGATCCTTTAGAAGGTTTCGTGGATGAAGATCCATCGGTTCGATTCTTCCACAATTTCTGACGAAATTTCTTTACGATCCGTGCCAATTGTTCTTCAAAATCGGCAAAAGAGATTTCATCGTTGGAACTTGAATCGCTATCTTCTTCCTTTGTTGATTTGAATGCAATACCTGTAAGCTTAGAAGAAGACTTGGAAGAAACTTGATTAGTAGGAAAAGTCATTTCATAAGTTTGCAAAGCGCCTACTAATTCCTCTACACACATCTCATCCGGATGACTAACGGTTTCAATGGCGGTAACCTTTGCCCTAAACCGTTCCGGAAGAGTCCGAAGTATCTTTCTTACAATTTTCGACTCCGGGATCTTTTCTCCTAAATTAGCACATGTATTTATTACATCTTGAAGTCTAGTGTAATAATCTGTAAACAATTCATGCTCTTTTATATGAATAGAGTCAAATTGACTTGTAAGCATCTGGAGCTTTTGAATTTTTACAAGATTAGTACCCTCATGCGTAATTTTGAGAATATCCCAAATTTTCTTCACGGTTTCACACGCGGAAATTCGTGTGAACTCAGTCAAGGAAAGAGAATTAAATAAAGCGTTCATACCTTTCCCATTGTAAGAAGATCTTTCAAATTCCTCTTTGGACCATCTAGAGCGAGGTTTTAGGGTAGTAGAATTTCCTACTTCCTCAACAGGATGCACCCAACCGTATTCCACAGATTGCCATACCCGCTCATCAATTGCGATGAGAAAAGCTCTCATCCGCACTTTCCAATAAGCATAATTAGTCCCATCAAAAAGAGGAGGTCTATAAATATTACCACTTTCACCCATCATGATAGATAAGCCTAAAACCCTCTCTGATACCAATTGTAGGTTTTTATATATAGGATCCACAAGGATCTAAATAGGTACTATCAAACAACTAGAGGGGGGGTGAATAGGTGTAATACTTAAAAACTCAATCTCAGTGCAAAATAAAAACCAATGCGGAAAATAAAAACAGCACACCGAGATTTACGTGGAAACTCCAATCTAGGAGAAAAACCACGGGACCAACACGCAATAACAATCCACTAAGAATAGAAGAATAACAAGGTGATTACCGACTCCACGGACTCAACCCCTCCTTCAGCTTCTTCAGACCTTGCGCTGACCGGTTGGATGTCCACGCAATAACAATCCACTAAGAAAAGAAGAATAACAAGGTGATTACCGTCTCCACGGATTTAACCCCTCCTTCAATTTCTTCGGACCTCGCGCTCCACCGTTTGCACGTCCACTGCACACGTTCGAATCCACAAACGCCACTCGAATCCACGAGCACACGTTTCGAATCCACGAAACGCCTTTAACACACCGAATCCACGATGCCACGTCGAATCCACGACGCAAACTCAGTCGATAAGAATATTGACTTCGATGGTGATCCTTTGCTTAGATTCTCATTGAGGAACCGTAGAAGAAATCTCTAAGCAAAGATTAGATCAATTCGACAAAAGATATGTTCTTGAAAGAACCGTCGAATTGACCTAAAAGAGGCTATTAAGAAGAACGATAAAAACCTAGCCTCTAGGGTTGCTCTCAAGTGTTTTCTATATTAATCGGCTGTGCTCCCCCTCTTTTTGAGAAACCCTAAATGTCTATTTATAGTTTAGAAACCTTTGGAAAGAGATAAGAATCAAAAACTTACCTTATCTGGAAATTTTACGGACGGCGATCCGGATCGGATTTACTGCGATCCGGATCGTCGTAGCGTGATAGACAATTCCAGAAAACCAAGGGTTCGGGATCCAGATTGAACTTGCCGATCCGGATCGTTCATGAATTTCAGCAACATCCAATGTTCGGGATCCGGATCAGATAGGCTTGGATCCGGATTGGATTTGCACATGAACTAATACCCTTCGGGATCCGGATTGGATCATCTGATCCGGATCCTGAACATGCCCCATGTCCAGTTTTTGATTTTTATGCAATTAAAAATTCTTCCAAGTGTTTCTACACTATAAGAAAGTATTCGGATCACCACAATTATTTAGTTAAACATACCTGATCCTCTTGAATACTTTCTTCTTGAGATTGATGTAACTGATCCACAATTCTTCAACTTCAATCTTCAAGACTCAAGACACTGAGTGTCAACTTGAGCTCTTGTTGAATCTTCTCTAAGTCTTTGATTGCTGATTGACAATTTGATCCCTTTAAGACTCCGACTCAACTCACTGACTTGACTCACGAAATATGCCAACACCAAAATACCGTAACACCCAGGAGGGTTCGTGAGTGTTTTTGGAACACTGCTAGGAGCCGAGGGTGTTGGGTTATATGTAATAAGGATCTAAATAGGGGAAAAAAACACCTAGAGGGGGGTGAATAGGTGTAAACGTATAAACACTCAAAAAATCGTTGCGATAAAAACCCAATGCGGAAATAAAAATAATACGCAAGATTTTTACGTGGAAAACTCCATCACCGGAGTAAAAAAACCACGGGACCGATAACACGGCAGAAATCCACTAGAATTAAAACACGTACAAGGTGATTTACCGTACACACTTACGACTCAACCTTTTCCATACGCTCCTAGAGGATCTTCTCCGCTCGCTGTGCGACGCTTCTCGAATCCACGATCTGCGCCCAACGCCGAATCCACGGCGTCCAACGTCGAATCCACGACGTCCGACCGAATCCACGGTCTTCACCCAATAGCACCCTTCGAATCCACGAACGTGCCTCGCTCCGAATCCACGAGAGCGGTTGAATCTTGAATCCACAAGGACACGCGAATCCACGCGCCGATTTTTGGGGTAAATCGTTGTTTTTGGGTGGTGATGATCCGCCGAATACTTAGATCAAAGATAGATCGGAAATACCATCTAAGTATTCATTAGTTTGATTCAACTCAAGATGTGAGTATGAAAACCTAGAATCAAACTAATCAATATAGATGAAGAAACATAGAGTATTCTCTAATGATTTCCTTTCTTCTCTATATGTGGATCTAGAGCCGTATAAGATGATATATGAAAATGACGGCTATTTGGATTAACCCTAGAAAAAGAGTCATAGGGTCTATTTATAAGTTAGAAACCCTAGGAAGGAGATAAGAATCAAAAACCTAACATTTCTGAAAATTTTACGGACGGCGATCCGGATCGGATTAGCTGTGATCCGGATCGTCGTAACGAGTCAGGTAATTCCAGAAAAACGAAGGTTCGGGATCCGGATCGAAGTGCTTGATCCGGATCGTTCATACAGTTCACCAAACATCAACGTTCGGGATCCGGATTGCGAAGCCTGATCCGGATCGTTCAAGGAAGATGGTAAACTCAGTGTTCGGGATCCGGATCAAGAGAGGCTACGATCCGGATTGAACTGGTGTATGAACAAACCACCTTCGGGATCCGGATCGAACAACCTTATCCGGATCCTGAACATGTCCCAAGTCCAGTTTTTGATTTTTATGCAATGAAAGATTCTTCCAAGTGTTTCTACACTACAAGAAGTATTCGGATCACACAAAATCTTAGGTTAAACATACCTGATCCTTTTGAATTCTTCTTTCTTGAGATTGAGTTAAATGATCCAACTTTCTTCACCTTCAATCTTCAAGACTTGAGACTTTCACGAAACTACGCCGACTCAAATTCCGTAACAATCTCCCCCTTTGGCGGTTTCGTGACAAAAACACAGATCCACTCAAGAAAATTCAAAAAGATATTTTTGTTGCTATCACCATACAACAAAAATTTACAATGGAGATCCAAAAATTTAAAACATGAAATAAACTCCTAAAACAGACTCTAGACTTAGACATCTGTACTCTCTGCACAAAGAAATCATTCTTGACAAAAAGAGATCGTTAGATACCTCAAGAATATTTAGCATACAAAACCTAGTACAGAGATAGAGTTTATCTGATCATCATGACATTTGAGAATTCAGATATGTAAGAGAATCATAGTCAAAAAACAACATATCTTCTATGCAATTAAAAACCAAATGTCACAAAATGTTAGTCCAACATCAACTTGTAAGTCATATTACATGCCCAAATAGTTAGTCGAATAGTTAGTCGAGACATGTATTCAAACAAAAGATAAAAACCAAAGTTGAAGTTGAAGTGATACTTACCTTGATGTATACAAAATCTTCATCAGCATTGTTCATCATTGTACCTTGATGCAGTCATCATTGTTCATCATTGTACCTTGATGTATACAAGATCACAATTTTCACAATATCATTGTTCAAGTTCTCTAAACTCTCTCCCCCTTTTTGTCACAAACAAAGCCAAAATTACCAAAAAATTGAAGGAGAGTTAAAAAATATCAACGAAAATGTTCCGAAATTTAAGAACTAGAACTAAAAGTAAGTCCTAAAAACTGAACTAAAATCTAAAGAGATAAAAGCCTGCACAAATCTGCACACAAAAGTTAAAGTCCGAAGTTCATGCACACGAGAAATATTAGACAATCGAGTCAAGTATCTGAATCTGAGTCATCCGAAACGGAGTCTTCAGAGCTCATGCAGCCTATCTTTTTCAAAATTTGTTTAAGCATTCCCGAAATCGTAGAGCATTCTTGTTTCATCTGCTGTATGTCCTTGGACATCTTTCCGAGTTCTAGAGCCATGTTATCTTGTTCTTGGTTGAAGGGAGACTCCAAGTTCCCTTTTTGGTCAATTTTTCTGGAATTTGAAGACCGTTGTGTGACGATTGACGGGGCAGTCTTTCCTTCATTCCGAGGAGATCTTCTTGGCAAAGAATGTGAGTTGTAAGGAGGTTCATTGCTTGGCACATTCTTTTTCATGGCTTGCTGCTTAAGTATTGAGGAAGACTTCAGTAGCTTCTTTTTCTTTAGGTAAAGCTTATTTTCTTTATCAATGCCTTGTTGTACTTCGTCAAGAAATGTGTCCCAATCTTCTTCGTCTTCTGATTCAGTGTCAATTTGAGAAATGTTCCTTGGGTTCTCTTGACATGGTTCATTTATTACAATACCTCGAGCTCGTCCAGGTCATCGAGCAAGCCTTTTTCTTTTTGGGAAAATGGATGAAGAGGTCATTGGTGCTTTTCCTTTTTCCGCAGCAGTCAGCGGAGCCTTTTCCGTTGATGTTTCTGCATGGGCTTTCCCTTTCGATGCAACAGAGGTTTTCTGTGGCGATTCTCCAGGATGTGTTTCATCATCTGATAACTCATCCCAGTTAACTTCATCCTTTTTAGCCCTCTTAGCAGTGTCTCTCGTATGTACCATCGCAACAAGTAGGAAAACAATCCAAGTGATCACCATTGCTAATGGTTTCTTGAGAAAAGAAATCCTGTGTGCAACAACTCAAGAACACATGAAAAATTGTTAATTTTCAAAGATTTGAAAAATTATACCCAAACAATCATAATCATGTAGAGAGACTAAGAATCAAATTAGTTTTGCAAAAGGACTTTTAAAAATAGATCAATTGCATGATTTTCGAAAATCCTTATTATATGCCCTAAAACCGAAATTTTAGAAATCGAAGCCTAAAAATCTGTTAATCAGGAGAGTACATAGCATATAATCAAGACTAATCTACCCAGAGTTCTTATTTCAAAAGAAATTTGATCAAAAACCATCCACAAACAAAGTTGATCCAAGAAATTCACACGTTTGAGGAGGAATAGAGAAAAAACGGTGAAAAACCGAGATTTTGATCAATAAAACTTACTTGGAGTTGAAGAACTTGAGTTTGAAAGCTTCCAAGAAGGATGAAATCTAGAGAGAAAGGCTCTGGAAACTTAGGAACAAAAGATTGGAGTAAAAGAAATCAAAACCCTTTTGATCTTTATAAAACCCTAGCCGCGATCCGGATCATCCCATGCTTGCGATCCGGATCGGCTACCCGCAGTAAGAAACTGCGTTCGGGATCCGGATCGGCAGATACAATCCGGATCGTCAGCCCGCAGAAGAATTCCTGCGTTCGGGATCCGGATCATCTTGCCCGATCCGGATCGGCTCCAACTTTTTCTTTAGAAAATTTCAGAGAAATTCAAGAAAAACCAGAAAAAGATTGTAAGCACAAATGTGTATCAACTTTAAACAAAAATCATCGTTTCATACAACAAGAATTAGATTATGCCAAATCTATCAATAATATCCAAAAATGAAACGAGAATTTACAAGAATTAAATCCCTTAAAGTTGAACACCTTCAATTACATCTAACATGATCTTATGAGTAATGCCTTTATCAAATCATCAATTCAGTAAAGAAAATGAAATACAAAGATCAATAGATGTTTGAAATCCCAAATATAGTAGATAATGTATCTAGACAATCTGTTGAAGAGAGTGGCTCTTTGAGCATCTTTCTTTAAAAACCCACCTTATACCAACCTTGAAATTTGACGGAGTCAAGTATTTCAACATGCATTTTACTTAATCAAAAATTTGAACAACCATGCTTGGTATACATGTGGTAGCTGCACACAATACTCGGACGACCGAGGTGGTAGCTCTTTCCTCCATGTGGTGGTAGTTTTCACACTCCTCATTGGGATGTAACTCTTTCCACATCTTTTGAGCATTTTACTTTTTCTATGACTCCCCCTCAATTGGCTATCAATTATTTAAGATATAAAGTATTCAACCAAATATTGATCTCGATTTCATACTCGACTAAGCAGTCAAATAAGATAATGACTATACCAAGAGATCATAGAGAGAGAGAAATTGACTTTGATCACTTAGAAGATGATTTAATTAACATAAATGATCATTGCAACAGTGAAATATTATGATGGCAAAAGCATAATAAATTTCTAAATGTGCGAAGAGATGCAATTAAAGTCAATTATGATCTATGCTCAATTAATGTCCTATGTACAAACATAGATAATGAACAAAACAAATACAAAACCTATCCTAAGCAAAGGTTTCAAAAAGAAGTTTATTTCAAGGAAAGCATTCCAATTGCTTTTCGTAAATGAATAAAACGTTTTTGATCCAAAGGTTTTGTTAAAAAGTCAGCCAATTGATCCTCAGTTGAAATATATGAAAGTTGAAGAGTATTTGATTCAACTAGCTCTCTAAGAAAATGATATCTAAGTTCAATATGTTTTGTTCTAGAGTGCAACACAGGGTTTTTAGAAATGTTAATTGCACTTGTGTTTTCACAAAGAATTGTTACCGAAGATGCTGAAATGCGGAAGTCGCTCAATACGCTTTTCATCCAAATGAGTTGAGTTGAGCAACTTCCAGCTGAAATGTATTCCGATTCGGCAGCCGAGAGTGCTATGCAGTTCTGCTTTTTACTGTGCCATGCAACAAGGCAATGGCCAAGATAGAAGCATGCACCACTCGTGCTTTTCCGATCATCCACTGATCCTGCCCAATCGGCATCTGAGTATCCAACAATATCCAAACTTGTTCCCATAGGATACCAAATTCCGAAATTAATTGATCCTTTGATATACCGGATGATCCTTTTCACCGCTTTCAGGTGAACCTCCTTTGGTGCAGATTGATATCTCGCGCAGATCCCAACACTAAAGGATATATCCGGGCGACTAGCTGTGAGGTAAAGTAGACTTCCAATCATACTTCTATACAGTTTCTCGTCTACATTCTCACTATGTGATTCACTTCCAAGTCCCTTGTGGCTAGTTCCCATTGGAGTCGGAAAATCTTTACAATTTTCTAGATCAAACTTTTTGACCAACTCCATTGCATACTTGGATTGACTCAAGTGAATACCTTCATCATTTTGTTTAATTTGCAATCCAAGGAAATAAGTCAATTCGCCCATCAT
This sequence comes from Tillandsia leiboldiana, assembly GCA_029204045.2. Lineage (NCBI taxonomy): Eukaryota > Viridiplantae > Streptophyta > Magnoliopsida > Poales > Bromeliaceae > Tillandsia > Tillandsia leiboldiana. Next base: position 22,195,909 of record CM055068.1, read on the forward strand.
GGACATCTCAAATTCGCTTCCCATGGTCTCCGCGAATTTAGAAGCATCATTATCTCTTGTTGCGCCAAATACAATGTCTTCGACATAGATTTGTGCTACAATGAAATTGCTTTGATAATGCTTCACAAAGAGAGTCCTATCAGCTCCCCCTCGAGTATAGCCCTTCTCCAAAAGGTGCTTTGTTAACCTTTCGTACCATGCTCGCGGTGCTTGTTTCAGACCGTAAAGAGCCTTTTTCAAACGAAAAACATGATTAGGTTGTTTATGATCTACAAAACCTTTCGGTTGAGCCACATAAACTTCCTCATTTAAAAACCCATTTAGAAATGCGCTCTTAACGTCCATTTGAAATAATTTGATTTTAAAATGACAAGCAATAGCAAATAGTATACGAATGGACTCGAGTCTAGCTACAGGGGCGAAAGTTTCATCAAAGTCTATACCTTCTACTTGAGAGTAGCCTTGAGCAACTAATCGTGCCTTGTTCCTGATGATAGTACCATCCTCATTTTTCTTGTTCTTGAAGATCCATTTGGTACCTATCACATTATGTTGCTTTGGAGGCTTCGTTAATTCCCAGACTTTGTTTCGCTCAAATTGATGGAGCTCTTCCTGCATTGCTTTAATCCAGTAGTCATCCTGAAGAGCTTCATCTATGTTCTTTGGTTCGATTAAAGATACGTAGCAAGCGAATCCACAAACCAACTGCCTCCGAGTTCTAACTCCTTCTTGTGGATCTCCAATGATGTTTGATTCCGGATGATCCTTGGAGATTCGTAATGTTTGTTGAAACGGAGTACTCGGAGGTATATGAGATGATTCCTGCACATCAGATAAACTAGAAGAGCCATTAGATGCATCATTAATATTGGAAGTATTATCATGAGAAGATGCACTAGCAGGAGAATCATCATCTAGAGAGATATCGAGGGTAGATTTTCCAGATGCAAAGTGAAAAGCTTCATCTACTTTAACATTTATGGATTCTACGATCGTCTTAGATTCCAAGTTAAATACTCGATATGCTCTACTATTAGTAGAATACCCCAAGAAAATCCCTTCGTCACTTCGTGAGTCAAACTTTCCAAGATTTTCACGGTCACGTAAAATGTAACACCGACTCCCGAAGATGCGAAAATATTTGATGTTGGGTTTTCTACCACACCATAGTTCATATGGTGTATTTAACGTTCCCGGGCGCAAGAACACTCGATTAATGACATAGACAGCGGTGTTCACAGCTTCAGCCCAAAAATGTAGCGGTAAATTCCGGCTGTGAAGCATCACACGCGCCATCTCTTGAACAACCCTGTTCTTGCGCTCGACAACACCATTCTGTTGAGGTGTATAGGGTGCAGAGAATTCATGCTTAATACCGTTTGAAGTACAAAAGTTAATGAATTTTGAATTAATGAATTCTCCACCTCTATCACTTCTAACACGAATGATCTTTTCATTCTTTTCAATCATAATACGAAGGCAAATCTCGTGAAAAGAATCAAAAGTATCAGCTTTCTCTTTTAAAAATGCTACCCAAGAATACCGAGAGAAATCATCAACCAATAAAAAAATATACCATTTACCTCCCAAAGATGGTTGACGGGTCGGCCCCATTAAGTCCATGTGCAAAAGTTCCAAGGGCCGTTTTGTACCAACGTGGTTCAAGTTCTTGTGTGCAGTCCTAGACTGTTTTCCCTTTTGGCAACCACCACACACAACGTTTTGTTTAAATAAATGTTTTGGAACCCCCTTGACCACGTCCTTGTTTGAAATTCTAGTAAGTTCCTTAAAATTTAAGTGACCTAGCCTTTCATCCCAAAGAGTTTCATTATTCAAAGCGGCTAAGTTACAATTTTCAGAAAATTTATTAGGAACAACATAACAATTGTTTTCAGATCTAACCCCTTTTAAAAAGAAGACATGGTCCTTATCAGTTACAACGCATTCAACAGATGAAAAGTTAACTGAAAAACCATTGTCGCAAAGTTGACTTATGCTTATGAGGTTAGTCTTAAGGCCATCAACAAATAAGACGTTTTTCAAAATCGGGCCATCTGGAATAGCTACCGTCCCTTTTCCAACAATTTTGGAAGATCGACCGTCTCCGAAAACAACGTGTCCTCCGGAGATTTTCTCAAGATTTTGAAAACTATTTTTGTCACCGGTCATGTGACGGGAACACCCGCTATCCAGATACCAAGACGAACTATCATATGCATGCAAGGAAACATTGGAAACAAGACAAGGGAAAATTTCACCTTTGCGCACCCAAACCCTTTTGGAGTGCGTCGGTAATGGTCGTGAAGTTATATGCCTAGGTGAAGGCGTCTTGTTATAGCGATTGTTGTTCCTTGATGAAATCATCTTGCGCGATGAACTACCAAGTCTCTTTTCATTTGAAAAGTTTTGCTTTGATTTTCGGGGAGGAGCCTTTTTGGTAGTTGTTGCAAGAGGTCCTTGAGATGAGCGTTCGACTCCCGTCTTGCAATATCTTCTTATGTGCCCTGAAACACCACAACGAAAACATACCTTAGATCTTGACGATCCCAAAGAGGATGAAGTAGGTTTGTTGTCGTTGTTTGTCTTGAATTCCGGTGTCGGAGGAGGAGATACCGACTGAGGCACAAAAACTGTCTCACTCGAACTTGGACTGTTTCCAGTTTGAGTGTATCCGAGGCCGAACCGATTTGATTGACCAAGACCAAGAAGTCTATCCAACTTACTCCTTCCTGAAGAGAATCGCTGTAAGTCATTCTTGAGTTGGAAAATGGTCTTTGTCATTTCCAGGTTATCCTGTCGAGCCTCGTTGTAGAGCTTTGAGAAGTGATTCGCGTTATCCACCAGATTTGTATGTTCCTTCTCAAGTTGCTCATTGGACTCTTGAAGGGAAACATTTGCCTTTATCAGGTTTTCCCTTTCCACTTCAAGAGCGTTTGAGAGAGAAGTCGCTCTTTTTGCTTCTTCTTCGAGATCATGCACTCTCCCTCTCAAACTCTTGTTTTTCTTAGCCACTTTCTTTGAATCCCTCAAAAGTCTGTGGTAGGCTAGAGCAAAATCTTCACCTTCCGAATCATCCGATTCATTGTCCGTTGCATTCTTTTCAACAGTGGAGTTGGACAATGACTCGGATGTACTTGCCATAAAGCACATGAAGGGTGAAGATACGGACGCGTGGAATGCCGTGGAGCTCTTTTCTTCATCACTTGAAGACGACTCATTTGACGTTGAGTTGTCATCCCAAGTGACCACCTGCATCGCCTTCTTCTTTGCTGGATACTTGTTGGGACACTCCGTTGCAATGTGGCCATAGCCTCGACATTTGAAGCATTGTAGTTGTCCCTCTGAACTTTTCTTATCCTTTGAGAAGTTCTCTTGCTTTCTTGACTTGTAACTTGCAGTACCCTTGCCTTTGTTCGACTTTCCGAAGAATGGAGATTTACTTGAATTACCCCTTCGAAAGTTGCGGCGAAACTTCCTTGTCAAGAGAGCGAGCTGCTTCTCAAATTCCTCCATAGAAAGGTTCTCGTCATCGTCTGAGAAGGATGTATCCGCGTCTTCTTCCTTAGTTGTTTTCAACGCATAACCTGAAGACTTAGAAGTGGATGCCTTTCCAGAAGAATTGTTAGTAGTAAATGTCATTTCATAAGTTTGTAATGAACCAACTAATTCTTCTATACGTATTTCGTCCGGGTGTTTAATAGTTTCAATGGCAGTAACCTTTGGGCAAAATCGTTCAGGAAGAGTTCTTAAGATCTTTCTTACAATCTTAAATTCTGGAATCTTCTCTCCCAGATTAGCACATGAGTTTACGATGTCTTGCAATCGTGTATAGTAGTCCGTGAAAGATTCATTTTCTGCCATTAAAATAGAGTCAAACTTGCTCGTAAGCATTTGCAGTTTCTGAATCTTCACGAGGTTAGTTCCCTCATGTGTAACCTGAAGAACATCCCAGATTTCTTTCGCAGTCTCACATGCCGAGACGCGAGAGAATTCAGTTTGAGATAAGGCATTAAAAATAGCATTAATTCCCTTGCCATTGTGAGAAGATGAATCTAACTCTTCCTTGGTCCATTTCGACCTAGGTTTTAAGGTGCGAACATCACCAATAAATTCAGTTGGATTAGACCATCCTAATTCAATTGATTGCCACACCCGTTCGTCGATGGAAATTAAAAAGGCTTTCATCCGTACTTTCCAGTACGCATAATTTGTTCCATCGAAGAACGGGGGTCGGTTGATGTTTCCACCTTCAACCATTGTTTACAACCCTATTCCCGCTCTGATACCACTTGTTGGGTTATATGTAATAAGGATCTAAATAGGGGAAAAAAACACCTAGAGGGGGGTGAATAGGTGTAAACGTATAAACACTCAAAAAATCGTTGCGATAAAAACCCAATGCGGAAATAAAAATAATACGCAAGATTTTTACGTGGAAAACTCCATCACCGGAGTAAAAAAACCACGGGACCGATAACACGGCAGAAATCCACTAGAATTAAAACACGTACAAGGTGATTTACCGTACACACTTACGACTCAACCTTTTCCATACGCTCCTAGAGGATCTTCTCCGCTCGCTCCGCGACGCTTCTCGAATCCACGATCTGCGCCCAACGCCGAATCCACGGCATCCAACGTCGAATCCACGACGTCCGACCGAATCCACGGTCTTCACCCAATAGCACCCTTCGAATCCACGAACGTGCCTCGCTCCGAATCCACGAGAGCGGTTGAACCTTGAATCCACAAGGACACGCGAATCCACGCGCCGATTTTTGGGGTAAATCGTTGTTTTTGGGTGGTGATGATCCGCCGAATACTTAGATCAAAGATAGATCGGAAATACCATCTAAGTTTTCATTAGTTTGATTCAACTCAAGATGTGAGTATGAAAACCTAGAATCAAACTAATCAATATAGATGAAGAAACATCGAGTATTCTCTAATGATTTCCTTTCTTCTCTATATGTGGATCTAGAGCCGTATAAGATGATATATGAAAATGACGGCTATTTGGATTAACCCTAGAAAAAGAGTCATAGGGTCTATTTATAGGTTAGAAACCCTAGGAAGGAGATAAGAATCAAAAACCTAACATTTTTGGAAATTTTACGGACGGCGATCCGGATCAGATTAGCTGTGATCCGGATCGTCGTAACGAGTCAGGTAATTCCAGAAAAACGAAGGTTCGGGATCCGGATCGAAGTGCTTGATCCGGATCGTTCATACAGTTCACCAAACATCAACGTTCGGGATCCGGATTGCGAAGCCTGATCCGGATCGTTCAAGGAAGATGGTAAACTCAGTGTTCGGGATCCGGATCAAGAGAGGCTACGATCCGGATTGAACTGGTGTATGAACAAACCACCTTCGGGATCCGGATCGAACAACCTGATCCGGATCCTGAACATGTCCCAAGTCCAGTTTTTGATTTTTATGCAATGAAAGATTCTTCCAAGTGTTTCTACACTACAAGAAGTATTCGGATCACACAAAATCTTAGGTTAAACATACCTGATCCTTTTGAATTCTTCTTTCTTGAGATTGAGTTAAATGATCCAACTTTCTTCACCTTCAATCTTCAAGACTTGAGACTTTCACGAAACTACGCCAACTCAAATTCCGTAACAGAGGGTTGCGTGGCATGTACCGTGGATACGGGTTCAGCGGATTGTGCGTGCAAGCGGCCACGCTCTTCACCGACCCCAGGTTTGCCTTGGATTGAGCACTTCAGGTGGGTAAGTTTGATATCGGTAACTGTATAAGGTGTTTATGTTATGATGAATGTAAGTGCACTTGTGGGGATGTCACCCCTCTATGACTGAAAGCAGGCATATTTGATGTACAACCGATATGAGCGAGAGGTAAGAATGGAAACGACCTAGATCATGTGGATTGATGTTTACCTGGTAATTGTACATGATTGTTGAACTAGAGACTTAGCATGCAAAAGACAGATTATATTTATCCCACACTAGATGATATAGAGATCATACATGGTTATTCAGTGGCCTATTTATGCGAGATTGGTATATCATAGTAGGAATATTGTAGTATGCTTTGCTACTATATGTTTTACTCTCTTTTGTTTTTTCCAAGGACAAAAGCATGCTTGAATGGACATGTAGTTAGGCCACCCTTTATTGCTACACTACTTATTGGAACTTGACTTAGGAGAAATCATGCTTTCCGTTTCTCCTTCTTGTTAGTCAGGTGGTCAGTGTTGCTCGGGTTCGAGCAGGGGTCTGGGTAGTGTAGTCGGGACTTGGTGTCTGGGACAGGTTGGATTAGTTGTGGGGCTTTGCGGCAACCGCGGATATTGGGCGGTAGACCGGATATTTATTTATGCACCAGATTGGGTATCTGAATTCTCTAGTGGACAAAGTTTCCCCCTATTGAGTACTTTTGCATCCGATTGAGGTCGGGTCTTTCTTTAGTGGACAGAGTTTTCCCTTTTGGTCATAGTCTTGATCAAAGTCCTGCTATACAGAGATACTTTACTCGTGTTGGTCGCTCCCCTCGAGTGCGGATCGGACGGTTTAGATGCCGATCTGTTACTTACTTTTGTTTCCGATCGGACGGTTTAGATGCCGATCTGTTACTTACGTTTGTTTCCGATCGGACGGTTTAGATGCCCATCTGTTACTTACTTTAGTTTCCGATCGGACGATTTAGATGCCGATCTGTTACTTACTTTGGGATGCGAGCCATGTGGGCCGATCCCGCGGTTTCGAGCCATGTGTGCAGATTCCGCTGAGCAGGCAATGCCGGATTTACTGGTGGCACCAGATTGGGTTTATTACAGATATTCGCTTTATTGTTGCACTCGTGTCAGGAGCACCGAGTGAAGTCTAGTAGCTGTGTCTAGACCAGTGCTAGTGTTGTCGGGAACCGTTTGGGGATCGACGGTTGTCCCAAGGTCATTGTGAGTTGTTGACCGTTGTACGAGAGGCATAGGCTGGCATAGGCAGGCATAGCAGGCATAGCAGGCATAGTAGGCATGGCAGGCATAGGCAGGCATAGCAGGCATGGCAGGCATAGCAGGCATAGGCAGGCATGGCAGGCATAGCAGGCATAGCAGGCATAGCAGGCAGTGCCAGTGATTACTGGTCTATCGATTGGGTCGATTGTGCACTTCATGTGCTAGTGGTGGTTGCATACCATTCTTTGGTTCTCCCCGTTGTGCATTTAGATAGAGGCATGATAGCTGTTGAGAGGCTCCAGCTTCCTTATTTCAGTCTTTACGGCTTTGGTTAGTTTTTGTCTCCTGAGGACTTGGTGGGCAGACCGTCGGTCCTGGCGGTGGTACCCACTGAGAACTCCCTTTTTGGTGTAGTTCTCACACCCTTTGGGGGTTTTCCCCCTCCTTTTTCCTTCCTCTCCTTTGTTTTGTAGAGTCTTAGCAGGTGTTGCTGATTCTGCGGTTGTTGTTCGAGGCGAGGGAGTCGCGAGCTAGATCCCTACCCGTCGTTGGAGAGTAGCGGTACCCCCTTCAGAGGAGATCTTCATTAGATTAGTTATTTTATTTTTCTCTTTTGAGAGACTGATGTAGCGAGGATATATTATGTATTGAGAGATTGTACACTGATGTATTTATTGGAGATACCTCCCGGTTGGGTTCAGAGCTTATATTTGAGGATATTGTATGATTATCATTTTGGGAGATGGACATTGTTGTATTATTTCCAGTTGTACAGTGGTTGCTTTTAGTTATACAGCAGGTTTTTATTTATAGCTCTGATATCTGTTAGCTGCAGCACTTTTCTTGCATGTAGGATGCTTGGCCTATGCGGCTTTGGCATAGGTGGCAGATCTGTTGGCGAGCCTGGGTCGCAGTTTCGACCCCGGGGCGTGACATTGCGGCCCAGCACAGCGCCAGCGCGGCGCTCCTGCGCGCTTGTCGCGCCCCTGCGCACCACCCCAGCATGAAAGCCGCGCGCCTCTGCAAGCTTGCTGCGCGCTCCAGCGCAGCGCCCGCACGCACCTGCGCAGCGCCAGCGCGGCGCCCACGCGGTGCCTGGGCCCGCCGCGTGGCGCCCTGGCCCGCTGCGCACGCCCGCAGCGCGCGCCCACTGCACAGCGCCCGTGCCTGCGGCTGTGCGGCGCCCGCCTCTGCGCGACGCCCCAGCTGCGCGGCGCCCACTGCGCAGCGTGCAGTGCCCGCAGCTACTGCGCGCGGCGCCCTTGCGCGCCCGCGGAGCAGACTGCGCCAGCCGCGCGCGGCGCCATGCGCGCCCGCGCGGCTTCCCCCCGCTGCGGCCACCCGGCACACGTGGACAACAGTCCACTCACCAACCTCTACTCCAACCAACTAAAACCATCCATGACAGCCAACAAAACTCGTTAAGCCAAGCTCTCTAAAAAACTGTACTTACCTCTTGCAAATCCGTCGCGCACCGCCAGTCGCGCTCTCCGCTCAGCCCCTCATGGCCCCAAGTAGCAGGTCCACACCAACACTCCTCTCATTTCCTTCTATTTTCTCACCTCTTTTCTACTTTATCTCTCTTTCTTTCTCTTTCTCTCTTTTCCTCTGTTTTCAACTCAATCCTCTGTTTTTAAAGAGAAGAAGATGGTGACGTGGCGGAGGCTAATTAAGGAGGGCTAATTAAGGAGTGGTGGTTGGCAGCTGGAGGTAGAGACTTAAATAACCCCTCAAGCATAATATCTAACCCACTTCAACTTCTCTTCTTCCTCTACATCACAAGCTGAAGCCACCAATAGTTAAATAAAAACATTAAATTAAATTAATTAATCTTCCTTTTTAGCCAACTCCAACTCACTTTTTGCCCTCGGGGCCTCCGCATTAGTCCGGAACGTCCCGAACTCCGCTGTAATCTGAAAATACACATGTCCAAGGCTTTTCCAACTCAAAACGCTCAACTGTGGAGTCGGTGTGCTCAATCCAAAAACCGGCTCCAAAATTGCTAGTTCCAACTCACTTTTTGCCCTCGGGTCCTCCGCGTCAGTCCGGAACCTCCCGAACTCCGCTGTAATCATAAAATACACCTGTTCCAAGTGTTTCCCAATTTTCCTGCACACCACTGTGGAGTCGAGGCTTCCCAAACCAGTCCTCTATCAGCGCACAATGCCCGAAAACTCCGAATCAGGCTGGGCCTTCCGCGTAGATTCGAACCAACCCGAACTCATCTGAAGACACGTATGGAACATGCCCGAGGCAAATTCCTCCGCACCACGCCATCTTGCGGGGTCGGTGTGCCATCCAAAATTCCGGTATTCTACATATGCAAAAGAGAGAGATTTTGCAATTTTTGCATAAAATATTTTTTTTTTCTCTTTTTGCATAAAATATTTCAAAATATTTTGTGCAAAAATATTTATTTTATATAATATTTTATAATAAAATATTTCATATTACTATCTCTAATAAAATTTTAAAGAATATTTCTCTTATCTTTTTTCTTAATAAAATCTTATAAAATCTCGTAAAATCTTTTCAATATCCTATAAAATATTTTTAATATCCTATAAAATATTTTTAATATTCTATAAAATCTTCTTAATATCTTTTTTTTTTAATAAAATCTTATAAAATCTCATAAAATCAAATAAAATATTTTTAATATCTTATAAAATCTTCTCAATATCCTCTTATCTCTTTTTCTTAATAAAATCTCATAAAATCTTCTAAATAAAATCTTTTAAATATCCTATAAAATTTTCTCAATATTCTATAAAATATTTCCAATATCCTATAAAATCTTCTCATAAAATCTTTTCAATATGTTATAAAATCTTCTCATAAATTATTTTTAATATCCTATAAATCTATATAAATTACTGGTGATTTTTATGAATTTAAGATATGAAAAAAAATTAACTTATAATGTCTAATAAAAAAATCGTTGCGAACTTTATATTATGTTTAAAATATATTTAATATTTTAATTAATTTGTAGGATTGGCGGAGGTGCATTATCAAATGTAAAGAGAAAAAAAAAATAAAGATGGAAAGAAAAATATCGGTAATTTTAATACTACATATTAAAATTATATTTTAATATTTTAATATTATATTTAAAAAAAAAAAAGAAAAAAAAAAAGAAAAAGAGAGAGAAGAAATGAATATTATGATTGATGCTGCTACTAAATTATATTTTTAATTATTAATTTTAATACTACATATTATTTGAATATAAATATTTTAAATTTTATTTTAATACAAATATTTGTATATATTAATTTTATCATAAATTAGGAATTTTTAATGATTGGCACTTTACATCTAACTTTGAAGTTGTGCCTTTGAATCTAATTTGTATCTTCGAATCTAATTTGATAATAAATCCAATTGATTCTCTTTGTAATGTTGATGATAGGTTAATATTTAAATTTATATACTAACCTATTTTGTACTTTTGATGTAATATATGTGTTTGGATTGGTGGGTTTTAAAATAGGAGGTTCGTAATCTTTTAAGTTAACATACAAATTTGTATTTTGGTCTAAATATTTGAGTTTGTATGTATTTTCGATTAACGAAGTGGAATTCCTTTTCCAAAAGATGATTAACCTTTGTTTTTAGATGCATGCTTTTTGTCAACTTTATGTCTTTAATTAATTTGAATTTCCTAACTTTTGTTTTTCTGATGTAATGTTAATGATAAGTATATGTTTTTGTTTATATACTAATTTACTAAAGTACAAAATGCCAATTAGGATTACTATCCTAATTTAACCTTTCTTATTTTGGAACTATACCTTAGAGGTTTTTGGCTTCTTGAAAAAATTATAGAAAACTCCCTTTCCATAATCTTTGTTTTCCAAAAAAGAAAAAAATCTCATGAATTTTGAAAAAAAAAAATTTCAAGAACCGTTTTATAAAAACTAAGGGGTTCTTTGATTTCTCAAAAAAGTACAAAGAAGGAAAAAAAAAAAACAAAAACAAAAACAAAGTTTTTCAGTTTTTCATTCATTTAGTTCCCAAAAAAAAATTAAATTATTTTTTTTCAAATTTTATGAAAAAATTACTATAGCTTTTACTTTTTTTCTTTAAAAAAAAAAAAAAAAAAAACATGCCCGTCAAAATAATTACAAATACCTCATTGCCCCCAAGTATCTATTTCCAAAAACTTGGAAAAAAAAAAAAAAAAATCATTTCTCTTCTATCTTCTATCAGTGTTCTTTGTGGAATTGTGAGCTCCCATCCATGGAGGCGACATCACCGCCACTACCACTCCTTCATCCTCTTCCTCCTCTCTCTTTACCTCAAGCCTTAAAAATTAGTTTTAATATATTATTTTTTTAAAACAACAAAATTGGTTGAATTATAGAAAAAAAAAGTGAGAGATGAGGGTAGGGATATTTTCACTTTTGAAAGTATAGTTTTGAAAAGATAAAAGAGAAACAGAAAAAGTGGTGCCTCGGAAATAAAGAAATTAAGTTAGTTATTTTCTCGATGCATAAATATATTATGTAATATATATTTAGATAGTAAAATTTATTTAAATATTATAGTATTATATCTTCTACTAATAATTTAGTTTTTTTATTTTTTCATCTCAATTGTGCGCACTATTACCCAAAAAAAAAAAATCAACTCCAATTTCTATATAAGATCCTTACCTTTTCTTTTAAACGATTTATTATTTTTAATAAGAAAGTAGTCCTCAATTTGATATTTTGGGATAAAAATAAGTTTTAATATGTTGTTTTATTTTTGAAGAACAAAATTTATTGAATTATAGAGAAAAAAAAATGGAAGATTAGGTTTTTAGGTATTTTTCATTTTTGGAAGTGTAGTTTTTAAAAATAGAATAAACTAAAAAAATGGTAAAAATGGTGCCTCGGGAATAAAAAAATTAAGTTAGTTATTTTCTCGATGCATAAATATATTCTGTAATATATATTTAAATAGTATATTTTTTAAAAATATTATAGTATTATATCTTCTACTAATAATTTGGTTTTTTTTTTTTTTATTATAGTTACCATCTCACTATCAAGACGTATTTTAAATTGTATAATTTAATCTTAAAAAGTGCAACTTCTATTTTATAAGGTGAATCTTAATCTCAAATAATTTTAAATAATATATTTTTTGTTTCAAATAGTACAACTTTAATTCGCTCACATAGTGCTACTTAGTCTCAAACGGTGTAGCTTTTTATTTTTTGTGATACAACTTAGTCTCAAAAATTTTAAATAATGCAACTTTTATTCAATTATGTTTTGTAATTGAATTTTAAATGTCAATTTAAATTAAAAATCTGTAAAATTAAATTTAAAATCAGAGTAAAAATATAAAATTTAATATAACTTTAATATAATTTGTAATTGGATTTTAAATGTTAATTTAAATTTAAAATCCATGAAATTAAATTTAAAATCAAAATAAAAAAATAAAATTTTAAATTCTGCACAAATAATTTATTGTGAAGATTACAAATAAATATTAAATTTTTTTTTTATATTATTAAAAATAATTATAAAAAATATCTGCAGCAAAGCGCGGATACTTCACTAGCATATAGTCATTTTAAACATTATAAATGCATCCTTTGAGTAGGATTTTAATTTTGAAACCTCTATCATAAAATTTCAGGGATGTGGTACATAATGTATTCTTGTGCACCCGGTGTAGGCAATAATTTCTCACCTCCCCACTGACGTATACACTCGGGTGCGTGCCATAGTTTCTCACTAGTTAGGCTATCCTTGACTTTTTTAAGTAAGGATCCGTTTGTTTGGTATGAAGTAGACGGCTGCAGCGGCGGCTTCAACAAAGTCTTTGCCGCATATGTTTGTTATGTTGTTAAATTTGCCAGCATTGACGAAATTTCACGCACAGAAGTACTAGCTTCGTGCTCTCAATTTTGCTAAATACTAATTATTTTTAACACAAGTAGCAAAACCTTTGATGATTAGTACTCAAAATTTTAAATTTTAAATATTATTATTTGATATTTTTAATTATATTTGTTTTTTTTTAAAAAAATAAAAACAAATAGCATACTATATCGTTCTCTAACAAACAAATAAAATAAAATAAAATATTTTACCGTACTTGCACTCACAAATCTAGTTAATGTGACATTTTAACTAGGCGCACTCTCACCTGGGCACTTCCCAAACTGTCCGTAAATTAGGGCCCCCAAGCACAATCAAATAGATACAATTTTGAATAATTTTTTTTTTTTTCTCATGTAGTTTAGTACATTTTCATTTATATCACCTTGTATTTTAAAATTACACTTAACTTTCTTTTTCATTTTTTTTTATTTGATTGTAAGAACTTACTATTAAACTAGTAAAAAAAGAACTACTTTTTGCAAACCACAAGACAAAAGAATATAATATTTTATTATTTTATAATTTATACTTTACGGTCTGTTTTCAATAAAAGTATTATTTAGTAGTAGATGATGAAATTTATATGGTATAAAATAAAACTGAATGCATACCAATATTCAGAATCATAAATAAAATTGTAAAATAACTAACAGAGCGCCATAGAGAAAAAATTCTGGTTAAACAGTAAAAGTAAGAAATCCTGTCATGCCCCGGCGTCGAAACTGCGACCCGGGCTCGCCAACAGATCCGCCGCCCATACGGAAAGTCCCGTATAGACGAAGCGACTAACCTGCAAAAGATCAACTACACTATACAGATATCAGAGCTGAAAAGTAAACTACTGAAATAAATATATACAACTCCTCAAATAGTACATGCCAGATCTTCACAATACATAAGTCACTCCAAACTAAAACTTTCAAAATGTAAAATGTACAAGATACATCCCAAAAACACTGACAGTACTAGAACATCACCAAAAATGGTACATCTATTCTCACTGAAAAAAGACTGGTAGGGATCTAGCTCGCGACTCCCTTACCTCGATCAGCAGGATTAGCAACTGGAGCAGCAGGAACTGGAGTAGAGGTCCCTGGAGAAAAATCATCACGGCGGGTGTGAGAACTACATCCCACAGTAGTTCTCAGTGGGTACCGCCAACAAGCCCGACGGTCTGCCCACTAAGTCTACTAGAGGCATAAAGTAACAAATGCAGTATTGAAAGTAAAGGCTGGAAAATAACTCTACAGCTACTATGCCTCTATCTAAATGCTCAAGGAGTGGAACAGATGGAAACATGATGCATCTACTATCTCTCAAATACAATCACCCAATCTACACTGACTGCCACATAGGGTCCAGTCAAACTTGCGCCTAACTACTGCCGTTACATCCAAGGAGGACCGGACTTACGTAGGGCGTCCGTGACTGCCAAAACTGGCCCAGCCAGAGGGACTGCGTTGACAAGTTGCGATAGCAAGTAACAGGCCCAACTCCGGAGTGGCACTCGAAGGGCGCGACCCCACCGAGGAAAGTATCCGCGCATCTCTGTCGAGCTCAAATGCGGCTCATGCAGGCTATAGTCCAAATCCACGATCAACAAGATCGACAGTAACTAACAATACCAACTCTTACTCACAGGCTGGAAAACCACACAGCCGGGACCCACCGTCGACTCAGACGGCTCCCAGAACAAAATACTGATCTAAACACAGCTACCAGACTCCACTCGGCCCCCAGGCGCGAGTGTAACATGCATCCCACAACAACCCGACTACTCGGCCCACTACCCGGGCGAGGAAACTCTAAGTCCAGGTGAAAGAATGAATATAAGTGTGGGAGTGTCTAAAACATAAATAAACTAGCCCAAGTTGGAGTTTTCTACAAGTCTGGTTGACATGCAACATATGACGGGGTGCTAGGTCAAGTTCCAATGATAACATTAATTTAACATATTTAGAGAGCAATAAAACAACCCTGATCATCATAGCAACACAAGGAGTATCAATTTTCTCTTTCTAGCATGCTTCCTAGTACATCACAAAATCAAGCATGTTCCCTACTCAATAGAGTTAATGAACTGTCCATTGGTTTTGAAGACGAAGCAACCCACTGGAAGTGCAAATTGATCCAAAGGCCAAAAAGGCTGAAACTGCACGGGAACAATTCTCGGATTCCCACGATTCCAACGGGCCCAAAATCACCCAAAAACACCTCCTGGGTACAAAGATATGGTCCAACATTACAATCAACACAAAATTTCCAAGTTTATAACTACTGAAAAAATCTGTCCTGAAGATGCGCAAATACCACCTATGATATAAACTCCAAAAATTCTAATAAAAATACGATGGTGATCCTCGCGAAGCGTAGATGTCGATCGAGTCCTTATACGTTGAAATCCGATAATGCGCTACTGTCCAGGAAAACCACCAGCATAACAGGGGTTTAAAGATGTACCAGGAACTCCAATAAAAGCTCAAATCTGGGAGGAGTGGAAAGTACAAAAATCGTAGATTTACCTCTCGTGAATCCGATGCCATGAAAATCGTCCAAAAATTTTGTTGGAGTAGCTCTGTGGACCTCGTGGACTGAAATGCGACGGAAATGGGCCACCGACGAAAGAATGTCGCACTGCGCTAACTAGTCGAAGACGTCGATGCTACGACCTCCAAAAAATCCGAGCCTCCTTCACAAGATGCAGAACAAGATGATCAACAAGGTTGCTTGAGGGCTCAACAGGTTTTGACCTCGAAAAAAAGCCCAAAACTGAAGAGGAAGAGGCCTATTTATAGGCCCTCTCACAAAAAGCCCCAAGAAAATCAAGAAATAGGCTTTCGGGCCCAATTTTCCGGGCGCCCGGGAGTTTCCGACTGCTACAGTGCCTGAAACCACCCCGACCCGGCCCACAAAACGGCGCCCGAAACACCCACGGGCCGCGACGCGCGCCCCCCTCCGCGCCCTGCGCGCCCCCCAATCGCGGCGCGCCGCGTGGCCGTGCGGTCCACGGCGGGGACCGTGGGCCGCGGTTCACGGTGGGCCGCCCGGGTCACTGCGCCCGCCAATGAGCGGGCGCCACGTGGCCTGGCGTGGTCCACCATGCGCCGCGCCCGGCGCGGTTCGCGCGCTGTCGCGCGTGCGTTGACCCGCCAATCGGCGCGCGCCACGTGGCAGTGCCCTCCGTTGGCTGCTCCTGGTGCATGCCAAGTGGGACGTGGACCGGCCCACCCGATAAATCGGCCCGTTTGGCCCGTTTAGCCCGAAAATAGCCGATTTTCAACGTTTTCATGCGCTGAGTCCGTTTTTGGCATCCGTTTGACACACAACAGACTCGATACACCAATAATAGGTGTTTTCTCACCGTCGACCACCCAGACAGGTCGTACGGAAAAATCGGGAGACCACATCCTCCCCCACTAAAAGAAAGTTTCGTCCCTAAAACTAAGAAAATAAAACAGACGTACCTCAGTCAGAAGCCTCGAACAGGAAAGGATAGGTATCTCTCATCACCGTCTCTAGCTCCCAAGTGGCCTCACGCTCCTCGTGATTGCTCCAGAGAATCTTCACATACGATATAGCCCGGTTGCGCAATTCTCTCACCTCACGAGCCAGAATCCGCAACGGGCGCTCCTCGTATCCAAGGTCCTCACTGAGCTCCAGTGGGGTGAAGTCAATCACGTGCAAAGGATCGAAGACATATCTCCTCAGAACCGAGACGTGGAAAACATCATGAACTCCTGCCAGGCGCGGTGGAAGGGCAACACGATATGCAACAGGGCCTACTCTCTCAAGTACCTCAAAGGGTCCAAAAAATGGGGACTGAGCTTCCCACGAACTCCAAATCTCCGGACCCCTTTCGAATGCGAGACCTGTTACGGAATTTGAGTTGGCGTAATTTCGTGAAAGGTTCAAGTCTTGAAGATTGAAGGTGAAGAAGGTTGGATCATTTAACTCAATCTCAAGAAAGAAGAATTCAAAAGGATCAGGTATGTTTAATTAAAGATTTTTGGTGATCTGAATACTTCTTGTAGTGTAGAAACACCTGGAAGAATTTTTCATTGCATAAAAATCAAAAACTGGACATGGGACATGTTCAGGATCCGGATCAGACATTCCAATCCAGATCCCGAAGGGTGTTCGTTCATACACTGGTTCAATCCGGACCGTAGCATCTCATGATCCGGATCCCGAACACTAGTTTTACCTTTTTACTGGCACGATCCGGATCAGGATTTGCAATCCGGATCCCGAACGTTGATGTTTGGTGAAACTGTATGAACGATCCGGATCGGCCATTTCGATCCGGATCCCGATCTATTGATTTTCTGGAAACCGTCTTTCTTGCTACTGCAATCCGGATCGCCGAAATCCGATCCGGATCGCCGTCCGTAAAATTTCCAGAAATGACAGGTTTTTGATTCTTATCTCCTTCCTAGGGTTTCTAACCTATAAATAGACCCTATATTTCTTTTTCTAGGGTTAAGGAAAATAGCCGTCATAATCAAATATCATCTTTTATACGGCCTAAGATCCACATATAGAGAAGAAAGGAAATCATTAGATATTACTCTATGTTTCTTCATCTATATTGATTAGTTTGATTCTAGGTTTTCATACTCACATCTTGAGTTGAATCAAACTAATGAATACTTAGATGGTATTTCCTATCTATCTTTGATCTAAGTATTCGGCGGATCGTCACCACCCAAAAACTACGATTTCCCCAAAATTGGGGCGTGGACTCGCGTGGCCTTGTGGATTCAAGGTGTTACCGCTCTCGTGGATTCGGAGCGAGGTACGTTTGTGGATTCGAAGCGTGCTACTGGGTGAAGACCGTGGATTCGGTCGGACGTCGTGGACTCGACGTTGGACGCCGTGGATTCGGCGTTGGGCGCAGATCGTGGATTCGAGAAGCGTCGTGGAACGAGCGGAGAAGATCCTCTAGGAGCGTATGGAAAAGGTTGAGTCGTAAGTGTGTACGGTAAATCACCTTGTACGTGTTTTAATTCTAGTGGATTTCGCCGTGTTATCGGTCCCGTGGTTTTTTACTCCGGTTTGGAGTTTTTCCACGTAAAAATCTTGCGTGTTCATTTATTTTTCCGCATTGGGTTTTATTGCGCAATGATTTTTTGAGTGTTTATTGTTTACACCTATTCACCCCCTTCTAGGTGTTTTTTCCCCTATTTAGATCTATATTTCATATAACCCAACAAGACCTTCAAAAAGACATGATCACCAACCTGAAACTCTAGGTCTCGCCGCCGAGTATCAGCGTAGCTCCTTTGTCGACTCTGGGCTGTCTCAAGATGTCGACGAACCAATCTGACCTTTTCCTCTGCCTCCAGCAGTAAATCAGGTCTCAAAGTCCTCCTCTCACCCACGTCACTCCAATATAAGGGCGACCGACACTTACGTCCATACAACGCTTCAAACGGAGCCATCTGAATGCTCGCTTAATAGCTGTTGTTGTACGCAAACTCAACCAATGCTAAGTGCCAGTACCACCGTCCTCCGAAATCCAGGACGCACGCTCTCAACATGTCCTCGAGGATCTGTATGGTGCGCTCAGACTGTCCATCGGTCTGTGGGTGGAATGCTGTGCTAAACCGGAGCTGTGTCCCCAAGGCTGTCTTTAGACTCCCCCAGAAATGTGATACAAACCTTGGGTCCCTATCAGATACAATCGAGGCGGGTACACAATGAAGCCTCACCACGTCATCCAAATACAACTGCGCAAGTCGCTCCAATGGCCAAGTCACCTGTACGGGTAAAAAGTGAGCGGACTTGGTGAGTCTATCCACGATAACCCAGATCGGGTCAGCTCCACTCTGCGCCCTCAGTAGTCCCGTGACGAAATCCATGGTGATGTGATCCCGCTTCCACTCGGGAATTGGAAGACTCTGCAACTTGCCAGCAGGAACTCGGTGCTCTGCCTTCACTTGCTGACAAGTTAAACAGTGAGCCACGAATCTCCCAATGTCCCGCTTCATTCCAGTCCACCAAAAGTGTGCGTTGAGGTCCTTATACACCTTAGTCCCACCAGGATGAATGGTATAAGGTATATAATGAGCCTCTCTCAAAATCTGCTCTCTGATCTCACAATCCATAGGCACACACACTCGGTCCCTGTACCGAAGTACTCCTGAGGCATCTACTGAAAAATCTCCTATCTGCTCTGTCTGAATCTGCACTCTGATCCTCGTCAAGTGGGGGTCCTCACTCTGTGTCTCTCTAATCCTGTCCAACAGAGTGGGCTGCACGACCATAGACATAGTCTAGCAGAGACCCCAGGGGATACAACCTCGATCTGTAAGCGCCTCATCTGCCCGACTAGCGGCGCCTGCTATGTGATCATCATACTCAAGCTCTGCACTGTCCTCCTGCTCAAAGCATCTGCCACTCCATTGGCCTTGCCGGGATGATACAAAATGCTCACATCATAATCCTTCAGTAACTCTAACCACCGGCGTTGCCTCAAGTTCAACTCCTTCGGAGTAAACAAATACTTCAAGCTCTTGTGATCAGTGTAGATCTCGCAGTGCTCTCTATAGAGGTAATGCCGCCACAACTTCAAAGCAAACACAACGGCTGCAAGCTCCAAATCATGCGTAGGGTAATTCTTTTCATAATCCTTTAATTGTCGTGAGGCATAAGCAATTACCCTACCATGCTGCATCAATAGGCAACCCAGTCCGCTGTGAGAGGCATCGCTGTAGATCACAAATCCATCACCCATCACTAGCAATGCTAAAATCGGTGCTAATATCAATCTCCTCTTCAGCTCCTCAAAGCTCTGCTGGCACTGCTCAGTCCAAATGAACTTTGTCCCCTTCCTAGTCAAACTGGTCAGGGGGGTAGAGAGCTTCGCAAAGCCCTCTACGAACCGACGCTAATAACCTGCTAAGCCCAAGAAACTCCGGACCTCAGTAACCGTTGTCGGTCTAGGCCAATCCCGAACAGCATCAATCTTCGTCGGTGTAATGACGCTGATTTTTATTATTTCCTAAATATCGTCTTTTGGATTTAAGTCTGTTTTTGGTGGATTTTTCATGGCTCTGGTTCGCTTGGTTTTTGGGTGACGGTTGCCGTATTGCGGTAGAGCTCGTTAAACGGAGAACGACGATGCGATCGGATCGGAAATCCGACTTACGGATCTTTCGGAATGAGGTTTTCGGTATTAACGGGTCCGAAAAGGTAAGTTCTGACATCCTCGGAACCCGTTAAGTGTTATTGGTGCATCAGGATCCGTGCTAGCGGGTATGGGATGTTCCGGAGGATCGGCATGCTTATCGAGGAATCCCCTTTGTATTTAAAGATCAAATTTTGGGTGTTTCGTACGTAAGAAGAGAAAAAATAAATTAAATAAAGAAATCGGAATTTCAAGATAACCCTAGTTCCAAAGGATCGTCTTTCCTCTTCCCTCATTATGCGTGTCGAAGGTCGAGACCGGAAGCGTCGCCGATACCGGGGAGCGGATCCGGAAAAACCACCGTCTGCGGAGATCGGGATTGCGTTGTCTCCTCCATCAGAGCTAGGTTAGTTTGCACCCTTTTTGTCTTCGTTATGTGAATCTCGACTCTCGGTTGTCGTTACTTTAGTTTTTGCATTTCAGGTCACGTTCTTGAATGTCGTTCGATGGTTACGTTCGTCGGTTTTGATCGAGGTTTTGTCGATGAGGATTTTTGTTGTTTTGCTCGTGGTGTTGAGTTTGGGGTTACTTTTGGCATCGTCGACGGTGGCTCCGCCGCCGCTCGATGCCCTAGCTGAGCCGCCGCCGCCGTCGCCGCTCGATGCCCTAACCGGGCCACGGCCACCGCCGCGCGCTGCCACTGCAGGCCGCGCACCACCGAGGCGCTGCCGCCGCGCACAGCCATGCTCGCTGCCGCCCGCGCGCAGCCTTGCGCGCTGCCGCCGCGTGGTGACCCGGAGTGCTGCTGCTCGCGCGCCGCACAGGAGTGCTGCTACTCGCGCGCCGCACAGGGCCGTGCCCTGCCAGGCCGCCGCCGCGTGGTGCTGCCGCACGCGCGCGCCGCAATACGGATAGCCGAGCTCTAGCCGCCGCCGCTATTGGATGCCTTAGCCGTCGCCGCCACTAGATGCACTGGCCGCCACTGCCATGCAATGCATGGGCGCTGCGCCCTGCCAGGCCGCCGCCGCTGTATGCTCTAGCCGCCGCCGCTGCTGGATGCCTTAGCCGCCGCCGCCAATGGATGCTCTGGTCACCACTGCCGCGCACTGCTTGCACGCCGCACAATGCCGCACCCTGCCAGGTCGCCGCCGCATGGTGCTGCCGCACGCGCGCGCCGTGTGGTGACCCGGATCTCTGCAGGGCTTCTGTTGTGTGACCAGCAGCTTCTTGAGTCCTATGTGGCGTGTCGGCGGTGTTTGTGCACAATTTGGACACAAGTGATGGACTTCGGGCTTAAAATGGATCACATGAGTGATCGGAGGACCCCGTCGGATGTTTAGAAGTTGTTTCGTGAGAAACGGATATTAAAATTGGACTCAGCGCAAAATTTGGGTTAAGAGCACTTCTCTGGATGCCTTCAGCAAATTTTAGAAGTGGAATTGGGCAAAACGAACTTCAGATTTGGATTCAGCGCGCGAAAACGATGAAAATGGACTATTCACTTGTATTTTTCGGAGCTCGGATGCTGCGCATGGATTTCGAGGCACTTTGTACTGTTTCGGCGGTCGACGGGCAGCGGCGGCGGCGGCGGCGGGCAGCGGCGGCGCGGGCGCGGGCAGGCGCGGGGAGGCGCGCGGGCGCGCGGGCAAGCACGCGGTGCATGGAAGCGGCGTGCCATGTGTCGGGTTCTTATTGGTTTGCCTTGGGACACATGGCCGCGTAGGATTGGTCGGTGCAGCAGGCGCGGTCTACGGGGAAAAGTGCGGGTGTACTGTGGACCCGAGGGTGGACACCTGGCGGCCACTGGTTGGCCGGTCCTCGTGCGCTCGGTCCACGGAGCGGGTGTGGCTGCCTCGGGGCACGTGCCTGGCAGGGGGCGCAGGCGGCACTGGCAGCGCGCACGTGGGCGCGGCAGCGGGCGTTGACTGAGTGTGCGCCATGCGTCAGCACATCAGCGCGCCACGCGTCTAGCGGTGGGTGGCCCCGCACAGCTGTCCGCTGTTCGGTGGGCAACGTGGCATCCCCAGGGTGATTCGGGCGTGAACAGTGTTGGGCCGGGCCCAACACTGTAGCAGCCCGAATCATTCGGGCGCCCGGAGTTTGGGCCCAAAAGCCCAATTTCGGGAATTTTGTATTTTTCGGGTTTGGGCCTATAAATAGGCCCTTTGCGCACCGAGTTGAGGCTTTTCCCGAGCTCTCTGGCCAGTGGACCCTTCACCAAATTTGTTGCTCATCTTGTCGTGCATCTCGTGGAGAATGCCCGGATTTTTAGGAGGCCGCGGCGTCGACGACTTCGGCATCGTAGTGCAGAGCGACGTTCTTTCATCGGAGGCTTGTTATCGTCGCACTTCGGTCGGAGAGGTCCACAGAGCTACCCCGACAGTGTTTTTGGATGATTTTCACGGCGTTGGATTCACGAAAGGTAGACCTACGATTTTAGTATTCCACTTTCCTCGCGTATGAGCTTTTACAGGGGTTCTGGGTACGTTTTTAACCCTCTTTGCCGCTGGTGGGTTACCTTGACAGCAGCACCTCGCCGGAATTTTATCTCCGCGCTCGAACATCGGATGGAGACGTGCCTATACACTTTTTGCATCTACGCGTCACGAGAATTATCGTCGTATTTTTCTGGGATTTTTTTGAGATTCGCCCGAAGGTATACTTTTCCCGTTCTTCTGTGCAATGTGATACAGTTGTGTGTGTTGTGGAGTTTCGCGCTCACCGCGTTGCGGAATTTGTAACTTGGTCTCCGGGACTCGGATTGTGACGTGCAGGTACTCGTTTCGAAGGGCTCGACGCGACGATCGCGACTGTATTTTTGTTGGATTTTTCAAAGTCCGTTCTGCAGGTGAAAATTGTATTTTTGTTTTCAACAGATGGTGTATACTTGGATATTTTTAGCATAAAGTGTAACTTTGGACCTTTTGTTGTACCCAGGAGGGGCCGCGAGTGTTTTTGGAGCACTGCTCGGAGCCGAGGTTTGCGCGACATGTATCGGGGATACGGGTTCGGCAGATATTGTTAGCAAGTGACCACGCTCTTCACCGACCCCTGGTTTGCCTTGGATTAAGCACTTCAGGTGGGTAAGCTTAATATTGGTAACTGTATAAGGGAATGATAAGGCTTTTATGGATGTTTATGTTATGGTTAATGTAAGTACACTTGTGGGAATGCCACCCCTCTATGACTGATAGCATGCATAATTAAGGTACAACCGATATGAGTGAGAGGTAAGCAGGGAATGGCCTAGATCATGTGAATTGATGCCTACCTGATTATTTTACATGTTTAGTGAATTGGAGACTTAGCATATGGTAGGCAGTTATATTTATCCCACACTAGATGACATAGAGATCTTACATGCTTATTCATTGGCCTACTTGTGTGAGATTGGTATATCATAGTAGGAATACTTTAGCATGCTTTGCTACTTTATGTTTCACTCTCTTTTATCGTTTCTGAGGACAAAAGCATACTTGTATGGACACGTAGTTAGGCCATCTTTTACTGCTGCACTACATATTGGAACTTGACTTAGGAGAAACCATGCTATCCTTTTCTCCTTCTTTTTTAGTCAGGCGGTCTATGTTGCTCGGGTGCGAGCAGGGGTCTGGGGTAGTGTAGCCGGGACATTGGTGTCAGGGACGGGCTGTGCTGGATTGCGGTTGGCAGGGTTTTGCGGTGACCGCGGATTTTGGGCGGTTGACCGGAGGTCGGCTATAGGACCTGGTTGTAGACGGCAGGGTATTGCGGCAACCGCGGATATTGAGCGGTTGACCGGATGTTTACTTTTGCATCAGATTGGGTATCAGTTTTCTCTAGTGGATGGAGATTCTCACTAGTTGAGTACTTTTGCATCTGATTGAGGACCGAGGCTTTCTTTAGTGGTTGAGCTTTCCCACTTTGATCGGAGTCATGATCTAGTCCTGCTGATTTATACTACTTATTATACTTATCACTGAGATACTTTACTCGTGTGGGTCGCTCTCCTTGAGTTCCACTCTGGAGTGTGTTACAGACAGGCTTTGAGTCCTTGAGACTCCTATCCCCTATCGGTGTTATGCGTTGGCCAGCATACCCGATTTGGCAGGCACAGCGGGCAGTACCAGTTTTACTTGTGGCACTAGATTGGGGTTATTACAGGCATTTACTTTATTGTTGCATTTGGGTCAGGGGGGCCGAGTGAGGTCTAGTAGCTGTGTTTAGACCGGTGCTAGTGTTGTTGGGAGCCGTTCGGTTTGACGGTGGTCCCGTGTCGTTGTGAGTACCTTGACCGTTATGTGAGAGGTTGAGCATCATGATTCTATCCGTTCTGAGAGAGAGCGTGGATTTCGACTATAGCCTGCATGAGCCACTACTAGATAGCGAGTTAGTCCGTTTGGACGCCCTACGTAATTCCTGCCCGGCAGTGGGAGGTGGTTGTAGGTGGGGCGCAGGTTTGACTGGACCAGATGTGGCAGTCAGCTCGATTGTGCACTTTATGTGCTAGTGGTTTCATACCATTCTTTGATTCCCCCCTCTTGAGCATTTAGATGGAGTCACGATACCTGTTGAGTGTCATCAGCGTTCTTGTTCAGTTCTCATTGCTTTGGTTATTTTATGTCTCTAGAGGACTTGGTGGGCAGACCGCCGAGCCTGGCGGTGGTACCCACTGAGAACTCCGTTTTTGGTGTAGTTATCACACCTATTGGGGGTTTTTCCCCTCCTTTTTCCTTCCTCTCCTTTGTTTTGCAGAGTCTTAGCGGGTGTTGCTGATTCTGCGGTTGTTGATCGAGGTGAGGGAGTGGCGAGCTAGATCCCTACCCGTCGTCGGTGAGTAGCGGTACCCCTTCAGAGGAGATCTTCACTAGATTAGCTATTTTATTTTTCCTCTTCTGAGAGACTGATGTAGTGAGGACATGATATGTATTGAGAGCCTGTACACTGATATATTTATTGGACATACCTCCCCGTTGAGTTTTGAGCTTTGTATATGTGGATATGGTATGATTATCTTTTGGGAGATGGACATTATTGTATTATTTTCTGTTGTACATTGGTTTGTTTTAGTTTTACAGCAGATTTTCATTTATAGCTCTGATATCTGTTAGCTGTAGTACCTTTCTTGCAGGTTGGACGCTTCGCTTATGCAGAGTTTGGCATAGGTGGCGGATCTGTTGGCATGCCCGGGTCGCAGTTTCGACCCCAGGGCGTGACAGATTAGGTTGGTATCAGAGCCTAGGTTGTAGGTCATGGTGGACTTAGAAACCCTAGGCTTATGGTTTGACCCTTGGTTGACTTCGTGAGAGTCGTGATTTATAGCGAGAGTCCTGATAGAGTTTTATACCTCTCCCAAGGGACGGGAAGAGTGATTGGCATGTTTATTCTCCCAAGTGATTATGTTGGCTGCAGACAACATAATGCTGTGGAACGGGTGACATGCTTTAGACTTTCGCTGGATTGGGTCGAGCGTTGTTGTGTGCTGTTTTGTGGTTTCGTCGTGGCGAGAGGTGTCTCCCCGACGCTGGGTTTTGACCTGTGTGCATCCTGTCATAGCAGTTGAGCTTGATCGATTGGTTTTGGGCCGGATACCCGGATCGAGGTCAGAGAGTTTCGGACCCAAATGACAGGATTGTCAGAGGCTTATCAGCGGCAATGTGAGCGAGAAGCTGGTTTTAGGGACACAGTTGTCGGAGCAGCAGGCAGCTCGACAGTGCTCCCTTCTGAGACCACCCGGTTGCAGTATCCTCAGGGGCGGGGATTGCTGTGGCACCGATGGAGTGAGTGGCCCCCTCTGTGCCAGTGTTTAGTGCCGAGGCACCGAGGCAGGGTGGATAGTTGACAGCTGGTGAGCTGAGGGGACATGATCGATCTATCGAACCAGTTTTGGCAGATGAACCACCCCGATTCATAGGAGTGAGCTTGGAGCCTTTGGAGGCAGAATCGTGGTTGGTGGTATTGGAGAGACTACCTGAGAGCCTCCCTGTGCTAGAGAGTTTACGCAGTTGCTTAACTGTGCGCTCCTGGTTCGAGGGACGAGGCTCATAGGATATGTGTGGCTGGGAGTGGATTGCGCCAGGATACCTTTCAGTTTAGTCAGTCCCTCAGTTACGGATTATTGACGCCTCGATGGTGTAGGCGTTGTGTATGGAGCGTGGAGTTGCAGTTCCTTTGGATAGGGAACTGCCGCCAGAGGCGAGTTCTGGATATTGGCGCTTGGCGCAGGGTGATGGAGGACAGATCGGCCGGCAGGGGCATTTCCGATTTCTTTTTCCAGGATAACGGGTTCCCGAGATGCCAGAGATCGGGTGGACCTCGATGGCAGTGCCAGCATCTATATCAGAGTGGCGCAGCGGTAGCGTGGATTTGTTATCTGCGGAGGACCTTATTCGTCGCCCCAGTGTGAGCAGGGACAGAGGTCGTGCTCCCCTTGTGATTAATCAGGATATGTCGTGGTAGACTGAGCGACGACCACTTGCATCGAGTGGATGAATCTGCGCTGCCCGGTTGGGGGGCGCCATTATAGTAGATCGAGTGTCGCAGGTGGGGTTTCATCACAGTAGTCGGAGTTAGAGCATGTTGCATTCCTGCATGGACTAGAGGCGGATTTGCTACCACGGGCACTCGAGGTACAGGTTCCTGTTAGTGCTGTGCATGTGGAGGAGGCTTGTGGATCATGTCCAATGCAGTTGAGGCCGCGAGTTGTACCGGCAGACTTATTGGTAATGGTGGCAGTTCGGTGTTTTGACCCAGTGCTTGGGATTGGTTGGCACAGTGCCACAGGATGTTGGGCTGCGGAAAGAGCGGACTTTGACCTTCTGCGAGGCAGACGAGAGGAGATTTGGTTGTTGAGATCGTTAGAGCGCACAGGTTGTAGTGACGGTGTGAGAGGTGTTTTCGGCGGCACCGGGACTCAAGGATATCTCTGTTGCCACAAGATCCCGGGTGTAATTTCACCTGAGCTGTTGATAATGCCGCCGGTTAGGGAGATAGAGGTTGCGTTTGACGTGGTTCGGGGAACCGCGCCACCCTCGACAGCACCTCATTGGATATCGCCTGTAGAGCTGAGAGAGCCGATGGCACAGTCGCAGGATCTGATGGATCGAGGGGTCTGTTTGACCTAGTGCCACGCCGTTGATGCACGGTGGTGATGCCACGTCGTTGATACACGACTGTGAGGGTCCTTTTATGGTTTGAGTGTAGACAGGTCCGGGTGGTATCTAGGACCTATTGATTGAGCTATACTCCGGCAGTTATTGTACGATGCAAGTACCTACTTGGAATCAGACAGCCGAGGACTTTGCCTAGATGGCGTTCAGGACCCGGTAAGGGCATTATGAGCGCACAATGAGGCCAAATGGAATAATTAATGCCCTGTTGTCTTCAAGATTTGAGGAATTGTGTGTTCCAGTTGTACTTGGACGGATTGGGAGTGGTGTTCCCCAAGGATATTATGACTTACTCCCGGAGCGACTTGGAGTACGTGGAGCACTTATGGATGTGCTACCATGCTTGGGTGGAAGAAGCTGTATGCCGTGTTATTGAGGTATAAGTTTTAGCTTCAGAAGCTTATTTCTTGGGTCACATTGTGTTAGCCGTAGGGGCGGCGGTGGAAATCCGGCCAATATGGATACTATTTGGGAATTGGCCGAGATCAATATTTAGGGTCAAGGTAAGGAGCTTCTTAGACTGGGCAGTGCCAGGAGAGCTAGGCAATCGGATGATGAAACTGATACCAGCACCAATTCTAGTTTTGTCAGTATTGGGAGAAAGATCTGCGAGTGTTAGTGATGCCTCCTATGGTGACTGTGGAATTGCCGTTGGGTTGTTGTTGAGCATTTTGGATTACCCCGACAGGGCCACTGTATTGGCAGATACCTGGAGCAAGAGAGCTGTCTGAGGATGAGTTTGATGATTCCACAGCTGGCGCTGTGTGGACTGTTGAGGTAAACGTGGCTTATGGTTGTGTCCCTAAGGGTTCCTTTGGATGATAGACCGCGGCTGAGTAGTTCACTCGGATGGTCAAGATTTGGGAGTGACCGAGTGAGGATCCCTCCTTGTTAGGACTCTTTTCCCTTATTGGATGGCAGAGTGGGTATGCTTCGGGTTGCCTTGGTTGAGTTGACACAGGATGTAGTAGCCGCTGGTTTAAAATGTTTTTGGGTCTACTTTTGGTTTTCGTTTATTTCGCAATTCATTTCGGGAGGCTGGAGGGTGATCGAATAATTCCTTGTTTCCGGACAGACCGTCGGGGTTCGCGGGTATTTTTAGTTAATAGAGCTCGCGAAACGGAGAACAGCGGCGAAATCGGTTTTGAATTCCGACGCCGGAATCACCCGGAATAAATTCCGGAAGGTAGCTAGCGGTTCAGGAGGTCAACGCGGTTTTTCAGGCAGACCGGACCGTGGTTCGCACCCGACTTGTACCCGCTGTTGACTTGAACTGGGTTCATTCCCATTCCCCAACTAAACCGCTCCCGCCACCTTAATCGCTCCCGCCTTTTCCCGGTAGTACAACTCCCCACGAACCGCCCCAACTTCCCACCACTTTCCCCCCCCAACTTCCCACAACCCCACAACTTCCCACGAACCGCCCCAACTTCCCACCACTCCCCCCAACTTCCTGCCACTCCCCACAACTCCCCTTAACTCCTCTGCGTACGAAACCCCAAAGGGCAATGAGAACCCACTTCCCCATCCTTTCAGTTTCCCAACCGAACCGTACCGATCGAGTGGAGAAGCAAGGCGGAGCGGGTGAGGAGAAGGAAGATCGCCGGCATACCATTCACCCAAGAACAGGACGATCATTCCCTAGATCAACCCTAGCCGACGAAACCAAGGTAAGCATGGCTTAGGGTTCTTGATTTGGGCGTTTCTTGGTTTTCTTAGGAAAAAGGGAGGAGGGGAGTTGGCGCCATCACCGGAGCCACGCATGCGGGCGGCGCCGCATGAGGGCGGCGCCGCATGAGGGCGGCGCCGCGTGCATCCGCATGCGGGCGGCGCCGCATGCGGGTGGCGCCGCATGCGGGCGGCACCGCATGCGGGTGGCGCCACATGCGGGCGGCACCGCATGCGGGTGGCGCCGCATGCGGGCGGTGCCGCATGCCCCCGCATGCGGGCGGCGCCGCATGCGGGCGGCGCCGCATGCGGATGCGGGCGCCGCATGCGGATGCGGGCGCCGCCGCATGCGGGCGGCTCCGCATGCGGGTGCGGGCGGCACCGCATGCGGGTGCGGGCGGCACCGCATGCGGGCGGCGCCGCACGCGGGCGACTCCGCATGCGGGCGACTCCGCATGCGGGTGCGGGCGGCACCGCATGCGGGTGCGGGCGGCACCGCATGCGGGTGCGGGCGGCACCGCATGCGGGCGGCGCCGCACGCGGGGCGACTGCGCATAGCGGTGGCGCCAGCGTGCATCCGCATGCGGGCGGCACCGCATGCGGGTGGCGCCGCATGCGGGCGGCGCCGCATGCCCCCCGCATGCGGGCGGCGCCGCATGCGGGCGGCACCGCATGCGGATGCGGGCGCCGCATGCGGATGCGGGCGCCGCCGCATGCGGGCGGCTCCGCATGCGGGTGCGGGCGGCACCGCATGCGGGCGGCGCCGCACGCGGCGACTCCGCATGCGGGTGCGGGCGGCACCGCAGCGGGTGCGGGGCGGACACCGCAATGCGGGCGGCGCCGCACGCGGGCGGCGCCGCACGCGGGCGACTCCGCATGCGGGTGCGGGTCGGCACCGCATGCGGGTGCGAGCGGCACCGCATGCGGGTGCGGGCGGCACCGCATGCGGGCGGCGCCGCGAGCGGGCGGCGCCGCATGCCCCCGCATGCGGACAGCGCCGCATGCGGGCTGCACCGCACGCGGGCGGCACCGCAGGCGGGCGGCGCCGCATGCGGGCGGCACCGCATGCGGGCGGCGCCGCGTGCGGGCGTCACCGCATGCGGGCGGCGCCGCATGCGGGCAGCGCCGCATGTGGGCAACGCCGCGCGCACCCACAAGTGGGAAGCGCCGCATGTGGGTGACGCCGTGTGCGGACGGCACCGCACGCAGTTAGTACGCCGCCCAGCCGTGCGGGGCCGGGCACGTACGTGTACGAATTGTGCGCAAGGTGGGGGGGCGCCGGATGTTCTAGTCGTTAATCTTACAGAGTCTTAAATTTCTGACTCCTGTATGACAGGTTCTTGTAGGTCCGGGCGGGCACCCGAGACGCGGGAGAACCTAGCATCGGTCAGGAGCGCGACAACAAGGTGGGTTTACGGTCGAGGCTGAGTATAGTGTTAGTATTCCGAAAGGGATTTTTATTGTTATTCGGTACTAACGCTGATGGTTTCTATGATGTACTATATTACCCCGTGTTCTGGTTACTTATGCTCGAGTTGCGACACGCGCACCCGCGGTCTGGCCACCGCAAAGGGTGCTCTTTTCCGGAAAGGCGGTCTTCGACCCGTGTTACCCACGAGGGGATGTAGTGGGGCCCCCGTAGGTGTGGGGTTTGAGGCATCAAGGTGCGAGCGGTGCGACCTGTCGGGATTGGTGCCCGACGAGGTTTGGTGTGCGACCCGCCGGGATTGGTGCCCGATGAGGTCAGGTGTGCGACCCGCCGGGATAGGTGCCCGACGCGGTCAGGTGTTACAGGTGTTACCGGGGTTACAGGTGTTACAGGTGGTACAGGTGGTTGCGAGTTACCGTTACGAGTAGAGTGGTTGCTCCGGCTAGTCTTACTTTTGTGGCTTGGTATTACTTTACTGCTTTAGTATTGTTATTATGATAGTGTCGCTGACTACCCACTCTGTGACAGGTACCTCCAGGGGGTAGAGGTAGGCGACGGTGAGGCCGAGGTGGCAGCAGTGTGAGGACCTGGATCCCCACGACGAGATTACTGGATCATCTACAGCTCCCTGAGGCCTATGTGGCGTGTTGGTGGGATTTGTGCCCCAATTGGACATTAGTGTTGGGCTCAGTGTGTTAAATGGATCACGTGGGTGATTGGCGGACCCCGTCGGAGCTCCAGAAGTGGTTTCGCGCGCCAAGGATATTTAAATTGGACTCAGTGCGAAGTTTGGACCAAGGATTACCTTTCCGGATGCCTTCGGCAAATTTTGGAGTTGGAATTTGGCGAAATGGACATCAAATTCGGATTCAGCGCGCGAAAACGGTTAAAACGGACTACCCACTTGTCATTTTTGAGCTTCGGGTACTGTTCACGCCGGAACAGTGTTTCCGGCGGCGGCGGCAGCGGCGGAGCGGCCGCAGACAGCGCGGCGGACGGTGGCGCGGGCCGCCCGGTCCACGCGGCAGGCGTGCGCCGGGGGCGGGACGCGTGGCGGCTCGGGAGTGGGCCGGTCCGCGGGGCGCGGTCTACGGGGGAGTGCGGGGCGCACGGTGGACCGGGGGTGACACGTGGCATCACCCTAGAGGTGGGTTCACGGCTGATGGTCTACGCAGTTTTCGGGATGGCTCATGGTTTACGGTGCACCGGGCTTGGACACGTGGCAGGTTGGCATTGGTTCGGTCCACATGATTGCGTGCACCGGGTTCACTAGGCAGAGGCTTGACACGTGGCATTCTCCTATTGGTGGGGCTACTGTGCGCGGCAGGGTGGCAGGCGGCGGCGTCAGGCGCGGTCGGGCGGCTTCCCGCGCTTGGGGAGGACACGTGTCGGCGTCTGGGGGCGCCACGTGTCGCGCGGGGAGCGGCTGGTGTTGCTGTCGCCTGTTTGGCGGATGACGTGGAGGCCCAGGGGACTTCCGGGCTGCTACAGTGCGCGCCTTTGGGGATTTTCGGGCTGCTACAGTACGCGCCCGAAAGTGGCATGCGCCCGGAAATGGGGACATGGCCGGTATTTTCCCAATTGTTTCTGCAGCCTATAAATAGCGATCCGAGCTCTCTTCTTCTTCCTTTTTCCACCATTTCCGAGCCTCTTCTCGCCGGGGTGCCTTCAGCAAAGTTGATCCTCGTGTTTGGCTGCATCTTTCTGCAAAGTTTTGGGATTTTTGGTGGCACGCATCCCGAGGTTACCATTTTTACGGCGCGGCGCGACGCTCGTTCGTTTGTGTTCTTCTTCGTCGCATTTCGGTGCGAGGACTCCCCCGGCTTACCCCGACCTCCGAATGAGGCGATTCTTGCGCCGTTGGCTTCACGACTGGTAGGGCTATGTTTCCCATGTTTACTGGTTTTTCCCATTCCGAGTTTTTCATGGGTCTTTCGGATCATCTTGTAACCCCTTTTTCTGGGCGGAGTTTTGGGACAGCGGTGCGGTATTTTGGCGATATCTTCCGCGCACAGACATCGGATTGGGGCGATTCAAGAGGCGATTTGCATCTACACATCACGAGGAATATGCCCAAATTTTCTTGGAATTTTCTGAATATTTCTCGAAGGAGAAGATTATTGTGAACAGTAATTGTTGCTACAGTTTTTGAGTGTAGTTTGATTCGGGGTGGTTCCCTTGTCCGAATTGTTTCTCCGTGTAGGAAGCTCGGAATTGGACGTGCATGTACTCGTTTCGAAGGTATCGACGCGAGGATTACTGTGGTATTTTTATTGGATTTTTCTGGGCACTTGCAGCAGGTGAAGTATGCGCGGCTTTGGGACTGATTTTCAGATGGTGTATGTTTGGTTAATTTTGGGATTAAAAGTGTAATGTTAAGCCTTATTGTTGTACTCAGGGGTGTTTTCAGCTGTTTGAAGCCGAGGCTTTCGCGACTTGTACCGTGGGTGTTATGTTGGCAGATTTTGGACCGCGGGCGTCTACCCTCTTCACCGACTCCAGGTTTGCCTTGGATTGAGCACTTCAGGTGGGTAAGCTTAATTTAGTAACTGTATAAGGTTTTATATCATGGCGAATGTAAATGCACCTGTGGGGTTATCATCCCTCTATGATTGATAACAGGCGGATTTGATGTGCAACCGATATGAGCGAGAGGTAAGCAAGGAATGGCCCACTTGGGTGAGATTGGTATACCATAGTAGGAATGTTTTAGCATGCTTTACTATTATATGCTTCACCCACTTTTATTATTTCTGAGAACAAAGCATGCGTGCATGGACATGTAGTTAGGCCATCTTTTTACCGCTGCACTACTTTTGGAACTGGACTTAGGAGAAACCATGTTATCCTTTTCTCCTTCTTTGTTAGTCAGGTGGTCTGTGTTGCTCAGGTTCGAGCAGGGGTTCTGGGTAGTGTAGTCGGGACTTGGTGTCTGGGACAGGTTGGATTAGTTGTGGGGCTTTGCGGCAGCCGCGGATATTGGGCGGTTGACCGGATATTTATTTATGCACCAGATTGGGTATCCGATTTCTCTAGTGGATGGGTTTTCCCACTTTGATCAGAGTCATGATCCAGTCCTGCTGATTGAGATACTTTACTCGTGTGGGTCGCTCCCCTCGAGTGCCACTCCGGAGTGCGCGGCAGACAGACTTTGAGTCCTTGAGACTCCTTTGCTTCGGTGTTATGCGTAGGCTGGCATACCCGTCGCGGCAGGCAGAGCAGGCAGTACCAGTGTCTACTGGTGGCATTAGATTGGGCTGATTTCTGACTTTTGCTTTTTAGTTGCGCTCGTGTCAGGGGGACCGAGTGGAGTCTAGTGGCGGTGTTTGGACCAGTGCTAGTGTGGTTGGGAACCGTTTTGGGGTACGGTGGTCCCAAGGTCATTGTGAGTTGTTGACCGTTGTAGGGCAGGCATAGGCAGGCATGGCAGGCAGGCAGGCATAGCAGGCATAGGCAGGCATGGCAGGCAGGCAGGCATAGCAGGTATAGGCAGGCAGAGCAGGCATAGGCAGGCAGGGCAGGCATAGTAGGCAGGCAGGCAGGGCAGGCATAGTAGGCAGGCAGGCATGGCAGGCATAGTAGGCATAGGCAGGCAGAGCAGGCATGGCAGGCTTGGCAGGCATAGGCATGCAGAGCAGGCATGGCAGGCTTAGCAGGTATAGCAGGCAGGCAGAGCAGGCATGGCAGGCTTGGCAGGCATAGGCATGCTGAGCAGGCATGGCAGGCGTAGCAGGCATGGCAGTCACAGCAAGCTTAGTGGTTTGTTAGCTGTTGAGAGGGTCCAGCTTCTTTTTATCAGTCTTTACGGCTTTGGTTAGTTTTTGGTCTTTTGAGGACTTGGTGGGCAGACCGTCGGTCTTGGCGGTGGTATCCACTGAGAACTCCCTCCTTTGGTGTAGTTCTCACACCCTTTGGGGGTTTTTCCCCCTTTTTCTCCTCTCCTTTGTTTTGCAGAGTCTTAGCAGGTGTTGCCGACTCTGCGGTTGTTGATCGTGGCGAGGGAGTCGCGAGCTAGATCCCTACCCGGCGTTGGAGAGTAGCGGTACCCTTCTGAGGAGACCATCAGTAGATTAGCTGTTTCTTTTCCTCTTTGAGAGACTTGTAGTGAGGATATTTTGTATTGGGAGACTGTACACTGTTGTATATATATTGGAGTTACCTCCCGGTTGGGTTTTGAGCTTGTACTCGAGGATTTGTATTTTTATTATTTTGGGAGGCAGACAGCGTTGTTTATTTCCTGTTGTACAGTGATTGATTTTAGTTACAGCAGATATTTTATCTTTATAGCTCTGATATCTGTTTAGTTATAGAACTTTTCTTGCAGGTAGGACGCTTCGCCTATGCAGGTTGGCATAGGTGGCGGATCTGTTTGACGGGCCCGGGTCGCAGTTTCGACCCCGGGGCGTGACAGATTAGAGTGGTATCAGAGCCTAGGTTGTAGGTCATGGTGGACTTAGAAACCCTAGGCTTATGGTTTGACCCTTGGTTGACTTTGTGAGAGTCGTGATTTTGCGAGAGTCCTGATTGAGTTTTATACCTCTCCCAAGGGACGGGAGGAGTGATTGGCATGTTTATTCTCCTAAGTAATTATGTTGGCTGCAGACAACATAATGCTGTGGAACGGGTGACATGCTTTAGACTTTCGCTGGATTGGGTCGAGTGTTGTTGTGTGCTGTTTTGTTGTTTCGTCGTGGCGAGCGGTGTCTCCCCGACGTTGGGTTTTGACCCGTGTGCATCCTGTCATGGCAGTTGAGCTTGAGCAGTTGGTTTTGGGCCGGATACCTGGATTGAGGTCAGAGAACCCCGGACCCAGATGACAGGATTGTCAGAGGCTTATCAGCGGCTGTGGGAGCGGCTGGTCTTGGTGACACAGTTGTCGGAGCACTGAGTAGCCCCCTCTGTGCCAAGGTTTAGTGTCGAGGCACCGAGGCAGGGTGGATGGTTGACAGCTGATGAGCGGAAGGACATGATCGACTTTTGGAGCCATGATTGGCAGACGAACCACCCCGACTCGTAAGATTGAGTTTGGAGCCTTTGGAGGCAGAGTCGTGGTTGGTGGTGAGAGCCTCCTTGTGCTAGAGAGTGTATGCAGCTGTTGAACCGCGCGCTCCGGATTCGAGGGACGAGGCGCATAGGATATATGAGATTGGGAGTGGATTGCGCCAGGATACCTTCCTGTTATTCAGTCCCTTCATTGTGGATTTAGACGCCTCGCGGAAGCAGGCACCGTGTATGGAGCGCGGCATTGCAGTTCCTTTGGTTATGGATCTGCTGCCAGAGGTGAGTTCTGGATTTTGGCGCTTGGCGCCGGACGATGGAGGACAGATCGGCCGGCAGAGGCACTTCTGATTTTCTTTCCGGATGACGGGTTCCCGAGAGGCCAGAGATCGAGTGGACCCCGATGGTAGCATCAGTATTTTATCAGAGTGACGCAGCGGTAGCGTGGATTTGTTATCTGCGGAGGACCTTATTCGTCGCCTCAGTGTGAGCAGAGACAGAGGTCGTACTCCCTATGTGTATAGCCCTAATTTTCAGGCAGATTGAGCGACAACCACTTGCATCGAGTGGATGAATCTGTGCCGCCCGGTTGGAGGGCGCCACGGTAGTGGATTGAGTGTCGCAGGTGGGATTTCACCACGGTAGTCGGAGTTAGAGCATGCTCCACTCTTACATGGGTTAGAGGCAGATTTGTTATCGCATGCACTTGAGGTGCAGGTTCCTGTTGATGTTTTGCACGTGGAGGAGGCTTTTGGATCATGTCCAGTGCGGCCGAGACCGCGAGATGCCGGCAGAATTATTGGTAATTGTGGCAGTTCGGTGTTTGACCATGTGCTCGAGATTGATTGGCACGATGCAACAAGATGTTTGACTGCGGAAAAAGAGGACGTCGATTTTCTGCGAGGCGGACGAGAGGAGGTTTGGTTGTAAAGACTGTTAGAGCGCACAGGCTTTAGCGACAGTGTGAGAGGTGCTTTTTGGCGGCACCGGGATTCAAGGACATCTCAGTTGCCCGCGAGATCCCGGGTGCGATTTCACCTGAGCTGTTGACGACGCCGCCGGTTGGGAGATAGAGATTGCGTTTGACGTGGTTCGGGGAACCACGCCACCCTTGATAGCACCTCATTGGATATCGCCAGTAGAGCTGAGAGAGCTGATGGCGCAGTTGTAGGATCCGATGGATCGAGGGGTCTGTTTGACCTAGTGCCACGCCGTTGGTATACGGTGGTGATGCCACATCGTTGATACACGAATGTGAGGGTCCTTTTATGGTATTTAGGACCTTATGATGGAGTTGTACTCAGGCAGTTATAGTATGGTGTGAGTACCTACTTGGAATCAGACAGCCGAGGATCTTGCTTAGATGGCGTTCAGGACACGGTAGGGCATCACGAGCTCTTAGTGAGGCCAAGTGGATTGATTAATGCCCTGCCACTTTTATGATTTGAGGGAATTGTGCTCCAGCTGTACTTGATTGGATTGGTAACAAGATCCTCCGGGGATATTTGGATTTACTCCCAGAGCGATGTGGAGCGCGTGGAGCACTTGTGGATGTGCTACCATGCCCGTGTGGATGAAGTGGTATGCCAAGTTAGGGAGATACAAGTTGTAGCTGCTGAAGCATACCTTCTTGGGTCGCTTTGTTCGAGCCGTAGGGACGGCGGTGGAACCTGACCATGTGGATGTTATTCTAGTTGACCGAGGCCAACTTTCATTCTTGAGGTGAGAAGCTTCTAGACTTGGCGGTGCCAAGAGAGCATGGCCAATGGTTAATGTGACTGGTCTTAGCGCCAATGCTAGTGTTTCCGGTGTTGGGAGATGGAATTGTGTGTTTTGGTGATGCCTCCCATTGTGGCGGTAGAGTTACCGTGGGTGGATCTTCGGTCCACACTTCTTCAGTCCAACCCTGTGAGTGCTGTGGCAGGATGAAACACTGTTTTTGCAGGCAGCTTGGATTCCACAGTTGAGCCTTTCAGTACGTCCTTTATTTCCAGCTTGGATTGTTATACCTGGGCGTAGGCCATGCCTGCTTGGCTATCGGTATTGATTACTCAGCATTTCCGTTCTTTACCATGCGATAGATCAGGATTTCAGCTTCTGTTTGCAGTATTCGCCATGCGGTGCCGACGGAGATTACAGCTTTCAGCTTGTTGAATGGGATTTATGTGGATTGTCGTTGCTGGTTGGGATTTTTGACCGTGAGTTTGAGCATCAGCATTATGATCGCCTTTTCGCCAGTTTTCAGTCCCGTTCACTGACGGTTTGATCCCCGTCAGGGTGTCCTTTATTAGTTGAGAGATCGACTTCGACTCGTGGGTCTGTTGGGGGTCTTGTTGGCATGTTGAGTGACCAACTGTGGCATGAGAGTGTGTCTCTTGAGGACCCTTTGAGGGTAGCCCGTGGGTGAGTAGCCCATTCGGGTGATTTTGGATCGGGAAGCAACCGAGAGAAGACCCCAGCTTATTGGATGAATGCGTGGGTATGCTTCGGGTCACCTTGTTGAGATTTACACCAGGATGTGGTTTGGTGCGTGTTGCACCGATGGTTATTCTGTTTTCCCCCAGCTTTCGATGGAGGCCTCTGTGTTGTTTTACGTCTCAGCTCAGGTATGTTTTACTTTTGGATCCCTCGCCGTGATTGACTTGTCCATTGAGATCTGTGATCGTTGGTGTACGAGGAACGCCCGTTGCGAATTCTGGCTCGAGAGATGAGGGAATCGCGCAATCGGGCCATGCCGTACTCGGTATTGTCGCGCTTGGGGAGTGATCACGGGGAGTGTGTGGTGTGTGGGGGAGCTGGAGGCGTGATTGTTGGATACCTAACCGTGGTATTTGTGACTCCTGGTGGATCTGAGCTAGTTTCGAGGACGAAACTTTCCTTAGTGGGGGAGGATGTGAGGACCTGGATCCCCACGACGAGATTACTGGATCATCTACAGCTCCCTGAGGCCTATGTGGCGTGTTGGTGGGATTTGTGCCCCAATTGGACATTAGTGTTGGGCTCAGTGTGTTAAATGGATCACGTGGGTGATTGGCGGACCCCGTCGGAGCTCCAGAAGTGGGTTTCGCGCGCCAAGGATATTTAAATTGGACTCAGTGCGAAGTTTGGGACCAAGGATTACCTTTCCGGATGCCTTCGGGCAAATTTTTGGAGTTGGAATTTGGCGAAATGGACATCAAATTCGGATTCAGCGCGCGAAAAACGGTTAAAACGGACTTACCCACTTGTCATTTTTGAGCTTCGGTACTGTTCACGCCGGAAACAGTGTTTCCGGCGGCGGCGGCAGCGGCGGAGCGGCCGCAGACAGCGCGGCGGACGGTGGCCGCGGGCCGCCCGGTCCACGCGGCAGGCGTGCGCCGGGGGCGGGACGCGTGGCGGCTCGGGAGTGGGCCGGTCCGCGGGGCGCGGTCTACGGGGGAGTGCGGGGCGCACGGTGACCGGGGGTGACACGTGGCATCACCCTAGAGGTGGGTTCACGGCTGATGGTCTACGCAGTTTTCCGGGATGGCTCATGGTTTACGGTGCACCGGGCTTGGACACGTGGCAGGTTGGCATTGGTTCGGTCCACATGATTGCGTGCACCGGGTTCACTAGGCAGAGGCTTGACACGTTGGCATTCTCCTATTGGTGGGGCTACTGTGCGCGGCAGGGTGGCAGGCGGGCGGCGTCAGGCGCGGTCGGGCGGCTTCCCGCGCTTGGGTGAGGACACGTGTCGGCGTCTGGGGGCCGCACGTGCGCGCGGGGAGCGGCTGTGTGTTGCTGTCGCCTGTTTGGCGGATGACGTGGAGGCCCAGGGGACTTCCGGGCTGCTACAGTGCGCGCCTTTGGGGATTTTCGGGCTGCTACAGTACGCGCCCGAAAGTGGCATGCGCCCGGAAAATGGGGACATGGCCGGTATTTTCCCAATGTTTCTGCAGCCTATAATAGCGATCCGAGCTCTCCTTTCTTTCCTTTTTTCCACCATTTCCGAGCCTCTTCTCGCCGGGTGCCCTTCAGCAAAGTTGATCCTCGTGTTTGGCTGCATCTTTCTGCAAGTTTTGGGATTTTTGGTGGCACGCATCCCGAGGTTACCATTTTTACGGCGCGGCGCGACGCTCGTTCGTTTGTGTTCTTCTTCGTCGCATTTCGGTGCGAGGACTCCCCCGGCTTACCCCGACCTCCGAATGAGGCGATTCTTGCGCCGTTGGCTTCACGACTGGTAGGGCTATGTTTCCCATGTTTACTGGTTTTTCCCATTCCGAGTTTTTCATGGGTCTTTCGGATCATCTTGTAACCCTTTTTTCTGGGCGGAGTTTTGGGACAGCGGTGCGGTATTTTGGCGATATCTTCGCGCACAGGACATCGGATTGGGGCGATTCAAGAGGCGATTTGCATCTACACATCACGAGGAATATGCCCAAATTTTCTTGGAATTTTCTGAATATTTCTCGAAGGTGAAGATTATTTGTGAACAGTAATTGTTGCTACAGTTTTTGAGTGTAGTTTGATTCGGGGTGGTTCCCTTGTCCGAATTGTTCTCTCCGTGTAGGAAGCTCGGAATTGGACGTGCATGTACTCGTTTCGAAGGTATCGACGCGAGATTACTGTGGTATTTTATTGGATTTTCTGGGCACTTGCAGCAGGTGAAGTATGCGCGGCTTTGGACTGATTTCAGATGGTGTATGTTTGGTTAATTTTGGGATAAAAGTGTAATGTTAAGCCTTATTGTTGTACTCAGGGGTGTTTTCAGCTGTTTGAAGCCGAGGCTTTCGCGACTTGTACCGTGGGTGTTATGTTGGCAGATTTTGGACCGCGGTCGTCTACCCTTC
>CM055068.1:22236001-22281826 GCA_029204045.2 Tillandsia leiboldiana
TGTAATTGTGGCAGTTCGGGTTTGACCAATGTGATCGAGATTGATTGGCACGATGCACAAGATGTTTGATGCGGAAAAAGCGGACGCGATTTTTTCTGCGAGGCGGCGAGAGGAGGTTTGGTTGTACACACTGTGAGAGCGCAAGGCTTTAGCGACAGTGTGAGAGGTGCTTTTTGGCGGCACCGGGATTCAAAGTACATCTCAGTGCCGCGAGATCCCGGTGTGCGTTTCACCTGAGCTGTTGACGACGCCGCCGGTTGGGAGATAGAGATTGCGTTTGACGTGGTTCGGGGAACCACGCCACCCTTGATAGCACCTCATTGGATATCGCCAGTAGAGCTGAGAGAGCTGATGGCGCAGTTGTAGGATCCGATGGATCGAGGGGTCTGTTTGACCTAGTGCCGCCGTGGTATACGGTGTGTGATGCCACATCGTTGATACAGAATGTGAGGGTCCTTTATGGTATTTAGGACCTGAGAGGAGGTTGTACTCAGGCAGTTATAGTATGGTGTGAGTACCTACTTGGAATCAGACAGCCGAGGATCTTCTTAGATGGCGTTCAGGACACGGTAGGGCATCAGAGCTCTTAGTGAGGCCAAGTGGATTGAATAATGCCCTGCCACTTTTATGATTTGAGGGGAATTGTGCTCCATTGTACTGATTGGATTGGTAACAAGATCCTCCGGGATATTTGGATTACTCCCAGAGCGATGTGGAGCGCGTGGAGCATTGTGGATGTGCTACCATGAGTGTGGATGAAGTGGTATGCCAAGTAGGGGATACAAGTTGTAGCTGCTGAAGCCTACTTCTTGGGTCGCTTTGTTCGAGCCGTAGGGACGGCGGTGGACCTGACCATGTGGATGTTATCTAGTTGACGAGGTGGCCAACTTTCATTCTTGAGGTGAGAAGCTCTAGACTGGCGGTGCCAAGAGAGCATGGCCAATGGTTAATGTGACTGGTCTTAGCGCCAATGCTAGTGTTTCCGGTGTTGGGAGATGGAATTGTGTGTTTGGTGATGCCTCCCATTGTGGCGGTAGAGTTACCGTGGGTGGATCTCGGTCCACACTTCTTCAGTCCAACCCTGTGAGTGATGTGGCAGGATGAAACACTGTTTTTGCAGGCAGCTTGGATTCCACAGTGAGCCTTTCAGTACGTCCTTTATTTCCAGCTTGGATTGTTATACCTGGGCGTAGGCCATGCCTGCTTGGCTATCGGTATTGATTATCAGCATTTCCGTTCTTTACCATGCGATAGATAGGATTTCAGCTTCTGTTTGCAGTATTCGCCATGCGGTGCCGACGGAGATTACAGCTTTCAGCTTGTTGAAGGGATGTATGTGGATTGTCGTTGCTGGTTGGGGATTTTTGAACCGTGAGTTTGAGCATCAGCATTATGATCGCCTTTTCGCCAGTTTTCAGTCACGTTCACTGACGGTTTGATCCCAGTCAGGGTGTCCTTTATTAGTTGAGAGATCGACTTCGACTCGTGGGTCTGTTGGGGGTCTTGTTGGCATGTTGAGTGACCAACTGTGCATGAGAGTGTGGTCTCTTGAGGACCTTTGAGGGTAAGCGTGGGTGAGTAGCCCATTCGGGTGATTTTGGATCGGGAAGCAACGAGAGAAGACCCCAGCTATTGGATGAATGCGTGGGTATGCTTCGGGTCACCTTGTTGAGATTTACACCAGGATGTGGTTTGGTGCGTGTTGCACCGATGTTATTCTGTTTTCCCCCAGCTTTCGATGGAGCCTCTGTGTTGTTTTACGTCTCAGCTCAGGTATGTTTTACTTTTGGATCCCTCGCCGTGATTGACTTGTCCATTGAGATCTGTGATCGTTGGTGTACGAGGAACGCCCGTTGCGAATCTGGCTGAGAGATGAGGGAATCGCGCAATCGGGCCATGCCGTACTCGGTATTGTCGCGCTTGGGGAGTGATCACGGGGAGTGTGTGGTGTGTGGGGAGCTGGAGGCGTGATTGTTGGATACCTAACCGTGGTATTTGTGGACTCCTGGTGGATTGAGCTAGTTTCGAGGACGAAACTTTCCTTAGTGGGGAGGATGTGAGGACCTGGATCCCCACGACGAGATTACTGGATCATCTACAGCTCCCTGAGGCCTATGTGGCGTGTTGGTGGGATTGTGCCCCAATGGACATTAGTGTGGGCTCAGTGTGTAAATGGATCACGTGGGGATTGGCGGACCCCGTCGGAGCTCCAGAAGTGGTTTCGCGCGCCAAGGATATTTAAATTGGACTCAGTGCGAAGTTTGGACCAGGATTACCTTCCGGATGCCTTCGGCAAATTTTGGAGTTGGAATTTGGCGAAATGGACATCAAATTCGGATTCAGCGCGCGGGGAAAACGGTTAAAACGGACTACCCACTTGTCATTTTTGAGCTTCGGGTACTGTTCACGCCGGAACAGTGTTTCCGGCGGCGGCGGCAGCGGCGGAGCGGCCGCAGACAGCGCGGGGGACGGTGGCGCGGGCCGCCCGTCACGCGGCAGGCGTGCGCCGGGGGCGGGACGCGCGGCGGCTCGGGAGTGGCCGGTCCGCGGGGGGCGGTCTACGGGGGAGTGCGGGGCGCACGGTGGACCGGGGGGTGACACGTGGCATCACCCTAGAGGGGGGTTTCCGGCTGATGGTCTACGCAGTTTCGGTATGGCTCATGGTTTACGGTGCACCGGGCTTGGACACGTGGCAGGTTGGCATTGCGTCGGTCCACATGATTGCGTGCACCGGGTTCACTAGGCAGAGGCTTGAACGTGGCATTCTCCTATTGGTGGGGGCTACTGTGCGCGGCAGGGGGGCAGGCGGCGGCGTCAGGCGCGGTCGGGCGGCTTCCCGCGCTTGGGGAGGACACGTGTCGGCGTCTGGGGGCGCCACGTGTCGCGCGGGGAGCGGCTGGTGTTTGTCGCCTGTTTGGCGGATGACGTGGAGGCCCAGGGGACTTCCGGGCTGCTACAGTGCGCGCCTTTGGGGATTTTCGGGCTGCTACAGTACGCGCCGAAAGTGGCATGCGCCCGGAAATGGGGACATGGCCGGTATTTTCCCAATTGTTTTGCAGCCTATAAATAGCGATCCGAGCTCTCTTCTTCTTCCTTTTTCCACCATTTCCGAGCCTCTTCTCGCGGGGTGCCTTCAGCAAAGTTGATCCTCGTGTTTTGGCTGCATCTTTCTGCAAAGTTTTGGGATTTTTGGTGGCACGCATCCCGAGGTTACCATTTTTACGGCGCGGCGCGACGCTCGTTCGTTTGTGTTCTTCT
The DNA here is from genome assembly GCA_029204045.2 of Tillandsia leiboldiana. Classification (NCBI taxonomy): domain Eukaryota; kingdom Viridiplantae; phylum Streptophyta; class Magnoliopsida; order Poales; family Bromeliaceae; genus Tillandsia; species Tillandsia leiboldiana. The sequence goes on from CM055068.1 coordinate 22,239,260, forward strand.
TCGTCGCATTTCGGTGCGAGGACTCCCCCGGCTTAACCCGACCTCCGAATGAGGCGATTCTTGCGCCGTTAGCTTCACGACTGGTAGGGCTATGTTTCCCATGTTTACTGGTTTTTCCCATTCCGAGAGTTTTTTCATGGTCTTTCGGATCATCTTGTAACCCCTTTTTCTGGGCGGAGTTTTGGGACAGCGGTGCGGTATTTTGGCGATATCTTCGCGCACAGACATCGGATGGGGCGATTCAAGAGGCGATTTGCATCTACACATCACGAGGAATATGCCCAAATTTCTTGGAATTTTCTGAATATTCTTGAAGGTGAAGATTATTTGTGAACAGTAATGTTGCTACAGTTTTTGAGTGTAGTTTGATTCGGGGTGGTTCCTTGTCCGAATTGTTTCTCCGTGTAGGAAGCTCGGAATTGGACGTGCATGTACTCGTTTCGAAGGTATCGACGCGAGGATTACTGTGGTATTTTTATTGGATTTTTCTGGGCACTTGCAGCAGGTGAAGTATGCGCGGCTTTGGGACTGATTTTCAGATGGTGTATGTTTGGTTAATTTTGGGATTAAAAGTGTAATGTTAAGCCTTATTGTTGTACTCAGGGGTGTTTTCAGCTGTTTGAAGCCGAGGCTTTCGCGACTTGTACCGTGGGTGTTATGTTGGCAGATTTTGGACCGCGGGCGTCTACCCTCTTCACCGACTCCAGGTTTGCCTTGGATTGAGCACTTCAGGTGGGGTAAGCTTAATTTAGTAACTGTATAAGGTTTTATATCATGGCGAATGTAAATGCACCTGTGGGGTTATCATCCCTCTATGATTGATAACAGGCGGATTTGATGTGCAACCGATATGAGCGAGAGGTAAGCAAGGAATGGCCCACTTGGGTGAGATTGGTATACCATAGTAGGAATGTTTTAGCATGCTTACTATTATATGCTTCACCCACTTTTATTATTTCTGAGAACAAAGCATGCGTGCATGGACATGTAGTTAGGCCATCTTTTTACCGCTGCACTACTTTTGGAACTGGACTTAGGAGAAACCATGTTATCCTTTTCTCCTTCTTTGTTAGTCAGGTGGTCTGTGTTGCTCAGGTTCGAGCAGGGGTTCTGGGTAGTGTAGTCGGGACTTGGTGTCTGGGACAGGTTGGATTAGTTGTGGGGCTTTGCGGCAGCCGCGGATATTGGGCGGTTGACCGATATTTATTTATGCACCAGATTGGGTATCCGATTTCTCTAGTGGATGGGTTTTCCCACTTTGATCAGAGTCATGATCCAGTCCTGCTGATTGAGATACTTTACTCGTGTGGGTCGCTCCCCTCGAGTGCCACTCCGGAGTGCGCGGCAGACAGACTTTGAGTCCTTGAGACTCCTTTGCTTCGGTGTTATGCGTAGGCTGGCATACCCGTCGCGGCAGGCAGAGCAGGCAGTACCAGTGTCTACTGGTGGCATTAGATTGGGCTGATTTCTGACTTTTGCTTTTTAGTTGCGCTCGTGTCAGGGGGACCGAGTGGAGTCTAGTGGCGGTGTTTGGACCAGTGCTAGTGTGGTTGGGAACCGTTTTGGGGTACGGTGGTCCCAAGGTCATTGTGAGTTGTTGACCGTTGTAGGGCAGGCATAGGCAGGCATGGCAGGCAGGCAGGCATAGCAGGCATAGGCAGGCATGGCAGGCAGGCAGGCATAGCAGGTATAGGCAGGCAGAGCAGGCATAGGCAGGCAGGGCAGGCATAGTAGGCAGGCAGGCAGGGCAGGCATAGTAGGCAGGCAGGCATGGCAGGCATAGTAGGCATAGGCAGGCAGAGCAGGCATGGCAGGCTTGGCAGGCATAGGCATGCAGAGCAGGCATGGCAGGCTTAGCAGGTATAGCAGGCAGGCAGAGCAGGCATGGCAGGCTTGGCAGGCATAGGCATGCTGAGCAGGCATGGCAGGCGTAGCAGGCATGGCAGTCACAGCAAGCTTAGTGGTTTGTTAGCTGTTGAGAGGGTCCAGCTTCTTTTTATCAGTCTTTACGGCTTTGGTTAGTTTTTGGTCTTTTGAGGACTTGGTGGGCAGACCGTCGGTCTTGGCGGTGGTATCCACTGAGAACTCCCTCCTTTGGTGTAGTTCTCACACCCTTTGGGGGTTTTTCCCCCTTTTTCTCCTCTCCTTTGTTTTGCAGAGTCTTAGCAGGTGTTGCCGACTCTGCGGTTGTTGATCGTGGCGAGGGAGTCGCGAGCTAGATCCCTACCCGGCGTTGGAGAGTAGCGGTACCCTTCTGAGGAGACCATCAGTAGATTAGCTGTTTCTTTTCCTCTTTGAGAGACTTGTAGTGAGGATATTTTGTATTGGGAGACTGTACACTGTTGTATATATATTGGAGTTACCTCCCGGTTGGGTTTTGAGCTTGTACTCGAGGATTTGTATTTTTATTATTTTGGGAGGCAGACAGCGTTGTTTATTTCCTGTTGTACAGTGATTGATTTTAGTTACAGCAGATATTTTATCTTTATAGCTCTGATATCTGTTTAGTTATAGAACTTTTCTTGCAGGTAGGACGCTTCGCCTATGCAGGTTGGCATAGGTGGCGGATCTGTTTGACGGGCCCGGGTCGCAGTTTCGACCCCGGGGCGTGACAAGCAGTCGGGCTGAGGGAGCCCTAGTATGCTGTTTTCTTTACTTTCTCTGCATTTATTTGGTATTGTAGGTTATTGTGTGGTTCTCGATACCCTTGTGGGGTCGTGTGGATGTTGAGTACTTTCATTCTGGTTATGCACTACTGTTTCCTTTATTGTTCCCGTTTGGCCGTTTTCTAAACAAACCAACTAGAAAACAAAAGAAAAAGGACTTCGAAAACTGTTTTCAAAAGTCTAGGGTCGGGTGGGCCCGTTTTCTAAACCTTGTGGATTTATGCCGTTTTCCAATCGGTTTTTCAAAACCTAAGGCCGTGTGGGCCTGTTTTCAAAACGGTGAGTTTATACGTTCAACCTGACTGGCCACGGGTATTGTTTCGTCTTCATGCACCGTACTACTTCGAACTGTTGTGATTAAATGGAAAATGATTGCTTATGTTCGACTATTGTAACAGCCGCGACGCCGTGCATATACAGAGGAGACTCTGCCCGATTTTCGAGTAAATCTGTATATGTGGCGGGTCTGGGCACGCGCCGGGGAAGGAGGTTTTTAAACAAAAAAATTTGTACGCACCTTACGCTTACTTTGGTGTATCGTTTCCGCTAAAATAAAACCCCCGGGGCTTGACAGAATAAGATGGTATCAGAGAGTTTGCTTTAATCACAACAGAGACGACCCAACATCCACCGAGATATCACACTTAACTACGAATAAATGAAATGTGCAGGGTTTAAGGGTTAAGACGTGAGAGATCGGGGAGGGGATTTGTAGATAATGTTTCTTTTCTCTCTCGATTTTACGATGGTTCATCTAGCAGAGATGAGTGCTAAGCTTTGGTTGGTATGTCTGTACAGACAATGGTACGGACCAGAGCGTCGGCCGAGGGGGTAGGGACAGATGCGACGACATCAGCAGCTGCAGAGAACCAGCTCCTGCGGCAACAATTGAGGGAGATGGCGGGGCAGATGGCGTCCCTTACGGATCGTGTGCGTCAATTGACGCAGCAGCAACCGGTCGCTCCCGCCCCACCACCGGAACCAATTGTACCGGCCGCAGTACCGCAAGCGACAGGTGCTGGGGTAGGGGTAACCCCTCTACCGGCGGCAACGGCCGGGCTAGCATCTACCCAGACCACGGCGCCGATGGCAGCACCTGCATCAGCGTCCGTGGGGCCAGCGCCGGGGGCTCTCGGCGGGAGCACCTCCGCGGCCGCCGCCATCGCCCGGGAAGGGACGGTTACGCGGGCGGAACGAGAGCGAGTGCGGGCCAATCTGGCGGATTTCATGAAGTTCGAACCACCCACGTTCGAGGGGGAGACGACTGATCCCTGGGTAGTCGAAAAGTGGGTGGGATCGATGGAAAAATTGTTTGAGGACCTACTCATCGTGGACCCCGAGCGCGTTCCCCTGGCAGTTCACTTTTTGGAGGGAAACGCTCGTCTATGGTGGAAGACGGTGCGCCCTGATCCCACCCAGGGCACCGTGCTACTATTGTGGACGACGTTCAAGCAGGAATTGTTTGGGGCATTCTTCACAAATAGCGTCAAGAAGAAACTGGAGGCGACTAGTTTGGTAGCCACTTGCCCGATTAAGCTAGGGCGGCTATTTTGCCCTTGGGATTTAATAGTGATTCCCTTGAAGGAGTACGACGTTGTTTTGGGCATGGACTGGCTCTCAAGGTACCAAGTGCTTATCGACTGTGATAAGCGGATGGTACAACTACAAGAACCAAGTTTCCCTAAGAATGCGTACCTAGCGTGCAAGAGCACCTCCTTCCCGGCAGTCATCTCAGCGGCTCGAGCCAGGAGTCTGATAGAGGGTGGGTGTGTAGCCTATTTGGCATCGGTAGATCTGGCTACCCGACCCTCGACGACACCTTCAGACATCCCAGTGGTGAGGGACTTTCCCGATGTCTTTCCGACGGAGCTGCCTGGGATACCCCCTGAAAGAGAGGTAGTGTTCCCTATTGAACTCTTGCCAGGTACTCAACCTATAACGAAGGCACCCTACCGAATGGCCTTCGCGGAGTTGAAGGAGTTAAAGGCGCAACTGGAAGACCTCTTGGACAAAGGGTTTGTCAGGCCAAGTGTGTCACCCTGGGGCGCACCGGTGCTTTTTGTACGGAAAAAGGATGGAAGCCTGCGACTCTGCATCGACTACAGAGGAATAAACAAGGTCACGGTGAAAAACAAGTACCCCCTGCCCAGAATCGACGACCTCTTCGACCAACTGCGAGGAGCGACGGTCTTTTCAAAGATTGACCTACAGTCAGGTTACCACCAGCTTCGGGTTCGAAACGAAGACATTCCGAAGACCGCTTTCCGGACCCGGTATGGCCATTACGAGTTTACGGTCATGCCGTTCGGACTTACGAACGCCCCCGCGGTCTTTATGGACATGATGAACCGGGTCTTCAGACCATTCTTAGACCGGTTCGTGGTGGTCTTCATCGATGATATACTAATCTATTCATCCACCGACGAGGAGCACGAGGATCACTTACGAACGATTCTCCAAACCCTCAGGGAGCAGAAGTTGTTCGCTAAGCTCAAAAAGTGTGAGTTCTGGCTACGCGAGGTGGGATTCCTGGGGCATGTGATCTTGGCAAAGGGAATTGCCGTGGACCCCAAGAAGGTGGAATCGGTGATCGACTGGCAGCCGCCCACGACGGTGACGGAGATCCGCAGTTTCCTGGGGCTGGCGGGGTATTATAGACGCTTTGTCGAGGGTTTCTCGAAGATTGCGGCCCCTTTAAACCGGTTGACCAAGAAAGGAGAAAAGTTTGTATGGACGGCCAAATGCCAGGAAAGTTTCGAAGAACTCAAAAGAAGGCTAACCGAGGCACCAATTCTTGTACTACCAACACCTGGTGAGGACTATGAGGTGTACTGCGACGCTTCAAGAATCGGCCTTGGGGGTGTTTTAATGCAGCAAGGGAAGGTAATAGCCTATGCGTCTAGGCAACTAAAGGACTACGAAAGAAACTACCCAATACACGATTTAGAGCTGGCTGCGGTAGTCTTCGTCCTGAAGTTATGGAGACACTATCTCTTTGGTGTCCATTGTAACATCTTCTCGGATCACCAGAGTCTTAAATACCTATTCACCCAAAAGGAACTAAACCTGCGATAGAGGCGGTGGCTTGAATTACTGAAGGATTACGACCTAACGATCCAATATCACCCCGGGAAAGCAAACGTGGTAGCGGACGCTCTGAGCAGGAAGGGGCGTTTGGAGGGAGGATCGGTGGGTGCGATAACTGAGCAGAGCAACTTGATCGCGGAATTTTCACGACTAGGGTTGGAAGTAGTGCCAGCAGGCACGGTTGCGCAACTTCTAACTTTGGTGGTCAGGCCAACACTGTTAGAAAAGATTCGAGAGGGACAGCAGGCGGACTCACACTTACAGCTCGTAAGAGACAAGATCTCACCGGATCAGGAAGGTGACTTTTCATTGGAAGGCGATGACACTCTACGGTTCCGCGGGCGGATTTGCGTGCCGGATACCCCAGAATTGAAGAAGGAAATTCTGTCTGAGGCACACAGCGCCCCTTATGCAGCGCATCCAGGAGGCACAAAGATGTACAGGGACCTCAAGCAGACCTTCTGGTGGCCCAAGATGAAGAGGGATGTAACTCGATTTGTAGCTCATTGCCTAGTGTGTCAACAGATAAAGGCGGAACATCAACGACCGGCGGGAAAGTTACAACCCTTACCGGTACCGGACTGGAAGTGGGATCATATCATCATGGACTTTGTCACCGGGTTCCCACGTTCACCACAAGGACACGACACAATATGGGTTGTGGTGGACCGGCTAACTAAGTCAGCGCACTTCCTGCCGATTCACACAACCTGGACCAGAGAGCGGTTGGCTCAAGTCTACCTCAGCGAGATTGTAAGACTGCATGGGGTACCGGCATCGATCACATCAGACAGAGACACGCATTTTGTCTCAAAGTTTTGGCAGAGTCTACAACAAGCCTTGGGGACTAAATTGCACTTCAGCACAGCCTTCCACCCTCAGACAGACGGGCAGTCGGAGCGAGTGATACAGACGCTAGAGGACCTGCTTCGGGCCTGTGTACTCGATTGGGGAGTCGGTTGGGAGCGTTACCTACCACTTGTAGAATTCGCTTACAACAATAGCCACCAGGCCAGCATCCTGATGGCACCCTACGAAGCCTTATACGGGAGACGCTGCCGATCCCCGATCTGTTGGGACGACTTGGGAGAACGGAAGTTCTTGGGACCCGACTTGGTGGAAGAAACAGAAGAGAAGGTGCGCCTCATCAGACAGCGCTTAATAACCGCCCAGAGTCGACAAAAGAGCTACGCGGATCGAAGGCGCCGCGACTTAGAGTTCCAGGTGGGAGAACACGTGTTTTTGCGGGTCTCGCCGTCCAGAGGAATCAAGCGATTCGGGTTAAAAGGCAAGCTAAGCCCGCGGTTCGTGGGGCCATTCGAGATCCTGGAACGGATTGGCCCAGTGGCTTACCGCCTTGCCCTACCACCGAACCTCAACCGGATTCATGACGTGTTCCACGTTTCGATGCTCAAGAAATACCTCCCCGACCCGTCGCATGTTCTGGACGTCTCGACACTCGAACTAAAGGAGGACCTAAGCTTCGAGGAAACCCCTGTGCGAATACTAGCAAGAGAAAGCAAGACGCTTCGAAACCGAGACATCCCCTATGTGAAGGTGCACTGGAACAACCACGAGGAGCGGGAAGCGACGTGGGAACTAGAATCGAAGATGAGGGAGGGCTACCCCTATCTCTTTACCGCGAACCAGGATTGAGTTTCGAGGACGAAACTCGTTGTAAGAGGTGAGTGGTGTAGTAGCCGTTGGTTTAAAATGTTTTTGGGTCTACTTTTGGTTTTCGTTTATTTCGCAATTCATTTCGGGGGGCTGGAGGGTGATCGAATAATTACTTGTTTCCGGACAGACCGTCGGGGTTCGCGGGTATTTTTAGTTAATAGAGCTCGCGAAACGGAGAACGGCGGCGAAATCGGTTTTGAATTCCGACGCCGGAATCACCCGGAATAAATTCCGGAAGGTAGCTAGCGGTTCAGGAGGTCAACGCGGTTTTTCAGGCAGACCGGACCGTGATTCGCACCCGACTTGTACCCGCTGTTGACTTGAACTGGGTTCATTCCCATTCCCCAACTTAACCGCTCCCGCCACATTAATCGCTCCCGCCTTTTCCCGGTCGTACAACTCCCCACGAACCGCCCCAACTTCCCACCACTTTCCCCCCCCAACTTCCCACAACCCCACAACTTCCCACGAACCGCCCCAACTTCCCACCACTCCCCCCAACTTCCTGCCACTCCCCACAACTCCCCTTAACTCCCCTACGTACGAAACCCCAAAGGGCAACGAGAACCCACTTCCCCATCCTTTCAGTTTCCCAACCGAACCGTACCGATCGAGTGGAGAAGCAAGGCGGAGCGAGTGAGGAGAAGGAAGATCGCCGGCATACCCTTCACCCAAGAACAGGACGATCATTCCCTAGATCAACCCTAGCCGACGAAACCAAGGTAAGCATGGCTTAGGGTTCTTGATTTGGGCGTTTCTTGGTTTTCTTAGGAAAAAGGGAGGAGGGGAGTCGGCGCCATCACCGGAACCACGCATGCGGGCGGCGCCGCATGAGGGCGGCGCCGCGTGCATCCGCATGCGGGCGGCACCGCATGCGGGTGGCGCCGCATGCGGGCGGCACCGCATGCGGGTGGCGCCGCATGCGGGCGGCACCGCATGCGGGTGGCGCCGCATGCGGGCGGCGCCGCATGCCCCCGCATGCGGGCAGCGCCGCATGCGGGCGGCGCCGCATGCGGGCGGCACCGCATGCGGATGCGGGCGCCGCATGCGGGCGGCACCGCATGCGGATGCGGGCGCCGCCGCATGCGGGCGGCTCCGCATGCGGGTGCGAGCGGCACCGCATGCGGGCGCCGCCGCATGCGGGCGGCTCCGCATGCGGGCGGCTCCGCATGCGGGTGCGAGCGGCACCGCATGCGGGCGCCGCCGCATGCGGGCGGCTCCGCATGCGGGTGCGGGCGGCACCGCATACGGGCGGCGCCGCACGCGGGCGACTCCGCATCCGGGTGCGGGCGGCACCGCATGCGGGCGGCACCGCATGCGGGTGCGGGCGGCACCGCATGCGGGCGGCGCCGCGAGCGGGCGGCGCCGCATGCCCCCGCATGCGGACAGCGCCACATGCGGGCTGCACCGCACGCGGGCGGCACCGCAGGCGGGCGGCGCCGCGTGCGGGCGGCACCGCATGCGGGCGGCGCCGCGTGCGGGCGGCACCGCATGCGGGCGGCGCCGCATGCGGGCAGCGCCGCATGTGGGCAACGCCGCGCGCACCCACAAGTGGGAAGCGCCGCATGTGGGTGACGCCGTGTGCGGACGGCACCGCACGCAGTTAGTACGCCGCCCAGCCGTGCGGGGCCGGGCGCGTACGTGTACGAATTGTGCGCAAGGTGGGGGGGCGCCGGATGTTCTAGTCGTTAATCTTACAGAGTCTTAAATTTCTGACTCCTGTATGACAGGTTCTTGTAGGTCCGGGCGGGCACCCGAGACGCGGGAGAACCTAGCATCGGTCAGGAGCGCGACAACAAGGTGGGTTTACGGTCGAGGCTGAGTATAGTGTTAGTATTCCGAAAGGGATTTTTATTGTTATTCGGTACTAACGCTGATGGTTTCTATGATGTACTATATTACCCCGTGTTCTGGTTACTTATGCTCGAGTTGCGACACGCGCACCCGCGGTCTGGCCACCGCAAAGGGTGCTCTTTTCCGGAAAGGCGGTCTTCGACCCGTGTTACCCACGAGGGGATGTAGTGGGGCCCCTGTAGGTGTGGGGTTTGAGGCATCAAGGTGCGAGCGGTGCGACCTGTCGGGATTGGTGCCCGACGAGGTCTGGTGTGCGACCCGCCGGGATTGGTGCCCGATGAGGTCAGGTGTGCGACCCGCCGGGATAGGTGCCCGACGCGGTCAGGTGTTACAGGTGTTACCGGGGTTACAGGTGTTACAGGTGGTAGAGGTGGTTGCGAGTTACCGTTACGAGTAGAGTGGTTGCTCCGGCTAGTCTTACTTTTGTGGCTTGGTATTACTTTACTGCTTTAGTATTGTTATTATGATAGTGTCGCTGACTACCCACTCTGTGACAGGTACCTCCAGGGGGTAGAGGTAGGCGACGGTGAGGCCGAGGTGGCAGCAGTCGGGCTGAGGGAGCCATAGTATGCTGTTTTCTTTACTTTCTCTGCATTTCATTTGGTATTGTAGGTTACTGTGTGGTTCTCGATACCCTTGTGGGGTCGTGTGGATGTTGAGTACTTTCATTCTGGTTATGCACTACTGTTTCCTTTATTGTTCCCGTTTGGCCGTTTTCTAAACAAACCAACTAGAAAACAAAAGAAAAAGGACTTCGAAAACTGTTTTCAAAAGTCTAGGGTCGGGTGGGCCCGTTTTCTAAACCTTGTGGATTTATGCCGTTTTCCAATCGGTTTTTCAAAACCTAAGGCCGTGTGGGCCTGTTTTCAAAACGGTGAGTTTATACGTTCAACCTGACTGGCCACGGGTATTGTTTCGTCTTCATGCACCGTACTACTTCGAACTGTTGTGATTAAATGGAAAATGATTGCTTATGTTCGACTATTGTAACAGCCGCGACGCCGTGCATATACAGAGGAGACTCTGCCCGATTTTTGAGTAAATCTGTATATGTGGCGGGTCTGGGCACGCACCGGGGAAGGAGGTTTTTAAACAAAAAAATTTGTATGCACCTTACGCTTACTTTGGTGTATCGTTTCCGCTAAAATAAAACCCCCGGGGCGTGACACAGGATGTGGTTTGGTGCGCGTTGCACTGGTGGTTATTTGGTTTTCCCCAGCTTTTTGATAGAGCCCTTGTAGTGTTTCATGTCTCAGCTCAGGAGTGTTTTGCTTTTGGATCCCTCGCCCGTGATTGACTCGCACCATTTGAGAGCTAAGAGTGTTTGGAGTATGAGGGGCGCCCGTTGCGAATTCTGGCTCGTGAGGTGAGGGAATTGCGCAATCGGGCTATGCCGTACTGGTGGTTATTGTTGTTGTTATTGTGAAGTAATCACGGGGAGTGGGCGGTGACTTAGGAGCTGGAGACGGTGATTATGAGTACCTACCCTTGGTTTTGGGACACCTTTGAGTTGTGTTAGTTTCGAGGACGAAACTTTCTTTTAGTGGGGGAGGATGTGGTGACCCGGATCTCTGCAGGGCTTCTGTTGTGTCACCAGCAGCTTCTTGAGGCCTATGTGGCGTGTCGGCGGTGTTTGTGCACAATTTGGGCACAAGTGATGGACTTCGGGCTTAAAATGGATCACGTGAGTGATCGGAGGACCCCGTTAGATGTTTAGAAATGGTTTCGTGAGAAACAGATATTAAAATTGGACTCAGCGCGAAATTTGGGTTAAGAGCACTTCTTTGGATGCCTTCGGCAAATTTTAGAAGTGGAATTGGGCAAAACGGACTTCGGATTTGGATTTAGCGTGCGAAAACAATGAAAATGGACTATTCACTTGTATTTTTCAGAGCTCGGATGCCGCGCACAGATTTCGAGGCACTTTGTATTGTTCCGGCGGCCGGCGGGCAGCGGCGGAGCGCGGCGGCGCGGGCGCGGGCAGGCGCGCTGGCGCGCGGGCAAGCGCGCGGTGCATGGAAGCGGCGTGCCACGTGTCGAGTTCTTATTGGTTTGCCTTGGGACATGTGGCCGCGTAGGATTGGTCGGTGCAGCAGGCGCGGTCCACGGGGAAAAGTGCGGTTGTACGGTGGACCGAAGGGTGGACACGTGGCGGCCACTGGTTGGCCGGTCCTCGTGCGCTCGGTCCACAGAGCGGGTGTGGCTGCCTCGGGGCGCGTTGTGACACCCCCGGAATTTGGATTAGTTCTATATATAAATGATATAATAGGACTAAATCTCTTAACCCGGCTATAGCATTTTGGATGGTAGCAAGATCCAAGAGGTTATGAGAGTTAAGCGTGCTAGAGCTAGAGTAGTTCTAGGATGGGTGACCCCCTGGGAAGTGGGGCGTCATAGTTGGTATCAGAGCCATTCACCAGCCGGAAATGTGAGATGAGTCTCGACTGAGCCAGGGTTATATAGCAGGGTAGAGCGAGGCTCCCCGGCTAATGACCGTTGCGGGTGGAGTGCAGCTCCCCACAAGGTCGACTAAGGCTAGCGAGACGAGTCTCACATCGCATAGTGCTTGTGAGTGTGCTTGAGCCTGACGTGGACGTCAGGACTTAAAGGGGGGAAGAATGTGACACCCCCGGAATTTGGATTAGTCCTATATATAAATGATATAATAGGACTAAATCTCTTAACCCGGCTATAGCATTTTGGATGGTAGCAAGATTCAAGAGGTTATGAGAGTTAAGCGTGCTAGAGCTAGAGTAGTTCTAGGATGGGTGACCCCCTGGGAAGTGGGGCGTCATAGTGTCGTGTGGGCACCATTTTGAAAACCCTGTGGATTTATGGATTGCGAAAACTACTTTAAAAATCTGGGTGTCGTGTGGGCACCGATTTCAAAACCTTGTGGATTTATGAATTTCGAAAACTGTTTTAGAAACCTGGGTGCCGTGTGGGCACCGCTTTCAAAACTTATGGATTTATCCTTTCAACTCAATCGGCCTTAAGAATTCCTTAGTCTTGTATGCTTCTGTTGGTAACTGTTGTGATTGAATGATTGAATGTTTGTAACACTGCGACGCCGTGCATATACAGAGGAGACTCTGCCCGTTTGCGGGGTAAATCTGTGTATGCGGTGGGTCTGGGCGCGCACCGAGGAGAAAGGACTTTCAAAAAAAATGTATACCCAAAATTCATACTTTCCGTTGGTTGTCTTCCGCTTAATAAAACCCCCGGGGCGTGACAGATTAAGATGGTATCAGAGACTTTCTTTAATCACAACAGTCGGTGCCCGACATCCACAAAGATACCTCACTTAGCTACTAATGAATGAAATGAACATGGCATAGAAGCGTAGAGCGCAAGTGACCGGGGGGGGAGAAAGTTTAGGTCCCTTTTCTCGATAGGGGGATGATTTCTATGCTAACGGAGGCTAGAGCTGACTTGTGTTTTGTGTATGTGTACAGAGCATGGCCCGAACTAGATCATCGGCCGAGGACACAGGGGCTGACGCAACAGCGTCGACGGCCGCGGAGAACCAGCTTCTGCGGCAGCAACTGCGGGAGATGGCAGGGCAGCTAGCGACCCTCACGGACCATGTGCGTCAGTTGACGCAACAGCAGCCAGCTGCGACAGTGGTGGTCGCCCAGGCCCCTCCACAGGGGCCAGCAGCGACAGCGACGGGACAGCCGGTGACGGACGCCGGGACGGGGACGGCCCCTCCACAGGCCGCGACAGCCGAGGTACCGTCAGTCCAGCCCACGGCGCCAGCGGCAGCACCTTCGACAGCGGCTACGGGATCGGCGTCGGGGACCACTACCGGGGGTTCCCTGTGGGAGACCGTGGCGACACCTTCCCCCGCTGTGGCCGCCGCTGCCACTGGAGGAGGGTCAGTTCCGCTGACTGAGCGGGACCGCGTGCGAGCCAACCTTGCGGACTTCAAGAAATACGACCCACCGGTGTTCGAGGGGGAGACGACCGACCCCTGGGTCGTCGAGAAGTGGGTGGATACGATGGAGAAGCTGTTTGAGGACTTGCTGATGGAAGAGTATGAGCGGGTTCCCCTGGCGGTCCACTTCCTCGAGGGGAACGCCCGCATGTGGTGGAAGACGGTGCGCCCTGATTCCTCAAAGGGCTCCGCCCACCCATCGTGGACAACTTTAAAGCAGGAGCTGTTCGGGGCGTTCTTCTCCAACAGCGTCAAGCGAAAGTTGGAGGACGACTTATACCACATCAGGTAGGGGAGCAAAACAGTAATGGAGTATCAGCGAGAGTTCGTGAGACTGGCCAACTGCGTCCCCTTCGTTATAAGGGATGAGTCTCACAAGGCTCAGCTCTTCGTGGACGGGTTGCACAGCGACATATTCCAGGTGGTGCAAGCGGCAGACTTACACACCTTCCAGAAGGTGGTCGACAGGGCCACGATCGTGGAGCGCGGTTTCGCTGTTACGCGCACCCGAAGGGAGGGCCCTACCCAGCAGGAGGACAAGAAGCGACCTCAACAGTACTTCGGGGGAGGCTCTTCCAGGGGGAGCCGACCCCCTAAGCGGTGGAGACCACAGCAGGGAGCCAGGAGCGCACCAACGGGAGGACCGAGGCCGGCGGACAGGCCTTGTGTGATATGCGGAGGGGCGCACCCAGTGACAGAGTGCTCCCAGAGACAGGATCACTGCTTCCGTTGCGGCAAGTAGGGGCACTTTCGCCGCAACTGCCCCTTGACCCTGGGAATAGCATCATCAGCAGCTTCCACGCCTTCGCCGCAGTATGCGGGACGGGGGAAAGCTCCTATGGGATCAGCCACTAGACCCCCTGCACCACGACGAGAGGGGGAAAGGCAACCGTAGCCGGGCGGGAGGGTGTATTCGATGACCCTCCAGGGGACGGACCCGCCGGAGGACGTTGTGGCAGGTATTACTTCAGTTTCAAATTTTCGTGCTGGAACTCTTTTTGATACCGGAGCAACCCACTCTTTCATAGCTCGTGATTTTGTTTGTGCACATGGTTTTGGGGAGAGACCTCTCCGGAGTGTTTTGACGGTCCAAACCGCGGGTGGGCCTCTGGAGGCCGATAGCCTTGTGCCCTCTTGCCCGATAAGGCTAGGGAGGCTATCTTGCCCTTGGGATTTGGTGGTAATCCTTCTAAAGGAGTACGACGCGGTACTAGGCATGGATTGGCTCACTAGGTACCAAGCAATAATCGACTATGAGAAGCGGCAGGTGCGACTACAGGAACCGGGCTTCCCCGAACATGTGTATCAGGCCTGTAAGAGCACCTTTTTTCCAACTGTCATCTCAGCAGCATGAGCCAGAAGGTTGGTGGAGGGAGGATGTGTGGCATACCTGGCCTCTGTAGATCTAGCCACTCGACCCTCCGCGACGCCCTCGGACATTCCGGTAGTAAGGGAGTTCCCCGTTGTCTTTCCGACGGAATTACCGGGAATGCCCCCCAAGCGAGAGGTTGTGTTCCCTATTTAGCTTCTACCGGGCACACAGCCTATCACGAAGGCGGCCTATAGAATGGCCTTCGCGGAACTGAAAGAACTTAAGGCCCAACTCGAAGACCTCCTGGACAAAGGATTTATCAGGCCGAGCGTGTCACCCTGGGGCGCACCAGTACTCTTTGTGCGGAAGAAGGACGGGAACCTGCGTCTATGCATCGACTACAGAGAGATAAACAAGATCACGGTTAAGAACAAGTATCCCCTGCCCAGAATCGACGACCTCTTCGACCAGCTGCCGGGAGCGACGGTATTTTCAAAGATTGACCTACAGTCGGGCTATCACCAGCTCCGAGTTCGGAATGAGGATATTCCAAAAACCGCCTTCCAGACCCGGTACGGCCACTACGAGTTCACAGTTATGCCGTTCGGGCTTACGAATGCCCCCACGGTATTTATGGATATGATGAACAGAGTCTTCAGGCCCTTCCTAGACCGGTTCGTGGTGGTCTTCATCGACGACATCCTGATCTATTCATCTACCGACGAGGAGCACGAGGACCACTTGCGGACCATTCTCCAGACTCTCAGGGATCATAAGTTGTTCGCTAAACTGAAGAAATGTGAATTCTGGCTTCACGAAGTGGGATTTTTGGGGCACGTGATTTCGGCAGAGGGAATTGCAGTGGATCCCAAGAAGGTGGAGTCGGTGATCAGCTGGCAGCCGTCGACTACAGTGACGGAGATCCGCAGTTTCTTGGGCCTGGCGGGTTATTACAGACGCTTCGTCGAGGGTTTCTCGAAGATTGCTGCCGCCCTGAACCGGTTGACCAAGAAAGGAAAAAAATTTGTGTGGACGGCTCAATGCCAGGAGAGCTTCGAAGAACTTAAGAAAAGGCTAACCAGGGCACCAGTACTTGTACCACCGACACTCGGAGAGGATTACGAAGTATACTGCGACGCGTCACGGATCGGCCTTTGGGGTGTACTGATGCAACAAGGGAAGGTGATAGCCTATGCTTCCAGGCAACTGAAGGAATATGTAAAAAACTACCCGACACACGATCTAGAGCTGGCCGCGGTTGTTTTTGTTTTGAAGCTTTGGAGGCACTACCTCTTTGGTGTCCACTGTAATGTGTTCTCGGACCACCAAAGTCTTAAATACCTGTTCACCCAGAAGGAATTAAATTTGCGGCAGAGACGGTGGTTGGAGTTGCTGAAGGATTACGATCTATCAATTCAATACCACCCCGGGAAGGCAAATGTAGTAGCAGACGCTTTGAGCAGGAAGGGGCAATTGGAAGGGACATCAGTGGGCACAATCACTGAGCAGGATGACTTGATCGCGGAGTTCTCACGATTGAGGTTAGAAGTGGTACCAGCAGGAACGGTCGTGCGACTTTTGACCTTGATTGCCAAACCTACGCTGTTCGAGAAGATCCGGAAGGGGCAACAGACCGATTCTCACTTACAGCTCGTCCGAGACAGGATTTCCCCGAACCAGGAGAGCGATTTTTTGGTGGGGGACGACGGCACCCTACGTTTCCGTGGACGGATTTGCGTGCCCGATTCGTCGGATTTGAAAGAGGAGATTTTGTCGGAAGCACACCGAGCCCACTATGCGGTGCATCCGGGGGGTACAAAAATGTACAGGGACCTCAAGCAGACCTTCTGGTGGCCTAAACTGAAGGGGGATGTGACACGACACGTAGCTCATTGTCTAGTCTGTCAGCAGATAAAGGCCGAACACCAGCGACCTGTGGGAAAGTTGCAACCTCTACCAGTACCAGAGTGGAAGTGGTATCGAATCACCATGGATTTTGTCACGGGATTCCCACGTTTGCAACAGGGGCATGACGCAGTCTGGGTCATAGTGGACCGGTTAACCAAGTCAGCCCATTTCCTGCCTATTCATACGACCTAGACCCGAGATCGGTTAGGTCAAGCCTACATCAGCGAGATCGTGAGGTTGCACGGGGTGCCAGCATCGATCACTTCAGATAGGGACACGCAATTCGTCTCGAACTTTTGGTAGAGTCTACAACGGGCTCTGGGGACCAAACTGCAGTTTAGCACAGCCTTCCACCCCCAGACGGACGACCAATCCGAGCGGGTGATACAGATTCTCGAGGACATGCTTCGCGCCTGTGTGCTTGATTTGGGAGACGGATGGTCACGCTACCTACCCCTCGTGGAATTCGCCTACAACAACAGCTACCAGGCCAGCATACAGATGGCACCATACGAAGCCTTATATGGGAGACGTTGTCGATCCCCGATCTGTTGGGACGATTTGGGGGAAAGGAAGTTCTTGGGACCAGACTTGGTAGAAGAGACCGAAGAGAAGGTATGCCTCATCAGACAGCGTTTACTGACCGCCCAAAGTCGACAAAAGAGCTACGCAGACCAAAGGCGCCGCGACTTGGAGTTTCAAGTGGGGGAGCACGTGTTACTACGAGTCTCACCATCCAAAGGAATTAAGCGATTCGGGCTGAGGGGCAAGTTGAGCCCACGGTTTGTAGGACTATTTGAGATCTTGGAGCACATCGGCCCGGTGGCTTACCGCCTAGCCCTACCGCCAAACCTCGACCGAATCCATGATGTGTTCCACGTTTCAATGCTACGGAAATACCTCCCTGACCAATCGCATGTATTAGACGGCACTACTCTCGAACTTAAAGAGGACCTGAGCATCGAGGAAACACCGGTACGGATCTTAGCAAAGGAGAGTAAAACGGTGCGTAACCGAACAATCCCCTACGTGAAGGTGCTCTGGAGCAACCATGAAGAGCGTGAAGCGACTTGGGAACGGGAGTAAAAATTGAGGGAGTGCTACTCTGACCTTTTCACCACGACCCAGGATTAAGTTTCGTGGACGAAACTTGTTTTTAAGAGGTAAGTGGTGTAGGTTATTATAGGATCCACAAGGATCTAAATAGGTACTATCATACAACTAGAGGGGGGGGTGAATAGGTGTAATACTTATAAAACCAAATCTCAGTGCAAAATAAAAACCAATGCGGAAAATAAAAACAGCACACCGAGATATACGTGGAAACTCCAATCCAGGAGAAAAACCACGGGACCAACACGCAATAACAATCCACTAAGAATAGAAAAATAACAAGGTGATTACCGACTCCACGGACTCAACCCCTCCTTCAGCTTCTTCGGACCTTGCGCTGACCGGTTGGATGTCCACGCAATAACAATCCCTAAGAAAAGAAGAATAACAAGGTGATTACCGTCTCCACGGATTTAACCCCTCCTTCAATTTCTTGGACCTCGCGCTCCACCGATTTTGCACGTCCACTGCACACGTTTGAATCCACGAACGCCACTCGAATCCACGAGCACAGGTTTCGAATCCACGAAACGCCTTTAGCACACCGAATCCACGATGCCACGTCGAATCCACGACGCAAACTCAGTCGATAAGAATATTGACTTCGATGGTGATCCTTTGCTTAGATTCTCATTGAGGAACCGTAGAAAAAATCTCTATGTAAAGATTAGATCAATTCGACAAAAGATATGTTCTTGAAAGAACCATCGAATTGACCTAAAAGAGGCTATGAAGAAGATCGATAAAAACCTAGCCTCTAGGGTTGCTCTCAAGTGTTCTATAAATTGATCGGCCGTAGCTCCCACGTTTTTGAGAAACCCTAAATGTCTATTTATAGTTTAGAAACCTTTGGAAAGAGATAAGAATCAAAAACATACCTTATCTGGAAATTTTCAGGACGGCGATCCGGATCGGATTTACTGCGATCCGGATCGTCGTAACGAGATTGACGATTCCAGAAATACCATGGTTCGGGATCCGGATCACATTGCCCGATCCGGATCGTTCATACAAATCAGAAAACTTAACATTCGGGATCCGGATCGGAAATTGCATGGATCCGGATCGAAGTCTTGTATGAAGCAACAACCTTCGGGATCCGGATCGTTGGCTCTGATCCGGATCCTGAACATGTCCGAACACCAGTTTTTGATTATTATGACAATAAAAGTTCATCCAAGTGTTTCTACTCTATAAGAAGGTATTCGGATCACCAAAATTATTTAGTTAAACATACCTGATCCTTTTGAATACTTTCTTCTTGAGATTGATGTAACTGATCCACAATTCTTCATCTTCAATCTTCAAGACTCAAGACATTGAGTGTCAACTTGGGCTCTTGTTGAATCTTCTCTAAGTCTTTGATTGCTGATTGACAATTTGATCCCTTTAAGACTCCGACTCAACTCACTGACTTGACTCACGAAATATGCCAACACCAAAATGCCGTAACAATCTCCCCCTTTGGCAATTTCGTGACAAAACCCAAAAATACATAAAAGCACTCAAGACACTCATCTTAAACCAAAAAATCGAAAACCAATGTCATCACCAAAACATTGATTTTCTTTGCGTGAAAGATCCAATAAATACAAAATTACATTTGAACCAAACAGTCCTAGAACATACTCTATGACTTAGGACTTGGAGTCTTAAAGTGATGTAATTCCTGCAAAACAAAACTCCAAACGAAATCAAACGTTAGTCGTTAGAAATTAGAATCCTGCATTTGATCCGTCTTCCTTTTGGTTCTTTTGTTTTTCGGCTCTTTCAATTTTTCTTTGTCTCCCCCTATCTTGAGCATCTCTAACATGTTCTCCCCCTTTGTGGTATGATCATCATTTTCCGTTCTCCCCCATTTTTCCATTTTCGTTTGTCCTCTCTTGATGATCTCATCTCCGTCCTCATTTTCTCTTCTCCCCCTTTTTGTCATAAATTGTCAAACAGTGAACATACTAGACAAAAGGAAATCACTAACAACATTAGTTCATAGAGGAAGAGAGATAAAAGCTCAGTTCTGGTATATAACAACAATGCAGATTGCGTACCGGTACCAGAAGGCAAAAATCAAATAATTCCTTGAAACAAATTCAAATTTTAGAATCTTTTCAAATACCGATTTGTATTCCATCAAGAAATCAATTTAAATGCTTTAACCAATGAATTAACAAGATGTCATTCAATCCAATTAATTTCACAAAATTAAAAAGATTTACTCCTAAATCATGAAAAATAAAGGTAAAACATTATAAACCGTTTTTCATGTTATATTCATCAAACACAAGTCATCAAAAATAATCTTGAGATCCAAAGTCTATCAAGATGTAACGGATGTACAAAGATGACTTACAGAGATTTCCAAATGACATCAATTTGATTTCTTACCCTTTCAAATTTGAGATAAGCACTAAAATACCTAAGGGTGGCTCTTTGAGCATCTTTCAACTATCCCACCTTATACCGACCAGGAGATTGTTCAAAATATAAGAACTTTGCATATAAATCTCCAAATGCTTCAACTAAAAATTTCAAGAAATAATTTTCAAGCATCGAAACATGTGGTAGCTTCACACACAGACCGGACGACCAGGGTGGCAGCTCTTTCCAACATGTGGTGGTAGTTTTCACACTCCTTTCAGATGTAACTCTTTCCACATCTTTTGCAAATCATTTCAATACCCTTGTAAGAATGCAATCTCTTACGTGAAAGAATTAAATCTCAAATTTTAGTCTATCGGTTGTCTCACGTTTATCACAATGAATTCACACAACCGAGATAGATTAAGCATCTAAAGATCACACATGATTTCTAAAATTTGATGGTTATAATATCAAAAACTCCTATAATGAAGTATCTTCAAGATTATGATTATGGAGTAAAGTTGATAATCCAAATAAAATTAATTTGGAGTGAATAAACGTGAAGCCCTTTTTATTCAATGCACTTGTTCAGTAAAAACCCTTTTGTTCAAAAACAAAGTATAAAAACGAAGAGCATTGAAAAACATGTAATGTAAAGATTAAGAAAAATATGAAGGGAAAACCAATCAAAGCATTACATACAGTCATAAGCTATTTAGAACTTAAGACAAGGAAAGATATCACCTTTCCGAATCCAAAATCGCTGGATTTTGGGTTGTCTTGATTCGTTGTGGCCGGGGGTTGTCCGCTTTGACTGTTGGTCCACCTTAGGTCTTTACCTCGTAGTGATCCACTTGTATGATTGATATTGTGGCTCGGACCTTTGGTGGGTTGAGTGAACTCCTTTGACTTGATGTGTCTTTTGATTCCTTTGAGTTCGCTCCGTAGATGAAGTTGCCGAAGGACTCTTCTTTCTCTTTTTCGGGCAATTCTTCACCAAATGTCCTTCAAGTCCACATAGGTGACACGTTCTTCCTTTCAATTTGAATGTGGAACTTGAAGCCTTCACAGTTTGGTTCTTTTTAAATCCCAAACCAACCTTGCTTGTTTGACCTAATCCGGACATACAATCTAGTTTCTTGGAACCGGTTGAAAGCCTTTGTATGTCGAATTTGAGTTCATGAACTTGCTTGGTCAAAACTTGGTTGGTGACATGAATCTCCTCAAACTGTTTTTCTAGAAAACCAATCTTGTCCATATATGATTTAGCGTTTGTCTCCGATTGGTTTAGCTTTTCTTGGAGGATTTTATTGTTATTCAATAAACGTCCTTGTTCCTCCTCGAGATCATGAAGTTTTATCTTTAAAGCATGATTCTCGTCTTGATTCTCAAGTCGTTGCTTCCTCAACTTCTTGATATGCTTGGCCATCTTCTTAGATTCCGCAAGAAGTTGTTGATATGCCTCAACGAGTTCTTCTTCGTCCGACTCCCCCTCACTTGATGACTCTCCGCCGGATGTTGATGTTTCATGCAAAATCAAAGGAATAGAGTCAGTGATTAATGATGATAAGCAAACATTAGAGGAGGGAATTTGAGAGGCATGTAAGGCAACGGCTTTTTCCTCTTTACTTGAGGTCGATTCATTAGAAGTAGAATCGTCCCAAGTTTTCGCTTGCAAAGCCTTCTTTTTATATGATTTCGGAGAAGGACAATCCGTTGAAAAATGGCCGTAGCCTTTGCATCTATAGCATTGGATTTCCCCTTCGAAATCATCTTTTTATTTTTCCTTAGAAGGTTTTGCAAAGCCTTTGAGGTTAGAGGATTTAGAACCCGATGATCCCCTAGAAGGTTTCGTGGATGAAGATCCATCGGTTCGATTCTTCCAAAATTTCCGACGAAATTTCTTTGTGATCCACGCCAATTGTCCTTCAAAATCGGCAAAAGAGATTTCATCGTCGGAACTTGATTCGCTATCTTCTTCCTTTGTTGATTTGAATGCAATACCTGTAAGCTTAGAAGAAGACTTGGAAGAAACTTGATTAGTAGGAAAAGTCATTTCATAAGTTTGCAAAGCACCTACTAATTCCTCTACACTCATCTCATCCGTATGACTAACGGTTTCAATGGCGGTAACTTTTGCCCTAAACCATTCCGGAAGAGTCCGAAGTATCTTTCTTACAATTTTCGACTCCGGGATCTTTTCTCCTAAATTAGCACATGTATTTATTACATCTTGAAGTCTAGTGTAATAATCTGTAAACAATTCATGCTCTTCTATATGAATAGAGTCAAATTGACTTGTAAGCATCTGGAGCTTTTGAATTTTTACAAGATTAGTACCCTCATGTGTAATTTTGAGAATATCCCAAATTTCCTTCGCGGTTTCACACGCGGAAATTCTTGTGAACTCAGTCGAGGAAAGAGAGTTAAAAAGAGCGTTCATACCTTTCCCATTGTAAGAAGATCTTTCGAGTTCCTCTTTGGACCATCTAGAGCGAGGTTTTGGGGTAGTAGAATTTCCTACTTCCTCAACAGGATGCACCCAACCGTATTCCACGGATTGCCATACCCGCTCATCAATTGCGATGAGAAAAGCCCTCATCCGCACTTTCCAATAAGCATAATTAGTCCCATCAAAAAGAGGAGGTCTATAAATATTACCACTTTCACCCATCATGATAGATAAACCTAAAACCCGCTCTGATACCAATTGTAGGTTATTATAGGATCCACAAGGATCTAAATAGGTACTATCATACAACTAGAGGGGGGGGTGAATAGGTGTAATACTTATAAAACCAAATCTCAGTGCAAAATAAAAACCAATGCGGAAAATAAAAACAGCACACCGAGATATACGTGGAAACTCCAATCCAGGAGAAAAACCACGGGATCAACACGCAATAACAATCCACTAAGAATAGAAGAATAACAAGGTGATTACCGACTCCACGGACTCAACCCCTCCTTCAGCTTCTTCGGACCTTGCGCTGACCGGTTGGATGTCCACGCAATAACAATCCCTAAGAAAAGAAGAATAACAAGATGATTACCGTCTCCACGGATTTAACCCCTCCTTCAATTTCTTGGACCTCGCGCTCCACCGATTTTGCACGTCCACTGCACACGTTCGAATCCACGAACGCCACTCGAATCCACGAGCACACGTTTCGAATCCACGAAACGCCTTTAGCACACCGAATCTACGATGCCACGTCGAATCCACGACGCAAACTCAGCCGATAAGAATATTGACTTCGATGGTGATCCTTTGCTTAGATTCTCATTGAGGAACCGTAGAAAAAATCTCTAAGCAAAGATTAGATCAATTCAACAAAAGATATGTTCTTGAAAGAACCGTCGAATTGATCTAAAAGAGGCTATGAAGAAGATCGATAAAAACCTAGCCTCTAGGGTTGCTCTCAAGTGTTTTATAAATTGATCGGCCGTAGCTCCCACTTTTTTGAGAAACCCTAAATGTCTATTTATAGTTTAGAAACCTTTGGAAAGAGATAAGAATCAAAAACATACCTTATCTGGAAATTTTCAGGACGGCGATCCGGATCGGATTTACTGCGATCCGGATCGTCGTAACGAGATTGACGATTCCAGAAATACCATGGTTCGGGATCCAGATCGCATTGCCCGATCCGGATCGTTCATACAAATCAGAAAACTTAACATTCGGGATCCGGATCGGAAATTGCATGGATCCGGATCGAAGTCTTGTATGAAGCAACAACCTTCGGGATCCGGATCGTTGGCTCTGATCCGGATCCTGAACATGTCCGAACACCAGTTTTTGATTATTATGACAATAAAAGTTCATCCAAGTGTTTCTACACTATAAGAAGGTATTCGGATCACCAAAATTATTTAGTTAAACATACCTGATCCTTTTGAATACTTTCTTCTTGAGATTGATGTAACTGATCCACAATTCTTCATCTTCAATCTTCAAGACTCAAGACATTGAGTGTCAACTTGGGCTCTTGTTGAATCTTCTCTAAGTCTTTGATTGCTGATTGACAATTTGATCCCTTTAAGACTCCGACTCAACTCACTGACTTGACTCACGAAATATGCCAACACCAAAATGCCGTAACAAGTGGTGTAGTAACCGCCTTTTTATTTTTATTTCGAAAATCTGTTTATTTAATTACCTCTTTTAGCGGTCCGGCGGGGGGGGGGGTTAATAATTCGTTTTTTTCTGGGCAGATCGACGGCGCTCGCGGGTATTGTTAGGTGTTAGAGCTCGCGAAATGGGGAATGGTGGCGCGATCGGATTTGAATTCCGACCCCGGGATCTCCCAAAATAAATTTTCGAAGGTTACTAGCAGTTCCGGGTGCATCAAAAGGCGTGTGGGTGATCGACACATTTTTTGAGGTAAATTGGACCCCTGGTTCGCACCCGATCGACTAAGTCTTGAGTTTGGGGATTAGGGCTCATTCCCACTTCTCATCTCTTTTTTGGTTCGTCCGTTAGGGCTTTTCTGAGGAGTGCGGGAGAAACCCCACTTCTCCTATCTTCTTCCCACCATCTGACGATCGGCGTGAGGAACCGTGACGACGTGAACGGGACGATCCTCCTTCCTCGCGACGAGCACGGGGACGATCCTCCTTCCTCCTCCATTATCGGCGAAGCCAAGGTGTGGGGTTATTCTCTTTTTTGGTTCTTGGTTATTTTGTTCCTTACTGCGAGAGGAGGAGGGGTTCACAGTTCGGCCGCCGCCACTGTGACTGTAATGTACCAGATTTATGGTATATAAATAATATAAATAAAAATGGTATGAAATACTATTTTTATTGGATTCGGAGAAAAGTGCTAAATTATGGTTTATTCAAAATAGGGGAGAGTGTAGTACATCGATTTCCGTGAAAAGGCGAAATTCAGCAAAAATACTTGTAACGCATTTCAAATGTAATTGCAAGTGAGTTGGAAGCATTTCGAATCGATGCAAAAGTTATCGAGTCGAAAAGTGAGTTGGAGTTGAGAATTTGAAGCTTCAATTGTGAAGCTTAGGTCATTGTTTGGCGATTTCCGCAAAAAGTGCGAAATTCAGCAAAAAAAACTTGTAACACATTTCAAATGTAATTACAACTGAGTTGGAAGCATTTCGAATCGATACAAAAGCCATCGAGTCGAAAAGTGAGTTGTAGTTGGAAATCGAAGCTTCAAGCTTGTAAAAGGTAGACCCACGTTTGCCGAATTCGCAAAATGGTGAAATACAGCGAGAAGACTTGTAACATGTTTTAAATATGATTACAGTTGAGTTCGGTGCGTTTCGGGCTGACGCGAAGGGCATCGGGTCGAAAAGTGACTTGAACCCCGAGGACTTAGCAAATTCTGGAATTTCTGAAATTTGTTATCATGAAGCCTTTTCGGGGCTCTCTTTCGAGGGCTTAGAGTAGCCAAAAAATTTAAAAGAAATCGTGGGGTGTCTCACAAAAGTTTTCTGATTAAAAGGGATGAAAATCCTAGGTGAACGATTAAGGAAAAATTGGAGAATGAAGCGAAGAAAAATGCTTCGTGAATTCTGAAACTGCAGTTTTTGGCAGTGCAGTTGATCGCGAAGCCTTTTCGGGACTCTCTTTCGAGGGCTTAGAGTGGCCCAAAAATTTAAAAGAAATCGTGAAGTGTCTCACAAAAGTTTTCTGATTAAAAGGGGTGAAAAACCATGGTGAGAAATTAAGGAAAAATTGGAGAACGAAGCGAAGAAAAATGCTTCGTGAATTCTGAAACTGCAGTTTTTGACAGTGCAGTTGATCGCGAAGCTTTTTCGGGGCCCTCTTTCGAGGGCTTAGAGTAGTCCAAAAATTTAAACAAAATCGTGGAAAGTTTAATAAAAATTTTTAGATTAAAGGTTGGAAGAAAAATTACGATTTTGATTTCCCAGTTGGCGGGAAAACGCGGAGAAAGAGGGCTATCCGAATTTCCTTTCTGCAGGAAAATGCTGCAGAAATTGAGGGCAGTTTTGGAATTTTTTTTGAAATTGGGGGGCAAATGAGTAAATTCATCCCCCCAACCACCACCTGCAGAGATTAAATGCTCTCTCTCTCTCTCCCACTTGAACCCTCACTCTCTCTCTCTCTCTCTCTCCCTCTCTCTGTTTGAGCATGAAACGAAAGAAGAAGGAGAAGAAGAAAAAGAAGAAAGAAGAGAAAGAAGAAAGGAGAAGAAGAGAAGAAGAAGAAGATGGCTAACTCTCTCTCTCCCTCACCCTCTCAGTTTTTTTTTGTTACGGTACTGTTCTCTCTCTCTCTCTCTTTCCCTCTCTCTGTTTGAGCATGAAACGAAAGAAGAAGGAGAAGAAGAAAAAGAAGAAAGAAGAGAAAGAAGAAAGGAGAAGAAGAGAAGAAGAAGAAGATGGCTAACTCTCTCTCTCCCTCTCCCTCTCAGTTTTTTTTTGTTACGGTACTGTTCTCTCTCTCTCTCTCACTCTAACCTCTGCTAGCAGCAGCAGCTTGTGCTACTGCTGCCAGCAGGGCCTGCAGCAGCAGCTCTAGCTGCTGCTGCCAGCAATGCCAGCAGCAGCAGCAGCTTGAGCTGCTGCTGCTGGCTGGGCCACCAGCAGCTGCAGCTGCTGGTTGAGCCACCAGCAGCAGCAGCTCGAGCTGCTGCTGGTGGGGCTAGCAGCAGCAGCTCTAGCTGCTGCTGCCAGCAATGCCAGCAGCAGCAGCATGGGCTGTTGCTGCTAGGGCCTGCAGCAGCAGCATTGGCTGCTGCTGCTAGGGCCAGCACCAGGCAGCAAGGGGAATTGACAAACAAAAAAAAAAGAGAAGAGAAGAAGAAAAAGAGAAGAAATGAGAAAGAAAAGAAAAGAAGAAAAGAAGAAAGAAGAAAATTTCTTCTTCTTTTCTTTGCAAGATTAGTGATTGGGGGAAATTGCCCAAAATCGGTAATTGGGGGAAATTGCCCAAATTGAGTTTCTCTCCAATTTTTTAATGCAAATTCTTGATTTTGCCAATATGCAAAATCGGTAATTGGGGAAATTGCTCAAATTGAGCTTTTCTAAAAATTTTGAGGGCATTTTGACCCCGGATCGAGTTGAGCAAGTTTCTTTTTGGCAACATGCCATGGGATGATCATCTTTCTCCCATTTCTGTAAACCAATCAAAAAGTAGCCTTTTTGTGGGGAAAAGTGATCTAATAGGGGTTTTCCCTTTTTTCTTGTCAAAAAGGGGTTAGTTTACCGCCTTATTGAATTTAGTGAATCACGTAAAAGCAATTGCTTTATCTTTTGCCTTCCTTACAATGTAGGGAAGCCTCGCGGATCCAAGGAGCTGAGATTGTCTCCTTCAAGGACCAAAAGAACACACCGAGGTGGGGGATTCTACCGAAAGTGGGTGACCTCTCCACTTTTTCCTCTGCTTTTGATTTTGAAGCATTATAGTAAGCATGCTAGTGTAGTGTAATTTTAATTGTGATTATGAATGATGGAAAAAGGAAAATAGATGATGTATTTACATGTTTAAATGAATATAGAGGGAAATGAAATTTTGATTTATCTACATAGACGATGAATATTATTCATGATTGAGATGGAAATAATCGCATGCATAAGAAGGGATTTATTATTTCATGATTGTGATCATGTTATGGTATAGCCCTAGGAATCATGTGAAAGCATAAGGAAAAGGACATGTTGGTAGTAAGACTAGGAGAAAACTTAGACTCAGGGTTAATGAGTGGATCAAACTTAGAAGTTTATCCTATGATTGAATGAGTGGCATTATCTTAGGAGATAACCTAAGGACTTTGGATAGAGTGATCAGCATAGAGTCAAGGACTCTAGGATGAGCATGATATAAGACTTAGGTAAAGGAAACCTAAGGTAAGTTAGTGAGTTGAGAATAGACTAGTCAACATAGAGTCAAGGAACTCTAGGTTAAACGTGATATGAAACTTAGGTAAGAGAACCTAAGGTGAACTAGTAGAGTTTATACTCACAGAAAATGGATTAGAGTTAAGTTAACTCTAAATGCAAGGTGCAACAGGTAAATAGAGATAATGTAACTCCAGGTTCGGCAAAGAAAAGAGTATGTGGCCACAAAGTTTAATGAATTAAACTGATAGCAAAGTGATCAACTTAGAGTCAAACTCTAAGGAAAAGTTTGTGTAATCACAAAGTCAAAAAGCTAAATAATACAACCCTAGAGTGGGTCATAGGGTGCCTGGGCAAATGGACAGCAACTTTAACTTCAATCTGAGTTAAATAAATGAAAGGGAATGATAAGAGTCCAAGAGACCCTCTGGTTATCCTTATGGCGAGACCTAGGATAAGAGGTAATTAATGCAAAAGGCAAAGTTTAAAAGTAAGCTAAAAGAGGCTTAATAACCAGGACAAGCAAATTGCTTAAGATCAAAGGGAACAGAAAGAGAATGTAACAGACGCCTTCGAATTTGAGACTCGTCATGTGGAGCAGGACTCCCTGGGCAGTGACCCGTCGGATGAGGTACTTTCGAAAGGCTTAAAGTGAAAGCAAGGAGCTAAATGCTCAAGGGAAAGAGAAAGAGATTTGCCAGTGGCAAAAAGGGAGCTATAAGCTCGAATAAAAAAGGAAAGCAAGTGTTCAAAGGCAAAGAGGCTAAGAACTAAAGCAAAAAGAGAAAGAAAAAGAAAAGAAAAGAAAGAAAATATAAAGATAAAACGAGCGTACCTTCGGGGGTAAAAAGTAGCCTTGTCGGAGCCATGGGCAGTGTCCCTCTCCCGGGCAGTGACCCGTAGGACAAGTTCCCCGTTGGGCGGGGTAGCACTTGCGGGTGTTATCGGCAACCTTAGAAATCTTATCTTATGGTAGCAGGACTACCGGGCTGGGGCCCGTTGGATAAGAATTTCTGAGGGTTAACTTGAACTAAAGCACCAGAATTTAAAGAATAAAGAAAAATAGAGTGGCCAAGGTGGCCGGGTTAGCTTGACCCTATATACAGCGGCATAGTGGCCGAGTTGGTGCTTAGTAGCCTAGTATGGCTAGACAGAGTAGTGCTGGATCGATGAGTATACGGATAGTGATATATATATATAGCTTAGCCGCATTTTGATATTGAGGATTTTAGATTTCATAGCATACTGTAGAGTTATTATGGATCCACAAGGATCTAAATAGGTACTATCAAACAACTAGAGGGGGGGTGAATAGGTGTAATACTTAAAAACTCAATCTCAGTGCAAAATAAAAACCAATGCGGAAAATAAAAACAGCACACCGAGATATACGTGGAAACTCCAATCCAGGAGAAAAACCACGGGACCAACACGCAATAACAATCCACTAAGAATAGAAGAATAACAAGGTGATTACCGACTCCACGGACTCAAACCCCTCCTTCAGCTTCTTCGGACCTTGCGCTGACCGGTTGGATATCCACGCAATAACAATCCCTAAGAAAAGAAGAATAACAAGGTGATTACCGTCTCCACGGATTTAACCCCTCCTTCAATTTCTTAGACCTCGCGCTCCACCGTTTTGCCCGTCCACTGCTCACGTTCGAATCCACGAACGCACGCTTCGAATCCACGAAACGCCTTTAGCACACCGAATCCACGATGCCACGTCGAATCCACGACGCAAACTCAGTCGATAAGAATATTGACTTCGATGGTGATCCTCTGCTTAGATTCTCATTGAGGAACCGTAGAAGAAATCTCTAAGCAAAGATTAGATCAATTCGACAAAAGATATGTTCTTGAAAGAACCATCGAATTGACCTAAAAGAGGCTATGAAGAAGATCGATAAAAACCTAGCCTCTAGGGTTGCTCTCAAGTGTTTTATAAATTGATCGGGCGTAGCTCCCACGTTTTCGAGAAACCCTAAGTGTCTATTTATAGTTTAGAAACCTTTGGAAAGAGATAAGAATCAAAAACTTACCTTATCTGGAAATTTTTAGGACGGCGATCCGGATCGGATTTACTGCGATCCGGATCGTCGTAACGAGATTGACGATTCCAGAAAACCAAGGGTTCGGGATCCGGATCGCATTGCCCGATCCGGATCGTTCATACAAATCAGAAAACTTAACATTCGGGATCCGGATCGGAAAATGCATGGATCCGGATCGAAGTCTTGTATGAAGCAACAACCTTCGGGATCCGGATCGTTGGCCCTGATCCGGATCCTGAACATGTCCGAACACCAGTTTTTGATTATTATGAAATTAAAAATTCTTCCAAGTGTTTCTATACTATAAGAAAGTATTCGGATCACCAAAATTATTTAGTTAACCATACCTGATCCTTTTGAATACTTTCTTCTTGAGATTGATGTAACTGATCCACAATTCTTCAACTTCAATCTTCAAGATTCAAGACACTGAGTGTCAACTTGAGCTCTTGTTGAATCTTCTCTAAGTCTTTGATTGCTGATTGACAATTTGATCCCTTTAAGACTCCGACTCAACTCACTGACTTGACTCACGAAATATGCCAATACCAAAATGCCGTAACAATCTCCCCCTTTGGCAATTTCGTGACAAAACCCAAAAATACATAAAAGCGCTCAAGTCACTTATCTTAAACCAAAAATCGAAATTCAATGTTATCACCAAAACATTGATTTTCTTTGCGTGAAAG
The DNA here is from genome assembly GCA_029204045.2 of Tillandsia leiboldiana. Classification (NCBI taxonomy): domain Eukaryota; kingdom Viridiplantae; phylum Streptophyta; class Magnoliopsida; order Poales; family Bromeliaceae; genus Tillandsia; species Tillandsia leiboldiana. Next base: position 22,269,747 of record CM055068.1, read on the forward strand.
ATCCAATAAATACAAAATTACATTTGAACCAACCAGTCCTAGAACATACTCTATGACTTAGGACTTGGAGTCTTAAAGTGATGTAATTCCTGCAAAACAAAACTCCAAACAAAATCAAACGTCAGTCGTTAGAAATTAAAATCCTACATTTGATTCATCCTTTTGGTTCTTTTGTTTTTCCCAGCTCTTTCAACCTTTCTTTGTCTCCCCCTATCTTGAGCATCTCTAACATGTTCTCCATGTTCTTGAGCATCTATGTTCTCCCCCTTTGTGGTACGATCATCATTTTCCGTTCTCCCCCATTTTTCCATTTTCGTTTCGTTTGTCCTCTCTTGATGATCTCATCTCCGTCATTTCTCTTCTCCCCCTTTTTGTCACAAATTGTCAAACAGTGAACATACTAGACAAAAGGAAATTACTAACAAAATTAGTTCATGGAGAAAGAGAGATAAAAGCTCAGTTCTGGTATATATAACAAAAATGCAGATTGCGTACCGGTACCAGAAAGCAAAAATTAAATAATTTCTTGAAACAAATCCAGATTTTAGAATCTTTTCAAATACCGATTTGTATTCCATCAAGAAATCAATTTAAGTGCTTTAAACAGTGAATTCACACAGATGTCATTCAATCCAATTAATTTCACAAAATTAAAAAGATTTACTCCAAAATCATGAAAAATAAAGGTAAAACATTATAAACCGTTTTTCATGTTATATTCATCAAACACAAGTCATCAAAAATAATCTTGAGATCCAAACTCTATCAAGATGTAACGGATTTACAAAGATGACTTACAGAGATTTCCAAATGACATCAATTTGATTTCTTACCCTTTCAAATTTGAGATAAGCACTAAAATACCTAAGGGTGGCTCTTTGAGCATCTTTCAACTATTCCACCTTATACCAACCAGGAGATTGTTCAAAATATAAGAGTTTTGCATATAAATCTCCAAATGCTTCAACTAAAGATTTTCTCATAAAATACTATCAAGCATCCATAACATGTGGTAGCTTCACACACAAACCGGACGACCGGGGTGGCAGCTCTTTCCAGCATGTGGTGGTAGTTTTCACACTCCTTTCGGATGTAACTCTTTCCACATCTTTCATAATTCAATTATTTACCCTTGTAAGAAGGCAATCTCTTACGTGAAAGAATTAAATCCCAAATTTTAGTCAATCGGTTGTCTCATGTTTATCACAAAGAACTCACACAACCGAGATAGATTAAGCATATGAAGATCACACATGATTTCTAAAATTTGATGCTTATAATATCAAAAACTCCTATAATGAAGTATCTTCAAGATTATGATTATGAAGTAAAGTTGATAATCCATATAAAATTAATTTGGAGTGAATGAAAGTGAAAGCCCTTTTCATTCAATGCACTTGTTCATTAAAAATCCTTTTGTTCAAAAACAAAGTATAAAAACGAAGAGCATTGAAAAACATGTAATGCAAAGATTAAGAAAGATATGAAGGGAAAACCAATCAAAGCATTACATACAGTCATAAGCTATTTAGAACTTAAGACAAGGAAAGATATCACCTTTCCGAATCCAAAATCGCTGGATTTTGGGTTGTCTTGATTCGTTGTGGCCGGGGGTTGTCCGCTTTGACTGTTGATCCACCTTAGGTCTTTGCCTTGCAATGATCCACTTGTATGATTGATGATGTGGCTCGGACCTTTGATGGATTGAGTGAACTCTTTTGACTTGATGTGTCTTTTGAGTCCGTTGAGTTCGCTCCGTAGATGAAGTTGCCGAAGGACTCTTCTTTCTCTTTTTCGGGCAATTCTTCACCAAATGTCCTTCAAGTCCACATAGGTGACAAGTTCTTCCTTTCAATTTCATTGTGGAACTTGAAGCATTCACAGTTTGGTTCTTTTTGAATCCCAAACCAACCTTGCTTGTTTGACCTAATCCGGACATACATTCAAGTTTCTTGGAACCGGTTGAAATCCTTTGTATGTCGGATTTAAGTTGATGAACTTGCTTGGTCAATGCTTGATTGGTGACATGTATTTCCTCAAACTGCTTTTCAAGAAAATCAATCTTGTTAATATGGGAATTAACGACCGTTTCCGATTGATTTATCTTTTCTTGGAGGATTTTATTATTATCCAATAAAAGCTCTCGTTCCTCCTCGAGATCATGAAGTTTGATCTTTAAAGCATAATTCTCGTCTTGATCTTCAAGTCGTTGCTTTCTCAACTTCTTGATATGTTTGGCCATCTTCTTAGATTCCGCAAGAAGTTGTTGATATGCCTCAACGAGTTCTTCCTCGTCCGACTCCCCCTCACTTGATGACTCTCCGCCGGTTGTTGATGTTTCATACAAAATCAAAGGAGTAGAGTTAGTGACTAATGATGATAAACAATTATTAGAAGAGGGAAAATGAGAGGCATGAGAAGCAACGATTTTTTCCTCTTTACTTGAGGTTGATTCATTAGAAGTAAAATCGTCCCAAGTTTTCGCTTGCAAAGCCTTCTTTTTATATAATTTCGGAGTAGGACAATCCGTTGAAATATGGCCGTAGCCTTTGCATCTATAACATCGGATTTCCCCTTCGAATTCATCTTTTTCCTTAAAAGGTTTTGCAAGGAATTTGAGGTTAGAGGATTTAGAACCCGATGATCCTTTAGATGGTTTCGTGGATGAAGATCCATCGGTTCGATTCTTCCAAAATTTCCGACGAAACTTCTTTGTGATCCGTGCCAATTGTTCTTCAAAATCGGCAAAAGAGATTTCATCGTCGGAACTCGATTCGCTATCTTCTTCCTTTGTGGATTTGAATGCAATACCTGTACGCTTAGAAAAAGACTTGGAAGAAACTTGATTAGTAGGAAAAGTCATTTCATAAGTTTGCAAAGCACCTACTAATTCCTCTACACTCATCTCATCCGGATGACTAACGGTTTCAATGGCGGTAACCTTTGCCCTAAACCGTTCCGGAAGAGTCCGAAGTATCTTTCTTACAATTTTTGACTCCGGGATCTTTTCTCCTAAATTAGCACATGTATTTATTACATCTTGAAGTCTAGTGTAATAATCTGTAAACAATTCATGCTCTTCCATATGAATAGAGTCAAATTGACTAGTAAGCATCTGGAGCTTTTGAATTTTTACAAGATTAGTACCCTCATGTGTAATTTTGAGAATATCCCAAATTTCCTTCGCGGATTCACACGCAGAAATTCTTGTAAATTCAGTCGAGGAAAGAGAATTAAATAAAGCGTTCATACCCTTCCCATTGTAAGAAGATCTTTCAAATTCCTCTTTGGACCATCTAGAGCGAGGTTTTGGGGTAGTAGAATTTCCTACTTCCTCAACAGGATGCACCCAACCGCATTCCACGGATTGCCATACTCGCTCATCAATTGCGATGAGAAAAGCTCTCATCCGCACTTTCCAATAAGCATAATTAGTCCCATCAAAAAGAGGAGGTCTATAAATATTACCACTTTCACCCAACATGATAGATAAACCTAAAACCCGCTCTGATACCAATTGTAGAGTTATTATGGATCCACAAGGATCTAAATAGGTACTATCAAACAACTAGAGGGGGGGTGAATAGGTGTAATACTTAAAAACTCAATCTCAGTGCAAAATAAAAACCAATGCGGAAAATAAAAACAGCACACCGAGATATACGTGGAAACTCCAATCCAGGAGAAAAACCACGGGACCAACACGCAATAACAATCCACTAAGAATAGAAGAATAACAAGGTGATTACCGACTCCACGGACTCAAACCCCTCCTTCAGCTTCTTCGGACCTTGCGCTGACCGGTTGGATATCCACGCAATAACAATCCCTAAGAAAAGAAGAATAACAAGGTGATTACCGTCTCCACGGATTTAACCCCTCCTTCAATTTCTTAGACCTCGCGCTCCACCGTTTTGCCCGTCCACTGCTCACGTTCGAATCCACGAACGCACGCTTCGAATCCACGAAACGCCTTTAGCACACCGAATCCACGATGCCACGTCGAATCCACGACGCAACCTCAGTCGATAAGAATATTGACTTCGATGGTGATCCTCTGCTTAGATTCTCATTGAGGAACCGTAGAAGAAATCTCTAAGCAAAGATTAGATCAATTCGACAAAAGATATGTTCTTGAAAGAACCATCGAATTGACCTAAAAGAGGCTATGAAGAAGATCGATAAAAACCTAGCCTCTAGGGTTGCTCTCAAGTGTTTTATAAATTGATCGGGCGTAGCTCCCACGTTTTCGAGAAACCCTAAGTGTCTATTTATAGTTTAGAAACCTTTGGAAAGAGATAAGAATCAAAAACTTACCTTATCTGGAAATTTTTAGGACGGCGATCCGGATCGGATTTACTGCGATCCGGATCGTCGTAACGAGATTGACGATTCCAGAAAACCAAGGGTTCGGGATCCGGATCGCATTGCCCGATCCGGATCGTTCATACAAATCAGAAAACTTAACATTCGGGATCCGGATCGGAAAATGCATGGATCCGGATCGAAGTCTTGTATGAAGCAACAACCTTCGGGATCCGGATCGTTGGCCCTGATCCGGATCCTGAACATGTCCGAACACCAGTTTTTGATTATTATGAAATTAAAAATTCTTCCAAGTGTTTCTATACTATAAGAAAGTATTCGGATCACCAAAATTATTTAGTTAACCATACCTGATCCTTTTGAATACTTTCTTCTTGAGATTGATGTAACTGATCCACAATTCTTCAACTTCAATCTTCAAGATTCAAGACACTGAGTGTCAACTTGAGCTCTTGTTGAATCTTCTCTAAGTCTTTGATTGCTGATTGACAATTTGATCCCTTTAAGACTCCGACTCAACTCACTGACTTGACTCACGAAATATGCCAATACCAAAATGCCGTAACACATACTATTGTTATTGCTTCCATTGGACCAAGTGGTGTAGGACACTTTTTCCCAGTGGTTGAACCCACTGGGAACTCTGTCGGAGTTCTCACACCCCTTGGGTGACCCCCCCCACAGGTTCAGGTATGGATACAGCGGTCGAGACGGTTCAGAAGCAGACGGCGAGGCATACGACAGGGGCAAGAGCCCAGCGGCATAGAGACCTAGAGGGCCTAGCAGAGGAACCCCTTTTTATATATTTCTTGAGTGAACCTTGTATGGTGAGGAAATTTATGTAAAGGAATTGTAATAATTTTATTTGCAAGTTCAGAAATGTAAAGTGTAATAAATTTAAGTTATGGTTCACTCTTGTATGCTTTCATTTCCGCATTAACTATTTGTTATTGAATGAAAGTTTTAAATTTGTAGTGATTTTTAGTACTCTGATATTGAGCTTCCGCATACACTAGTTGTGTTATTATGGATGTTACCGTTCCTTTCGGGTAGGAAAAGGTCTTACCCGATTGGCGGGTCTGTTGGCGTGCCCGAACCGTATAAATTGGCGGACTCGGGACATGACAGTGACGCCCCACTTCCCAGGGGGTCACCCATCCTAGAACTACTCTAGCTCTAGCACGCTTAACTCTCATGTTCCTCTTGGATCTTGCTACCATCCAAAATGCTATAGCCGGGTTGAGAGATTTAGTCCTATCATATCATTTATATATAGGACTAATCCAAATTCCGGGGGTGTCACATTCTTCCCCCCTTTAAGCCCTGACGTCCACGTCAGGCTCAAGCACACTCACAAGCACCAGGCGATGTGAGACTCGTCTCGCTAGCCTTAGCCGACCTTGTGGGGAGCTGCACTCCACCCACAACGGTCATTAGCCAGGGAGCCTCGCTCTACCCGCTAAATAACCCTGGCTCAGCCGAGACTCATCTCACATTTCCGGCTGGTGAATGGCTCTGATACCAACTGTGACGCCCTACTTCCCAGGGGGTCACCCATCCTAGAACTACTCTAGCTCTAGCACGCTTAACTCTCATGTTCCTCTTGGATCTTGCTACCATCCAAAATGCTATAGCCGGGTTGAGAGATTTAGTCCTATCATATCATTTATATATAGGACTAATCCAAATTCCGGGGGTGTCACAGCCACCGTCGCCGCGGGGCACCGAACGCGCGCGGAAGGGGGGCGAAGCCACCCGCAGGCAGGGCACCCGTGCGGGCTTGGCGCCGCGCGGGGCCGCCCGTGCCTGCAGGCAGCACGCCCGCGCGGGGCCGCCCGCAGGCGGGGCGCCACGCGCGGTCCGGCGCCGTGCGGGGCCGCCCGTGCATGCGGGCAGCGCGCCCACGCGGGCTGGGCGCCGTGCGGGGCCGCTCGCAGGCGGGGCGCCCGCGCGGGGTCTTGCGCGGCGCGGGGCCGCCCACTAGGCAGGGCACCAGCGCGAGGTCTGGCGCCGCACGGGGCAGCCCGCAAGCGGGGCGCCCGCGCGGGGTCTGGCGCCGCGCGGGGCCGCCGCGCATGCGGGCAGCGCGCCCGCGCGGGCCGGGCGCCGCGTGGGGCCTCCCCAGGTGGGGCTGTTAGTTGTATGCCCCAAAAGCCTATCAGGCTGACGCATTTTTTATATGGGACATATTTGTACTTGATCATTATTATTATTTGGGCATCTTATGCCATTCATGTTTAATGTGTCCATGAATCGTCCTTTGAATTAATGAGATGATAATGTATATTCTTAACAGTTAAGAATTTGAGATACATATTATTGGTGATTAAGTCATAAATGCTCTCAATCGGAGGATCATCATGGGGACGATGATTGATCCGGTAAGATTGATGTATGTGCCGCTCTCTTTAAGGATGACGAGTCTCAAGTCATCAGTGTGTGGACACTGGAGCGAACGTGCAGGTGGTTGTTAGAGAACAAGGGCACTGAGCGTGACCAATTACGAATTATTACATGGATGTATACTCATTCGTCAGTAACTAATTCGATGTTGCAGTAGTACAACTGATCCTTAGACCTGCGACACCACGGCCATTCAATATGAGGCTACTGTAGTTTGATTATGCAATAAACTCTGATTCTAGTCACGGGTCTTAGTAGTATATGTTGGCTGCAGTTGGTTCATATTAGGAATGGGTGTTTGTTTACAGGGGATCTATCGCTCTCGGTAGAGAGATAATTAGTCCTATGCTATTTGTAAGGCAAAGCTCAGAAATCCTCGGCCGGGGTAATATGGTTCATGGAAAGGTGTTTCCAAGAGTAACCATATGAGCTTCTGTCCTATCAAATTTGTCAAATAACGGGTGATGGGGTTTGACGAGTATTCCATGACCTCCACTCAGTTGGGACTATGCGATAGAAGGTTTGTATTGTACGGTAACTACACCTTGAGGTTCAGTCCAACATTCACTTCTGACTGAATTGCCACTATATGCTGCTAGGCGTCACTGGTGGATTGTGGGAACCAATAAGAATAATTATAGGCGAATAATTATTATACGATGGAAGAATCAAAAGTGTTTGATCCATCAAAAAGAGTTTCGATGATGATGTCGATGGGGATCGCATCATATCTCACTACCAGACAAAATTGAACCTATTTGGTCACACACATAAGGAATCGCGCATGATCGATATTAAGGAGATGATAAAGAAGTTTATAGAATGGATTAATTATAACCACAATACTAAAGTTTACTAATTTATTAGTAAAAGGACTAATTTGCAATTATTGTAAATTAGAGGTATTTAAGTGCAAAAGTTGCATGGTGTATTTACTAATCGTTAGTAAATATTTTGAGGACTTATGTGTAAATGTTACACACGAATCGAATTAGGATTCGGATTCGATTCATATTGAAACTAACTTAAGGATAATGGATAATCCAATCGGATTAGGATTCGATTAGGATTAGAATTAGGGTTAGGGTTTTCACAATATAAATATATGTCGTATGTGACAAATTTGGTACGAGAGAAATAAAGGAGAAAAAGAAAACCCTAGCCGCCTATCCTCTTCCTCAAGTCCTCCACAATTAATTCATTGTTCTCGATCTTCGGAAGATTGCTAGCACAATTAGAAGATTGATTCATCCTCCTTACATCGACGCGAGAGTTAATTTGTGATTGGATCGCGAATCAAGGCGATCGATTATTTTGATCAAGGGCGTGATTGTTGGGTTATATGTAATAAGGATCTAAATAGGGGAAAAAACACCTAGAGGGGGGTGAATAGGTGTAAACGTATAAACACTCAAAAATCGTTGCGATAAAAACCCAATGCGGAAATAAAAATAATACGCAAGATTTTTACGTGGAAAACTCTATCACCGGAGTAAAAAACCACGGGACCGATAACACGGCAGAAATCCACTAGAATTAAAACACGTACAAGGTGATTTACCGTACACACTTACGACTCAACCTTTTCCATACGCTACTAGAGGATCTTCTCCGCTCGCTCCGCGACGCTTCTCGAATCCACGATCTGCGCCCAACGCCGAATCCACGGCGTCCAACGTCGAATCCACGACGTCCGGCCGAATCCACGGTCTTCACCCAATAGCACCCTTCGAATCCACGAACGTGCCTCGCTCCGAATCCACGAGAGCGGTTGAACCTTGAATCCACAAGGACACGCGAATCCACGCGCCGATTTTTGGGGTAAATCGTTGTTTTTGGGTGGTGATGATCCGCCGAATACTTAGATCAAAGATAGATCGGAAATACCATCTAAGTATTCATTAGTTTGATTCAACTCAAGATGTGAGTATGAAAACCTAGAATTAAACTAATCAATATAGATGAAGAAACATAGAGTGTTCTCTAATGATTTCCTTTCTTCTCTATATGTGGATCTAGAGCCGTAAAAGATGATATATGAAAATGACGGCTATTTTCCTTTTTTCGGCTTGCCTAGGAAATGAATCATAGGGTCTATTTATAGGTTAGAAACCCTAGGAAGGAGATAAGAATCAAAAACCTAACATTTCTGGAAATTTTACGGACGGCGATCCGGATCGGATTAGCTGTGATCCGGATCGTCGTAACGAGTCAGGTAATTCCAGAAAAACGAAGGTTCGGGATCCGGATCGAAGTGCTTGATCCGGATCGTTCATACAGTTCACCAAACATCAACGTTCGGGATCCGGATTGCGAAGCCTGATCCGGATCGTTCAAGGAAGATGGTAAACTCAGTGTTCGGGATCCGGATCAAGAGAGGCTACGATCCGGATTGAACTGGTGTATGAACAAACCGCCTTCGGGATCCGGATCGAACAACCTGATCCGGATCCTGAACATGTCCCAAGTCCAGTTTTTTATTTTTATGCAATGAAAGATTCTTCCAAGTGTTTCTACACTACAAGAAGTATTCGGATCACACAAAATCTTAGGTTAAACATACCTGATCCTTTTGAATTCTTCTTTCTTGAGATTGAGTTAAATGATCCAACTTTCTTCACCTTCAATCTTCAAGACTTGAGACTTTCACGAAACTACGCCAACTCAAATTCCGTAACAATCTCCCCCTTTGGCGGTTTCGTGACAAAACACAGATCCACTCAAGAAAATTCAAAAAGATATTTTTGTTGCTATCACCATACAACAAAAATTTACAATGGAGATCCAAAAATTTAAAACATGAAATAAACTCCTAAAACAGACTCTAGACTTAGACATCTGTACTCTCTGCACAAAGAAATCATTCTTGACAAAAAGAGATCGTTAGATACCTCAAGAATATTTAGCATACAAAACCTAGTACAGAGATAGAGTTTATCTGATCATCATGACATTTGAGAATTCAGATATGTAAGAGAATCATAGTCAAAAAACAACATATCTTCTATGCAATTAAAAACCAAATGTCACAAAATGTTAGTCCAACATCAACTTGTAAGTCATATTACATGCCCAAATAGTTAGTCGAATAGTTAGTCGAGACATGTATTCAAACAAAAGATAAAAACCAAAGTTGAAGTTGAAGTGATACTTACCTTGATGTATACAAAATTTTCATCAGCATTGTTCATCATTGTACCTTGATGCAGTCATCAGTCATCATTGTTCATCATTGTACCTTGATGTATACAAGATCACCTTGATGTATACAAAATTTTCATCAGCATTGTTCATCATTGTACCTTGATGCAGTCATCAGTCATCATTGTTCATCATTGTACCTTGATGTATACAAGATCACAATTTTCATTCACAATATCATTGTTCAAGTTCTCTAAACTCTCTCCCCCTTTTTGTCACAAACAAAGCCAAAATTACCAAAAAAAAATTGAAGGAGAGTTAAAAAATATCAACGAAAATGTTCCAAAATTTAAGAACTAGAACTAAGATTAAGTCCTAAAAACTGAACTAAAATCTAAAGAGATAAAAGCCTGCACAAATCTGCACAGAAAAGTTAAAGTCCGAAGTTCCTGCACACGAGAAATATTAGACAATCGAGTCAAGTATCTGAATCTGAGTCATCCGAAACGGAGTCTTCAGAGCTCATGCAGCCTATCTTTTTCAAAATTTGTTTAAGCATTCCCGAAATCATAGAGCATTCTTGTTTCATCTGCTGTATGTCCTTGGACATCTTTCCGAGTTCTAGAGCCATGTTATCTTGTTCTTGGTTGAAGGGAGACTCCAAGTTCCCTTTTTGGTCAATTTTTCTGGAATTTGAAGACCGTTGTGTGACGATTGACGGGGCAGTCTTTCCTTCATTCCGAGGAGATCTTCTTAGCAAAGAATGTGAGTTGTAAGGAGGTTCATTGCTTGGCACATTCTTTTTCATGGCTTGCTGCTTAAGTATTGAGGAAGACTTCAGTAGCTTCTTTTTCTTTAGGTAAAGTTTATTTTCTTTATCAATGCCTTGTTGTACTTCGTCAAGAAATGTGTCCCAATCTTCTTCATCTTCTGATTCAGTGTCAATTTGAGAAATGTTCCTTGGGTTCTCTTGACATGGTTCATTTATTACAATACCTCGAGCTCGTCCAGGTCGTCGAGCAAGCCTTTTTCTTTTTGGGAAAATGGATGAAGAGGTCATTGGTGCTTTTCCTTTTTCCGCAGCAGTCAGCGGAGCCTTTTCCGTTGATGTTTCTGCATGGGCTTTCCCTTTCGATGCACAGAGGTTTTCTGTGGCGATTCTCCAGGATGTGTTTCATCATCTGATAACTCATCCCAGTTAACTTCATCCTTTTTAGCCCTCTTAGTAGTGTCTCTCGTATGTACCATAGCAGCAAGTAGGAAAATAATCCAAGTGATCACCATTTTGATTGCTAGTGGAAAATGTATCCTGTGAAGACCAACTCAAGAACACATGAAAAATTGTTAATTTTCAAAGATTTGAAAAATTGTACCCAAACAATCATAATCATGTAGAGAGACTAAGAATCAAATTAGTTTTGCAAAAGGACTTTTTTAAAAATAGATCAATTGCATGATTTTCGAAAATCCTTATTATATGCCCTAAAACCGAAATTTTAGAAATCGAAGCCTAAAAATCCGTTAATCAGGAGAGTACCTAGCATATAATCAAAACTAATCTACCCAGAGTTCTTATTTCAAAAGAAATTTGATCAAAAACCATCCACAAACAAGTCGATCCAAGAAATTCACACGTTTGAGGAGGAATAGAGAAAAAACGGTGAAAAACCGAGATTTTGATCAATAAAACTTACTTGGAGTTGAAGAACTTGAGTTTGAAAGCTTCCAAGAAGGATGAAATCTAGAGAGAGAGGCTCTGGAAACTTGGAACAAAAGATTGGAGTAAAAGAAATCAAAACCCTTTTGTTCTTTATAAAACCCTAGCCGCGATCCGGATCATCCCATGCTTGCGATCCGGATCGGCTACCCGCAGTGAGAAACTGCGTTCGGGATCCGGATCGGCAGGTCCAATCCGGATCGTCAGCCTGCAGAAGAAAACCTGCGTTCGGGATCCGGATCATCTTGCCCGATCCGGATCGGCTCCAACTTTTTCTTTAGAAAATTTCAGAAAAATTCAAGAAAAACTAGAAAAAGATTGTAAGCACAAATGTGTATCAACTTTAAACAAAAATCATCGTTTCATACAACAAGAATTAGATTATGCCAAATCTATCAATAATATCCAAAAATGAAACGAAAATTTACAAAAATTAAATCTATTAAAGTTGAACACCTTCAATTACATCTAACTTGATCTTATGAGTAATGCC
>CM055068.1:22281836-22356264 GCA_029204045.2 Tillandsia leiboldiana
GGTCCTTGGGTTCTCTTGACATGGTTTCATTATGACAACCCTCTAGCTCGTCCATGGTCGTCGAGCAAGCCTTTTCTTTGGGGAAAATGGAGAAGGAGGTCATTGGTGCTTTTCCTTTTTCCGCAGCAGTCAGCGGAGCCTTTTCCGTTGATGTTTCTGCATGGGCTTTCCCTTTCGATGCAACAGAGGTTTCTCTGTGGCGATTCTCCAGGATGTGTTTCATCATCTGATAACTCATCCCAGTTAACTTCATCCTTTTTAGCCCTCTTAGTAGTGTCTCTCGTATGTACCATAGCAGCAAGTAGGAAAATAATCCAAGTGATCACCATTTTGATTGCTAGTGGAAAATGTATCCTGTGAAGACCAAACTCAAGAACACATGAAAAATTGTTAATTTTCAAAGATTTGAAAAATTGTACCCAAACAATCATAATCATGTAGAGAGACTAAGAATCAAATTAGTTTTGCAAAAGGACTTTTTTAAAAATAGATCAATTGCATGATTTTCGAAAATCCTTATTATATGCCCTAAAACCGAAATTTTAGAAATCGAAGCCTAAAAATCCGTTAATCAGGAGAGTACCTAGCATATAATCAAAACTAATCTACCCAGAGTTCTTATTTCAAAAGAAATTTGATCAAAAACCATCCACAAACAAAGTCGATCCAAGAAATTCACACGTTTGAGGAGGAATAGAGAAAAAACGGTGAAAAACCGAGATTTTGATCAATAAAACTTACTTGGAGTTGAAGAACTTGAGTTTGAAAGCTTCCAAGAAGGATGAAATCTAGAGAGAGAGGCTCTGGAAACTTTGGAACAAAAGATTGGAGTAAAAGAAATCAAAACCCTTTTGTTCTTTATAAAACCCTAGCCGCGATCCGGATCATCCCATGCTTGCGATCCGGATCGGCTACCCGCAGTGAGAAACTGCGTTCGGGATCCGGATCGGCAGGTCCAATCCGGATCGTCAGCCTGCAGAAGAAAACCTGCGTTCGGGATCCGGATCATCTTGCCCGATCCGGATCGGCTCCAACTTTTTCTTTAGAAAATTTCAGAAAAATTCAAGAAAAACTAGAAAAAGATTGTAAGCACAAATGTGTATCAACTTTAAACAAAAATCATCGTTTCATACAACAAGAATTAGATTATGCCAAATCTATCAATAATATCCAAAAATGAAACGAAAATTTACAAAAATTAAATCTATTAAAGTTGAACACCTTCAATTACATCTAACTTGATCTTATGAGTAATGCCTTTATCAAATCATCAATTCATTAAAGAAAATGAAATACAAAGATCAATAGATGTTTGAAATCCCAAATATAATAGATAATGTATCTAGACAATCTGTTGAAGAGAGTGGCTCTTTGAGCATCTTTCTTTAAAAACCCACCTTATACCAACCTTGAAATTTGACGGAGTCAAGTATTTCAACATGCATTATACTTAATCAAAATTTGAACAACCATGCTTGGTATACATGTGGTAGCTGCACACAATACTCGGACGACCGAGGTGGTAGCTCTTTCCTCTATGTGGTGGTAGTTTTCACACTCCTCATTGGGATGTAACTCTTTCCACATCTTTTGAGCATTTTACTTTTTCTATGACTCCCCCTCAATTGGCTATCAATTATTTAAGATATAAAGTATTCAACCAAATATTGATCTCGATTTCATACTCGACTAAGCAGTCAAATAAGATAATGACTATACCAAGAGATCATAGAGAGAGAGAAATTGACTTTGATCACTTAGAAGATGATTTAATTAACATAAATGATCATTGCAACAGTGAAATATTATGATGGCAAAAGCATAATAAATTTCTAAATGTGCGAAAAGATGCAATTAAAGTCAATTATGATCTATGCTCAATTAATGTCCTATGTACAAACATAGATAATGAACAAAACAAAACAAATACAAAACCTATCCTAAGCAAAGGTTTCAAAAAGAAGTTTATTTCAAGGAAAGCATTCCAATTGCTTTTCGCAAATGAATAAAACGTTTTTGATCCAAAGGTTTTGTTAGAATGTCAGCCAATTGATCCTCAGTTGAAATATATGAAAGTTGAAGAGTATTTGATTCAACTAGCTCTCTAAGAAAATGATATCTAAGTTCAATATGTTTTGTTCTAGAGTGCAACACAGGGTTTTTAGAAATGTTAATTGCACTTGTGTTGTCACAAAGAATTGTTACCGAAGATGCTGAAATGCGGAAGTCGCTCAATACGCTTTTCATCCAAATGAGTTGAGTTGAGCAACTTCCAGCTGAAATGTATTCCGCTTCGGCAGTCGAGAGTGCTATGCAGTTCTGCTTTTTACTGTGCCATGCAACAAGGCAATGGCCAAGATAGAAGCATGCACCACTCGTGCTTTTCCGATCATCCACTGATCCTGCCCAATCGGCATCTGAGTATCCAACAATATCCAAACTTGTTCCCATAGGATACCAAATTCCGAAATTAATTGATCCTTTGATATACCGGATGATCCTTTTCACCGCTTTCAGGTGAACCTCCTTTGGTGCTGATTGATATCTCGCGCAAATCCCAACACCAAAAGATATATCCGGGCGACTAGCCGTGAGGTAAAGTAGACTTCCAATCATACTTCGATACAGTTTCTCGTCTACATTCTCACTTTGTGAATAATCATACTTCGATACAGTTTCTCGTCTACATTCTCACTTTGTAATTCACTTCCAAGTCCCTTGTGGCTAGTTCCCATTGGAGTTGGAAAATCTTTACAATTTTCTAGATCGAACTTTTTGACCAACTCCATTGCATACTTGGATTGACTCAAGTGAATACCTTCATCATTTTGTTTAATTTGCAATCCAAGGAAATAAGTCAATTCGCCCATCATGGACATCTCAAATTCGCTTTCCATGGTCTCCGCGAATTTAGAAGCATCATTATCTCTTGTTGCGCCAAATACAATGTCATCGACATAGATTTGTGCTACAATGAAATTGCTTTGATAATGCTTCACAAAGAGAGTCCTATCAGCTCCCCCTCGAGTATAGCCCTTCTCCAAAAGGTGCTTTGTTAACCTTTCGTACCATGCTCGTGGTGCTTGTTTCAGACCGTAAAGAGCCTTTTTCAAACGAAAAACATGGTTAGGTTGTTTATGATCTACAAAACCTTTCGGTTGAGCCACATAAACTTCCTCATTTAAAAACCCATTTAGAAAAGCGCTCTTAACGTCCATTTGAAATAATTTGATTTTAAAATGACAAGCAATAGCAAATAATATACGAATGGACTCGAGTCTAGCTACAGGGGCGAATGTTTCGTCAAAGTCTATACCTTCTACTTGAGAGTAGCCTTGAGCAACTAATCGTGCCTTGTTCCTGATGATAGTACCATCCTCATTTTTCTTGTTCTTGAAGATCCATTTGGTACCTATCACATTGTGTTGCTTTGGAGGCTTCGTTAATTCCCAGACTTTGTTTCGCTCAAATTGATGGAGCTCTTCCTGCATTGCTTTAATCCAGTAGTCATCCTGAAGAGCTTCATCTATGTTCTTTGGTTCGATTAAAGATACGTAGCAAGCGAATCCACAAACCAACTGCCTCCGAGTTCTAACTCCTTCTTGTGGATCTCCAATGATGTTTGATTCCGGATGATCCTTGGAGATTCGTAATGTTTGTTGAAATGGAGTACTCGGAGATATATGAGATGATTCCTGCACATTAGATAAACTTGAAGAACCATTAGATGCATCATTAATATTGGAAGTATTATTATGAGAAGATGCAACAGCAGGAGTATCATCATCTAGAGAAATATCGAGGGTAGATTTTTCAGATGCAAAGTGAAAAGCTTCATCTACTTTAACATTTATGGATTCTACGATCGTCTTAGATTCCAAGTTAAATACTCGATATGCTCTACTATTAGTAGAATACCCCAAGAAAATCCCTTCGTCACTTCGTGAGTCAAACTTTCCAAGATTTTCACGGTCACGTAAAATGTAACACCGACTCCCGAAGATGCGAAAATATTTGATGTTGGGTTTTCTACCACACCATAGTTCATATGGTGTATTTAACGTTCCCGGGCGCAAGAACACTCGATTAATGACATAGACAGCGGTGTTCACAGCTTCAGCCCAAAAATGTAGCGGTAAATTCCGGCTGTGAAGCATCACACGCGCCATCTCTTGAACAACCCTGTTCTTGCGCTCGACAACACCATTCTGTTGAGGTGTATGGGGTGCAGAGAATTCATGCTTAATACCGTTTGAAGTACAAAAGTCAATGAATTTTGAATTAATGAATTCTCCACCTCTATCACTTCTAACACGAATGATCTTTTCATTCTTTTCAATCATAATACGAAGGCAAATCTCGTGAAAAGAATCAAAAGTATCAGCTTTCTCTTTTAAAAATGCTACCCAAGAATACCGAGAGAAATCATCAACCAATAAAAAAATATACCATTTACCTCCCAAAGATGGTTGACGGGTCGGCCCCATTAAGTCCATGTGCAAAAGTTCCAAGGGCCGTTTTGTACCAACGTGGTTCAAGTTCTTGTGTGCAGTCCTAGACTGTTTTCCCTTTTGGCAACCACCACACACAACGTTTTGTTTAAATAAAAGTTTTGGAACCCCCTTGACCACGTCCTTGTTTGAAATTCTAGTAAGTTCCTTAAAATTTAAGTGACCTAGCCTTTCATGCCAAAGAGTTTCATTATTCAAAGTGGCTAAGTTACAATTTTCAGAAAATTTATTAGGAACAACATAACAATTGTTTTCAGATCTAACCCCTTTTAAAAAGAAGACATGGTCCTTATCAGTTACAACGCATTCAACAGATGAAAAGTTAACTGAAAAACCATTGTCGCAAAGTTGACTTATGCTTATGAGGTTAGTCTTAAGACCATCAACAAATAAGACGTTTTTCAAAATCGGGCCATCTGGAATAGCTACCGTCCCTTTTCCAACAATTTTGGAAGATCGACCGTCTCCGAAAACAACGTGTCCTCCGGAGATTTTCTCAAGATTTTGAAAACTATTTTTGTCACCGGTCATGTGACGGGAACACCCGCTATCCAGATACCAAGACGAACAATCATAAGCATGCAAGGAAACATTGGAAACAAGACAAGGAAAAATTTCACCTTTGCGCACCCAAACCCTTTTGGAGTGCGTCGGTAATGGTCGTGAAGTTATATGCCTAGGTGAAGGCGTCTTGTTATAGCGATTGTTGTTCCTTGATGAAATCGTCTTGCGCGATGAACTACCAAGTCTCTTTTCATTTGAAAAGTTTTGCTTTGATTTTCGGGGAGGAGCCTTTTTGGTAGTTGTTGCAAGAGGTCCTTGAGATGAGCGTTCGACTCCCGTCTTGCAATATCTTCTTATGTGCCCTGAAACACCACAACGAAAACATACCTTAGATCTTGACGATCCCAAAGAGGATGAAGTAGGTTTGTTGTCGTTGTTTGTCTTGAATTCCGGTGTCGGAGGAGGAGATACCGACTGAGGCACAAAAACTGTCTCACTCGAACTTGGACTGTTTCCAGCTTGAGTGTATCCGAGGCCGAACCGATTTGATTGACCAAGACCAAGAAGTCTATCCAACTTACTCCTTCCTGAAGAGAATCGCTGTAAGTCATTCTTGAGTTAGAAAATGGTCTTTGTCATTTCCAGGTTATCCTGTCGAGCCTCGTTGTAGAGCTTTGAGAAGTGATTCGCGTTATCCACCAGATTTGTATGTTCCTTCTCAAGTTGCTCATTGGACTCTTGAAGGGAAACATTTGCCTTTATCAGGTTTTTCCTTTCCACTTCAAGAGCGTTTGAGAGAGAAGTCGCTCTTTTTGCTTCTTCTTCGAGATCATGCACTCTCCCTCTCAAACTCTTGTTTTGCTTAGCCACTTTCTTTGAATCCCTCAAAAGTCTGTGGTAGGCTAGAGCAAAATCTTCACCTTCCGAATCATCCGATTCGTTGTCCGTTGCATTCTTTTCAACAGTGGAGTTGGACAACGACTCGGATGTACTTGCCATAAAGCACATGAAGGGTGAAGATACGGACGAGTGGAATGCGGTGGAGCTCTTTTCTTCATCACTCGAAGACGACTCATTTGACGTTGAGTTGTCATCCCAAGTGACGACTTGCATCGCCTTCTTCTTTGCCGGATACTTGTTAGGACACTCCGTTGCAATGTGGCCGTAGCCTCGACATTTGAAGCATTGTAGTTGTCCCTCTGAACTTTTCTTATCCTTTGAGAAGTTCTCTTGCTTTCTTGACTTGTAACTTGCAGTACCCTTGCCTTTGTTCTACTTTCCGAAGAATGGAGATTTACTTGAATTACCCCTTCGAAAGTTGCGGCGAAACTTCCTTGTCAAGAGAGCGAGCTGCTTCTCAAATTCCTCCATAGAAAGGTTCTCGTCATCGTCTGAGGAGGATGTATCCGCGTCTTCTTCCTTAGTTGTTTTCAACGCATAACCTGAAGACTTAGAAGTAGATGCCTTTCCAGAAGAATTGTTAGTAGTAAATGTCATTTCATAAGTTTGTAATGAACGAACTAATTCTTCTACACGTATTTCGTCCGGGTGTTTAATAGTTTCAATGGCAGTAACCTTTGGGCGAAATCGTTCAGGAAGAGTTCTTAAGATCTTTCTTACAATCTTAAATTCTGGAATCTTCTCTCCCATATTAGCACATGAGTTTACGATGTCTTGCAATCGTGTATAGTAGTCCGTGAAAGATTCATTTTCTGCCATTAAGATAGAGTCAAACTTGCTCGTAAGCATTTGCAGTTTCTGAATCTTCACGAGGTTAGTTCCCTCATGTGTAACCTGAAGAACATCCCAGATTTCTTTCGCAGTCTCACATGCCGAGACGCGAGAGAATTCAGTTTGAGATAAGGCATTAAAAATAGCATTAATTCCCTTGCCATTGTAAGAAGATGAATCTAACTCTTCCTTGGTCCATTTCGACCTAGGTTTTAAGGTGCGAACATCACCAATAAATTCAGTTGGATTAGACCATCCTAATTCAATTGATTGCCACACCCGTTCGTCGATGGAAATTAAAAAGGCTTTCATCCGTACTTTCCAGTACGCATAATTTGTTCCATCGAAGAACGGGGGTCGGTTGATGTTTCCACCTTCAACCATTGTTTACAACCCTATTCCCTCTCTGATACCACTTGTTGGGTTATATGTAATAAGGATCTAAATAGGGGAAAAAACACCTAGAGGGGGGTGAATAGGTGTAAACGTATAAACACTCAAAAATCGTTGCGATAAAAACCCAATGCGGAAATAAAAATAATACGCAAGATTTTTACGTGGAAAACTCCATCACCGGAGTAAAAAACCACGGGACCGATAACACGGCAGAAATCCACTAGAATTAAAACACGTACAAGGTGATTTACCGTACACACTTACGACTCAACCTTTTCCATACGCTCCTAGAGGATCTTCTCCGCTCGCTCCGCGACGCTTCTCGAATCCACGATCTGCGCCCAACGCCGAATCCACGGCGACCAACGTCGAATCCACGACGTCCGACCGAATCCACGGTCTTCACCCAATAGCACCCTTCGAATCCACGAACGTGCCTCGCTCCGAATCCACGAGAGCGGTTGAACCTTGAATCCACAAGGACACGCGAATCCACGCGCCGATTTTTAGGGTAAATCGTTGTTTTTGGGTGGTGATGATCCGCCGAATACTTAGATCAAAGATAGATCGGAAATACCATCTAAGTATTCATTAGTTTGATTCAACTCAAGATGTGAGTATGAAAACCTAGAATCAAACTAATCAATATAGATGAAGAAACATAGAGTGTTCTCTAATGATTTCCTTTCTTCTCTATATGTGGATCTAGAGCCGTAAAAGATGATATATGAAAATGACGGCTATTTTCCTTTTTTCGGCTTGCCTAGGAAATGAATCATAGGGTCTATTTATAGGTTAGAAACCCTAGGAAGGAGATAAGAATCAAAAACCTAACATTTTTGGAAATTTTACGGACGGCGATCCGGATCGGATTAGCTGTGATCCGGATCGTCGTAACGAGTCAGGTAATTCCAGAAAAACGAAGGTTCGGGATCCGGATCGAAGTGCTTGATCCGGATCGTTCATACAGTTCACCAAACATCAACGTTCGGGATCCGGATTGCGAAGCCTGATCCGGATCGTTCAAGGAAGATGGTAAACTCAGTGTTCGGGATCCGGATCAAGAGAGGCTACGATCCGGATTGAACTGGTGTATGAACAAACCACCTTCGGGATCCGGATCGAACAACCAGATCCGGATCCTGAACATGTCCCAAGTCCAGTTTTTGATTTTTATGCAATGAAAGATTCTTCCAAGTGTTTCTACACTACAAGAAGTATTCGGATCACACAAAATCTTAGGTTAAACATACCTGATCCTTTTGAATTCTTCTTTCTTGAGATTGAGTTAAATGATCCAACTTTCTTCACCTTCAATCTTCAAGGCTTGAGACTTTCACGAAACTACGCCAACTCAAATTCCGTAACAGTGATTCCGTGTGGACACAAGTAGAGGTCGGGTGCGTGCGCGGCTATCAAGGACGAACAATTTTTACCAACGATCGTCGGCTTCGCGGTGATCTCGACCCGCGCAAGGTAAAAATTAAATCCTAATTGATAAGATCAATTAGATTACCTATTTCGATCTAAAACAATACATGAGGTGATCTTTGTTTTTAAGAAAATTTTTAATTGCGTTTCTTTCTTCCGCTGCGCATATCCGTTTATTTTCTTACAGTGGTATCAGAGTGTCACGCCCCGTGTCCGCCAATTTGTACGGTTCGGGCACGCCAACAGACCCGCCAGTCGGGTAAGACCTTTTCCTACCGGAAAGGAACGGTAACATCCATAATAACACAACAAGTGTATGCGGAAGCTCAATATCAGAGTACTAAAAATCACTACAAATTTAAAACTTTCATTCAATAACAACAGTTAAAGCGGGAATGAAAGCATACAAGAGTGAACCATGAATTACTTTATTACACTTTACAATCTCTGAACTTGCAAATAAAATTATTACAATTCCTTTACATAAATTCCTCACCATACAAGGTTCACTCAAGAAATATAAAAATGGGATACCTCTACAAGACCCTCTAGGTCTCTATGCTGCTGGGCCCTTGCCCCTGTCGCATGACTCGCCGTCTGCATCTGAACCATCGCAACCGCTGCATCCATACCTGAACCTGTGGGGGGGGGGGGAGTCACCCAAGGGGTGTGAGAACTACATCTGAGTTCCCAGTGGGTTCGACCACCGAGAAAAAGTGTCCTACACCACTTGGTCCAATGGAAGCAATAATAATAGTGCTAGGAAATTAAAATCCTCAAATTCATAATGCTACTATGCATATACTGGCCACTACACTATCTGTGTATACTCACCAATCCATCACTACTCTGTCTATCCACACTAGGCAACTAACCACCAACTCGGCCACTATGCCGCTGTACACTGGGTTACACTAACCCGGCCACCTTGGCCACTCTCTGTTCATTTTATTCTTTACCTTATGGTGGTTTAATTTAAGTTAACCCTCAGAAATTCTTAACCAACGGGCCCCAGCCCGGTAGTCCTGCTACCATCAGATAAGATTTCTAAGGTTGCCGATAACTCTCGCAAGTGTTACCCTGTCCTGCCGGGGGGACTTGTCATACGGGACACTGCCCGACAGGGTCACTGCCCAACTCTGACAAGAGTACTCTAGAACCTGTCATACGGGTCGCTGCCCGGGAGAGGGACCCTGTCCAACTCCGACAGTTGTACGTTCGCCCCCGGAGGTACGCCCGTTTTATTTTTTTCTTTTCTTTTCTTTCTCTTTTCTTTTTTCTCTCTCTTTTCTTTTTCTTTCTCTTTTCTTTTTCTTTTACTTTAGCACTTGGCCTCTTTGCTCTTAACACTTGCTTTTCTGTCTTATACGAGCTTGTAGCTCCCTTTTTGCCACTAGCAATCTCCTTTTCTTTTCTTTAAGCATTTAGCTCTTTACTTTTACTTTTAGCCTTTCGAAAGTACCTCGTCCGACGGGTCACTGCCCAGGGAGTCGTGCTCCACAATGACGAGTCTCAAATTCGGAGGCACCATTTACATTCTCGATATGCTCTTTTAGCCGCTTTTACCTTGCTATTAAACTTTACCTATTGCATTTATTACCTCTTATCCTAGGTCTTGCCATAAGGATAATTAGAGTCTCCTGGACTCTTAAACATTTCACCTTCATTTATTTAACTCAAATTGAAGTTAAAGTTATTTTCCATTTGCCCAGACACCCTATGACTTTCTAGGGTTATATTTGATCAACTCTTTAACCTTGGGATCTTATCCCACTTTCCTGATTCTTCACTGAATCCTAGAGTTAACTTAACTCTAATTTTTTCTGTTCCACTTTTATCTTAGAGTTACAGTGACTCTAATTTCCTGTCTGTGAGTTTAAACTCCTCTGGATCACCTTAGGTTCCCTTTACCTAAGTTCCATAACATACTCATCCTAGACTTCCTTGTGTCACGCCCCGGGGTCGAAACTGCGACCCGGGCTCGCCAACAGATCCGCCACCTAAGCCAACCTGCATAGGCGAAGCATCCTACCTGTAAGAAAAGTACTACAGCTAAACAGATATCAGAGCTATAAATAAAAATCTGCTGTATAACTAAAATCAATCACTGTACAGCTGGAAATAATACAACAATGTCTGCCTCCCAAAAAAAGTAATAATAATACAATATCCTCAAATACAAGCTCTGAACCCAACCGGGAGGTAACTCCAATAAATACATCAGTGTACAGTCTGTCAATACATAATATATCCTCACTACATCAGTCTCTCAAAAGAGGAAAATAAAACATCTAATCTGCTGAAGATCTCCTCTGAAGGGTTACCGCTACTCTCCAACGACGGGTAGGGATCTAGCACGCGACTCCGTCGCCTCGAACAACAACCGCAGAGTCCGCAAAACCCGCTAAGACTCTGCAAAACAAAGGAGAGAAAAGAAGGGGAGGGGGAAAACCCCCAACGGGTGTGAGAACTACACCTAAAAAGGGAGTCCTCAGTGGGTACCGCCACCAGGCCCGACGATCTGCCCACTAAGTCCACTAGAGGCATAAGATAACCAAAGCAGTAAAGACTGAAATAGGAAAGCTGGAGACTCTCAACAGCTACCATGGCTCTATCTAAATGCTCAAATGGGGAAAACTCTGATAAAGATATGCAACACATGCACACGAGGTCCTCAATCGACCCAATCGAGCTGACTGCCACATCGGGTCCAGTCAAACCTGCGCCCACCTGCAATCACCTTCCGCTGACGGGCAGGAATTACGTAGGGAGTCCAAACGGACTAACTCGCTATCGAGTAGTGGCTCATGCAGGCTATAGTCAAAATCCACGCTCTCTCTCAGAACGGATAAACTCAAGATCACCAAGCCTCTCGCACAACGGTCAACAACTCACAAAGACCTCGGGACCCCCGTCCCCAAATGGATCCCAACAACACGAGCACTGGTCTAAACACAGCTACTAGACTCCACTCGGTCCCCCAGACACGAGTGAAACAAGAAAGTAAATGCCGGTAATAACCCAATCTGGTGCCACCAGAAAAACTGGAATTGCCTGCTCAGCGGAATATGCACACATGGCTCGAAACCGCGGGACCGGCCCGCACGGCTCGCATCCCAAAATAAGTATCAGACCGGCACACAAGGCTGGGTCCGAAAAGCCTACCTCCGGAGTGGCACTCGAGGGGAGCGACCCACACGAGTAAAGTATCTCAGTAACAAGTATCTCTGTATAGCAGGACTTTGATCACAAATCTGATCAAAGTGGGAAAACTCAACCACAAAAGAAAGACCCGACCTCAATCGGATGCAACTAAATGATAAGTGGGAAACTCCATCCACTAGAGAAAACTGATACCCAATCTGGTGCATAGATAAGCATCCGGTCAACCGCCCAATATGCGCGGTTGCCGCAAAACCCCACAACTAATCCAACCTGTCCCAGACACAAAGTCCCGACTACACTACCCAGACCTCTGCTCGAACCCGAGCAACACTGACCACCTGACTAACAAGAAGGAGAAAGGAAAAGCATGGTTTCTCCTAAGTCAAGTTCCAATAAGTAGTGTAGCAATAAAAGGTGGCCTAACTATATGTCCATACAAGCATGCATTTGTCCTCAAGAATGATATAAGAAAGTAAACCACATGTCTACACCTGATCATAATCCTCGATCATAATAACTCCTCAGAGTGAAAATCCGCACATAGCTACAAAATCCTGTCCCAAAGCATAAACCAACCACATGAAAGGCTATGTGCTAACATGGCATGTTACATGATCTCATAGGCTAACATTAACCTAGGTAAGCTTACACTATTCACCGACATAAACACCCAAATCATGCAAGTCCTCAATATACAACATGAATATTATTCCTGCAATCATTTATACAATTTTCATTATCAAGCTTACCTACCTTACAAACATAAGCCATGTATCCAAAACATGCATGCATCCTAACATACAGAATTAGAGAACCGTCCACCGGTTCCGGAAACAAAGCACCCACCTGAAGCGCTTTCCGCAGGCAAAGCCGAAGTCGGTGAAGTGTGTAGACGCTCACAGTCCAAAATCTGCCAAAATTGCACCCTCGGTACATGTCGCGCAAGCCTTGGCTCCAAACAACTGAAAACACCCGGAATCCACTATGTCCAATTTTCTCCAGTTCCAACAGGTCCAGCAACACTTGCAAACACCCCTGGGTACAACAATAAGGTCCAACATTACACTTAATGCAAAATATTCCAAGTATATACAACATTAGAAAACAGCCCCGAAGATGTGCAGTTTTCACCTGCAGAACGGATTCTAAAAAATCCAACAAAATTACTGTCGCGTTCCTCGCGTCTATACCTTCCAAACGATTACCTGCATGTCAAATTCCAAGCTCTGTAGGCCGAGTTGCAAATTCCACAATACAGGCCACTCACAAACACACAACCACACATCTGTATTTCCATGCACAGATAAAGGGCGAAAAATATACCTTCGGTCAAGCCTTAGAAAATCCAATAAAAATACTGTGACAATCCTCGCGTCGAGTAGATGAAAAAAGTGTAAAAGCACGTCGCCATCCGATGCCCGGTTGCGGAGATAAAAATCCGGCAAGGTGTCGCTGTCCAGAATTCCTCACAGAAAATGAGGTCCCAGTAAGCATGGAAAAACTTCTCGAAAAGCACGAAACTAGGGGAAGCAGAAAATACCAAGATCGTAGCTCTGTCTGTCGCGGATCCAACGGCGCAAAAATCGCCTAAAACGGAGGTCGGAGTAGGCCGGGGGAGCTCGCGCACCGAAACGCGACGAAGAGGAACCCAATTGGACGAGCGTCGTGCCGCGCCGTAAAAATGGAAACCTCGATAAGCGTGCCACCAAAAATCCTAGAAATCCTACAGAGGGTGCGCAACATATAGGGGAGCAACTTTGCTGAAGACGTCCAGTCGGTTTGAAGCTCAAAAATGCGAAAAGAAGGGAAGAAGAAGAAGCTCGGATCCCTTTTATAGGCTCCAGAAACAAATGAAGAAATGACGGCTGTGTCCCGACTTCCGGGCGCCCGAAAAATCCGGGCTGCTACAGTGTTGGGCCCGGCCCAACACTGTGGTGGCCCGAATCCTCCACGGGCCTCCACGTAGCCCGCCGAACAGGCGACAGCAACGCCCGCCGCTCACAACGCGACACGTGGCCGCCTACGCGCGCGAACATCGCGTCAACGCGCCCACGTGCGCCCTGCGCCCGCCGCCTGCGCCTCTGCACGCACGCTTCCCGAGGCGCTCCCCAGCCTGCTCCGTGGACCGAGCGTGCTACACCGCACCAACCACACGCCGCCACGTGTCACCCTCCGGTCCACCGTACACCGCGCTTTTTCCGTGGACCGCGCCCGCTGCGCCGGCCAACCGGGATACGCCACGTGGCCCGCGCCCGGTGGACGCCTCCGCGGTGGACCGAGCACCTGCCCGCGCCTGCACCGCCGCGCTCTGCCGCTGCGGCCGCCGCCGCCGCCGGCCGCCGGAACAGTGCCAAGGTGCCTCGAAATTCGTGCCGGGTCATCCGAGCTCCGAAAAATGCAAGTAGGTAGTCCATTTTCATCGTTTTCGCGCGCTGAATCCAAATTTGCTGTCCGTTTTGCTGAATTCCAACTCTAAAAATTGCCGAAGGCATCCGGAAAGGTGTTCGTTGGTCCAAACTTCGTGCTGAGTCCATTTTTAATATCCATTGCGCGCGAAACCACTTCTAAACTTCCGACGGGGTCATCAGACTACTCTCGTGATCCATTTAACACACCGAGTCCATCCCTAATGTCCAATTAGTGCACAAATCCCACCGACACGCCACATAGGCCTCCAGAAGCTGTAGATGCCACAGTAGTCTAATGGTGGAAATTTCGGGTCTTCACATCCTCCCCCACTAAAAGAAAGTTTCGTCCTCGAAACTAGATATCAAATCCACCAGGAGTCGCAAATACCATGGGTAGGTATCAATCAATAACGCCTCCAGCTCCCCAAACACCACTCACTCCCCGTGATCACTTCCTAAAAACAACAATACCCAGTACGGCATGGCCTGATTGTGCAATTCTCTCATCTCTCGAGCCAAAATTTGCAACGGGCGTCCCTCGTACTCCAAACACTCTTAGCGCTCAAATGGTGCGAGTCAATCATGGGCGAGGGATCCAAAAGCAAAACACTCCTGAGCTGAGACGTGAAACAATACAGGGGCTCCATCAAAAGCTGGGGGAAACAAAATAACCACCAGTGCAACACGCACCAAACCACATCCTGGTGCAAATCTCAACAAGGCGACCCGAAGCATACCCACACATTCATCCAATAAGCTGGTGTCTTCACTCGGTTACTTCCCGATCCAAAATCACCCGAGTGGACTACTCAACTGCGGGCTACCCTCAAAAGGGATCCTCAAGAGGCACAGTCTCATGCCACAGTTGGTCACTCAACATGCCAACATAACCCCAACAGACCCACGGGTCGAAGTCGATCTCTCAACTAATAAAGGACACCCTGACGGGGACCAAACCGTCAGTAAACGGGACTGAAAACTGGCTCAAAAGGCGATCATAATGCTGATGCCCAAACTCGCGGTCAAAAATCCGAACCAGCAACGACAATCCGCGTAAATCCCACCCAAGATGCTGAAAGCTGTAGGCTCCACTGATGCCGCATGGTAGAAACTGTAAACTGAAGCTGAAATCTTAATCTATCATATAGTATAGAACAGAAATGCTGAGTAATCAGGACTGATAGCCAAGAAGGCATGGCCTACGCCCAGGTATATCAATCAAAGCTGGAAGTAATAGACGTACTGAAAGGCTCAATTGTGGGATCCAAGCTGCCTGCAAAACAGCGGTTCGTCCTGCCTCAATACTCATAGGGTTGGACTAATGAAGTGTGGACCGAAAATCAACCCACGGTAACTCTACAGCCACAATGGGAGGCATCACTAAAACACACAAATCCATCTCCCAACACTGGAAACACTAGCATTGGCGCTGGCATCAGTCTCATTATCCATTGGCCATGCTCTCCCGGCACTGCCAAGTCTAAGAAGCTCCTCACCTCAAGGATAAATGGTGGTTTCAGCCAAACTCGAATAACATCCATTTGGTCGGATTCCACCGCCACTCCAATGGCCAGAATAAGGTGAACCAAGAAGGCATGCAATTGGAGCTAAAACTTGTACCTCAATAACTTGGCATACAGCTTCATCCACACAGGCATAGTAGCACATCCACAAGCGCTCCTCGTACTCCAAGTCGCTCTTGGAGTAAATCAAAATATCCTCGGGAAACACTACTCCCAGTCCGTCCAAGCACAACTAGGACATACAATTCCTCAGATCTTGAAGTCAACAGGGCATTCGTCATTCCATTGGGCCTCGCTATAAACTCATAATGCCCCTACCGTATCCTGAACGCCATCTAGGCGAAGTCCTCGGCTGTCTAATTCCAAGTAGGTACTCGCATCATACACTAACTGCCGGAGTATAACTCCATCAAAAGGTCCTAGATACCACCCGGACCTGTCTACACTCGAACCATAAAAGGACCCTCACAGTCGTGTATCAACGGTGTGGCATCACCACCGTATACCAACGGCGTGGCATCACCGCCGTATACCAACGGCGTGGCATCACCACCGTATACCAACGGCGCGGCACTAGGTCAAACTGACCCCCCGATCCATCAGATCCTGCAACTGCGCCATCAGCTCTCTCAGCTCTACAAGCGATATCCAATGAGGTGCTGTCGAGGGTGGCGCGGTTCCCCGAACCACGTCCAACGCAATCTCTATCTCCCTAACCGGCGGCATTATCAACAGCTCAGGTGAAATCACACCCGGGATCTCATGAGCAACAGGGATATCCCTGAGTCCCGGTGCCGCCGTAAGCACCTCTCACACTGTCGGTAAAACCTGTGTGCTCTAACAATCTCAACAAGCAAGCCTCCTCTTGTCCGCCTTGCCGAAGATCAAAGTCCTCTCTCGCCGCAGTCAAACATTCTGTGGCATTGTGCCAATCAATCTCAAGCACAGGGTCGAATGTCACGCCCCGGGTGTAAACCAGAACCCGGGCCCGTCCACAGATCCGCCGTGCACGCGGTACTTTCCGTGTACACGAAGCGCCAGTAACCTGCTCAGATAAAAGAGATATAATAAAAGAGCAATAAAAACAGAGCTGAACTAAAAGAAATACATCTCAGACTGAAGCTGGAAATAAAATACAATACATCTGTATAAATGATACATCTGTCTCTCCCAGCTCACCAAAATAAATACAACCTGCTGGCAAAAGCCAGTCCCAAAGTAAAGGTACTACCGTCTGAGGAAACATGGGTACACCAACAATCCAGCTAACATGCTCATCCTGCCTCGAGATCTATCTACTCGGCCGTCCTCTCTCCTCGACCCGCCACTGTAAGCCCAGTGGCACCCGCATAAAACACTGCAAAACAAGGGAGAAGCAAAAGAGGAAAGAAGAATGGGGGTGAGACTACTAGTAAACCAGTAGCCTCCCCTAGTGGGTAAAACCTCAACTCTGACACGCCCACTAGGTCTACCAGAGGCAAAAGGAATAAAGGTGGTATGCAATGAGTATGACTCCTGATGAAAAGCTACCACTAGAATGCCTCTAAAAACTGAGCTAAAAGAATAGCTGAATGTATGCATCAGAATGTCAACGCCTGCCTGACCAGACCCAATCGATACACCAGTAAGCACTGGTACTGCCTGCTCTGCCTGCCAAATCGGGTATGCCCGCCTACGCATAACACCGATAGGAAAAGGGAGTCTCGAAGACTCGAAGCCTGTAAAAACGCACACTCCGGAGTGGCACTCGAGGGGAGCGACCCACACGAGTATAATGCCTGGGTAACAAGTACCAAATCAGCAGGACTGGATCATGACTCTGATCACGGTGGAAAACCCATCCACTAGAAGAAATCCAAATCCTCTATCCCAATCTGATGCAATAACCACTGTCCGGTCAACCGCCAAAGATCCGCGGTTGCCGCAATGCCCGGCCCTCACAGCCTGCCTGTCCCAAAGCCCACAACTGTCTGACTACACTACCCCAGTCCCTGCTCGAACCCGAGCGCACTATCCCCCGAATATAAATAAAAGAAGAGAAAAGCATGGTTTCTCCTAAGTCAATTCCAGCATGATAGTGTAGCAGAAAAAGGTGGCCTAACTAGGTGACCATACAAGCATGCAAATGTCCCAAGATGATATAAAAAATAAACAGATGTCGAGAACCTTTATAATGTTAGAGCATGTATAGAACAGTATGAGAATAGTAGATATGAGATAGCCTGTGCCTGCTTATGCCACAAACCCAAAGCCCACAATTATTGATTAGCCTTACCTTTTAACATGATGTTACTGTCCTACAATCATAATCCCCAATCAAGCAAGTTCTAACAATATCTGTTTAATCACAATAAGCCTGCCATTGCCACACATAAAGTGCATTTATCCTTTTAATCAAAGAAGCTACTCAAGTGCCTAGCGGGTAATCAAAAGATGGAGGGTTAACAACCACACCCATACTGACAATCCTGACCCAGGTCCGACATCCGGTCAACCACCTACTATCCGCAATAGCCGCAATACCCCAAAAGCTAAAATTCGAGCCCCGGCTACACTATGCCGATCCCTGCTCAAACCCGAGCAACAAATAGCCGCCTGCCTAAGGAATAGGGGGAAGAAGAGACAATAGGGTTCCTCCCAAGGCAGTCCCAACATATAGTGTAGCGGTCAGAAATGGTCTAACTAGATATCCCTGAAATCAAGCCTATCTCCTCATGGAAGAAAGAAGGGGGGTGACAAATAGTGGTTCATCATGTGTATCAAGTAATAACTCCGCCTGGGTGTAATCATCATGCTAAATCATAATCCAACCGCACATGTCCATAACCTGCTAATCACCCTCACATGAATCATCCACCTATGCCTGTCCAAAAAAAATCCTCAAGTGGTACCCTCCCACAAGACGCCTCACAATAACACAATATGAAAGTACATCCCCCCCCTTATGCAAGGTTAAATGCTAAAACGATGTCCATGAAGCATGTATAAGTTCCAACATGTCAAGTTTCCAATATAATGTTTTCCATATGATAGGCTCACAATTATCTAGTTAAGCATGCATGTCCATTAGGTGACCATTCAACATGTCCAATAAAGGGGATCACTCTAATATTCCTAGTGGGTATATCAGAAAAGAGGAGTAAAGCAACCACCCACCTCGAGCGCTAAACCCTGATCCCAACAGCGAAGTCCGCGCCCGGTCTCAACGATCACCACGGTGCTGCACAAAATACCCCAAAAGAACAAGCACAATTAATCCACCATGCTCACACCAAAATCTGTCCCAAATACAATCAGTCCACAGTTTTGCCTTTTTCACCTGCGAGATGTGCTCGAGAAATTCCAGGAAAAATACCGTCACGATCCTCGCGACGAACCGGTCGAAACGAGTACCTGCACGTTCCCACACGAGTTTTCTACGCTGAGATCCAAAATCGACAAGAGAACTACCCCGAACAATACTTCCACCCAAAACTGTGCTACAAAGTTCTGTAAAAAGGGGTTTCTCACCTTCGGGGAAAATTCCAGAAAATCCAAGAAAATTCAGAGAGACTCCTGGCGGTGCGTAGATGCAAATTGCCTTTTGAATCACCTCAATCCGATGTCTGGTTGCGGAGATATCGCCGAAATACCGAACCGCTGTCCAAAACTCCATCACAGCAAAGGAGGTCACAAGATGATCCGAAAAACCCATGAAAACCTCGGGATGGGAAAAACCAGCAAACACGGAAAACGTAGCCCTACCTGTCGTGAAGACGATGGCGCAAGAATCGCTGAAAAAGAGTGCCGGGGTAGCTCGGGAGAGTCCGTGCACTGAAATGCGACGAAGGGAATCACAAGGGAACGAGCGTCGCGCCGCGCCGTAAAATCCAAACCTCGGAGTGCGTGCCACCACAAATCTTGGAAATCCTCCAGAAGATGTAGAACTCGAAGGGGAACAACTTTGCTGAAGACACCTTGGTGAAAGGAGGCTCGGAAATGGTGGAAAAAGTGAGAAGAAAGGAGCTCGGGCTGTTTAAATAGGCCTCCCAAACAATTAGCAAAATGCCATCCGTGTCCCCATTCTCGGGCGCCCGGAAGTTTCCGGGCGCGCACAGTGCGGCCCGGCCCAAGACTTTCGGGCGCGCACAGTGCGGCCCGGCCCAAGGCGCGCCGTCGGACGGGATCCACGGTCCGTCCGACCCGCCTCAGCGCCCGCCACGTGTCGCCCGAACAGGCGACAGCCCAAATCCTCCACTCCTGCTGCGCCACGCGGCCAACCCCGGGAGTCGACACGCGTCCCCGACAACAGTACCGGTCGCGCCTGCCCGCCTGCCCGCGCCAGCTGCCCCTCCTGCCCGCACAGTTGACCAGCCAATAGGGAAGCGCCACGCGTCCCTGCCACTGACCGCTGCACCCGGTGCACGAGCCTCCGTAAGCCGAACCAATGGTAACCTGCCACGTGTCCACTCCGGTGCACCGTGAACCAAAACCCAACCATCATGCTCCGTAGACCGTGAGCTGTGAGCCGGCCTATGGGGTGGTGCCACGTGCCCCCGCCTTGGTGCACGACGGCCGCGTGGACCGCGCCTGCCCGCGCGCCGCGCGCGCTGCCCGCGCCCTGTGCCGCCGCCGTTCTGCCTGCCCGAGGCCGCGCCGCCGCCCGCCGACGCTGCCCGCCGCCGCCGCCACCGCCGGCGATCGCCGGAGTTACTGTTCCGGCGGTGAACAGTACCCGAAGCTCAGAAAAAAACAGCAGATAGTCCATCTTGACCGTTTTCGCGCGCTGAACCCGAATTTGACGTCCGCTTCGCCAAATTCCCATCCAATAAATCGCCGGAGGCTCCCGAAAAGGCATTTTCAATCCGAATTTCGTGCCGAGTCCAAATCTGATATCCGATTTGCGCGAAAACACCTATAAACATCCGACGGGGTTCCCTGATTACCCACGCGATCCACTTTAAGCTCGGAGTCAATCACTTGTGTCCAAATTGGCGCACGAACACCGCCGACATGCCCCGTAGGCCTCCAGAAGCTGCCGGTCACACAGTAAAAGCCCTGTAGAGTTCCGGATCATCACATCCTCCCCCACTAAAAGAAAGTTTCGTCCTCGAAACTAAAGCAACTCTCAACGAGTCTCAGAAACCAGGGGTAAGTACTCAACACCGCCGTCTCCCGCTCTCAAGTCGCCTATCACTCCCCGTGATTACTCCTCAGCAATAATAACAGCAACAACCAGTACGGCATAGCCCGATCGCGCAATTCCCTCATCTCACAAGCCGGAATTCGCAACGAGCGTCCCTCGTACTCCGAACTCTCGCAGGGCTCCAAAGAAGTGAGTCAATCACGGGCGAGGAGTTCAAAACACAACACTCCTGAGCGAAGACGCAGAAAAACCTCAGGGACTCCATCAAAAGCCTGGGGGAAAGAACGAACAGCCAGTGCAACACGCACTAAAATCACCCTCTAGAGCCGACTCAACCAGGGCAACCCGAAACACATCCACACAAGCACCCGCACAGGAAAGGGGCCCTAACAAGCAGGGGTTCTCACTCGGTCACTGATACCAATCTTACCATCCGCTCGTCAAATTCTGCTGGCACCATCCGGTCCAAAAGCTCCTTACCTCAGTAGTAACTGCCGATCTCGGCCCATCTCAAATAGCATCTATTTTGACTGGACTTCCACCGCCGCCCCCGCGGCTAAATACGTAATCCAGGAAGATGTGCTCTCAACGATGAAACTTGTACCAAAACCATTTAGCATAAGACCTTATCCTCACAGACCTTGCCACAGCATCTATAAATGCTTCACAAGCTCTAAATCACTCAGGGAGGGGTAAAAGCCAAGATATCCCTGAAAAATGCCGCTATCAATCCGTTCAAGCCCAACTGGAACACAGAATTCCTCAATCTTAAAGGCAATAAGGCATTAGTCATTCCATTGGCCTCACTGTACTCATAATGCCCCTAGCGTGTCCTGAACGTCATCTTGGCGAGATACTCAGCTGTAGTTCCAAATTGATGCAGGCATCATAATCGAACATCTGCCGGAGTATGACTCCATCCAAAAGGTCCTAAATAATACCCGGACCTGCCTGGGCTCCACTCACAAAGAACTCTCACAGTCGTGTATCAACGACGCGGCACTAGGTCCAACAAACCCTCTATCCATCAGGTCCACGCACCTATGCCCACAACTCTCACAGCTCTACAAATGATATTTAACGAGGTGCTATCGAGGTAGGCGCAGTTCCCAGAACCACGTCAATCGAAATCACAAACTCCCTAACCGGCGGCATCATCATCGGCTCAGGTGGAATCACACCCGGGATCTCACGGCAACAAGGATATCCTTACGTCCCGGTGC
Source organism: Tillandsia leiboldiana (assembly GCA_029204045.2). Taxonomy (NCBI): domain Eukaryota; kingdom Viridiplantae; phylum Streptophyta; class Magnoliopsida; order Poales; family Bromeliaceae; genus Tillandsia; species Tillandsia leiboldiana. The sequence goes on from CM055068.1 coordinate 22,303,854, forward strand.
CGCCGTAGGCACCTCTCCCACTATCGCTGTAACCTGAGTACCCAAACAGTCGCAACAAACAAGCCTTCTATTGTCTGCCTCGCAGAAAACAAGGTCCTTTCTCTCAGCAGTGAAACATCCAGTGGCACTATGCCAACCAGTCCCAAGCACTGGGTCTAAACACCGAACGGCCACAAATACCAATAAGTCTGCCGGCATAACTTACGGCCTCTACTGCACTGGATATGATCCACAAGCCTTCCCCACCTGCACAATACCAACAGTAACCTGTACCTCTAGTGCACGGGGCAACAACTCTGCCTCTAGCCCATGCCGGACTGCAACATGCTCTAACTCTGACTGCTGTGATGAAATCACACCGGCGACACTCGATCCACTACCGTGGCGCCCTCCAACCGGGCGGCACAAATTCATCCTCTCGATGCAAGTGGTCGTCGCTCAGCCTGCCAAACATATCTAGACCAATCACAAAGGGAGCTCGACCCCTGTCCCTGCTCACACTGAGGCGACGAATGTGGTCTCTCGCAGACAGCCAATCCACGCTACCGCTGCACCCCTCTGATAAAATGGGCTGATGCTGTCATCGGGGTCCACCCAACCTCTGACGTCTCAGAAATCCACCTGGATATCATCGTCATACGACAAAGCACCATCAATTCATGCAATTCCTTATACAATTACCCTTACTAAGCTCACCCCTCAATCACATATGTTGTACCCCAAACATGCATGTTATCGATCACCAAGGGTAACATCCCCCTGGGGTAAGCTTTACATAATCCATCCAAAAGGATATCCACCATCCTGGAAGGGAAACGAAAATGTCCTTGCCGGCCGACCTGTCCACCAATACCTAGCGCCAAGCGCCTCTATCCAGAACTCGCCTCTGGCGGCAGACCCCTATCCAACGGAACTGCAATGCTACGCGCCATACCCAATGCCTCCACTATCAAAGCACCCCAAAATCTAAAACCTGCAAAAGAGGGTCCGAATACACGGAAGGGCATCCTGGCGCAATCCACTCACAGTCAAGCATATCCTATGCGCCTTGTCCCCTAAATCGTAGAGCGCGTAGTTCAGTAACTGCGTAAATCCTTTTGACACCAAGAGGCTCTCAAGCAGTCTTTCCATCACCACCAACCACGATTCTACCCCAAGAGGCTCCAAACTTAATCCTATGAATAGGGGTGGTTTATCTGCCAAAACTGGCTTAACTGATCAATGGTGTCCCATAGCTCATCCGCTGTCAACAATCCACCCTGCCTCGGCGCCTCGGCACTAACCATTGGCACGGAGGGCTACTCACTCCCTCAGTACTACAAAAATCCCCGCCCCTGAGGATACTGCAACCGGGTGGTCTCAGAAAGAAGCACTGTCGAGCTGCCCGCTGCTCCGACGACTGTGTCACTCAAAACCAGATGCCCGCTCACTCTGCCGCTGATAAGCCTCTGACAATCCTGTCATCAGGGTCCCGAGTCCTCTTACTCTAATCCGGTATCCGGCCTGAAACAACTAGCTCAGACCCAACTGCCGCACCAAGGTGCGCCCGGGTCAAGGCCCAACGTCGGGGAGACACCGCTCGCCACGACAAACCGCAAATCAGCACACCCCAAACACTCGACCCAATCTAGCGAAAGTCAAAGACATCCTTCTATTTCTGTAACCTTATGTTGTCTGCAGCCAACATACTGTCCCACAGAAATAGAGTATGTCGATCCCTCTTCACTCACAGGAAGAGTAAAACAAATAAATCGCCGACTTTCGCAAGGTGTCGCGTCTCTCGCGTCCTATCATCCTAGGGTCTGCTAAAAGCCTAGGGTTTCCTAAGTCCCAACCGACCTATCCCTAAGCTCTGATACCAACTTAATCTGTCACGCCCCGGGTGTAAACCAGAACCCGGGCCCGTCCACAGATCCGCCGTGCACACGGTACTTTCCGTGTACACGAAGCGCCAGTAACCTGCTCAGATAAAAGAGATATAATAAAAGAGCAATAAAAACAGAGCTGAACTAAAAGAAATACATCTCAGACTGAAGCTGGAAATAAAATACAATACATCTGTATAAATGATACATCTGTCTCTCCCAGCTCACCAAAATAAATACAACCTGCTGGCAAAAGCCAGTCCCAAAGTAAAGGTACTACCGTCTGAGGAAACATGGGTACACCAACAATCCAGCTAACATGCTCATCCTGCCTCGAGATCTATCTACTCGGCCGTCCTCTCTCCTCGACCCGCCACTGTAAGCCCAGTGGCACCCGCATAAAACACTGCAAAACAAGGGAGAAGCAAAAGAGGAAAGAAGAATGGGGGTGAGACTACTAGTAAACCAGTAGCCTCCCCTAGTGGGTAAAACCTCAACTCTGACACGCCCACTAGGTCTACCAGAGGCAAAAGGAATAAAGGTGGTATGCAATGAGTATGACTCCTGATGAAAAGCTACCACTAGAATGCCTCTAAAAACTGAGCTAAAAGAATAGCTGAATGTATGCATCAGAATGTCAACGCCTGCCTGACCAGACCCAATCGATACACCAGTAAGCACTGGTACTGCCTGCTCTGCCTGCCAAATCGGGTATGCCCGCCTACGCATAACACCGATAGGAAAAGGGAGTCTCGAAGACTCGAAGCCTGTAAAAACGCACACTCCGGAGTGGCACTCGAGGGGAGCGACCCACACGAGTATAATGCCTGGGTAACAAGTACCAAATCAGCAGGACTGGATCATGACTCTGATCACGGTGGAAAACCCATCCACTAGAAGAAATCCAAATCCTCTATCCCAATCTGATGCAATAACCACTGTCCGGTCAACCGCCAAAGATCCGCGGTTGCCGCAATGCCCGGCCCTCACAGCCTGCCTGTCCCAAAGCCCACAACTGTCTGACTACACTACCCCAGTCCCTGCTCGAACCCGAGCGCACTATCCCCCGAATATAAATAAAAGAAGAGAAAAGCATGGTTTCTCCTAAGTCAATTCCAGCATGATAGTGTAGCAGAAAAAGGTGGCCTAACTAGGTGACCATACAAGCATGCAAATGTCCCAAGATGATATAAAAAATAAACAGATGTCGAGAACCTTTATAATGTTAGAGCATGTATAGAACAGTATGAGAATAGTAGATATGAGATAGCCTGTGCCTGCTTATGCCACAAACCCAAAGCCCACAATTATTGATTAGCCTTACCTTTTAACATGATGTTACTGTCCTACAATCATAATCCCCAATCAAGCAAGTTCTAACAATATCTGTTTAATCACAATAAGCCTGCCATTGCCACACATAAAGTGCATTTATCCTTTTAATCAAAGAAGCTACTCAAGTGCCTAGCGGGTAATCAAAAGATGGAGGGTTAACAACCACACCCATACTGACAATCCTGACCCAGGTCCGACATCCGGTCAACCACCTACTATCCGCAATAGCCGCAATACCCCAAAAGCTAAAATTCGAGCCCCGGCTACACTATGCCGATCCCTGCTCAAACCCGAGCAACAAATAGCCGCCTGCCTAAGGAATAGGGGGAAGAAGAGACAATAGGGTTCCTCCCAAGGCAGTCCCAACATATAGTGTAGCGGTCAGAAATGGTCTAACTAGATATCCCTGAAATCAAGCCTATCTCCTCATGGAAGAAAGAAGGGGGGTGACAAATAGTGGTTCATCATGTGTATCAAGTAATAACTCCGCCTGGGTGTAATCATCATGCTAAATCATAATCCAACCGCACATGTCCATAACCTGCTAATCACCCTCACATGAATCATCCACCTATGCCTGTCCCAAAAAAAATCCTCAAGTGGTACCCTCCCACAAGACGCCTCACAATAACACAATATGAAAGTACATCCCCCCCTTATGCAAGGTTAAATGCTAAAACGATGTCCATGAAGCATGTATAAGTTCCAACATGTCAAGTTTCCAATATAATGTTTTCCATATGATAGGCTCACAATTATCTAGTTAAGCATGCATGTCCATTAGGTGACCATTCAACATGTCCAATAAAGGGGATCACTCTAATATTCCTAGTGGGTATATCAGAAAAGAGGAGTAAAGCAACCACCCACCTCGAGCGCTAAACCCTGATCCCAACAGCGAAGTCCGCGCCCGGTCTCAACGATCACCACGGTGCTGCACAAAATACCCCAAAAGAACAAGCACAATTAATCCACCATGCTCACACCAAAATCTGTCCCAAATACAATCAGTCCACAGTTTTGCCTTTTTCACCTGCGAGATGTGCTCGAGAAATTCCAGGAAAAATACCGTCACGATCCTCGCGACGAACCGGTCGAAACGAGTACCTGCACGTTCCCACACGAGTTTTCTACGCTGAGATCCAAAATCGACAAGAGAACTACCCCGAACAATACTTCCACCCAAAACTGTGCTACAAAGTTCTGTAAAAAGGGGTTTCTCACCTTCGGGGAAAATTCCAGAAAATCCAAGAAAATTCAGAGAGACTCCTGGCGGTGCGTAGATGCAAATTGCCTTTTGAATCACCTCAATCCGATGTCTGGTTGCGGAGATATCGCCGAAATACCGAACCGCTGTCCAAAACTCCATCACAGCAAAGGAGGTCACAAGATGATCCGAAAAACCCATGAAAACCTCGGGATGGGAAAAACCAGCAAACACGGAAAACGTAGCCCTACCTGTCGTGAAGACGATGGCGCAAGAATCGCTGAAAAAGAGTGCCGGGGTAGCTCGGGAGAGTCCGTGCACTGAAATGCGACGAAGGGAATCACAAGGGAACGAGCGTCGCGCCGCGCCGTAAAATCCAAACCTCGGAGTGCGTGCCACCACAAATCTTGGAAATCCTCCAGAAGATGTAGAACTCGAAGGGGAACAACTTTGCTGAAGACACCTTGGTGAAAGGAGGCTCGGAAATGGTGGAAAAAGTGAGAAGAAAGGAGCTCGGGCTGTTTAAATAGGCCTCCCAAACAATTAGCAAAATGCCATCCGGGTCCCCATTCTCGGGCGCCCGGAAGTTTCCGGGCGCGCACAGTGCGGCCCGGCCCAAGACTTTCGGGCGCGCACAGTGCGGCCCGGCCCAAGGCGCGCCGTCGGACGGGATCCACGGTCCGTCCGACCCGCCTCAGCGCCCGCCACGTGTCGCCCGAACAGGCGACAGCCCAAATCCTCCACTCCTGCTGCGCCACGCGGCCAACCCCGGGAGTCGACACGCGTCCCCGACAACAGTACCGGTCGCGCCTGCGCGCCTGCCCGCGCCAGCTGCCCCTCCTGCCCGCACAGTTGACCAGCCAATAGGGAAGCGCCACGCGTCCCTGCCACTGACCGCTGCACCCGGTGCACGAGCCTCCGTAAGCCGAACCAATGGTAACCTGCCACGTGTCCACTCCGGTGCACCGTGAACCAAAACCCAACCATCATGCTCCGTAGACCGTGAGCTGTGAGCCGGCCTATGGGGTGGTGCCACGTGCCCCCGCCTTGGTGCACGACGGCCGCGTGGACCGCGCCTGCCCGCGCGCCGCGCGCGCTGCCCGCGCCCTGTGCCGCCGCCGTTCCGCCTGCCCGAGGCCGCGCCGCCGCCCGCCGACGCTGCCCGCCGCCGCCGCCGCCGCCGGCGATCGCCGGAGTTACTGTTCCGGCGGTGAACAGTACCCGAAGCTCAGAAAAAACCAGCAGATAGTCCATCTTGACCGTTTTCGCGCGCTGAACCCGAATTTGACGTCCGCTTCGCCAAATTCCCATCCAATAAATCGCCGGAGGCTCCCGAAAAGGCATTTTCAATCCGAATTTCGTGCCGAGTCCAAATCTGATATCCGATTTGCGCGAAAACACCTATAAACATCCGACGGGGTTCCCTGATTACCCACGCGATCCACTTTAAGCTCGGAGTCAATCACTTGTGTCCAAATTGGCGCACGAACACCGCCGACATTCCCCGTAGGCCTCCAGAAGCTGCCGGTCACACAGTAAAAGCCCTGTAGAGTTCCGGATCATCACAGGTGCCGTGGTAGGTTGGACCCCTGTTCTTGGTGTAACCCTGAACCTATGCTTTAGCCTTACTATATGCTTTCATTCCAGCATCCAGTCATTACAGCTATATTGCTTGATTACCCTACTGAGACATATCATGCTTATTTTCCAGCAGTTGCTTGTTTATCATGTTGAGTTATATCATGATTTCTTCAACAGTTGATATGCATTTCCTGGACACATGCCATGCTTGATTGGTCACTAGCATAGTTCTATACCTGTCTCTATTCCTCACTGCATATTTAGAATAGGAGATACTACTTCAGCATGTGGCATGTTATACTAGTATCCCAGTGGGGATTTTCCTCGGCTTCTTGCCGTCTTTGTGGTCAGTGTACCATGTTTTGAGCATCAGCACAGTGTACCATGGTTTGAGCATCAGTATTATGATCGCCGTCTAGCCAAGCTTTCAGTCGCGCACACCGACGGTTTGGCCACCGTCACGGTGTTCTTTACCGGTAGAGAGGTCTGATTGACCCGTGAGCCTAGTGGGGTTATGATAGCTTGATTGTGTGACCAAAAGTGGTTGTTGCCTGAGGTCATATGCTCCATGGCAAGTTTAGCCTGAGGCCCTTGTGGCCAACAGTGGCATTTGATTGGGTAGATTCGTGGTACTACCTTTGATGCACCTTCTTGATATTCCTGCTTGTTTGATTTCCTGCATTTTCATATCTGTTATAGATTTATCATGCATAGTATGATTGTGTTATATATGCATACCCTGTTCTATTGATCTATGTTTGATCATTCTCTGCTCGCCAGATTATCAGTGATAGTATGACTATTTCCTGTTTGTCAGCTATAACTTATTCATTCCTACTTATCAGATTGTCAGTTATAGCATGATCAGCTTTATATATGATTACACTGCTCTGTTGATTAATCCATGATTAATGGTACATATTTGAATTATACCTTTCAGTTGCAGTATATCCTACTTTTGCTATCCGCTTATTATTGTATCCAGTAGGTACGGCTTGCTATTTCCCGACCCGTCGTGCCCACTGGGATACACTCCGGTGTGTCTCACACCCTCGGGTGACTGTTTTTCAGGTCCTTTGCGTGGGGGGACTTTTGGACGCTCTGTGTGAGGACGTGAGATAGACTGACCCTGGTAGGATGTACCCTTTTTGGTTTTAGTAAAACTTATAACTGATATTTCCATTTTGAGAAACTGGATTGTAATAACTCTGGAACCTTGTGGATGTAATGGAGTAGAACTTAATTAGTATATCTATCTTGTATCTACTCTGATTGACTGTATCTGTTAGCCGAGCACATATAGGGAAGACTCTGTTGGAGATACAGAGACTTTTCTATATGTGTGGCGGTCTGTTCACGCCTTGGAGAGTTCAAGTTTTAACTCTGATAAAAAAAAAAATTTAGACCCACTTTCGAATCTCGGGGCATGACAGATTAGATGGTATCGGAGCATAGGTACACGGTACCTAGGAATGGGTTAGGAAAACCCTAGAATGACTTAAGTTTAACGCGAGAGCGCAGGCATATGGGTAGACACTTAAAGAATGGTACAGTTGATTGAGTCTAGCCTGACCTGATTGTTGGGCTACAGAATATGGCCCGTCTTCGAGGTAAAGGGTCCCAGCGTGGGGCGGACAGTGGCCGAGGTGTCGGCCGACCGCCCAGTGCACCAGTGGAGCCGGCGGGTACTGATCGGTTCCAGCAGATGCAAGATCAGATCACCGCACTGTCGGCGGTGGTTCAGCAGCTTGTGCAACAGGTGGCTGCTTTTACTGCCCCACCGACCCCGCCACCTGTACCACCTCCTGTGCCAGTGATGGAGGAACCGATCATGCCTCCTGCCGCCTCTGTACCACCTATGGCGACAGCCCCGGCAACTGCCACCACTTCTGGGGTTGCGGCAGCCATAGATCCACTAAATGCTGCAGTCGGGACTTCTTCGCAACCGGCAACACCTGTTGCTACAGAGGATGCTGCTCAGGCGGAGCGGGCCCGAGCAAAGGCAGTCTTGTTGGAATTCAAGAAGTTCCAGCCGCCCACTTTCGATGGTACTGATCCTGATAACTGGGCAGTTGAGAAGTGGATACTGCATATTGAGAAGCTGTTCCGAGACATGTATACGGAGGACCGAAACCGTGTACATTTGGCCGCTCACTGTCTTGCGGGTGAGGCGGACCAATGGTGGTCAGAAATACTGAGGGAATAGTTTGGGGGTATACATGAACCCCCATGGCATGAATTCAAGGCGGCAATTTATGACCGCTACTTGAATGACATCACGAAGCAAGAGTTGGAAAGGGAACTGGAGACCATACATCAGGGTGATCGCACGGTTCGGGATTATGAATGGGAATTCTCCCGTATAAGCGCTCTAATTCCACAGGCGGTACGAGACGAAGGGCGCAAGATTAGACTGTTTACTCAAGGGTTGCGACCCGACATCAGGCGACTTCTCTCCCCTCTGGACATCAGTGTGTATCGGAACTGTGTCAAGCGTGCACTTGCTGTTCAAGCTGATATCACTGTGGCGCGTGCTGAGCGCCAAGCGGCTGAAAAGGGCAAGGAGAAGAAAAGGCCATTTCCTGGAAATACTAGTGGTTCAATAAGCAGTGGCAAACCACCTAAATATCCTCAATCCCAAAGAACGGCCAAGAGCATGAGTACCCCTGCTGTTAGTCAACCGCCATTTTCTCAGTCATGCATTATTTGTGGCAGATCCCATCGTACTGCTAGTTGTGAACAACGCTTTGGTCGCTGTTTCCGCTGTGGCCAGACAGGACATATGGCGAATAGCTGTTCGCAGCAACCTACATTGGCTCCATCCTCAGCTTCTGCTCCTGCCGCCCCTGGTCGACGTCCAAACCCTACTGCTAGTTCGGCATCCACGGGACATACCCCTCGACCGACTGAGGGAGCGCGCCAACCTGCTGGCGGGCGAGTCTATGCATTGAGTCAGAGCGATCCACCAATGGAGGACCCGACAGAAGTCCACATAATTGACAAATGAAGAATTATTGGTGGTTGGAACTATTTTGTGATAATTGAGTCATATTAAAACTTTAGTAGTACTATAGTTAAGTTTAAGTTTCGGGGACAAAACTTTTTTATAAGTGGTGGGTGATGTAGTAATCGTGAATTTTAAAAAGATTTATATAAATTTCTGGAATTTTAAATAGCAAAAAATAAGTAAATAGGATCCCAAAAATATCGACTTTTGATCGGGGTCTGATCTGGAAAATCCGAGATCACCATTGCGATCGTCTCGTCGAAACATAGAAGTTTCATATTCATATGTTTTCGATCTGACGGTCGGATCTTCCAGAAATCAGAAATCAAAAAGCGGGCCCCGCGACTTAAAGTGTATAGTAAACTTTGTATTTTAATGTCCCTTTAATCACTAATGGCCAAACCATTGTCTAAAATTATAACATAGGGGTATTAGTAATGAACCCTAGCTAATTTTGACGTTCTGAACGCAATGGCACTAACGATTTTCGCGTTTGGCGATCCGGGTGCATCGAAGTGCGTGCGTCGGTTTTCGACGTACAGAACAAGATGACCCGAGATTTCATACGAGCGCCAAATCAAACAAATAAATAGGCTATTTTGAAGGTCTCGACGAGCCGGACGTCGTGGCAAAGTCCATTTTCAGTTTTGGCGACTCGAGTGTCTCGAGAAGCGTGAAATACACTGAAAAAGTGAGTATTTTTGCTAAAAGGCTGGTATTTTATGTACCAAAATTTATGAGGGACTAATCTGTAAGAAGGTTAATTTTGTAAAGGACTTATGTCCAAATATTTAGAGGTTGAAGGGCTTTTTGCAAAATGTGCTTTAAACACATGTATATGTGTATACGTGTGTGTAACCGAGCCCTCTGCCCCTTCTTCTTCGTAACTGAAGTTCCACCACCTTCTCCACCTTGCAACTGATGCGGCCCCTCGGCTGCCGAAACCCCCGGCCGCTCGGGTCGCCGGAGAGGGGTTAAGAAGCCTATAAATAGGAGCCTCTCTTGAGTTTTTGAAGCAGAGATCAACCGAGGCCTTGGGTTTAATCCAAACTCCTTCTGAGAGCTCCACTGAGAGGCTGCAACCGAGTCCTGGTGAAGCCGCCGCCGAGCGCCGCCGCAGCCATTTTTATTTTCTTCTCTCTCTCCGACTAGGTGTGAAGTTGGACCAGACCTCTTCAAGGTTGGATTGGGAGGTGTCTGGGGAGTCCCTGGTGCTTGAAGGACTCTGCTGGAGCTTGCCGTGGCCGTTCGTGCAAGTGGAACCGAGTTCCGGCTTCATCCTATCTTCCCCGAGCTCGGCCAAGGTAAGGAACCTAGACCACTTAGAGTTAGGACCTCGGACCTTTAACAGTGGACATCTTAGGTCCTTATCTTCTTCCCTGCAAAGCCTCGAGCCCCAATGCAGCCTGGTTGGCCGGCGGGAGCGAAGTCTCGCCGGAAACCTAACCTAGCTTCGCCTCGAGAGACCTCAGCAACCGCTTGACCAATACGCACCAAAATTGGAGTACCGAAACTGTAGAACATGTAGATAAAATCTGCAAATTTTGAGAATTTATGTTCAAGTATTTTGAGAGAAAATGGATGCCCTAGCTTTTTGGAATATCGCATGTTGGCCGAGCCTCTTGCTCCGGTGCCGGCGCGCCTCCTCGCCGCCGGGCACTTGTCCAGAAAGGTTGCTGGGATCAAGGGGAGTCCATCCATGCCATTGCATGCGACCCATGCAGCCCAAATGGGAACCGGCCATAAATGGCCCGAGCTTGAAGCCATTAATGGCGGCCGGCAATCTGGCGACCTCCGACGGCGGGGACAAGGCCAGACCTTCCTAAAAGCTTGCTAGGAAGCTTTTGGTGCTGTTCCTTGCACCTTAAAATCAACCATTGAGAAGTTTCCATTGTTGAAGAAGAAACTCAAACCAAGCTTGCCCCAGCCGCGCCGCCGCCGTGTCCTGTCGCCGGGCACGAGTACAGGTGAGGTTGTTGTGTGTATTAGCATCCAATTGGGCAAGTGATTTGGTCCCAGATGCCTTGCTTGAATGGTCACGATTTTCAAAGTAATGGTGTCATCTTCAACCTCTTACCGTGGCCAATCGAGTGTACAACCTTGACCCAGGCTTGCGTGGGATGATGCTCAAGTCCTCAGAAGCATTTCTTTCCAAGTTGGAAGTGATTTGGTGCTGTGGTTGCAAAGAACCAACTCGGGATTGGCCTGGGTGCTTGTTTGTGAATAGTGCATGCCAGGTGTTTGTGGAAATGCCACAATGAAGAAAGAATGGGAATTATCTCTCGAGTTGTATATCAAAGTTACTCAGAATTGTCCCCTGAGCTTAATGCTCACTTCAGATCAAGCTTGATCTGTGTGGACAAAGGTTTGGTGCATTGTGAACTTGTGTGAGAGCAAGGTTGTGGTTCTGGTTGAACCAGCAGACCTGGGCTGCATCTAGGGCAAGCCCTGTGATCCTGGTAGGTTGGACCCCTGTTCTTGGTGTAACCCTGAACCTATGCTTTAGCCTTACTATATGCTTTCATTCCAGCATCCAGTCATTACAGCTATATTGCTTGATTACCCTACTGAGACATATCATGCTTATTTTCCAGCAGTTGCTTGTTTATCATGTTGAGTTATATCATGATTTCTTCAACAGTTGATATGCATTTCCTGGACACATGCCATGCTTGATTGGTCACTAGCATAGTTCTATACCTGTCTCTATTCTTCACTGCATATTTAGAATAGGAGATACTACTTCAGCATGTGGCATGTTATACTAGTATCCCAGTGGGGATTTTCCTCGGCTTTTTGCCGTCTTTGTGGTCAGTGTACCATGGTTTGAGCATCAGCACAGTGTACCATGGTTTGAGCATCAGCATTATGATCGCCGTCGAGCCAAGCTTTCAGTCGCGCACACCGACGGTTTTGTGATAACCGCGGATTTATTTTGCCTTTCGGGGCTTTCCGTCGATTTTTATTGAACCGTCTGGTTGACAATAGGGGTTCGAGGGTAATTTTTCCTTATTTTTCTGGGCAGACGGTCGGGGCTCGCGGGTATTTTTGGTTAATAAAGCTCGCGAAACGGAGACCGGCGGCGCGATCGGTTTTGGATTCCGACCCCCGGATCTCCCAGAATAAATTCCGGAAGCTGGTACCGTAGCCCAGGTGACTTACACAATTACCGGGGGCGGACCGAACTCTGGACCGCAATCAGATCGAGTTTAGTCGACCAGTTTGAGGTATGGGATTAAACCACCCCTTTTTGTTTTCCTTTCACTCGAGGGTTAAATTTAATTTTGGAGTCCAAAATCCACTACGCCCAAAACGTCTAATAGTCGGCCTTGGGAATTAGGTTTCCTAAACCTCGCCTCCCCCTCCTTGGCGTACATTATCCGAGCGTGGACGAGGAGCGGTCCCCAAAAACCCTCGTCCTTTCCATCGGCCGGCGTGGAAGAGAAGAGATCGATCGCCTCCCCGCAAAGATCCGACGAACGCGAAGAGGACGATCCCTCTCCTTCGCCCGGTACCGACCAAGACAAGGTGAGCCGTGTTTTCGTTTTCTTTTCTTGTCTTTTCCTCGTCACGAGCGAGGGGGGGGGGGTTTCTTGATTTCGTCGGAGAGGGAAGGAGAGGGGCGTGCCATCGCACGCGGAGCGCCGCGCGGGGCAACCCGCGCATGCGGGGGCGCCGCGCGGGGCACCCGCATGCGGGGCGCCGTGCGGGGCCGCCCGCGCATGCGGGGGTGCCGTGCGGGGCACCCGCATGCAAGGCGCCGCGCGGGGCAGCCCGCGCATGCGGGGGCACCGCGCGGTGCAGCCCGCGCATGCGGGGGCGCCGTGCGGGGCACCCGCGTGCGGGGCGCCGCGCGGGGCAGCCTGCGCATGCGGGGGCACCGCGCGGTGCAGGCCGCGCATGCGGGGGGGTGCCGTGCGGGGCGCCCGCATGCGGGGCGGCCGCGGGGCAGCCCGCACATGCGAGGCGCCGCGCGGACAGCACGGCGGCGCGTGGGGGGTTCGGTCGCTGCCGTCGGGGGCCGGCCGGTGTTGGGGCTTTTCCTTACTTCGCGTTTAAAGGTTCTTGACCTCCCCGCCCGGGGATCCCGTCTTGCAGCTTCGGGGAGCGCGCCGGGACGCGGGGAGCCGAGCGTGGTTTTTCTACTAGCGACAGGTGGGTTGTATTTACTTTATCCCTAGCCTCTAAATTCTATCATGTTGGACGGGGTCTGTTCTACGTGTACTGGGGTTAAATAATGGTGGGCGATAGCTTATGCATGTTAGTGGGATCGCTATAGTGATTAGCGTCAGTTACCGACGGTGATTCTCTCTTTTAACCCTTATATGTCAACGGGCCACCTTCGAGTGCGCGCAATATTACTTTGTTATCGATTATGCACTTTACTTCATTTACCTCATTACTCTTGTTATTTATATTATGATGCTGACATGATGGTGGTTACGGTTACTTGGCTCGAGGTTGCCACACGCGCACCCGCGGTTTGGCCACCGCAAAGGGTGCGCTTTTCCGGAAAAGTGGTCTATGACCCGTGTATACCCACGAGGTGACGTAGTGGGGCCCCTTATTAGTGGTGGGGTTGAGGCGCCGAGGTGCGAGCGATGCGACCCGTCGGTTTAGTTGTCCGGCGTGGTCGGGTTTCTGCAGGTACGGTGAGGGCCGTCGGTTTAGCTGTCCGACGTGCCCGGGTATTACAGGATGCAGGTGTACAGGTTGCCTTCCCTCCTTGGGAGGGTAGTTGCTCCAGTTGACTTCACGGTTTGTTTTACTATATTCTCATGCTTTACTATTTCTGCGTCACTGACATCCCACTTCGTGACAGGGTCCAGACGGGGAGAGAGGTAGGCGGTGGTGAGGACGGGACAGGAGCAGCTGGGTCGCTGGGGACCCTGGACTGTATTTACTCTGTTATTCTCGCTTTTCGTCACTTTGTAGTTATGTGAGTGGTTCGCGATACCCTCGTGGGGTCGGCATGGATGTCGGTACGGGCTACATTTAGTGCCCCTGGTGCAACGTTTTTCCCTTTTATTTCTATCGGCCATTTAAAAACCAAAAAGGCAGAAGCCAAAGAAAGGATTGCGAAAACCGTCTTTAAAAACTTGGTGTCGGGTGGGCACCGCTTTCAAACCTTGTGGATTTATGCTGATTTCGAAAACTAGCTTTCAAAACGTAAGCGCCGGGTAGGCGCTCTTTCAAATTTGTGGATTTATCCTTTCCAAACCGATCGGCCATGTGATCTTCTTTTATCAGTTTAGAATGCTGGTTGGTTGTGTACGATTGTTATGATTGATTGGTTGCGTATGTTAGAACATGTACCGAACGCTACGCCGTGCATGTACAGGGGAGACTCTGCCCGTTTGCAGAGTGACCATGTATGTGTGGCGGGTCTGGGCACGTGCCGGGGAAGAGGGGTTTCTTCTTTTAAAAACAAAAAAAAAATTTACACATCAAATATTCAACTTTTACGAATCGTTTCCGCTAAAACAAAACCCCCGGGGCGTGACAGATTAAATGGTATCAGAGAGTTCTTTCAATCACAACAATTAGTGCCGACATCCGTAGACAACCCTCACTTGCCTACATGTGAATGAAATGGATAGGACTTAGGACTGTAGAACGTGAGTGGCCGAAGGGGGGAAAATGTTGAGTCCTCGCTTTCACTTTATGGTTGTTGTTAGTAGGGTAGTCTAAAGTTGACTCTTGTGATGTACGACAGACATGGCCCGTACTAGATCATCGGCCGGGGACGCGGAAGCAGACGCAACAGCGTCGACGGCCGCGGAGAACCAGCTCCTGCGGCAACAACTGCAGGAGATGGCGGGGAATCTGGCCAACCTTACTGAGCACGTGCGTCAGTTGACGCAACGGCAACAGGCCGCGACGGTGACGGTCGCCCCGGGTCCCCCACAGGGGGCGACAGCGCCGGCCGCGGCACCACCGACAGCACCACCACCGGCGACGACTACGGGACCGGCGCCGGGGACGACCAGCAGGGTTACTCTGGAGGAGACTGTAGTCACACCTGCCCCGACCGTGGCTGCCACCGTCGCGAGGGAGGGGACGGGTGCGATGACCGAGCGGGATCGGGTGCGGGCCAACCTAAAGGACTTCAAGAAATACGACCCACCCACGTTCGAAGGGGACACGACTGATCCGTGGGTCGTTGAGAAATGGGTGGGGTCGATGGAGAAACTTTTTGAAGACCTGCTCATGGAGGACGACGAGCGGGTTCCCCTAGCGGTCCACTGCTTGGAGGGGAACGCTCGCTTGTGGTGGAAGACGGTACGCCCCGATCCTACTAAGGGTACCACATTTCCGTCCTGGACAACCTTCAAACAGGAACTGTTCGGGGCCTTCTTCACCAACAGTGTCAAGAAAAAGTTGGAGGATGACCTGAACCACATCCAACAGGGGGACCTGACGGTCATGGAGTATCAGCGGGAGTTCGTCCGGCTAGCAAACTGCGTCCCGTTCGTCATAAGGGATGAGGCACACAAGGCGCAGCTCTTTGTGGATGGCTTGCGGAGCAATATCTTCGAGGTGGTGCAAGCAGCCGAACTACACACCTTCCAGAAAGTGGTCGACAGAGCCACTACGGTGGAGCGGGGTTCTGCGGTCACCCGCGCCAGGAGGGAGAACTCGACGCGGCTAGAGGACCGGAAGCGGCAACAGCAGAACTCGGGAGGAGGCTCTTGGGGCGGGGGCGGGGCCCCCAAACGGTGGAGACCTCAGGCAGGGTCCCGGAGCGCGCCAACAGGAGGACCGAGGCCAGGGAATAGGCCTTGTGTCATATGCGGGGGAGGGCACATTCCGGGGGAGTGCCCCCAAAGAGGCGACCACTGCTTCAGGTGCGGCAGACGAGGGCACTTCCGCCGCAACTGCCCCTTAGGCGGGGGGTCTGCGTCCTCCGCAGCTTCTACGCCCACGCCACAGCTCTCAGGGCGGGGGAAAGCCCCTACGGCGTCGACGTCTAGGCCCCCTGCACCACGGCGCGAGGAGGACCGGCAGCCACAACCAGGCGGGAGAGTCTTCTCAATGACCCACCAAGAGACAGATCCGCCGGAGGAAGCACTTGCAGGTACTACTTCTGTTTCCAATTCCCGTGCTAGAACCCTTTTCGACACCGGAGCAACACACTCTTTCATTTCCCGTGACTTCGTGTTTTTGTTTGGTCTCGAGGAGACACCCCTCCAAAATCCCTTGACAGTGCAAACGGCGGGAGGGACCTTGGAGGCGGTCAGCGTCGTGACCGCCTGCCCGATTAAACTAGGGCGACTAGCATGCCCTTGGGATCTAGTAGTAATCCCCCTGAAGGAGTACGACGTGGTGCTGGGCATGAACTGGCTCACGAGGTACCAGGCGCTCGTCGATTGCGACAAGCGACAGCTGCGTCTACACGAACCGGGTTTCCCTGAGCATGTGTACATGATGGGTAAGAGCATCTCCTTCCCGGCGATCATCTCAGCGACCCGGGCCAGAAGATTGGTGGAGGGTGGTTGCGTGGCCTACTTAGCATCGGTGGATTTGGCTACCCGACCCCCGACGACGCTCGCCGATATTCCAGTGGTGAGGGACTTCCCCGACGTCTTCCCCACGGAACTGCCTGGGATGCCCCCTGAACGGGAGGTGGAATTCCCCATCGAACTACTACCGGGCACGCAGCCTATTTCGAAGGCACCTTACCGAATGGCCTTCGCAGAACTAAAGGAGCTTAAAGCACAACTGGAAGACCTCTTGGATAAAGGGTTCATAAGACCGAGTGTGTCACCCTGGGGCGCACCGGTACTCTTCGTGCGGAAGAAAGACGGAAGCCTGCGTCTCTGCATTGATTACAGAGGAATAAACAAAGTCACAGAGAAAAACAAGTACCCCCTGCCTAGAATAGATGACCTCTTCGACCAGCTGAGAGGGGCGACGGTCTTCTCCAAGATCGATTTACAGTCGGGCTACCACCAACTCCGGGTTCGGGACAAGGACATTCCGAAGACTGCTTTCCGGACCCGGTACGGCCACTACGAGTTCACGGTTATGCCCTTTGGGCTCACGAACGCCCCCGCAGTCTTCATGGACATGATGAACAGGATCTTCAGACCCTTCCTAGATCGGTTCGTGGTGGTTTTCATCGACGACATACTGATCTACTCCACTACCGACGAAGAACACGAGGACCATTTGCAAACGGTCCTCCAAACCCTCAGGGAACAGGAGCTGTTCGCTAAACTCAAGAAGTGTGAGTTCTGGCTACGCGAAGTCGGCTTCCTAGGACATGTGATCTCGGCACAGGGAATCTCCGTGGATCCGAAGAAGGTGGAGTCCGTGGTCGACTGGCAGCCGCCGACGACGGTGACAGAGGTCCGCAGTTTCCTAGGACTGGCAGGATACTACAGGCGTTTTGTAGAGGGTTTCGCGAAGATCGCTACCCCTTTGAATCGGTTGACCAGAAAAGGGGAGAAGTTCATATGGACGGCCAAATGCCAGGAAAGCTTTGAGGAACTCAAAAGGAGGTTAACCAGGGCACCAATACTTGTGCTGCCGACACCCGGGGAAGATTACGAGGTGTACTGCGACGCCTCGGGGATCGGCCTGGGTGGGGTTCTGATGCAACAAGGGAAAGTGATTGCCTACGCGTCCAGGCAACTAAAGGATTACGAGAAGAACTACCCAATACACGACTTGGAGCTGGCCGCAGTAGTCTTCATTTTAAAACAGTGGAGGCACTACCTCTTTGGGGTCCACTGTAACGTCTTCTCGGATCATCAAAGTCTTAAGTATATCTTTACCCAAAAAGAATTAAACTTGCGGCAGAGGCGGTGGCTGGAGTTGTTGAAGGACTACGACTTGACGATACAGTACCATCCCGGAAAGGCAAACGTGGTGGCGGACGCCCTGAGCAGGAAAGGACGCCAAGACGGGGCGTCAAGGAGCGCGATAACGGAGCAAAACCACTTGATAGCGGAGTTCGCACGAATGCAGTTGGAAGTGGTGCCGACAGGCACGGTCAGGCAACTCCTAACCTTGGTGGTCAAGCCGACGCTACTTGAGAAGATCCGGAAGGGACAACAGACTGACCCACACCTACAGCGCGTACGAGACAAGATCCCCCTGGACCAAGAGAGCGACTTTGCAGTGGAAGACGACGGCACCCTACGGTTCCGCAGACGGATCTGCGTGCCGGATTCGTCGGAATTGAAGGAGGTAATTTTGACAGAGGCACACCGGGCCCCTTATGCGGCACATCCAGGAGGCACGAAGATGTACAGGGACCTCAAACAGACCTACTGGTGGCCCAACATGAAGGGGGACGTCACTCGACACGTAGCTCATTGCCTAGTGTGCCAACGGATAAAGGTCGAGCATCAGCGGCCAGCAGGGAAGCTACAGCCCCTACCGGTGCCAGAGTGGAAGTGGGAGCAAATCACCATGGACTTTGTCACGGGCTTCCCACGTTCACCCCAGGGCCACGACGCAATTTGGGTCGTAGTCGACCGGTTAACCAAGTCAGCACACTTTCTGCCAGTTCATACGACCTGGACCCGAGAACGGTTGGCCCAAACATATATCAGCGAGATCGTGAGATTACATGGAGTGCCGGCATCGATCACCTCGGACAGAGACACGCGCTTTGTCTCGAAATTTTGGCAGAGCCTTCAGCGAGCCATGGGAACCAAACTACAGTTCAGCACAGCCTTCCACCCTCAGACGGACGGACAGTCGGAGCGCGTGATACAAACCCTCGAAGACCTGCTCCGCGCCTGTGTACTAGATTGGGGGATCGGGTGGTCACGCTACCTACCTCTCGTGGAATTCGCCTACAACAACAGCTACCAGGCCAGCATCCAGATGGCGCCCTACGAGGCCTTATATGGAAGACGCTGCCGATCCCCGATTGGTTGGGACGATCTGGGAGAACGGAAATTCTTGGGGCCCGACTTAGTGGAGGAAACGGAAGAGAAGGTTCGCCTCATCAGACAGCGCCTGCTAACCGCCCAGAGCCGCCAGAAGAGCTACGCGGACCAAAGGCGCCGCGACTTGGAATTCCAAGTGGGAGAGCATGTTTTCTTGCGGGTCTCGCCGTCCAGAGGAGTCAAACGGTTCGGGCTAAAAGGGAAACTGAGCCCACGGTTTGTAGGGCCTTTCGAGATTTTGGAACGCATCGGCCCGGTGGCGTACCGCCTTGCCCTACCACCAAACCTTGACCGAGTCCATGACGTCTTCCACGTTTCGATGCTCCGTAAATACCTCTCCGATCCATCGCATATCCTGGATGTCGCCTTACTCGACCTTAAAGAAGACCTAAGCTTCGAGGAAACCCCCGTGAGAATCCTGGCAAGGGAAAGCAAATCACTGCGGAATCGAGCCATCCCTTACGTGAAGGTGCTCTGGAGCAACCACGAGGAGCGAGAAGCAACATGGGAGCTGGAGTCTAAAATGAGGGAGAACTACCCGAACCTGTTCACCACCACCCGGGTCTGAGTTTCGAGGACGAAACTCGTTTTTTAGAGGTGAGTGGTGTGATAACCGCGGATTTATTTTGCCTTTCGGGGCTTTCCGTCGATTTTTATTGAACCGTCTGGTTGACAATAGGGGTTCGAGGGTAATTTTTCCTTATTTTTCTGGGCAGACGGTCGGGGCTCGCGGGTATTTTTGGTTAATAAAGCTCGCGAAACGGAGACCGGCGGCGCGATCGGTTTTGGATTCCGACCCCCGGATCTCCCAGAATAAATTCCGGAAGCTGGTACCGTAGCCCAGGTGACTTACACAATTACCGGGGGCGGACCGAACTCTGGACCGCAATCAGATCGAGTTTAGTCGACCAGTTTGAGGTATGGGATTAAACCACCCCTTTTTGTTTTCCTTTCACTCGAGGGTTAAATTTAATTTTGGAGTCCAAAATCCACTACGCCCAAAACGTCTAATAGTCGGCCTTGGGAATTAGGTTTCCTAAACCTCGCCTCCCCCTCCTTGGCGTACATTATCCGAGCGTGGACGAGGAGCGGTCCCCAAAAACCCTCGTCCTTTCCATCGGCCGGCGTGGAAGAGAAGAGATCGATCGCCTCCCCGCAAAGATCCGACGAACGCGAAGAGGACGATCCCTCTCCTTCGCCCGGTACCGACCAAGACAAGGTGAGCCGTGTTTTCGTTTTCTTTTCTTGTCTTTTCCTCGTCACGAGCGAGGGGGGGGGGGTTTCTTGATTTCGTCGGAGAGGGAAGGAGAGGGGCGTGCCATCGCACGCGGAGCGCCGCGCGGGGCAACCCGCGCATGCGGGGGCGCCGCGCGGGGCACCCGCATGCGGGGCGCCGTGCGGGGCCGCCCGCGCATGCGGGGGTGCCGTGCGGGGCACCCGCATGCAAGGCGCCGCGCGGGGCAGCCCGCGCATGCGGGGGCACCGCGCGGTGCAGCCCGCGCATGCGGGGGCGCCGTGCGGGGCACCCGCGTGCGGGGCGCCGCGCGGGGCAGCCTGCGCATGCGGGGGCACCGCGCGGTGCAGGCCGCGCATGCGGGGGGGTGCCGTGCGGGGCGCCCGCATGCGGGGCGGCCGCGGGGCAGCCCGCACATGCGAGGCGCCGCGCGGACAGCACGGCGGCGCGTGGGGGGTTCGGTCGCTGCCGTCGGGGGCCGGCCGGTGTTGGGGCTTTTCCTTACTTCGTGTTTAAAGGTTCTTGACCTCCCCGCCCGGGGATCCCGTCTTGCAGCTTCGGGGAGCGCGCCGGGACGCGGGGAGCCGAGCGTGGTTTTTCTACTAGCGACAGGTGGGTTGTATTTACTTTATCCCTAGCCTCTAAATTCTATCATGTTGGACGGGGTCTGTTCTACGTGTACTGGGGTTAAATAATGGTGGGCGATAGCTTATGCATGTTAGTGGGATCGCTATAGTGATTAGCGTCAGTTACCGACGGTGATTCTCTCTTTTAACCCTTATATGTCAACGGGCCACCTTCGAGTGCGCGCAATATTACTTTGTTATCGATTATGCACTTTACTTCATTTACCTCATTACTCTTGTTATTTATATTATGATGCTGACATGATGGTGGTTACGGTTACTTGGCTCGAGGTTGCCACACGCGCACCCGCGGTTTGGCCACCGCAAAGGGTGCGCTTTTCCGGAAAAGTGGTCTATGACCCGTGTATACCCACGAGGTGACGTAGTGGGGCCCCTTATTAGTGGTGGGGTTGAGGCGCCGAGGTGCGAGCGATGCGACCCGTCGGTTTAGTTGTCCGGCGTGGTCGGGTTTCTGCAGGTACGGTGAGGGCCGTCGGTTTAGCTGTCCGACGTGCCCGGGTATTACAGGATGCAGGTGTACAGGTTGCCTTCCCTCCTTGGGAGGGTAGTTGCTCCAGTTGACTTCACGGTTTGTTTTACTATATTCTCATGCTCTACTATTTCTGCGTCACTGACATCCCACTTCGTGACAGGGTCCAGACGGGGAGAGAGGTAGGCGGTGGTGAGGACGGGACAGGAGCAGCTGGGTCGCTGGGGACCCTGGACTGTATTTACTCTGTTATTCTCGCTTTTCGTCACTTTGTAGTTATGTGAGTGGTTCGCGATACCCTCGTGGGGTCGGCATGGATGTCGGTACGGGCTACATTTAGTGCCCCTGGTGCAACGTTTTTCCCTTTTATTTCTATCGGCCATTTAAAAACCAAAAAGGCAGAAGCCAAAGAAAGGATTGCGAAAACCGTCTTTAAAAACTTGGTGTCGGGTGGGCACCGCTTTCAAACCTTGTGGATTTATGCTGATTTCGAAAACTAGCTTTCAAAACGTAAGCGCCGGGTAGGCGCTCTTTCAAATTTGTGGATTTATCCTTTCCAAACCGATCGGCCATGTGATCTTCTTTTATCAGTTTAGAATGCTGGTTGGTTGTGTACGATTGTTATGATTGATTGGTTGCGTATGTTAGAACATGTACCGAACGCTACGCCGTGCATGTACAGGGGAGACTCTGCCCGTTTGCAGAGTGACCATGTATGTGTGGCGGGTCTGGGCATGTGCCGGGGAAGAGGGGTTTCTTCTTTTAAAAACAAAAAAAAAATTTACACATCAAATATTCAACTTTTACGAATCGTTTCCGCTAAAACAAAACCCCCGGGGCGTGACAGGTTTGGCCACCGTCACGGTGTTCTTTACCGGTAGAGAGGTCTGATTGACCCGTGAGCCTAGTGGGGTTATGATAGCTTGATTGTGTGACCAAAAGTGGTTGTTGCCTGAGGTCATATGCTCTATGGCAAGTTTAGCCTGAGGCCCTTATGGCCAACAGTGGCATTTGATTGGGTAGATTCGTGGTACTACCTTTGATGCACCTTCTTGATAATCCTGCTTGTTTGATTTCCTGCATTTTCATATCTGTTATAGATTTATCATGCATAGTATGATTGTGTTATATATGCATACCCTGTTCTATTGATCTATGTTTGATCATTCTCTGCTCGCCAGATTATCAGTGATAGTATGACTATTTCCTGTTTGTCAGCTATAACTTATTCATTCCTACTTATCAGATTGTCAGTTATAGCATGATCAGCTTTATATATGATTACACTGCTCTGTTGATTAATCCATGATTAATGGTACATATTTGAATTATACCTTTCAGTTGCAGTATATCCTACTTTTGCTATCCGCTTATTATTGTATCCAGTAGGTACGGCTTGCTATTTCCCGGCCCGTCGTGCCCACTGGGATACACTCCGGTGTGTCTCACACCCTTGGGTGACTGTTTTTCAGGTCCTTTGGGTGGGGGGACTTTTGGACGCTCTGTGTGAGGACGTGAGATAGACTGACCCTGGTAGGATGTACCCTTTTTGGTTTTAGTAAAACTTATAACTGTTATTTCCATTTTGAGAAACTGGATTGTAATAACTCTGGAACATTGTGGATGTAATGGAGTAGAACTTAATTAGTATATCTATCTTGTATCTACTCTGATTGACTGTATCTGTTAGCCGAGCACATATAGGGAAGACACTGTTGGAGATACAGAGACTTTTCTATATGTGTGGCGGTCTGTTCACGCCTTGGAGAGTTCAAGTTTTAACTCTGATAAAAAAAAAAATTTAGACCCACTTTCGAATCTCGGGGCGTGACAGATAAGGACCATGTCTTCTTTTTAAAAGGGGTTAGATCTGAAAACAATTGTTATGTTGTTCCAAATAAAATTTCTGAAAATTGTAACTTAGCTTGTTTGAATAATGAAACACTTTGGCATGAAAGGCTAGGTCACATAAATTTTAAGGAACTTGCTAGAATTTCAAACAAGGACGTGGTCAAGGGGGTTCCAAAACTTTTACTTAAACAAAACATTGTGTGTGGTGATTGCCAAAAGGGAAAACAGTCCAGGACTGCACACAAGAACTTGAACCACGTTGGTACAAAACGGCCTTTGGAACTTTTACACATGGATTTAATGGGGCCAACTCGTCAACCATCTTTGGGAGGTAAATGGTATATTTTCTTATTGGTTGATGATTTCTCTCGATATTCTTGGGTAGCATTTTTAAAAGAGAAAGCTGATACTTTTGATTCTTTTCACGAGATTTGCCATCGTATTATGATTGAAAAGAATGAAAAGATCATTCGTGTTAGAAGTGATAGAGGTGGAGAATTCATAAATTCAAAATTCATTGATTTTTGCACTTCCAACGGTATTAAGCATGAATTCTCAACACCCTATACACCTCAACAGAATGGTGTTGTCGAGCGCAAAAACAGGGTTGTTCAAGAGATGGCACGTGTTATGCTTCACAGCCGGAATTTACCGCTACATTTTTGGGCTGAAGCTGTGAACACTGCAATCTATGTAATTAATCGAGTTTATTTGCGCCCGGGAACGTTAAATACTCCATATGAACTATGGTGTGGTAGAAAACCCAACATCAAATATTTTCACATCTTCGGGAGTCGGTGTTACATTTTACGTGACCGTGAAAATCTTGGAAAGTTTGACTCTCGAAGTGACGAAGTGATTTTCTTGGGGTAATCTACAAATAGTAGAGCATATCGGGTATTTAACTTGGAATCTAAGACGATCGTAGAATCTATAAATGTTAAAGTAGATGAAGCTTTTCACTTTGCATCTGAAAAATCTACCCTCGATATCTCTCTAGATGATGATACACCTGCCATTGCATCTTCTCATAATAATACTTCCAATATTAATGATGCATCTAATAGTTCTTCAAGTTTATCTGATGTGCAGGAATCGTCTCATGTACCTCCGAGTACTCCGTTACCTCAAACTTTATGCATCTCCAAGGATCATCCTGAATCAAACATCATTGGAGACCCACAAGAAGGAGTTAGAACTCGGAGGCAGTTGGTTTGTGGATTCGCTTGCTACGTATCTTTAATCGAACCAAAGAACATAGATGAAGCTCTTCAGGATGACTACTGGATTAAAGCAATGCAGGAAGAGCTCATCAATTTGAGCGAAACAAAGTCTGGGAATTAACGAAGCCTCCAAAGCAACATAATATGATAGGTACCAAATGGATTTTCAAGAACAAGAAAAATGAGGATGGTACTATCATCAGGAACAAGGCACGATTAGTTGCTCAAGGCTACTCTCAAGTAGAAGGTATAGACTTTGATGAAACTTTCGCCCCTGTAGCTAGACTCGAGTCCATTTGTATACTATTTGCTATTGCTTGTCATTTTAAAATCAAATTATTTCAAATGGACGTTAAGAGCGCGTTTCTAAATGGGTTTTTAAATGAGGAAGTTTATGTGGCTCAACCGAAAGGTTTTGTAGACCATAAACAACCTAATCATGTTTTTCGTTTGAAAAAGGCTCTTTACGGTCTGAAACAAGCACCGCGAGCATGGTACGAAAGGTTGACAAAGCACTTTTTGGATAAGGGCTATACTCGAGGGGGAGCTGACAGGACTCTCTTTGTGAAGCATTATCAAAACAATTTCATTGTAGCACAAATCTATGTCGATGACATTGTATTTGGCGCAACAAGAGATAATGATGCTTCTAAATTCGCGGAGACCATGGAAAGCGAATTTGAGATGTCCATGATGGGCGAATTGACTTATTTTCTTGGATTGCAAATTAAACAAAATGATGAAGGTATTCACTTGTGTCAATCCAAGTATGCAATGGAGTTGGTTAAAAAGTTTGACTTAGAAAATTCGAAGGATTTTCCGACTCCAATGGGAACTAGCCACAAGGGACTTGGAAGTGAATCACATAGTGAGAATGTAGACGAGAAACTGTATCGAAGTATGATTGGAAGTCTACTTTACCTCACGGCTAGTCGCCCGGATATATCCTTTAGTGTTGGGATTTGCGCGAGATATCAATCAGCACCAAAGGAGGTTCACCTGAAAGCGGTGAAAAGGATCATCCGGTACATCAAAGGATCAATTAATTTCGGAATTTGGTATTCTATGGGAACTAGTTTGGACATTGTTGGATACTCAGATGCCGATTGGGCAGGATCAGTGGATGATCGGAAAAGCACGAGTGGTGCATGCTTCTATCTTGGCCATTGCCTTGTTGCATGGCACAGTAAAAAGCAGAATTGCATAGCACTCTCGACTGCCGAAGCGGAATACATTTCAGCGGGTAGTTGTTCAACCCAACTCATTTGGATGAAAAGTGTGTTGAGCGACTTCCGAATTTCAGCAACTTCGGTAACAATTCTTTGTGACAACACTAGTGCTATAAACATTTCCAAAAACCCTGTGTTGCACTCTAGAACAAAACACATTGAACTTAGATATCATTTTCTTAGAGAGCTAATTGAATCAAATACTCTTCAACTTTCATATATTTCAACTGAAGATCAATTAGCTGGCATCTTAACAAAACCTTTGGATCAAAAATGTTTTATTCATTTGAGTAAAGCAATTGGAACGCTTTCCTTGAAATAAACTTCCTTTTGAAACTTTTGCTTAGGTGAGGTTTTGTTTTTGTGTTTTTGTTCTTTATCTATGTTTATACATAGTACACTAATTGAGCATGTGTATTATTGACTTTACTTGCATCCTTTCATATAATTAGAAATTTATTATGCTTTGGATATCATAATAATTCAGTTGATGCATTGATCATTTATTTAAATTAAACCATTTTTAATTGATCAAAGTCAATTTCTCTCTCAATGATCTCTTGGTATTGTTTTTATCTTATTTGACTATTTAGTTGAGTATGAATTCGAGATCAATCCTTGGTTGAATACTTTATATATTAAATAATTGATAGCCAATTGAGGGGAGTCAAAGAAAAGTAAAATGCTCAAAAGATGTGGAAAGAGTTACATCCCAATGAGGAGTGTGAAAACTACCACCACATGGAGGAAAAAGCTACCACCTCGGTCGTCCGAGTACTGTGTGCAGCTACCACATGTATACCAAGCATGGTTGTTCAATTTTTGATTAAGTAAAATGCATATTGAGATACTTGACTCTGTCAAATTTCAAGGTTGGTATAATGTGGGTTTTTAAAGAAAGATGCTCAAAGAGCCACTCTCTTCAACAGATTGTCTAGATACATTATATAATTTATTTGCGATTTCAAACATCTATTGATCTTGGTAATTCATTTTCTTTACCATTTTAATGGTTTGATAAACGCCGTACTCATAAGATCATGATGGATGTGTTTGAACTTGATCAACTTTAAAAGTTTTAATTTCTATAAATTGTCATGTCATTATTTGAATGTTATTGATAGATTTAACATAATTTATTTCTCTTGACATGAAACGATGATTTTTGTTTAAAGTTGATGTGCTAAAATGCTTACATACTTTTTTCTGGATTTTATGGATTTTTTCTAAATTTTTCTGAAGAAAAAGTTGCAGCTGATCCGGATCGGGATAAGTGATCCGGATCCCGTACGCAGGCTTCTTCCTACGGCTAGCCGATCCGGATCGAAATCTCGATCCGATCCGGATCACGGCTAGGGTTTTAATAAGAACGAAAGGGTTTTGATCTCTTTTACCTTAATCTTTTGTTCTCAAGTCTCTAGAGCCTCTCTCTCTAGAATACTTGCACCTTGGAGCTTTCCTAACCCAAGTTCTTCGAAGCCAAGTAAGTTCTATTGATCAAAATCTCGTTTTTCACAGGTTTTCTCTATTTTCTTCAAAACGTGATGAGATTTTTCTATCTTTTTCGTTTGTGAATGGTTTTTGGTCAAATCTCTTTTGAAATAAGAACTCTGGGTAGGTTAGTTTTGATTATATGCTAGGTATTCTCCTGATTAACGAATTTTTGGGCTTCGATTTCTGAAAATTCTGTTTTAGGGCACATAATGGGAATTTTCCAAATTCATGCAATTGATCTATTTTTAAAATTCCTTTTGCAAAACTAATTTGATTCTTAGTCTCTCTACATGATTATGATTGTTTGGGTACAATTTTTCAAATTTTTGAAAATTAACAATTTTTTCATGTGTTCTTGAGTTGGTCTTCACAGGATACATTTTTCACTAGCAATCAAAATGGTGATCACATGGATTATTTTCCTACTTGCTGCCATGGTTCATGTCAAGGATACTGCCAAGCCCAAGAGGGCCAAGAAAGCAAAGAAGACTAAGGATGATTCCGACACGGACTCGGAAACGGAATCAATTGATTGGGATGAGCTTCAAGTTGAAGCAAGAACTGTTCCCATTGCTTCAAAGGGAAAGGCGCCTGCGGAAACGTCAAAGGCTCCTCCTACTGCTGCTGAAAAGGGCAAAGCTCCCATGGAAGAAACTTCTGGGAAGACAAAAAGGAAAAGACTTGCTCGACGACTTGGACGAGCTCGGGGTATTGAAATAAATGAAACAGGTCAAGCAAAAACAAAGGATACTCCTCAAACTGAAACTGAGTCTGAAGACGATTGGGACACATTTCTTGATGAAGTACAACAGGGTATTGATGAAGAAAATAAGGTTTACCTAAAGAGCAAGAAGCTGACAAAGTCTTCCACAAGGAAAAAGAATGTGCCAAGCAATGAACCTCTTGACAATTCACACTCTTTGCCAAGAAAATCTCCTCGGAATGAAGGACAGACTGCTCCGTCAATTGTCACACAACGTTCCTCAAATTCCAGAAGAATTGACCAAAAGGGAAACCTGGAGTCTTCCATCAAACAAGAGCAAGACAAAATGGCTCTAGGACTCAGAAAGATGTCCAAGGATATACATCAGATGAAACAAGAGTGTTCTACGATTTCGGGATTGCTTAAAGGAATTTTGAAACAGCTGGGTTGCACGAGCTCTGAGGACTCCGCCTCGAATGACTCAGATTCAGATGCTTGAATCGTTTGTCAACTAATTCTCTTGTGCAGGTTTTCAGTTTTTAGGTTTTAAATGCTCTGTTTTTACTTTGCTTTAATTTTAGTTCTCAGGTTTTTCTCGATTTTGAAATCTTTAACTCTCCTTAAATTTTTGTAATTTTGGCTTAGTTTGTGACAAAAAGGGGGAGAGAGTTTAGAGAGAACTTGAACAATGATGATGTGAAAACTGTGTGAATGTGTGAACATCAAGGTAAGTATCACTTCAACTTCAACTTTGGTTTTTATCTTGTGTTCTGTGTGCATGTCCCTACTAACTATTCGACTAACTATTTGGGCATGTAATATGACTAACAAGTTGATGTTGGACTAACACTTTGTGACATTTGGTGTTTGAATGCATAGAAGATATGTTGGTTTTTTACTACGATTCTCTTACATATCTGAATTCTCAAATGTCATGATGATCAGATAAACTCTATCTCTGTACTTGGTTTTGTATGTTTCAATTCTTGAGGTATCTAACGATTCTTTTTGTCAAGAATGATTTCTGTGTGCAGAGAGTACAGATGTCTAAGTTTAGAGTCTGTTTTAGGAGTTTATCTCATGTTTTAAATTTTTTGGATCTCCAATGTAAATTTTTGTTGTATGGTGATAGCAACAAAAATATCTTTTTGAATTTTCTTTAGTGGATCTGTGTTTTGTCACGAAACCGCCAAAGGGGATGATTGTTACGGAATTTGAGTTGGCGTAATTTCGTGAAAGGTTCAAGTCTTGAAGATTGAAGGTGAAGAAGGTTGGATCATTTAACTCAATCTCAAGATAGAAGAATTCAAAAGGATCAGGTATGTTTAACTAAAGATTTTTGGTGATCCGAATACTTCTTGTAGTGTAGAAACACCTGGAAGAATTTTTCATTGCATAAAAATCAAAAACTGGACATGGGACATGTTCAGGATCCGGATCAGGCATTCCAATCCGGATCCCGAAGGGTGTTCGTTCATACACTGGTTCAATCCGGATCACAGCATTTCATGATCCGGATCCCGAACACTAGTTTTACCTTTTTACTTGCTCGATCCGGATCAGGGTTTGCAATCCGGATCCCGAACGTTGATGTATGGTGAAACTGTATGAGCGATCCGGATCAGCCATTTCGATCCGGATCCCGAACCTTTGTTTTTCTGGAAACCGTCTTTCTTGCTGCTGCAATCCGGATCGCCGAAATCCGATCCGGATCGCCGTCCGTAAAATTTCCAGAAATGGTAGGTTTTTTATCCTTATCTTCTTCCTAGGGTTTCTAACCTATAAATAGACCCTATGATTCTTTTTCTAGGGTTAATCCACATAGAGCCGTCATAATCAAATATCATTCTATACGGCTCTAGATCCACATATAGAGAAGAAAGGAAATCATTAGATATTACTCTATATTTCTTCATCTATATTGATTAGTTTGATTCTAGGTTTTCATACTCACATCTTGAGTTGAATCAAACTAATGAATACTTAGATGGTATTTCCGATCTATTTCTAATCTAAGTATTCGGCGGATCATCACCACCCAAAAACAACGATTTCCCCAAAATCGGCGCGTGGACTCGCGTGACCTTGTGGATTCAAGGTGCAACCGCTCTCGTGGATTCGGAGCGAGGTACGTTCGTGGATTCGAAGCGTGCTACTGGGTGAAGACCGTGGATTCGGTCGGACGTCGTGGACTCGACGTTGGACGCCGTGGATTCGGCGTTGGACGCAGATCGTGGATTCGAGACGCGTTGCGGAACGAGCGGAGAAGATCAACTAGGAGCATATGGAAAAGGTTGAGTCGTCTGTGAGTACGGTATATCACCTTGTACGTGTTCAATTCTAGTGGATTTCACCGTGTTATCGGTCCCGTGGTTTTTTACTCTGGTTTGGAGTTTTTCCACGTAAAAATCTTGCGTGTTCATTTATTTTTCCGCACTGGGTTTTATTGCGCAATGATTTTTTGAGTGTTTATTGTTTACACCTATTCACCCCCCTCTAGGTGTTTTTTTCCCCTATTTAGATCTATATTACATATAACCCAACAAACTGATCCGGATCGCGGCTAGGGTTTTATATAGAACAAAAGGGTTTTGATTTCTTTTTACTTCAATCTTTTGTTCCA
Source organism: Tillandsia leiboldiana (assembly GCA_029204045.2). Taxonomy (NCBI): domain Eukaryota; kingdom Viridiplantae; phylum Streptophyta; class Magnoliopsida; order Poales; family Bromeliaceae; genus Tillandsia; species Tillandsia leiboldiana. Next base: position 22,334,227 of record CM055068.1, read on the forward strand.
AAGTCTCCAGAGCTTCTCTCTCTAGAAATCATCCGTCTTGGAAGTTTACAAACTCAAGTTCTTCGATTCTAAGTAAGTTTTATTGATCAAAATCTCGGTTTTTCACAGTTTTTCATATTCTTCCTCAAAACGTGATGAAATTTCTGTATCTTTTTTGTTTGTGGATAGTTTTTGATCAAATTTCTTTTGAAAGAAAAACTCTGGGTAGATTAGTTTTGATTATATGCTAGGTATTCTCATGATAAACGGATTTTTGGCCTTCGATTTCAAAAATTTCGGTTTTAGGGCATATAATGGGAATTTTCGAAAATCATGCGATTGATCTATTTTTAAAATTCTTTTTGCAAAACTAATTTGATTCTTAGTCTCTTTACACGATAATGATTGTTTGTGTACGATTTTTCAAATTTTTGAAAATTAACAATTTTTCGTGTTCTTGAGTTGTGGCTCACAGGATTTCTTTTCACAAGTAATAGCAACAATGACGTTTTCATGGATCATCTTTCTGCTAGTTGCAATGGTGCACACACGTAAGACTATAAAAGAAGAACAACCTGAATCAAGTCAAGAAGAGACAAGGAAAGTGTGTCAAAATAATTCAGAATCAGATGAAGAAGATTGGGAGGAGATCTGTAATCAAGCACAACGAGCTGTTGATAAAGAAGACAGGTTGTACTTAAAAAGCAAAAAGCTGACGAAATCTTCCTCAACAACCAAGCAGTACACTAGGGGAAAGAATTCAAGGGGCACTGGAATTCAGATTGATGAACCCCTCACCAGAGCTCGCTCTCTTCCTAGAGAATCTCCATGGATTGAAGGTCAAGGTGCACCATCTGCATCTACACTGCATCCCTCAACATCCTGGAGACACACTGCAAAAGCGAATGTATGGTTCTCCATTCGACAAGAACAGCGGAGATTATCTGCTGAACAAGACAGTTTGTCTGCAAACCTCCAACAGATTATCTCTGAGCAACACAAGATGAAAAGAAAGTGTTCCACAATATCAAAATTGCTTAAAGCAATTGTGAAGAAGTTGGATTGTAGCAATCCCACCAGTTCTGACTCGGGATGATCTAACCTCAGACTCTTTTTTTTCTCTTTTGCAGGTTGTTAGTTTTAGTTCTTACGTTTCCTTCAATTTTTGAACTTGTTAACTCTCCTTATTTTGCAATTTTGGCTAACTTTGTGACAAAAAGGGGGAGAGAATATTAGAACAGTTGACAGTTGAACAATGAAACTTCGATTGTCCAGTTGTGAACCATGAAGGTAAGTATAATTGTCCAGTTGTGAACCATGAAGGTAAGTATAACTTCAACTTTTGGGTTTTCTTTTGTGATTGCATGCATGCCTCGACTAACTATTTGCTAACTATTTGGGCATGTAATATAACTAACAAGTTGATGTTGACTAACAATGTTGTGTCATTTGGTTTTTGAATGCATAGAAGATATGTTGTTTTTTAACTATGATTCAATTACATATCTGAATGTATAAATGTCATGGTAAGTATAAATGAGTATAAACTTCATCTCTGTGTGTGGTTTTTGATTGACAAAAAATTTTTGAGGTATCTAACGATTTCTTTTGTCAAGAATGATTTCTTTTGCAGAGAGTACAGATGTCTAAGTCTAGAGTCTGTTTTAGGAGTTTAACTCATGTATCTATCTTTATTTAGATCTCATTGTAAATTTTTGTTGTATGGTGATATCAACAAAAATATCTTTTTGAATTTTCTTGAGTGGATTTGTGTTTTATCACGAAACCGCCAAAGGGGGAGATTGTTACGGAATTTGAGTTGGCGTATTTCGTGAATTTGGTTAAGTCTTGAAGATTGAAGATAAAGAAGGTTGGATCATATAACTCAATCTCAAGAAAGAAGAATTCAAAAGGATCAGGTATGTTTAACTAATTATCTTTGGTGATCCGAATACTTCTTATAGTGTAGAAACACTTAGATGAATTTTTAATTGCATAAAAATCAAAAACTGGACATGGGACATGTTTAGGATCCGGATCAGACACTTCAATCCGGATCCCGAACGGTGTTATTTCATACGCAATTCAATCCGGATCATAGCCTCCTTTGATCCGGATCCCGAACACTGGTTTTTACCGTAATTTATGAACGATCCGGATCAGGCAGTTCAATCCGGATCCTGAACATTGGTGTTTGGTAAATTGTATGAACGATCCGGATCAGGCACTTCGATCCGGATCCCGGACCTTTGTCTTTCTGGAAACTGTCTGTCTCGTTACTGCAATTCGGATCGCCTAAATCCGATCCGGATCGCCGTCCTGAAAAATTCCAGAAAAGGTTAGTTTTTGATTCTTATCCTCTTCCAATGGTTTCTAACCTATAAATAGACCCTTTAATTCATCTTTTAGGGTACGACGAAAATGGAAAAAATACGACCGAAATAGAAAAATCCACAGATAGAGAAGAAAGGAAATACTAGATTTAATTCTATGTTTCTTCATCTATTTTATTAATTTGATTCTAGGTTTTCCAAACTCAGATTTTGAGTAGAATCAAACTAATGAATACTTAGATGCTATTTCCGATCTATTTCTAATCTAAGTATTCGGCAGATCATCACCACCGAAAAACAACGATTTCCCCAAAATCGGCGCGTGGACTCTCGTGGCCTTGTGGATTCAAGGTGCTACTGTTACGGAATTTAAGTTGGCGTATTTCGTGAATTCGGTTAAGTCTTGAAGATTGAAGGTAAAGAAGGTTGGATCATATAACTCAATCTCAAGAAAGAAGAATTCAAAAGGATCAGGTATGTTTAACTTAATATCTTTGGTGATCCGAATACTTCTTATAGTGTAGAAACACTTGGATGAACTTGTAATTGCATAAATATCAAAAACTAGACATGGGACATGTTCAGGATCCGGATCAGACTTTGCAATCCGGATCCCGAAGGTTGTTCGTTCATACACCAGTTCAATCCGGATCGTAGCCTTCCTTGATCCGGATCCCGAACACTGGGTTTACCATTTTATTTGAGCGATCCGTATCAGGCTTTGCAATCCGGATCCTGAACGTTGATGTTTGGTGAACTGTATGAATGATCCGGATCAGGCACTTCGATCCGGATCCCGAACCTTTGTTTTTCTGGAAACTGTTTTTCTCGCTACTGCAATCCGGATCGCCGAACTCCGATCCGGATCGTCGTCATGTAAAAATTCAAGAAAAGGATAGTTTTTGATCCTTATCTTCTTCCAAGGGTTTCTAACCTATAAATAGACCCTATGATTCTTTTTCTAGGGCTAATCCAAAATAATCCAAAAGAAGCCGCTAAACCTAAAAGCCGTCATCTTTTATACGGCCTAAGATCCACATATAGAGAAGAAAGGAAATCATAGATTCTATCTTATGTTTCTTCATCTATATTGATTGATTTGATTCTAGGTTTTCATACTCACATTTTGAGTAGAATCAAATCAATTAATACTTAGATAGTATTTCCGATCTATTTCTAATCTAAGTATTCGGCGGATAATCACCACCCAAAAAACAACGATTTACCCCAAAATCGGCGCGTGAACTCGCGTGGCCTTGTGGATTCAAGGTGCTACCGCTCCCGTGGATTCGGAGCGAGGTATGTTCGTGGATTCGAAGAGTGCTACTGGGTGAAGACCGTGGATTCGGTCGGACGTCGTGGACTCGACGTTGGACGCCGTGGATTCGGCGTTGGACGCAGATCGTGGATTCGAGAAGCGTCGTGGAGCGAGCGGAGAAGATCAACTAGGAGCGTATGGAAAAGGTTGAGTCGTCTGTGAGTACGGTATATCACCTTGTACGTGTTTAATTCTAGTGGATTTCACCGTGTTATCGGTCCCGTGGTTTTTTACTCCGGTTTGGAGTTTTCCACGTAAAAATCTCTGCGTGTTATTTATTTTTCCGCATTGGGTTTTATATCGCAAAGATTTTTGAGTGTTTATTGTTTACACCTATTCACCCCCATCTAGGTGTTTTTTCCCCTATTTAGATCCTATTATACATATAACCGAACAAGTGGTATCGGAGCGGGAATAGGGTTGTAAACAATGGTTGAAGGTGGAAACATCAACAGACCTCCGTTCTTCGATGGAACAAATTATGCGTACTGGAAAGTACGGATGAAAGCCTTTTTAATTTCCATCGACAAACGGGTGTGGCAATCAATTGAATTAGGATGGACTAATCCAACTGAAATTATTGGTGATGTTCGCACCATCAAACCTAGGTCGAAATGGACCAAGGAAGAGATTGATATATCTTCTTACAATGCCAAGGGAATTAATGCTTTATTTAATTCCTTATCACAAACAGAGTTCTCTCGCGTCTCGGCATGTGAGACTGCGAAAGAAATCTTGGATGTTCTTCAAGTTACGCATGAGGGAACTAACCTTGTGAAGATTCAGAAACTGCAAATGCTTACGAGCAAGTTTGACTCTATTTTCATGGCAGAAAATGAATCGTTCACAGACTATTACACACGATTGCAAGACATCGTAAACTCATGTGCTAACTTGGGAGAGAAGATTCCAGAATTTAAAATTGTAAGAAAAATATTAAGAACTCTTCCTGAAAGATTTCGTTCCAAGGTTACACCCATTGAAACTATTAAACACCCGGACGAAATCCGTGTAGAAGAATTAGTTGGTTCTTTACAAACATATGAAATGACATTTCCTACTAACCATTCTTCGGGAAAGGCATCCTCTTCTAAGTCTTTAGGTTGTGCGTTGAAAACAACAAAAGAAGAAGACGCGGATTCATCCTCCTCAGGCGATGACGAGAACCTATCTATGGAGGACTTTGAGAAGAAGCTCGCTCTCTTGACAAGGAAGTTTCGCCGAAATTTTCGAAGGGGTAATTCAAGCAAAACTCCATCCTTCGGAAAGTGGAAGAAAGGCAAGGGTTCTTCAAGTTACAAGTCAAGAAAGCAAGAGGGTTTTTCTAAGGATAAGAAAAGCATAGAAGGACAAGTCCAATGCTTCAAGTGCCGAGGATACGGCCATATCTCAACGGAATGTCCAAATAAGAATCCGTCCAAGAAGAAGGCGATGGAAGCCGTCACTTGGGATGACACCTCATCGTCAAATGAGTCATCGTCAAGTGATGAAGAAGACAACGCAACAGCGTTCCACGCGTCCATATCTTCACCCTTCATGTGCTTAATGGCAAGTACATCCGAGTCATTGTCCAACTCCACTGTTGAAAAGAATGCAACGGACAATGAATCGGATGATTCGGAAGGTGAAGATTTTGCTCTAGCCTATCACAGACTTTTGAGGGATTCAAAGAAACTGGCTAAGCAAAACAAGGGGTTGAGAGGGAGATTGCAGGATCTCGAAGAAGAAGTAAAAAGGGTAACTTCTCTCTCGACCGATCTTGAAGTGGAAAGGGATAATCTGATAAAAGCAAATGTTTCCCTTCAAGAGTCCAATGAGCAATTCGAGAAGAATTATATAGATATGGTGAACAAAGCGAATTACTTCTTGAAGCTCAACGGCGAGGCTCGACAGGAAAAATTGGAAATGACAGAGACCATTCTCCAACTCAAGGATGACTTACAGCGATTTTCATCAGGAAGGAGTAAGTTGGATAAGCTTCTTGGTCTTGGTCAATCAAACAAGTTCGGCATCGGATACAATCGAACTGAAGACAATTTTAGTTCGGTTAGGACAGTTTTTGTGCCTCAGTCGGTATCTCCTCCTCCGACACCGGAATTCACGACAAGCAACGACAACAAGCCTACTTCACCCTCCTCGGAATCGTCAAGCACTAAGGTATGTTTTCGTTGTAATTTTGCAGGGCACATAAGGAGAAATTGCAAGATGGGAGCCAAACGGTCAACTCAAGCACTTCTTGCAACGACTACCAAAAGGGTGATTCCTCGGAAATCAAATGCAAATTCTTTGAAGGAAAATTGCCTCGGTAGTTCATCAAACAAGACGACGACGTCAAGGAAAAGCGACGGATCAAACAAGACGCTTTCACCAAAGGTATCAACCTCACAATCATTTCCGACGTACACCAAAACTCGAAAGGTTTGGGTACGCAAAGGTGAAGTTTTCCCTTGTCTTGTTACAAATATTTCCTTGCATGCATATGATAATTCGTCTTGGTATCTGGATAGCGGTTGTTCCCGTCACATGACCGGTGACAAAAACTGCTTTCAAAATTTTGAGAAAATCTCCGGAGGACTTGTGGTTTTCGGAGACTGTCAGTCTTCCAAAATTGTTGGAAAAGGAACAGTAGCTATTCCAGATGGCCCAATTCTGAATAATGTGTTATTTGTTGATGGGCTTAAGACTCACCTCATTAGTATCAGTCAACTTTGTGACAATGGTTTTTTTGTTAATTTTTCATCTGTTGAATGCATTGTAACTGATAAGGATCATGTTTTCTTTTTAAAAGGGGTTAGATCTGAAAACAATTGTTATGTTGTTCCCAATAAAATTTTTGAAAATTGTAACTTAGCCTCTTTGAATAATGAAACACTTTGGCATGAAAGGCTAGGACACATAAATTTTAAGGAACTTGCTAGAATTTCAAACAAAGACGTGGTCAAGGGGGTTCCTAAACTTTCACTTAATCAAAACATTGTGTGTGGTGGTTGTCAAAAGGGAAAACAATCTAGGACTGCACACAAGAGCTTGAATCACGTCGGTACCAAACGGCCTTTGGAATTATTGCATATGGATCTTATGGGGCCGACATGTCAACCATCCTTGGGAGGTAAATGGTATATTTTTTTATTGGTTGATGATTTCTCTAGGTATTCTTGGGTAGCATTTTTGAAAGAGAAAGCTGATACTTTTGATTCTTTTCATTAGATTTGCCTTCGTATTATGATTGAAAAGAATGAAAAGATCATTCATGTTAGAAGTGATAGAGGTGGAGAATTCATAAATTCTAAATTCATTGATTTTTGCACTTCCAACGGCATTAAGCATGAATTCTCAGCACCCTATACACCTCAACAGAATGGTGTTGTCGAGCGCAAAAACCGGGTTGTTCAAGAGATGGCACGTGTTATGCTTCATAGCCGGAATTTACCGCTATATTTTTGGGCTGAAGCTGTGAACACTGCAATCTATGTTATTAATTGAGTTTATTTGCGCCCGGGAACGTTAAATACACCATATGAACTATGGTGTTGTAGAAAACCCAACATCAAATATTTTCGCATCTTTGGGAGTCGATGTTACATTTTACGTGACCGCGAAAATCTTGGAAAATTTGACTCTCGAAGTGACGAAGGGATTTTCTTGGGTTATTCTACAAAAAGTAGAGCATATCGGGTATTTAACTTGGAATCTAAGACAATCGTAGAATCTATAAATGTTAAAGTAGATGAAGCTTTCCACTTTGCATCTGATAAATCTACCCCTGATATCTCTCTTGATGATGATACTCCTGTAAGTGCATCTTCTCATGATAATACTTCCAATATTAATAATGCATCTAATGGTTCTTCAAGTTTATCTGATGTGCAGGAATCATCTCATGTACCTCCGAGTACACCATTACAACAAACGTTACGCATCTCCAAGGATCATCCTGAATCAAACATCATTGGAGACCCACAAGAAGGAGTCAAAACTCGGAGACAGTTGGTTTGTGGATTCGCTTGTTACGTTTCCATGATCGAACCAAAGAATATCGATGAAGCTCTTCAGGATGACTACTGGATTGAAGCAATGTAGGAAGAGCTCCATCAGTTTGAACGCAACAAAGTCTGGGAATTAACGACGCCTCCGAAGCAACACAATGTGATTGGTACTAAATGGATTTTCAAGAACAAGAAAAATGAGGATGGTACCATCATCAGGAACAAAGCACGTTTAGTTGCTCAAGGCTACTCTCAAATAGAAGGTATAGACTTTGATGAAACGTTCGCCCCTGTAGCTAGACTCGAGTCCATTCGTATCTTATTCGCTATTGCTTGTCACTTTAAAATAAAACTCTTTCAAATGGACGTTAAGAGCGCGTTTTTAAATGGGTTTTTAAATGAGGAAGTTTATGTGGCTCAACCGAAAGGTTTTGTAGACTGTAAACTACCTAACCATGTTTTTCGTTTGAAAAAGGCTCTTTACGGTTTAAAACTAGCACCGCGAGCTTGGTACGAAAGGTTGACAAAGCACCTTTTGGAAAAGGGCTATACTCGAGGGGGAGCAGATCGGACTCTCTTTGTGAAGCATTACCAAAATAACTTCATTGTTGCACAAATCTATGTCGATGACATTGTGTTTGGAGCAACAAAGGATAATGATGCTTCTAAATTCGCAGAAACCATGGAAAGCGAATTTGAGATGTCTATGATGGGGGAACTGACATACTTTCTTGGATTGCAAGTGAAACAAAATGGTGAAGGCATCCATCTGTGTCAATCCAAGTATGCAAAGGAGTTGGAAAAGAAATTCGAATTAGAAGATTCTAAAGATTTTCCTACTCCTATGAGAACTAGCAATAAGGGATTAGGAAGTGAATCTCTTAGTGAGAATGTAGACGAGAAACTTTATCGCAGCATGATTGGAAGTCTACTTTACCTCACAGCTAGTCGCCCGGAATTATTGCATATGGATCTTATGGGGCCGACACGTCAACCATCCTTGGGAGGTAAATGGTATATTTTCTTATTGGTTGATGATTTCTCTCGGTATTCTTGGGTAGCATTTTTAAAAGAGAAAGCTGATACTTTTGATTCTTTTCACGAGATTTGCCTTCGTATTATGATTGAAAAGAATGAAAAGATCATTCGTGTTAGAAGTGATAGAGGTGGAGAATTCATAAATTCTAAATTTATTGATTTTTGCACTTCCAACGGCATTAAGCATGAATTCTCAGCACCCTATACACCTCAACAGAATGGTGTTGTCGAGCGCAAAAATAGGGTTGTTCAAGAGATGGCACGTGTTATGCTTCACAGCCGGAATTTACCGCTACATTTTTGGGCTGAAGCTGTGAACACTGCAATCTATGTTATTAATCGAGTTTATTTGCGCCCGGGAACGTTAAATACACCATATGAACTATGGTGTTGTAGAAAACCCAACATCAAATATTTCGTATCTTCGGGAGTCGGTGTTACATTTACGTGACCGTGAAAATCTTGGAAAGTTTGACTCTCGAAGTGACGAAGGGATTTTCTTGGGGTATTCTACAAATAGTAGAGCATATCGGGTATTTAACTTGGAATCTAAAACGATCGTAGAATCTATAAATGTTAAAGTAGATGAAGCTTTCCACTTTGCATCTGATAAATCTACCCCTGATATCTCTCTTGATGATGATACTCCTGTAAGTGCATCTTCTCATGATAATACTTCCAATATTAATGATGCACCTAATGGTTCTTCAAGTTTATCTGATGTGCAGGAATCATCTCATGTACCTCCGAGTACTCCATTACAACAAACGTTACGCATCTCCAAGGATCATCCTGAATCAAACATCATTAGAGACCCACAAGAAGGAGTCAAAACTCGGAGACAGTTGGTTTGTGGATTCGCCTGTTACGTTTCCATGATCGAACCAAAGAATGTCGATGAAGCTCTTCAGGATGACTACTGGATTGAAGCAATGTAGGAAGAGCTCCATCAGTTTGAACGCAACAAAGTCTGGGAATTAACGACGCCTCCGAAGCAACACAATGTGATCGGTACTAAATGGATTTTCAAGAACAAGAAAAATGAGGATGGTACCATCATCAGGAACAAAGCACGTTTAGTTGCTCATGGCTACTCTCAAATAGAAGGTATAGACTTTGATGAAACGTTCGCCCCTGTAGCTAGACTCGAGTCCATTCGTATCTTATTCGCTATTGCTTGTCACTTTAAAATAAAACTCTTTCAAATGGACGTTAAGAGCGCGTTTTTAAATGGGTTTTTAAATGAGGAAGTTTATGTGGCTCAACCGAAAGGTTTTGTAGATTGTAAACTACCTAACCATGTTTTTCGTTTGAAAAAGGCTCTTTACGGTTTAAAACAAGCACCGCGAGCGTGGTACGAAAGGTTGACAAAGCACCTTTTGGAAAAGGGCTATACTCGAGGGGGAGCAGATCGGACTCTCTTTGTGAAGCATTATCAAAATAACTTCATTGTTGCACAAATCTATGTCGATGACATTGTGTTTGGAGCAACAAAGGATAATGATGCTTCTAAATTCGCAGAAACCATGGAAAGCGAATTTGAGATGTCTATGATGGGGGAACTGACATACTTTCTTGGATTGCAAGTGAAACAAAATGGTGAATGTTGGGTTATATGTAATAAGGATCTAAATAGGGGAAAAAACACCTAGAGGGGGGTGAATAGGTGTAAACGTATAAACACTCAAAAATCGTTGCGATAAAAACCCAATGCGGAAATAAAAAATAATGCGCAAGATTTTTACGTGGAAAACTCCATCACCGGAGTAAAAAACCACGGGACCGATAACACGGCAGAAATCCACTAGAATTAAAACACGTACAAGGTGATTTACCGTACACAATTACGACTCAACCTTTTCCATACGCTCCTAGAGGATCTTCTCCGCTCGCTCCGCGACGCTTCTCGAATCCACGATCTGCGCCCAACGCCGAATCCACGGCGTCCAACGTCGAATCCACGACGTCCGACCGAATCCACGGTCTTCACCTAATAGCACCCTTCGAATCCACGAACGTGCCTCGCTCCGAATCCACGAGAGCGGTTGAACCTTGAATCCACAAGGACAAGCGAATCCACGCGCCGATTTTTGGGGTAAATCGTTGTTTTTGGGTGGTGATGATCCGCCGAATACTTAGATCAAAGATAGATCGGAAATACCATCTAAGTATTCATTAGTTTGATTCAACTCAAGATGTGAGTATGAAAACCTAGAATCAAACTAATCAATATAGATGAAGAAACATAGAGTATTCTCTAATGATTTCCTTTCTTCTCTATATGTGGATCTAGAGCCGTATAAGATGATACAGGAAAAATGACGGCTATTTGGATTTTCGGCCCCCATGAAAAAGAGTCATAGGGTCTATTTATAGGTTAGAAACCCTAGGAAGGAGATAAGAATCAAAAACCTAACATTTTTGGAGATTTTACGGACGGCGATCCGGATCGGATTAGCTGTGATCCGGATCGTCGTGACGAGTCAGGTAATTCCAGAAAAACGAAGGTTCGGGATCCGGATCGAAGTGCTTGATCCGGATCGTTCATACAGTTCACCAAACATCAACGTTCAGGATCCGGATTGCGAAGCCTGATCCGGATCGTTCAAGGAAGATGGTAAACTCAGTGTTCGGGATCCGGATCAAGAGAGGCTACGATCCGGATTGAACTGGTGTATGAACGAACCACCTTCGGGATCCGGATCGAACAACCTGATCCGGATCCTGAACATGTCCCAAGTCCAGTTTTTGATTTTTATGCAATGAAAGATTCTTCCAAGTGTTTCTACACTACAAGAAGTATTCGGATCACACAAAATCTTAGGTTAAACATACCTGATCCTTTTGAATTCTTCTTTCTTGAGATTGAGTTAAATGATCCAACTTTCTTCACCTTCAATCTTCAAGACTTGAGACTTTCACGAAACTACGCCAACTCAAATTCCGTAACAATCTCCCCCTTTGGCGGTTTCGTGACAAAACACAGATCCACTAAAGAAAATTCAAAAGATATTTTTGTTGCTATCACCATACAACAAAAATTTACAATGGAGATCCAAAAATTTAAAAACATGAGATAAACTCCTAAAACAGACTCTAGACTTAGACATCTGTACTCTCTGCACAAAGAAATCATTCTTGACAAAAAGAGATCGTTAGATACCTCAAGAATATTTAGCATACAAAACCTAGTACAAAGATAGAGTTTATCTGATCATCATGACATTTGAGAATTCAGATATGTAAGAGAATCATAGTCAAAAACCAACATATCTTCTATGCAATTAAAAACCAAATGTCACAAAATGTTAGTCCAACATCAACTTGTTAGTCATATTACATGCCCAAATAGTTAGTCGAATAGTTAGTCGAGACATGCAAACAATCACAAGATAAAAACCAAAGTTGAAGTTGAAGTGATACTCACCTTGATGTATACAAAATCTTCATCAGCAAGATTTTCACAATCATTGTTCAAGTTCCCTTGATGTTCACTTACCTTGATGTTCATTCACATCATCATTGTACCTTGATGCAGTCATCATTGTTCATCATTGATGTATACAAGATCACAATTTTCACAATATCATTGTTCAAGTTCTCTAAACTCTCGTTCAAGTTCTCAAAACTCTCTCCCCCTTTTTGTCACAAACAAAGCCAAAGATTACAGAAGTGGAGAGAATGGTTAACAGTTCAAGTTGGAGAACTAAGGACTCAAATTAAAACTTAAAAAAAAAAAACTGCGCAAAAGAAGGATTTAAACATATGCATGATAAACAGAAATTGGAAGGATACGGATTATTCAGACTCGTCTGAACTGATACATCCGAGGATTTGGAATATCTTCTTTAATCGCTTGTTCATTGATGATTGATTCTTATTTACCTTCTTTATTTCTTCCTTTACCTCAATTAGTTCATTTGATATACGTTCTTGCTCGTTGGAGAGCCTTTGCTGTTCTTTATAGATTGAGGTAACAGATGCATCATCATCAGAAGTTGATTGCGGTGCTTGTTGTGCCGGAGGTGCTGGTTGTGATGGTGGTGCTGGTTGGACTGGAGGAGCTGCTGCCGGTGCAGAGGTTGTTGCTTGTTGCTCGTTGCCGGTGAAGAGGTATGAAAGGTTCATCTGGCTTCGTCGAAAGAGACTTTACAATTGTTGTGTCATTGATCGTTCCTAGACTGTGCAGATAGGAACTCGCATTTGTGTCAGCTTTAAATTTGCGAAGAATGCGCATGATGATCATTGGATAAGGTAGTCTCTCTGACGGATGAGCTTGCTCCACATATCGTGCCATCCTTGACCAGATGACGTAGGGAATGTTTAAGTTAGCTCCCATTGCTGCTGTGGGGTTTCCAAGTAGATAAAGGAATATCATTCTTTCCCACCGAAGAACCTTTGTGTTCATGTTTGGAATAACATTGTAACAAACAATAAGGTTTAAGATGCGGTACTCTGGTCGTAGTTCTTTCGAGAAAACGGAGTTTCCTGTCGACCGAGTATTTGGAACACAGATTCCATCAACTACCACTCTCCAGGAGTAGGTGTTGAAGACTTGATTCTTCAGGTAATGAGTGCCATCGGCTCGGGCGTCCATCCCTAGTACTTCACCAATTAGCTGAGGCGTTACTTTGATTCTGACATTCTTGACTAATGTTTGAAAATCCCGACGCCCGCTTTCCTGATCAACTAGATAGCAGGCATTCTGATAAAACATCCTCACTGAGTGAAGACAATACCCAGTGGTCTCCGGGAAATCGCAAATGGAAGCAAAACCTATCTGGTCAAACAAAGTCCCAAACGTCTGAGAACGCTGCTTTAAGGCTTTTACATCAACATGCCTTTCTCCAATGCATTCTCTGTTTTCAAAATCCTTTATTCTAGCCGAGCTGACAAAGTCTTGTGGAGGTGCTTGCCTATCAGCTGGTTGCTCAATGGAGATTCCTTGTGCACTCCCTCTTTTGCGAGCAACACTTTTTCTTCTTGTCTTCCCAGAAGTTTCTTCCATTGGAGCTTTGCCTTTCTCAGCAGCAGTGGGCGGAGCCTTCGATGTTTCTGCAGGTGCTTTTCCCTTTGAAGCAGTCGGAACAGTCATTGCTTCAACTTGCAGTTCATCCCAATTAATTGATTCCGTTTCAGATTCTGTATCGGAATCATCTTTAGCTTTCTTCGCTTTCTTAGCCTTCTTAGCCCTCTTGGGCTTGACAGTGTCTCTCGTATGTACCATAGCCGCAAGTAGGAAAACAATCCAAGTGATCACCATTTTGATTACTAGTGAAAAATGTATCCTGTGAAGACCAACTCAAGAACACATGAAAAATGTTAATTTTCAAAGATTTGAAAAATTGTACCCAAACAATCATAATCATGTAGAGAGACTAAGAATCAAATTAGTTTTGCAAAAGGACTTTTAAGAATAGATCAATTGCATGATTTTCGAAAATCCTTATTATATGCCCTAAAACCGAAATTTTAGAAATCGAAGCCTAAAAATCCGTTAATCAGGAGAATACCTAGCATATAATCAAAACTAATCTACCCAGAGTTCTTATTTCAAAAGAAATTTGATCAAAAACCATCCACAAACAAAGTTGATCCAAGAAATTCATGACGTTTGAGGAAGAGGAGAGAAAAAACGGTGAAAAACCGAGATTTTGATCAATAAAACTTACTTGGAGTTGAAGAACTTGAGTTTGAAAGCTTCCAGGAAGGATGAAATCTAGAGAGAGAGGCTCTGGAAACTTTGGAACAAAAGATTGGAGTAAAAGAAATCAAAACCCTTTTGTTCTTTATAAAACCTAGCCGCGATCCGGATCAGTTCATAACTGCGATCCGGATCGGCTACCCGCAGTGAGAAACTGCGTTCGGGATCCGGATCGGCAGATACAATCCGGATCGTCAGCCCGCAGAAGAATTCCTGCGTTCGGGATCCGGATTATCTAGCCCGATCCGGATCGGCTCCAACTTTTTCTTTAGAAAATTTCAGAGAAATTCAAGAAAAACCAGAAAAAGATTGTAAGCACAAATGTGTATCAACTTTAAACAAAAATCATCGTTTCATACAACAAGAATTAGATTATGCCGAATCTATCAATAATATCCAAAAATGAAACGAAAATTTACAGAAATTAAATCCCTTAAAGTTGAACACCTTCAATTACATCTAACTTGATCTTATGAGTAATGCCTTTATCAAATCATCAATTCAGTAAAGAAAATGAAATTCAAAGATCAATAGATGTTTGAAATCCCAAATATAATAGATAATGTATCTAGACAACCTGTTGAAGAGAGTGGCTCTTTGAGCATCTTTCTTTAAAAAACCCACCTTATACCAACCTTGAAATTTGACGGAGTCAAGTATTTCAACATGCATTTTACTTAATCAAAAATTTGAACAACCATGCTTGGTATACATGTGGTAGCTGCACACAGTACTCGGACGACCGAGGTGGTAGCTCTTTCCCTCCATGTGGTGGTAGTTTTCACACTCCTCATTGGGATGTAACTCTTTGCACATCTTTTGAGCATTTTACTTTTTCTATGACTCCCCCTCAATTGGCTATCAATTATTTAAGATATAAAGTATTCAACCAAATATTGATCTCGATTTCATACTCGACTAAGCAGTCAAATAAGATAATGACTATACCAAGAGATCATAGAGAGAGAGAAATTGACTTTGATCACTTAGAAGATGATTAATTAACATAAATGATCATTGCAACAGTGAAATATTATGATGGCAAAAGCATAATAATTTCTAAATGTGCGAAAAGATGCAATTAAAGTCAATTATGATCTATGCTCAATTAATGTCCTATGTACAAACATAGATAATGAACAAAACAAAAACAAATACAAAACCTATCCTAAGCAAAGGTTTCAAAAAGAAGTTTATTTCAAGGAAAGCATTCCAATTGCTTTTCATAAATGAATAAAACGTTTTTGATCCAAGGTTTTGTTAGAATGTCAGCTAATTGATCCTCAGTTGAAATATATGAAAGTTGAAGAGTATTTGATTCAACTAGCTCTCTAAGAAAATGATATCTAAGTTCAATATGTTTTGTTCTAGAGTGCAACACAGGGTTTTTAGAAATGTTAATTGCACTTGTGTTGTCACAAAGAATTGTTACCGAAGATGCTGAAATGCGGAAGTCGCTCAATACGCTTTTCATCCAATGAGTTGAGTTGAGCAAATTCCAGCTGAAATGTATTCCGCTTCGGCAGTCGAGAGTGCTATGCAGTTCTGCTTTTTACTGTGCCATGCAACAAGGCAATGGCCAAGATAGAAGCATGCACCACTCGTGCTTTTCCGATCATCCGCTGATCCTGCCCAATCGGCATCTGAGTATCCAACAATATCCAAACTTGTTCCCATAGGATACCAAATTCCGAAATTAATTGATCCTTTGATATACCGGATGATCCTTTTCACCGCTTTCAGGTGAACCTCCTTTGGTGCTGATTGATATCTCGCGCAAATCCCAACACCAAAAGATATATCCGGGCGACTAGCCGTGAGGTAAAGTAGACTTCCAATCATACTTCGATACAGTTCTCGTCTACATTCTCACTATGTGATTCACTTCCAAGTCCCTTGTGGCAAGTTCCCATTGGAGTCGGAAAATCTTTACAATTTTCAAGATCAAACTTTTTGACCAACTCCATTGCATACTTGGATTGACTCAAGTGAATACCTTCATCATTTTGTTTAATTTGCAATCCAAGGAAATAAGTCAATTCGCCCATCATGGACATCTCAAATTCGCTTTCCATGGTCTCCGCGAATTTAGAAGCATCATTATCTCTTGTTGCGCCAAATACAATGTCATCGACATAGATTTGTGCTACAATGAAATTGCTTTGATAATGCTTCACAAAGAGAGTCCTATCAGCTCCCCCTCGAGTATAGCCCTTCTCCAAAAGGTGCTTTGTTAACCTTTCGTACCATGCTCGCGGTGCTTGTTTCAGACCGTAAAGAGCCTTTTTCAAACGAAAAACATGGTTAGGTTGTTTATGATCTACAAAACCTTTCGGTTGAGCCACATAAACTTCCTCATTTAAAAACCCATTTAGAAATGCGCTCTTAACGTCCATTTGAAATAATTTGATTTTAAAACGACAAGCAATAGCAAATAGTATACGAATGGACTCGAGTCTAGCTACAGGGGCGAATGTTTCATCAAAGTCTATACCTTCTTCTTGAGAATAGCCTTGAGCAACTAATCGTGCCTTGTTCCTGATGATAGTACCATCCTCATTTTTCTTGTTCTTGAAGATCCATTGGTACCTATCACATTGTGTTGCTTTGGAGGCTTCGTTATTCTCAGACTTTGTTTCGCTCAAATTGATGGAGCTCTTCCTGCATTGCTTTAATCCAGTAGTCATCCTGAAGAGCTTCATCTATGTTCTTTGGTTCGATTAAAGATACGTAGCAAGCGAATCCACAAACCAACTGCCTCCGAGTTCTGATTCCTTCTTGTGGATCTCCAATAATATTCGATTCCGGATGATCCTTGGAGATTCGTAATGTTTGTTGAAACGGAGTACTCGGAGATACATGAGATGATTCCTGCACATCAGATAAACTTGAAGACCATTAGATGCATCATTAATATCGGAAGTATTATTATTAGAAGATGCATTAGCGGGAGAATCGTCATCTAGAGAGATATCGAGGGTAGATTTTCCAGATCCAAAGTGAAAAGCTTCATCTACTTTAACATTTATAGATTCTACGATCGTCTTAGATTCAATGTTAAATACTCGATATGCTCTGCTATTCGTAGAATAACCCAAAAAAGATCCCTTCATCACTTCGAGAGTCGAACTTTCCAAGATTTCACGGTCACGTAAAATGTAACATCGACTCCCGAAGACACGAAAATATTTGATGTTGGGTTTTCTACTAAACCACAGCTCATATGGTGTATTTAAAGTTCCTGGGCGCAAGTAAACCTCTATTAATGACATAGACAGCGGTGTTCACGGCTTCAGCCCAAAAATGTAGCGGTAAATTCCGGCTATGAAGCATCACACGCGCCATCTCTTGAACAACCCTGTTCTTGCGCTCAACAACACCATTCTGCTGAGGTGTATAGGGTGCCGAGAATTCATGTTTAATGCCATTTGAAGTGCAAAAATCAATGAATTTTGAATTTATGAATTCTCCACCTCTATCACTTCTAACACGAATAATCTTTTCATTCTTTCAATCATAATACTATGGCAAATCTCATGAAAGAGTCAAACGTATCAGCTTTCTCTTTTAAAAATGCTACCCAAGAAAACCGAGAGAAATCATCAACCAATAAAAAAATGTACCATTTACCTCCCAAAGATGGTTGACGGGTCGGCCCCATTAAGTCCATGTGCAAAAGTTCCAAGGGCCGTTTTGTACCAACGTGGTTCAAGTTCTTGTGTGCAGTCCTAGACTGTTTTCCCCTTTGGCAACCACCACACACAACGTTTTTTTAAATAAAAAGCTTTGGAACCCCCTTGACCACGTCCTTGTTTGAAATTCTAGTAAGTTCCTTAAAATTTAAGTGACCTAGCCTTTCATGCCAAAGAGTTTCATTATTCAAAGCGGCTAAGTTACAATTTTCAGAAAATTTATTAGGAACAACATAACATTGTTTTCAGATCTAACCCCTTTTAAAAAGAAGACATGGTCCTTATCAGTTACAACGCATTCAACAGATGAAAAGTTAACTGAGAAACCATTGTCGCAAAGTTGACTTATGCTTATGAGGTTAGTCTTAAGGCCGTCAACAAATAAGACGTTTTTCAAAATCGGGCCATCTGGAATAGCTACCGTCCCTTTTCCAACAATTTTGGAATATCGACCAGTCTCCGAAAACTACGTGTCCTCCGGAGATTTTCTCAAGATTTTGAAACTATTTTTGTCACCGGGTCATGTGACGGGAACACCCGCTATCCAGATACCAAGACGAAACTATCATATGTATGCAAGGAAACATTGGAAACAAGACAAGGGAAAATTTCACCTTTGCGCACCCAAACCCTTTTGGAGTGCGTCGGTAATGGTCGGGAAGTTATATGCCTAGGTGAAGGCGTCTTGTTATAGCGATTGTTGTTCCTTGATGAAATCGTCTTGCGCGATGAACTACCAAGTCTCTTTTCATTTGAAAAGTTTTGCTTTGATTTTCGGGGAGGAGCCTTTTTGGTAGTTGTTGCAAGAGGTCCTTGAGATGAGCGTTCGACTCCCGTCTTGCAATATCTTCTTATGTGCCCTGAAACACCACAACGAAAACATACCTTAGATCTTGACGATCCCAAAGAGGATGAAGTAGGTTTGTTGTCGTTGTTTGTCTTGAATTCCGGTGTCGGAGGAGGAGATACCGACTGAGGCACAAAACTGTCTCACTCGAACTTGGACTGTTTCCAGTTTGAGTGTATCCGAGGTCGAAACCGATTTGATTGACCAAGACCAAGAAGTCTATCCAACTTACTCCTTCCTGAAGAGAATCGCTGTAAGTCATTCTTGAGTGGAAAATGGTCTTTGTCATTTTCCAGGTTGTCCTGTCGAGGCCTCGTTGTAGAGCTTTGAGAAGTGATTCGCGTTAACCACCAGATTGTATGTTCCTTCTCAAGTTTCTCATTGGACTCTTGAAGGGAAACATTTGCCTTTATCAGGTTTTCCCTTTCCCAGCTTCAAGAGCCGTTGAGAGAGAAGTCGCTCTTTTTGCTTCTTCTTTGAGATCATGCACTCTCCCTCTCAAACTCTTGTTTTGCTTAGCCACTTTCTTTGAGTCCCTCAAAAGTCTGTGGTAGGCTAGAGCAAAATCTTCACCTTCCGAATCATCCGATTCGTTGTCCGTTGCATTCTTTTCAACAGTGGAGTTGGACAACGACTCGGATGTACTTGCCATAAAGCACATGAAGGGTGAAGATACGGACGCGTGGAATGCGGTGGAGCTCTTTTTCTTCATCACTCGAAGACGACTCATTTGACGTTGAGTTGTCATCCCAAGTGACGACTTGCATCGCCTTCTTCTTTGCCGGATACTTGTTAGGACACTCCGTTGCAATGTGGCCGTAGCCTCGACATTTGAAGCATTGTAGTTGTCCTTCTGAACTTTTCTTATCCTTTGAGAAGTTCTCTTGCTTTCTTGACTTGTAACTTGAAGTACCCTTGCCTTTGTTCGACTTTCCGAAGGATGGAGATTTGCTTGAATTACCCCTTCGAAAGTTGCGGCGAAACTTCCTTGTCAAGAGAGCGAGCTGCTTCTCAAATTCCTCCATAGAAAGGTTCTCGTCATCGTCTGAGGAGGATGTATCCGCGTCTTCTTCCTTAGTTGTTTTCAACGCATAACCTGAAGACTTAGAAGTGGATGCCTTTCCAGAAGAATTGTTAGTAGTAAATGTCATTTCATAAGTTTGTAATGAACCAACTAATTCTTCTACACGTATTTCGTCCGGGTGTTTAATAGTTTCAATGGCAGTAACCTTTGGGCGAAATCGTTCAGGAAGAGTTCTTAAGATCTTTCTTACAATCTTAAATTCTGGAATCTTCTCTCCCAGATTAGCACATGAGTTTACGATGTCTTGCAATCGTGTATAGTAGTCCGTGAAAGATTCATTTTCTGCCATTAAGATAGAGTCAAACTTGCTCGTAAGCATTTGCAGTTTCTGAATCTTCACGAGGTTAGTTCCCTCATGTGTAACCTGAAGAACATCCCAGATTTCTTTCGCAGTCTCACATGCCGAGACGCGAGAGAATTCAGTTTGAGATAAGGCATTAAAAATAGCATTAATTCCCTTGCCATTGTAAGAAGATGAATCTAACTCTTCCTTGGTCCATTTCGACCTAGGTTTTAAGGTGCGAACATCACCAATAAATTCAGTTGGATTAGACCATCCTAATTCAATTGATTGCCACACCCGTTCGTCGATGGAAATTAAAAAGGCTTTCATCCGTACTTTCCAGTACGCATAATTTGTTCCATCGAAGAACGGGGGTCGGTTGATGTTTCCACCTTCAACCATTGTTTACAACCCTATTCCCGCTCTGATACCACTTGTTGGGTTATATGTAATAAGGATCTAAATAGGGGAAAAAACACCTAGAGGGGGGTGAATAGGTGTAAACGTATAAACACTCAAAAATCGTTGCGATAAAAACCCAATGCGGAAATAAAAATAATACGCAAGATTTTTACGTGGAAAACTCCATCACCGGAGTAAAAAACCACGGGACCGATAACACGGCAGAAATCCACTAGAATTAAAACACGTACAAGGTGATTTACCGTACACACTTACGACTCAACCTTTTCCATACGCTCCTAGAGGATCTTCTCCGCTCGCTCCACGACGCTTCTCGAATCCACGATCTGCGCCCAACGCCGAATCCACGGCGTCCAACGTCGAATCCACGACGTCCGACCGAATCCACGGTCTTCACCCAATAGCACCCTTCGAATCCACGAACGTGCCTCGCTCCGAATCCACGAGAGCGGTTGAACCTTGAATCCACAAGGACACGCGAATCCACGCGCCGATTTTTGGGGTAAATCGTTGTTTTTGGGTGGTGATGATCCGCCGAATACTTAGATCAAAGATAGATCGGAAATACCATCTAAGTATTCATTAGTTTGATTCAACTCAAGATGTGAGTATGAAAACCTAGAATCAAACTAATCAATATAGATGAAGAAACATAGAGTATTCTCTAATGATTTCCTTTCTTCTCTATGTGGATCTAGAGCCGTATAAGATGATATATGAAAATGACGGCTATGGATTTTGGACCCTAGAAAAAGAGTCATAGGGTCTATTTATAGGTTAGAAACCCTAGGAAGGAGATAAGAATCAAAAACCTAACATTTCTGGAATTTTACGGACGGCGATCCGGATCGGATAGCTGTGATCCGGATCGTCGTAACGAGTCAGCCAATTCCAGAAAAACGAAGGTTCGGGATCCGGATCGAAGTGCTTGATCCGGATCGTTCATACAGTTCACCAAACATCAACGTTCGGGATCCGGATTGCGAAGCCTGATCCGGATCGTTCAAGGAAGATGGTAAACTCAGTGTTCGGGATCCGGATCAAGAGAGGCTACGATCCGGATTGAACTGGTGTATGAACGAACCACCTTCGGGATCCGGATCGAACAACCTGATCCGGATCCTGAACATGTCCAAGTCCAGTTTTGATTTTTAGCAATGCAATGAAAGATTCTTCCAAGTGTTTCTACACTACAAGAAGTATTCGGATCACACAAAATCTTTAGTTAAACATACCTGATCCTTTTGAATTCTTCTTTCTTGAGATTGAGTTAAATGATCCAACTTTCTTCACCTTCAATCTTCAAGACTTGAGACTTTCACGAAACTACGCCAACTCAAATTCCGTAACA
>CM055068.1:22356364-22391457 GCA_029204045.2 Tillandsia leiboldiana
ACCCAAACAGTTGGGCGTCCTATGCCCCTACGCTAACTTGCACAATCCAGAATGTTAAGCAACTTGCTTAAACACGCGCATGACTCCTGTACACCTCTCCCAACTGGGTTGTGGCACCAAAAAATAACTGTCCACCAACTCTGGTGATCAACTCGCAAAGACTACGGTGGCAACCCTTGCCATTACACCGATTCATCAGAACGGCGCCACAAAACTCTCGCTCTTTCGAGAGGTTCCCGCATCCTGAAGCCTACTCTGGGCCTCACCAACTCTACTATGCGGCAACACAGCCACAGTTGTCGCGCCACACGGTTACTACCATCATCAGGGGCAAATTCACGCCGCCAGGCTCGTAAATCTTTCTTGCCTAACCCTCAGGGCACTGCAACTTGGCTCTCGCGACATAGCGATCACCATTTACCTCGCGAGTCGGTCTCTCACTGGACCTTACTAACCACACTTTGTCAGCAACCTAGCTGACACAAGCTTATAACACCCCTTTGCTAAAGGTGCGGGGTGCGCCGACAAAAGCTCGGCGGCCACTGCCACTCTCTACTGTCGCCCCTACAGGCGGCGACGCCGTATACTCATTCGTTGTTTGTGCAGCCTCAGCTTGCTGCGCTATCAGCCACTGGAGCCTATCTATCTGCTCCGACTGTCACATTGACGCCACCTTTAGGCGTCGGAGTCCACCTCTCAGCCGGCGGAAAATTTCCGCCTATCGGCGGGAAGGTTTATCTGCTGCTGGACCACACCAATAAGTGCGGTCGCCCTCTATCGCAGCTCGTGTACCTTGTTCGACCCAGAGCCCCCTCGAGGCTCGAGCCGAGACAAGCGCGTCTCCATATGTGGTGTCATTGCTAATATGCACACCACAACGAACGATTAGCCCAAATTCAGCCATTTGAGCAATGCGCAATCTAAATACCGTCGAAAAGGCTCGTCGACTCAATCATGCGAAAGTATAAGAGGGTACTCCTTTTCATCTCTAACATTACGTTGTCGGCCGCCAACGTAATATCCGAAGAATGAAAGCTCGTCGCCCTCGATCAGTCCCAATGTCCTTCTTGGGAATACTAAAACCCAATCATATACTTTCGCCAAATGATCCACACACTCTCTCGTGCTAATTCCTAGGGTCTCCCTAAGGTTCACTAACCACCTAGGACTGTTCCTAGGCTCTGATACCACTCTAATCTGTCACGCCCCGAGTCCGCCAATTTGTACGGTTCGGGTACGCCAACAGACCCGCCAATCGGGTATGATCTTTCACTACCCGAATGGAACGGTAACATCCATAATCATACAACAAGTACATGCGGAAGCTCAATATCAGAGTACTAAAAATCACAATAAATTTGAACTTTCATTTTATAAACAAACAGTTTAAGCGATAATGAAAGCATACAAGAGTGAACAATAACTTAAATTTATTACACTTTACATTTCTGAACTTGCTAATAAAATTATTACAATTCTTTTACATCATTTCCTCACCATACAAGGTTCACTCAAGAAATATAAAAATGGGATACCTCTGCTAGACCCTCTAGGTCTCTATGCTGCTGGGCCATTGCCCCTGTCGTATATCTCGCCGTCTGCCTCTGAACCGTCGCGATCGCTGCATCCATACCTGAACCTGTGGGGGGGGGCACCCAAGGGGTGTGAGAACTCCTGACAGAGTTCCTAGTGGGTTCAACCACCGAGAAAAAGTGTCCTACACCACTTGGTCCAATGGAAGCAATAATAATAGTGCTAGGAAACTAAAATCCTCAATATCAAAATGCGGCCATGCAATATAATATATCACTACACTATCTGTGTATACTCATCGACCCAGCACTACTCTGTCTAGCCACACTGGGCTGCTAAGCACCAACTCGGCCACTATGCCGCTGAATACAGGGTCCAACTAACCCCGCCACCTTGGCCACTCTATTTTTCTTTATTCTTTAGATTCTGGTGCTTTAGTTCAAGTTAACCCTCGGAAATTCTTATCCAACGGGCCCGAGCCCGGTAGTCTTGCTACCATAAGATAAGATTTCTAAGGTTGCCGATAACACCCGCAAGTGTTACCCCGCCCAACGGGGAACTTGTCATACGGGTCACTGCCCGGGAGAGGGACACTGCCCATGGCTCCGACAAGATCTACGTTTCACCCCCGAAGGTACGCCCATTTTATCTTTTTATATTTTCTTTCTTTTCTTTTTACTTTAGTTCTTAGCCTCTTTGTTACGGCATTTTGGTTTTGGCATATTTCGTGAGTCAAGTCAGTTAGTTGAGTCGGAGTCTTAAAGGGATCAAATTGTCAATCAGCAATCAAAGACTTAGAAAAGATTCAACAAGAGCTCAAGTTGGCACTCAGTGTCTTGAGTCTTGAAGATTGAAGTTGAAGAATTGTGGATCAGTTACATCAATCTCAAGAAGAAAGTATTCAAGAGGATCAGGTATGTTTAACTAAATAATTGTGGTGATCCGAATACTTTCTTATAGTGTAGAAACACTTGGAAGAATTTTTAATTGCATAATAATCAAAAACTGGTGTTCGGACATGTTTAGGATCCGGATCAGAGCCAACGATCCGGATCCCGAAGGTTGTTGCTTCATACAAGACTTCGATCCGGATCCATGCAATTTCCGATCCGGATCCCGAATGTTAAGTTTTCTGATTTGTATGAACGATCCGGATCGGGCCTTGCAATCCGGATCCCGAACCCTTGGTTTTCTGGAATCGTCAATCTCGTTACGACGATCCGGATCGCAATAAATCTGATCCGGATCGCCGTCCTGAAAATTTCCAGATAAGGTATGTTTTTGATTCTTATCTCTTTCCAAAGGTTTCTAAACTATAAATAGACACTTAGGGTTTCTCAAAAACGTGGGTTCTCTACCGATCAATATATAAAACTCTTGAGAGCAAACCCTAGAGGCTAGGTTTTTATCGTTCTTCTTTATAGCCTCTTTTAGGTCAATTCGACGGTTCTTTCAAGAACATATCTTTCGTTGAATTGATCTAATCTTTGCTTAGAGATTTCTTCTACGGTTCTTCATTGATAATCTAAGCAAAGGATCACCATCGAAGTCAATATTCTTATCGACTGAGTTTGCGTCGTGGATTCGACGTGGCATCGTGGATTCGGTGTGCTAAAGGCGTTTCGTGGATTCGAAACGTGTGCTCGTGGATTCGAGTGGCGTTCGTGGATTCGAACGTGTGCAGTGGGCGTGCAAAATCGGTGGAGCGTGAGGTCCAAGAAATTGAAGGAGGGGTTAAATCCGTGGAGACGGTAATCACCTTGTTATTCTTCTTTTCTTAGGGATTGTTATTGCGCGGATATCCAACCGGTCAGCGCAAGGTCCGAAGAAGCTGAAGGAGGGGTTGAGTCCGTGGAGTCGGTAATCACCTTGTTATTCTTCTATTCTTAGTGGATTGTTATTGCGTGTTGGTCCCGTGGTTTTTCTCCTGGATTGGAGTTTCCACGTAAATCTCGATGTGCTGTTTTTATTTTCCGCATTGGTTTTTATTTTGCACTGAGATTGAGTTTTTAAGTATTACACCTATTCACCCCCCCCTCTAGTTGTTTGATAGTACCTATTTAGATCCTTTGGGATTAATAACTCTACAATTGGTATCAGAGAGGGTTTTAGGTTTATCTATCATGTTGGGTGAAAGTGGTAATATTTATAGACCTCCTCTTTTTGATGGGACTAATTATGCTTATTGGAAAGTGCGGATGAGAGCTTTTCTCATCGCAATTGATGAGCGGGTATGGCAATCCGTGGAATACGGTTGGGTGCATCCTGTTGAGGAAGTAGGAAATTCTACTACCCCAAAACCTCGCTCTAGATGGTCCAAAGAGGAATTTGAAAGATCTTCTTACAATGGGAAAGGTATGAACGCTTTATTTAATTCTCTTTCCTCGACTGAGTTCACAAGAATTTCCGCGTGTGAAACCGCGAAGGAAATTTGGGATATTCTCAAAATTACACATGAGGGTACTAATCTTGTAAAAATTCAAAAGCTCCAGATGCTTACAAGTCAATTTGACTCTATTCATATGGAAGAGCATGAATTGTTTACAGATTATTACACTAGACTTCAAGATGTAATAAATACATGTACTAATTTAGGAGAAAAGATCCCGGAGTCGAAAATTGTAAGAAAGATACTTCGGACTCTTCCGGAACGGTTTAGGGCAAAGGTTACCGCCATTGAAACCGTTAGTCATCCGGATGAGATGAGTATAGAGGAATTAGTAGGTGCTTTGCAAACTTATGAAATGACTTTTCCTACTAATCAAGTTTCTTCCAAGTCTTCTTCTAAGCTTACAGGTATTGCATTCAAATCAACAAAGGAAGAAGATAGCGAATCAAGTTCCGACGATGAAATCTCTTTTGCCAATTTTGAAGAACAATTGGCGCGGATCGTAAAGAAATTTCGTCGGAAATTTTGGAAGAATCGAACCGATGGATCTTCATCCACGAAATCTTCTAAAGGATCATCGGGTTCTAAATCCTCTAAACTCAAAAGCTTTGCAAAACCTTCTAAAGAAAAAGAAAAAGATGATTTCGAAGGGGAAATCCAATGCTATCGATGCAAAGGCTACGGCCATTTTTCAACGGATTGTCCTTCTCCGAAATCATATAAAAAGAAGGCTTTGCAAGCGAAAACTTGGGACGATTCTACTTCTAATGAATCGACCTCAAGTAAAGAGAAAAAAATCGTTGCTTCTCATGCCTCTCATTTTCCCTCTTCTAATAATTGTTTATCATCTTTAATCACTGACTCTATTCCTTTGATTTTGCATGAGACATCAACATCCAACGGAGAGTCATCAAGTGAGGGGGAGTCGGACGAAGAAGAACTCGTTGAGGCATATCAACAACTTCTTACGGAATCAAAGAAGATGGCCAAGCATATCAAGAAGTTGAGAAAGCAACGACTTGAGATTCAAGACGAGAATCAAGCTTTAAAGATCAAACTTAATGATCTCGAGGAGGAACGAGAACGTTTATTGGATAACAATAAATTCCTCCAAAAAGAGCGAAATCAATCGGAGACAAACGCTAAATCTCATATTAACAAGATTGATTTTCTTGAAAAGCAGTTTGAGGAGATTCATGTTACCAACCAAGCTTTGACCAAGCAAGTCCATCAACTTAAATCCGACATACAAAGGATTTCAACCGGTTCGAAGAAACATGATTATGTGTCCGGATTAGGTCAAACAAGCAAGGTTGGTTTGGGATTCAAAAAGGACCAAACTGTGCATGTTTCAAGTTCCACAATGAAATTGAAAGGAAGAACTTGTCACTTATGTGGACTTGAAGGTCATTTGGTGAAGAATTGCCCGAAAAAGAGAAAGAAGAGTTCTTCGGCAACTTCATCTACGGAGCGAACTCAACGGAATCAAAAGACACATCAAGTCAAAGGAGTTCACTCAACCCACCAAAGGTCCGAGCCACAATATCAATCATACAAGTGGATCACTACGAGGCAAAGACCTAAGGTGGACCAACAGTCAGAGCGGACAACCCCCGGCCACAACGAATCAAGACAACCCAAAATCCAGCGATTTTGGATTCGGAAAGGTGATATCTTTCCTTGTCTTAAGTTCTAATTAGCTTATGACTGTATGTAATGCTTTGATTGGTTTTCCCTTCATATTTTTCTGAATCTCTGCATTACATGTTTTCAATGCTCTTCGTTTTTATGTTTTGTTTCTTTTAAGACAAAAGGTTTTTTAACGAACAAGTGCATTGAATGAAAAGGGTTTTCACTTTCAATCACTCCAATTTAATTTTATTTGGATTATCAACTTTACTCCATAATCATAATCTTGAAGATACTTCATTATAGGAGTTTTTGATATTATAAGCATCAAATTTTAGAAATCATGTGTGATCTTTAGATGCTTAATCTATCTCGGTTGTGTGAATTCATTGTGATAAACGTGAGACAACCGATTGATTGAAATTTGGGATTTAATTCTTTCACGTAAGAGATTGTATTCTTACAAGGGTAAATAAATGAATTTTAAAAAGATGTGGAAAGAGTTACATCCGAAAGGAGTGAAAACTACCACCACATGCTGGAAAGAGCTGCCACCCCGGTCGTCCGGTTTGTGTGTGAAGCTACCACATGTTATGGATGCTTGATAGTATTTTATGAGAAAATCTTTAGTTGAAGCATTTGGAGATTTATATGCAAAACTCTTATATTTTGAACAATCTCCTGGTTGGTATAAGGTGGGATAGTTGAAAGATGCTCAAAGAGCCACCCTTAGGAATTTTAGTGATTATCTCATTTTGAAAGGGTAAAATTAAAGATTGATGTCATTTGGAAATCTCTGTAAGTCATCTTTGTACATCCGTTACATCTTGATAGACTTTGGATCTCAAGATTATTTTTGATGACTTGTGTTTGATGAATATAACATGAAAAACTGTTTATAATGTTTTATCTTTGTTTTTCATGATTTAGGAGTAAATCTTTTTAATTTTGTGAAATTAATTGGATTGAATGACATCTGTGTGAATTCACTGTTTAAAGCACTTAAATTGATTTCTTGATGGAATACAAATCGGTATTTGAAAAGATTCTAAAATCTGGATTTGTTTCAAGAAATTATTTGATTTTTGCTTTCTGGTACCGGTACGCAATCTGCATTTTTGTTATATACCAGAACTGAGCTTTTATCTCTCTTTCTCCATGAACTAATTTTGTTAGTAATTTTCTTTTGTCTAGTATGTTCACTGTTTGACAATTTGTGACAAAAAGGGGGAGAAGAGAAATGACGGAGATGAGATCATCAAGAGAGGACAAACGAAACGAAAATGGAAAAATGGGGGAGAATGGAAAATGATGATCGTACCACAAAGGGGGAGAACATAGATGCTCAAGAACATGGAGAACATGTTAGAGATGCTCAAGATAGGGGGAGACAAAGAAAAAATTGAAAGAGCAGAAAAACAAAAGAACCAAAAGGAAGACGGATCAAATGTAGGATTTTAATTTCTAACAACTAACGTTTGATTTTGTTTGGAGTTTTGTTTTGCAGGAATTACATCACTTTAAGACTCCAAGTCCTAAGTCATAGAGTATGTTCTAGGACTGTTTGGTTCAAATGTAATTTTGTATTTATTGGATCTTTCACGCAAAGAAAATCAATGTTTTGGTGATGACATTGAGTTTCGATTTTTTTTTGGTTTAAGATGAGTGACTTGAGCGCTTTTATGTATTTTTGGGTTTTGTCACGAAATTGCCAAAGGGGGAGATTGTTACGGCATTTTGGTTTTGGCATATTTCGTGAGTCAAGTCAGTTAGTTGAGTCGGAGTCTTAAAGGGATCAAATTGTCAATCAGCAATCAAAGACTTAGAAAAGATTCAACAAGAGCTCAAGTTGGCACTCAGTGTCTTGAGTCTTGAAGATTGAAGTTGAAGAATTGTGGATCAGTTACATCAATCTCAAGAAGAAAGTATTCAAGAGGATCAGGTATGTTTAACTAAATAATTGTGGTGATCCGAATACTTTCTTATAGTGTAGAAACACTTGGAAGAATTTTTAATTGCATAATAATCAAAAACTGGTGTTCGGACATGTTCAGGATCCGGATCAGAGCCAACGATCCGGATCCCGAAGGTTGTTGCTTCATACAAGACTTCGATCCGGATCCATGCAATTTCCGATCCGGATCCCGAATGTTAAGTTTTCTGATTTGTATGAACGATCCGGATCGGGCCTTGCATTCCGGATCCCGAACCCTTGGTTTTCTGGAATCGTCAATCTCGTTACGACGATCCGGATCGCAATAAATCTGATCCGGATCGCCGTCCTGAAAATTTCCAGATAAGGTATGTTTTTGATTCTTATCTCTTTCCAAAGGTTTCTAAACTATAAATAGACACTTAGGGTTTCTCAAAAACGTGGGTTCTCTACCGATCAATATATAAAACTCTTGAGAGCAAACCCTAGAGTCTAGGTTTTTATCGTTCTTCTTTATAGCCTCTTTTAGGTCAATTCGACGGTTCTTTCAAGAACATATCTTTCGTCGAATTGATCTAATCTTTGCTTAGAGATTTCTTCTACGGTTCTTCATTGATAATCTAAGCAAAGGATCACCATCGAAGTCAATATTCTTATCGACTGAGTTTGCGTCGTGGATTCGACGTGGCATCGTGGATTCGGTGTGCTAAAGGCGTTTCGTGGATTCGAAACGTGTGCTCGTGGATTCGAGTGGCGTTCGTGGATTCGAACGTGTGCAGTGGGCGTGCAAAATCGGTGGAGCGTGAGGTCCAAGAAATTGAAGGAGGGGTTAAATCCGTGGAGACGGTAATCACCTTGTTATTCTTCTTTTCTTAGGGATTGTTATTGCGCGGATATCCAACCGGTCAGCGCAAGGTCCGAAGAAGCTGAAGGAGGGGTTGAGTCCGTGGAGTCGGTAATCACCTTGTTATTCTTCTATTCTTAGTGGATTGTTATTGCGTGTTGGTCCCGTGGTTTTTCTCCTGGATTGGAGTTTCCACGTAAATCTCGGTGTGCTATTTTTATTTTCCGCATTGGTTTTTATTTTGCACTGAGATTGAGTTTTTAAGTATTACACCTATTCACCCCCCCTCTAGTTGTTTGATAGTACGTATTTAGATCCTTTGGGATTAATAACTCTACACTCTTTGCCTTTGAACACTTGCTTTCCTTTCTTATTCGGGCTTATAGCTCCCTTTTTGCCACTGGCAAATCACCTTCTCTTTTCTTTGAGCATTTAGCTCACTGCTTTCACTTTTAGCCATTCGAAAGTACCTCGTCCGACGGGTGACTGCCCAGGGAGTCCTGCTCCACTTGACGAATCTCAAATTCGAAGGCGCCAATTACATTTTCTTTATGCTTTTAGCCACTTTTAGCTTGCTTTTAATCTTTGCCTTTTAGCAACAATTTTTCCTCTTATCCTAGGTCTTGCCATAAGGATAACTAGAGAGTCTCCTGGACTCTTAAACATTTCTCTTTTATTTCTTTAACTCAAATTGAAGTTAAAGTTATTATCCATTTGCCCAGACACCCTATGACCTTCTAGGGTTATATTTGATCAACTCTTTAAACTGGGGATCTCATCCCACATTTCTGATTCCTCACTGAATCCTAGAGTTAACTAAACTCTGTTTTCCTTCACCACCATTAACTTAGAGTTACACTGACTCTAATTCCATGTTCCACTGTTATCTTAGAATTACATTGACTCTACTTTTCTGTTTTCCCTTTCATATCTCCACACTTGATCCACCTTTTCCATCCTCCTGATTCCTTACTGAATCCTAGAGTCAACTTGACTCTATTTTTCCTGTCTGTGAGTTTAAACTCTTCTAGCTCAACTTAGGTTCCCTTTACCTAAGTCCCATGGCATACTTGTCCTAGAGTTCCATGACTCTATGCTGACCTCTAGTTCACCTTAGGTTTCCTTTACCTAAGTTCCATGTCATACTCATCCTAGAGTTCCTTGACTCTATGTTGAACACTAGTTCTCCTTAGGTTCTCTTTACCTAAGTTCCATGTCATATACACCTAGAATTTTCTGACTCTATGTTGATCACTCTATCCAGTGTCCTTAGGTTATCACCTAAGACCATGCCACTCATCCTTCCTAGGATAACTCCTAAGTTGATGTCACTCGTCAAACCCCTAAACTAGGTTTTCTCCTAGTCTTACTACCAACAAGTTCTGTTCCCTTATATCACATGATTCCTAGGGTTGTACCCTAACATGATCACAGTCATCAAGTAATTACTCATTTCTACGCATGCAATTATTTTCATATCCATCATAAAAATAATATTTATCCTCTAAATCCTTTTTGCACATGAAAATGTATTATCTTCTTTTGGCAACTGACAGTTGCATTTATCATCTGTGTCCATCTACACATACAAATTTATCCCCTATTGTGGATAAATCATAAATATCACTTTTCCTCTAAATTTCTCTACACATGCACATATATCATCTGTTATTGGCAACCAACAGTTGCTCTTTTCATCTGTGTTCCTCTAAACATGCAATCTTATTCATAATTACCTAACGCCTCTAACAGGCTACTATCATGCTTCGAATCGAAAAGCAAAGGAGCAAGGGGAGAGGTCACCCAATTTCGGCAGAATTCCCCACCTTGTAGTGTACCCAATTACTTGTAGACACTTGCAATTGGTCTCCGCGCGATTCCCCTTGTTTCCTCGAGCTTGCACGCAAAACGGCGCATTTCCCTCGAGTCCGCACGCAAAACGGTGCACGTCCACCAAACCTGCACGCAAAACGGTGCACGTCAGAAAAAAAACCCACACGAAAAACGATGCGCGCCATTTCAGTCGGCACGCAAAACGATGCGCGTCAACTCAACCTGCACGCAAAACGGTGCACGTGCCTTAAATCTGCACGCAAAACGGTGCACGTTCGACTGTAGGGTTGCACGCAAAACGATGCACGCTTTTCTAGTCCCGCACGCAAATTGATGCAAAATATTAGGGTCGGCACGCAAAACGGTGCGCAATAATACGATCGGCATGCAAAACGGAGCACGTACCTCAAATCTGCACGCAAAACGGTGCACGTTCGACTGTGGGGTTGCACGCAAAATAATGCACGCTTTTCTAGTCCTGCACGCAAATCGATGCAAAATATTAGGGTCGGCACGCAAAACGGTGCGCAATAATACGATCGGCACGCAAAACGGAGCACGTACCTCAAATCTGCACGCAAAACGGTGCATGTTCGACTGTGGGGTTGCACGCAAAACGATGCACGCTTTTCTAGTCCTGCACGCAAATCGATGCAAAATATTAGGGTCGGCACGCAAAACGGTGCGCAATAATACGATCGGCACGCAAAACGGAGCACGTACCTCAAATCTGCATGCAAAACGGTGCACGTTCGACTGTGGGGTTGCACGCAAAACGATGCACGCTTTTCAGTCCTGCACGCAAATCGATGCAAAATATTAGGGTCGGCACGGAAAAAGGTGCGCAATAATTCAATCTGCGCGTAAATCGGAGCACGTACCTCGGGTTGGCACGCAAAACGGTGCGCATTGCTTTTTCCACGTTGCACGCAAATCGGTGTATGTTTTTCGGGTTTGCGCCCAAAACCGCGCATATTTTCTGCATCCGCGCACAAAACGGAGCACGGTGCCCGAACCCGCGCGCGAAACGGAGCCCGCACGCAAAACGGTGCACACCGTCGGGGTCCGCACGCAAAACGGTGCAGCAAAATATGGTCCCTAACACAGATGAGAGCGAGGGGTTTAACCAAGGTCAACAAAACACCTCCCAAAACTGTGCAAAAATACCGTAAAAATAAAATACGGGACTTACCCGACCACACCGCCGCCGAAACGCCCCCATCGGAAGCCTCGCGCGCTCCACGAGACCCGCGACGCAAAATGGCATCACCTACAACCTCCTCCCTCACTCTCCCTCTCACTCGGTTGGAGAAGGCAACGAAGAAGGGAGAAAAAATGAAGGTGCGGGAGGAAGAAGAAGCAGAAAAGGAGGAGGGAGAAAAGTGGTCCACGGCCTGGAGGTGCACGGTGCACCCGCCGGTCCACAGCACCCGTGCGGGTGCACCCGGTCCAGGCAGCACAAACGCGGGCCAGGTGGCCGCGCCCTGCGCGCCACACGGCCACGCGGCCCGAGCGCCGCATGCGCGGCGTGACACCGCGCTGCCCCGCGCGCGGGACACGCGCCCGTGACACGGGCGCGTGCCCCCGCGCCCGCGCGGGCGCCAACGGGGGCCCGCCACGTGGCGGCCCCCGCGTGGCCCGCGCAGGAGGCACGCCGCCCCGCGCACCTAACGCGCTGCTGCGCGTCCTCGAGCTCCGTGCCGTCCTGTCTCGGGATTCGTGCCGCGCCAATGTCTCGGTTTGCGTGCCACGTCGTCTCGAAAAACGCGCACACCTACCGGGTTCCAAATCCAACAAATAAATAGTCCATTCTCAGCGATTTCGCGCGCTGAGTCCAAAAACGATGTCTGTTTCTCCAAATTCTCATCCGAAAATTTGTCGAGTGCCTCCGGATAGCCCACTGATCCGGTTTTCCGCACCGGGTCCAATTCTGAAGCCCGATTTGTCGAATTTCAACCCTAAAATTCCCCGAAGGCGCCCGGAGAGGCAAATCTTCAATCCAAACCTCGCCCGGGGTCCAAATTTGACATCTACGACACGCGAAACCACTACTGAACACTCGACGGGTCCTCCAATGACCCACGCGATCTCTTTTTAAGCCCGGTTTCCAACGCTTGTGCCCAAATTGCACCGTAATTCCATTTCTTGGGCCCGACACGCGTCCAATCACGCCCAAAGGCCACCGAAAGCTGCCGAACAACCAGCAAACCCTATGCTGGAAATTCCGGGGCCTCACACGGAGCCCAAACTCACTACCCGGCATCCGATCAACGCGAAACCCATTCTGGGGCCATTAAACGTATTTACGGGGCTCCCGCATTTTTCTCGGAATTTTTCCGACACTGTGAATTTTTCACTAAAAATCTGGACCCCATTTCTCCAATAAAATTCCAGATCTCAATATTTTATCCCGATTTGGGTCCAACTCACTTCCAAATATTCTTTACTTTCCTAACTTTTATAACAATACGATTTCATCCCACCTTTATTTATATTTATTTATGTGCCGAAAATCCGGTACTTTACATTCTACCCCCCTTAAAATAAGTTTCGTCCTCGAAACTTGAATCACATCTCGACTTCTACTTGATCGAGAGGGAGGAAATCTTGCCCTCACTACCGGGCTCACTGTACATCGTGACCGGCATCAAATTGCCCGCTCGCCGAGACTACACGAGCAACTCATTCTCAGATCCCTATCTCAATCTAGGGACAAACACAGACCTGGCGTCTGGCCACTTTCACCAAATTGGTGAAAGACACAGTTGAGCACTTGCTCTCTCTCAATTGCCACAAATGGCGAAGTCTCTTCTCGCGAAATCTTCACTTTAATTCCGCGATCATTTTATCTTTCACAAGGAGGTTGCATCTGCAACTAATTACATTTACCGCATTTTCCGGTCACTCCGCTGCCTAATGTGGAGGGCAAAGGCCAATCCACCAGTCCTCAACTATCTCACACGCTACTAGCGCTCTAAGTCCACGGGTTATCAGTTAACCCGATATCTCAGACTACTAATAGGTCCACAGACCACGGTTTAATAGGGGCCTATAGCCCAACCAGTCCAACTCTGTATAATGGCTCTCACTAGCACACAGACCCAATCATCAAACGGGTAGATCCTCTCTTAGGATTGCTACACCAACACTCCCACTAGGAGCTACAGCACCTCAATCATCACTAGCACTACTGCCTGATCACATCACACTCTCAGTGTACTAACAGCCTCAAGGCTCACACGTGGCATTCCACGTCCCCGGGTCATCGCTCGGACTACCGTCCCGACCAAATCTCTATCATGCCCCGCCATCAGGTCTTGGGCCGCTGTCTCTCACAGCCGACTGCGCCTGCCCACTGGGCTACAGGCCCACAGTCCACAAACATGGTCCAGGCACGGATCGTCCCCAAGCGAACCCGCCAATCGTCGCCACACAACCACTATGCTCACTGAGCAAGATCAACTAACAAGTCGTCAATCCCCGACCCAAACTCTCTATATCTACTCTGGCCCCACTGGGCAAAGGCTAATACGCCACCTAATCAGCTCTCTCTGGCTAAACGATACCTGTGCTCCATGAGCACCCAAACAGTTGGGCGTCCTATGCCCCTACGCTAACTTGCACAATCCAGAATGTTAAGCAACTTGCTTAAACACGCGCATGACTCCTGTACACCTCTCCCAACTGGGTTGTGGCACCAAAAAATAACTGTCCACCAACTCTGGTGATCAACTCGCAAAGACTACGGTGGCAACCCTTGCCATTACACCGATTCATCAGAACGGCGCCACAAAACTCTCGCTCTTTCGAGAGGTTCCCGCATCCTGAAGCCTACTCTGGGCCTCACCAACTCTACTATGCGGCAACACAGCCACAGTTGTCGCGCCACACGGTTACTACCGTCATCAGGGGCAAATTCACGCCGCCAGGCTCGTAAATCTTTCTTGCCCTAGCCCTCAGGGCACTGCAACTTGGCTCTCGCGACATAGCGATCACCATTTACCTCGCGAGTCGGTCTCTCACTGGACCTTACTAACCACACTTTGTCAGCAACCTAGCTGACACAAGCTTATAACACCCCTTTGCTAAAGGTGCGGGGTGCGCCGACAAAAGCTCGGCGGCCACTGCCACTCTCTACTGTCGCCCCTACAGGCGGCGACGCCGTATACTCATTCGTTGTTTGTGCAGCCTCAGCTTGCTGCGCTATCAGCCACTGGAGCCTATCTATCTGCTCCGACTGTCACATTGACGCCACCTTTAGGCGTCGGAGTCCACCTCTCAGCCGGCGGAAAATTTCCGCCTATCGGCGGGAAGGTTTATCTGCTGCTGGACCACACCAATAAGTGCGGTCGCCCTCTATCGCAGCTCGTGTACCTTGTTCGACCCAGAGCCCCCTCGAGGCTCGAGCCGAGACAAGCGCGTCTCCATATGTGGTGTCATTGCTAATATGCACACCACAACGAACGATTAGCCCAAATTCAGCCATTTGAGCAATGCGCAATCTAAATACCGTCGAAAAGGCTCGTCGACTCAATCATGCGAAAGTATAAGAGGGTACTCCTTTTCATCTCTAACATTACGTTGTCGGCCGCCAACGTAATATCCGAAGAATGAAAGCTCGTCGCCCTCGATCAGTCCCAATGTCCTTCTTGGGAATACTAAAACCCAATCATATACTTTCGCCAAATGATCCACACACTCTCTCGTGCTAATTCCTAGGGTCTCCCTAAGGTTCACTAACCACCTAGGACTGTTCCTAGGCTCTGATACCACTCTAATCTGTCACGCCCCGAGTCCGCCAATTTGTACGGTTCGGGTACGCCAACAGACCCGCCAATCGGGTATTATCTTTCACTACCCGAATGGAACGGTAACATCCATAATCATACAACAAGTATATGCGGAAGCTCAATATCAGAGTACTAAAAATCACAATAAATTTGAACTTTCATTTTATAAACAAACAGTTTAAGCGATAATGAAAGCATACAAGAGTGAACCATAACTTAAATTTATTACACTTTACATTTCTGAACTTGCTAATAAAATTATTACAATTTTTTTACATCATTTCCTCACCATACAAGGTTCAATCAAGAAATATAAAAATGGGATACCTCTGCTAGACCCTCTAGGTCTCTATGCTGCTGGGCCATTGCCCCTGTCGTATATCTCGCCGTCTGCCTCTGAACCGTCGCGATCGCTGCATCCATACCTGAACCTGTGGGGGGGGGCACCCAAGGGGTGTGAGAACTCCTGACAGAGTTCCCAGTGGGTTCAACCACCGAGAAAAAGTGTCCTACACCACTTGGTCCAATGGAAGCAATAATAATAGTGCTAGGAAACTAAAATCCTCAATATCAAAATGCGGCCATGCAATATAATATATCACTACACTATCTGTGTATACTCATCGACCCAGCACTACTCTGTCTAGCCACACTAGGCTGCTAAGCACCAACTCGGCCACTATGCCGCTGAATACAGGGTCCAACTAACCCCGCCACCTTGGCCACTCTATTTTTCTTTATTCTTTAGATTCTGGTGCTTTAGTTCAAGTTAACCCTCGGAAATTCTTATCCAACGGGCCCGAGCCCGGTAGTCTTGCTACCATAAGATAAGATTTCTAAGGTTGCCGATAACACCCGCAAGTGTTACCCCGCCCAACGGGGAACTTGTCATACGGGTCACTGCCCGGGAGAGGGACACTGCCCATGGCTCCGACAAGATCTACGTTTCACCCCCGAAGGTACGCCCATTTTATCTTTTTATATTTTCTTTCTTTTCTTTTTACTTTAGTTCTTAGCCTCTTTGCCTTTGAACACTTGCTTTCCTTTCTTATTCGGGCTTATAGCTCCCTTTTTGCCACTGGCAAATCACCTTCTCTTTTCTTTGAGCATTTAGCTCATTGCTTTCACTTTTAGCCATTCGAAAGTACCTCGTCCGACGGGTCACTGCCCAGGGAGTCCTGCTCCACTTGACGAATCTCAAATTCGAAGGCGCCAATTACATTTTCTTTATGCTTTTAGCCACTTTTAGCTTGCTTTTAATCTTTGCCTTTTAGCAACAATTTTTCCTCTTATCCTAGGTCTTGCCATAAGGATAACTAGAGAGTCTCCTGGACTCTTAAACATTTCTCTTTTATTTCTTTAACTCAAATTGAAGTTAATGTTATTATCCATTTGCCCAGACACCCTATGACCTTCTAGGGTTATATTTGATCAACTCTTTAAACTGGGGATCTCATCCCACATTTCTGATTCCTCACTGAATCCTAGAGTTAACTAAACTCTGTTTTCCTGCTCCACCATTAACTTAGAGTTACACTGACTCTAATTCCATGTTCCACTGTTATCTTAGAATTACATTGACTCTACTTTTCTGTTTTCCCTTTCATATCTCCACACTTGATCCACCTTTTCCATCCTCCTGATTCCTTACTGAATCCTAGAGTCAACTTGACTCTATTTTTCCTGTCTGTGAGTTTAAACTCTTCTAGCTCAACTTAGGTTCCCTTTACCTAAGTCCCATGTCATACTTGTCCTAGAGTTTCATGACTCTATGCTGACCTCTAGTTCACCTTAGGTTTCCTTTACCTAAGTTCCATGTCATACTCATCCTAGAGTTCCTTGACTCTATGTTGAACACTAGTTCTCCTTAGGTTCTCTTTACCTAAGTTCCATGTCATATACACCTAGAATTTTCTGACTCTATGTTGATCACTCTATCCAGTGTCCTTAGGTTATCACCTAAGACCATGCCACTCATCCTTCCTAGGATAACTCCTAAGTTGATGTCACTCGTCAAACCCCTAAACTAGGTTTTCTCCTAGTCTTACTACCAACAAGTTCTGTTCCCTTATATCACATGATTCCTAGGGTTGTACCCTAACATGATCACAGTCATCAAGTAATTACTCATTTCTACGCATGCAATTATTTTCATATCCATCATAAAAATAATATTTATCCTCTAAATCCTTTTTGCACATGAAAATGTATTCTCTTCTTTTGGCAACTGACAGTTGCATTTATCATCTGTGTCCATCTACACATACAAATTTATCCCCTATTGTGGATAAATCATAAATATCACTTTTCCTCTAAATTTCTCTACACATGCACATATATCATCTGTTATTGGCAACCAACAGTTGCTCTTTTCATCTGTGTTCCTCTAAACATGCAATCTTATTCATAATTACCTAACGCCTCTAACAGGCTACTATCATGCTTCGAATCGAAAAGCAAAGGAGCAAGGGGAGAGGTCACCCAATTTCGGCAGAATTCCCCACCTTGTAGTGTACCCAATTGCTTGTAGACACTTGCAATTGGTCTCCGCGCGATTCCCCTTGTTTCCTCGAGCTTGCACGCAAAACGGCGCACTTACCTCGAGTCCGCACGCAAAACGGTGCACGTCCACCAAACCTGCACGCAAAACGGTGCACGTCAGAAAAAAAACCCACACGAAAAACGATGCGCGCCATTTCAGTCGGCACGCAAAATGATGCGCGTCAACTCAACCTGCACGCAAAACGGTGCACGTGCCTTAAATCTGCACGCAAAACGGTGCACGTTCGACTGTAGGGTTGCACGCAAAACGATGCATGCTTTTCTAGTCCCGCACGCAAATTGATGCAGAATATTAGGGTCGGCACGCAAAACGGTGCGCAATAATACGATCGGCACGCAAAACGGAGAACGTACCTCAAATTTGCACGCAAAATGGTGCACGTTCGACTGTGGGGTTGCACGCAAAATGATGCACACTTTTCTAGTCCTGCACGCAAATCGATGCAAAATATTAGGGTCGGCACGCAAAACGGTGCGCAATAATACGATCGGCACGCAAAACGGAGCACGTACCTCAAATCTGCACGCAAAACGGTGCACGTTCGACTGTGGGGTTGCACGCAAAACGATGCACGCTTTTCTAGTCCTGCACGCAAATCGATGCAAAATATTAGGGTCGGCACGCAAAACGGTGCGCAATAATACGATCGGCACGCAAAACGGAGCACGTACCTCAAATCTGCATGCAAAACGGTGCACGTTCGATTGTGGGGTTGCACGCAAAACGATGCACGCTTTTCTAGTCCTGCACGCAAATCGATGCAAAATATTAGGGTCGGCACGCAAAACGGTGCGCAATAATTCAATCTGCGCGTAAATCGGAGCACGTACCTCGGGTTGGCACGCAAAACGGTGCGCATTGCTTTTTCCACGTTGCACGCAAATCGGTGTATGTTTTTCGGGTTTGCGCCCAAAACCGCGCATATTTTCTGCATCCGCGCGCAAAACGGAGCACGGTGCCAGAACCCGCGCGCGAAACGGAGCCCGCACGCAAAACGGTGCACACCGTCGGGGTCCGCACGCAAAACGGTGCAGCAAAATATGGTCCCTAACACAGATGAGAGCGAGGGGTTTAACCAAGGTCAACAAAACACCTCCCAAAACTGTGCAAAAATACCGTAAAAATAAAATACGGGACTTACCCGACCGCACCGCCGCCGAAACGCCCCCATCGGAAGCCTCGCGCGCTCCACGAGACCCGCGACGCAAAATGGCATCACCTACAACCTCCTCCCTCACTCTCCCTCTCACTCGGTTGGAGAAGGCAACGAAGAAGGGAAAAAAAATGAAGGTGCGGGAGGAAGAAGAAGCAGAAAAGGAGGAGGGAGAAAAAGTGGTCCACGGCCTGGAGGTGCACGGTGCACCCGCCGGTCCACAGCACCCGTGCGGGTGCACCCGGTCCAGGCAGCACAAACGCGGGCCACGTGGCCGCGCCCCTGCGCGCCACACGGCCACGCGGCCCGAGCGCCGCATGCGCGGCGTGACACCGCGCTGCCCCGCGCGCGGGACACGCGCCCGTGACACGGGCGCGTGCCCCCGCGCCCGCGCGGGCGCCAACGGGGGCCCGCCACGTGGCGGCCCCCGCGTGGCCCGCGCAGGAGGCACGCCGCCCCGCGCACCTAACGCGCTGCTGCGCGTCCTCGAGCTCCGTGCCGTCCTGTCTCGGGATTCGTGCCGCGCTAATGTCTCGGTTTGCGTGCCACGTCGTCTCGAAAAACGCGCACACCTACCGGGTTCCAAATCCAACAAATAAATAGTCCATTCTCAGCGATTTCGCGCGCTGAGTCCAAAAACGATGTTTGTTTCTCCAAATTCTCATCCGAAAATTTGCCGAGTGCCTCCGGATAGCCCACTGATCCGGTTTTCCGCACCGGGTCCAATTCTGAAGCCCGATTTGTCGAATTTCAACCCTAAAATTCCCCGAAGGCGCCCGGAGAGGCAAATCTTCAATCCAAACCTCGCCCGGGGTCCAAATTTGACATCTACGACACGCGAAACCACTACTGAACACTCGACGGGTCCTCCAATGACCCACGCGATCTCTTTTTAAGCCC
The DNA here is from genome assembly GCA_029204045.2 of Tillandsia leiboldiana. Classification (NCBI taxonomy): domain Eukaryota; kingdom Viridiplantae; phylum Streptophyta; class Magnoliopsida; order Poales; family Bromeliaceae; genus Tillandsia; species Tillandsia leiboldiana. The sequence goes on from CM055068.1 coordinate 22,375,932, forward strand.
GGTTTCCAACGCTTGTGCCCAAATTGCACCGCAATTCCATTTCTTGGGCCCGACACGCGTCCAATCACGCCCAAAGGCCACCGAAAGCTGCCGAACAACCAGCAAACCCTATGCTGGAAATTCCGGGGCCTCACACGGAGCCCAAACTCACTACCCGGCATCCGATCAACGCGAAACCCATTCTGGGGCCATTAAACGTATTTACTGGGCTCCCGCATTTTTCTCGGAATTTTTCCGACACTGTGAATTTTTCACTAAAAATCTGGGCCCCATTTCTCCAATAAAATTCCAGATCTCCATATTTTATCCCGATTTGGGTCCAACTCGCTTCCAAATATTCTTTACTTTCCTAACTTTTATAACAATATGATTTCATCCCACCTTTATTTATATTTATTTATGTGCCGAAAATCCGGTACTTTACATAGCCCGCCAAACAGCAGACAGGCATCTCTGCCACCAGCCTCGCGCCACGTGGCCTGCCGTGGTGCCGACGCGTGGCGCGCCCGAGCGTGGGAGAAGCCGTCAACGCGCCCACGTGTGCGCCTGCGATGCCGTCTGCCATCTCTGCACGCACGCGCCCCGAGGCAGACCGCCCCCGCTCCGTGGACTAGGTTCACTACACAGACCAATCCTACCCCACCACGTGTCTTGCCCGCTGGTGCACGACGGCCCCGTGGACCGCGCACCTGCCCGCGCGCCCGCGCGCCTGCCCGCGCGCCCGCGCGCCTGCTCGCGCGCTGTGCGCTACCCGCGCCTGCCCGCCGCCGCGCCTGCGTCCGCGCCGCCGCGCTCCGCCGCTGCCCGCCGCCGCCGGTGTCGCCCGCCGCCGCCGGAAGAGTAACTTTGCCTCGAAATCCGTGCCGGATCATCCGGGCTCCGAAAAATATGAATAGGGAGTCCGTTTTCTTCGTTTTCGCACGCTGAATCCAAATTTGCTGTCCATTTTGCCAAATTCCAACTCTAAAAATTGCCGAAGGCATCCGGAAAGGTGTTCCTTGATCCAAACTTCGCGCTGAGTTCAATTTTAATATCCATTGCGCGCGAAACCACTTCTAAAGCTCCGACGGAGTCCACCAATCACCCACGTGATCCATCTTAAGCCTGAAGTCCATCACTTGCGTCCAAATTGTGCACAAACCCCGCCGATGAGCCACATAGGCCTCCAGAAGTTGTAGAGGCAACAGTGATCCATAAGTGGGAATTTTGGGTCTTCACACGCAAGGCCGCGTGCTGTGCGCGGCTGACGCGGGAAGCGCGCGCAGCCGGCTGGGGCGGCGCGCGCGGCTGCTGCATGCTGTCGGCCCGCGGGTCCGGGCAGGTGGCGGTGAGCGGTGTGAGCGCACGGCGAGGGCTGTTGTTTGCCCGGGGTGTCGCGTGAGTTTTTTGGACCGTTTGACGAGATTTTTCCCCTTTTTATCTCTCACAGGATGCCGCCATCTTGGCAGTTTTCGGCGTGGTGCCGCGCGGAGCCCGGATCGAGTGTGCGGCAAGCGGTGTTTATCCGTGCTGGTGGTGTGTGTGAGGTGTGTGTGTGCTGTGAGCCTAATGTGAGTGTTATGTGTTTGGTTGGTGCTGTGTGTGTGGTGTGTGTGCTGTGGGAGCCTGTAAGGTGGAGGTGAAATTATGTATTTTATTTTTAGTAAGCTGGTGGTTTTGTGTGGTATGTGGGATTGTGAGCACTTTGTTTGTGGGTGCTGAGCCTTGTATGCACTGTGAGTAGGCTGTGGGTGAGCCGAATGCGCGCAGGATTTTGTAGAGGACTTGAGAGCTTTGTGTGAGCTTCCGGGGTTTTTTCTGTGGTTCGCGGTGTGCGCGCGCGCGCGGTGCGATTTTCGGATTTTCGTCAGTTGAGGATTCGACGCTTCGTCGACTTCAGCGATGCCTGCGGAAAGCGATCCAGGTGGGTTGGAGTTTCTTCCAAAATATACGGAATGCCCTTTAATTCTTCTTAATGCAATTTGAGCATGTCTAGTGTAATATTTTCACTGTTGGTAAATCTGATAGTTGCCTAGAAAATTACAGAAAATTCTTTGGAACCCCAGATTATTTTTAGTGTACTCCTAGTACAGTATGACACTAGATTGCATGATTAGAGAGCATTATTTTTGCACCGGGATCATTTTAAAAGTCATGAAACCCGTTTTAAGGAAAAATCGGTTTTTTCAAAAGTGGTTTTTAAACTGCGAGATTGCCAGTGAGATGACAGGGTCCTAGGGTGCATGTAACCTCGTGCCTGCGGGCCGAGGAGATTTTATTTGACTTATGGATGTTTTTACTAGTGTCTCGGGGGTTGGTGAGGGCATATCAGATCGAGTCGTGGAAGGTTTCCCGACTGAGTTGTGCTTTTTGAGCATTGAGTTTCCGATCTGTTCGATCGTGGATCATACCCTGCATGTGCCGCTTGTTGACACAGATGAGTCAGTTGAGAGCCTTCACTTGGGCTAGGTTCCTTTATGCATTAGACATCCCACACTTTGCATCTTTCCTGGACATAGTGTTGCCTCGCCCGGGTAGTGGGCCAAGGGGTCAGGTTTCTGTGGGGCATTGTTGCACTCGTGCCTGGGGGCTGAGTGGAGTCCGGTAGCTGAGTTTAGACTGTGTTAGTGTCGTTGGGAACCGTTGGGGTTGACGGTGGTCCCGGGTCGTTGTGTGTTGTCCGACCAGTTTTATTAGCCCTGAGTTGTGGATCGATCCCGGCTGTGGAGTATCTCCAGCCAGTGTGTTTTGTGCCATGAGTTGGTGGAGTTTGCTAGTGTCTTGAGATTCGAGAGAGCTGATCAGCTAAGTCATCGAGAGTGCTCCGACAGTTGTGCGAGATGTTTGAGGATCCTGAGTCTTTCCGTTCTGAGAGTGAGCGTGGATTTTGACTATAGCCTGCAGAGCCACTTTGAGCTCGACAGAGTGCGCGGATACATTTTTCCTCGATGGGGTCGCGCCCCTCGAGTGCCCCGTCCGTGGTGGATCTGTTACTTTGTATCGCGACTTGTCGACGCAGTCCCTCTGGCTGGGCCAGTTTTGGCAGTTACGGACGCGGTCCCTCTGGCTGGGCCAGTTTTGGTAGTCACGAATGCCCTACGTCAGTCCGGTCCTACGTGGATGTAACGGCAGTAGGTCGGCGCAGGTTTGACTGGACCCGAGGAGGCAGTCAGTTCGATTGGGTCGGTTGGGCACCTCGTGTGCGAGTGGTGTATGCATATTATGTTCTTAGATGAGTTTCTTTCCTTTGAGCATTGATACTGAGGCATTTTAGCAGTAGCGAGGGTATGCATAGCATGTTTATAGTAGAGTTTCCTTTTGAGCATGATGGTTGACACATATTAGCTGTAGTTTTCATTCAGCTTACCTTTTATCTATCTATCTGCATACCTATCCATTTGCCTCCAGTAGACTTAGTGGGCATACCGTGGATATTGGTGACGGTACCCACTGAGATCTACCTTCTGCAGTAGATCTCACACCCGCTGCGGTGATAGGTTACTGAGGTTGCTACTCCGACTTAGCTCGCGCGGAGACAGCTGATCGAGGTGAGGACGCGGCCGTTTAGTTCCTTACCAGCATTGAGAGTCAGAGGTAGATGTACCCTGTTTATATTTTTTATGTTTCTACTTTTGTACTGGACAGTCTAATAGATTTGTGAGGGTTGTACCTGTATTTTCATAGTTGAGAGACTTGTATTGAGGATTTGTTTTTATTCAGATGTTTAGTGTTTTGATTCTGTAGCTACTAGTTCTTTTTCAGCTCTGATACATGTTTAGCTATAAATCTTTTGCAGGGTAGACGCTTCGTCTGTGCGGCAGTTTCCGTACAGACGTCGGATCTGTTGGCGAGCCCGGGTCGCAGTTCGACCCCGGGGCGTGACAGATTAGGGTGGTATCAGAGCCTAGGAATATAAGTCGTTGAGGACTTAGTGACCCTAGGCTTTTGGTTGGACAGTAGGATGACTGTCGTGAGAGACGTGACTTTAGCGAGAGTCCTGATTGAGTTGTACCTCCCCCAGAGGATTGGGGCGAGTGATCTTACATGTTATTTCTCTAAAGACGATTATGTTGGCTGCAGACAACATAATGCTCTAGTATGGGTAACATGTTTTAGACTTTCGCTTGATTGGGTCGAGAGAGTTTTTGGTCCTAATGTTTATTCTGTTGCAGTGGTTTTCGATGCTTCCGAGATGCCGTGCAGCGGCGAGGGCGTGTTCGACCTTGGATGAGGAGCCCGAACAGCGGGAGGCTGAATGGACAAAGTAGAGTAAGGTCTAAGAGTTACGGGCCCAGGTAGCCCAGATGTTTTAGGCGATGCGGCGCTAGGAAGAGAACTTGGATTGCGTGATATATATATACTTGAGCAGAGAGCATCGCCCGGAGTATCGCCTATAGTACCTCCGGTCGCGACATCGTCAACTTCGACCCAAATCGCATCGGGAGTGGTGCGGCAGCAGTGAGAGTTTGCTGACCGGTGGTTGTACTTCATCCAATTCCATCCCCTGCAGATTTTGGGACCGAGTTTGGAGCCTTGGGAGGCCGAGAACTGGATTGCTGCTATGGAAAAGTTATTTGAAGATTTATTCATCTAGGAGAAGCATCAGGTGCTTTTGGTTGCGCACTTTTGGATAAGGACGCCGAGAGTGGGTGGCGTCGAGTTCGTCCCGTTGGACCACCGGGAGCGCAGTTGATGACCTGGAGCAAGTTTCTGCTATTGTTGAGCAGTGTACCCCATGTCGCACAGGATGAGGCTCAGGAATTTGATCATGTTGAGAAGAGACTGCATCGGGATATCTATCACTTGGTGTAATCTCGGCGAGCGCCGATTTCAGATGCAGAGATTGTGCATGCTCGATGGATTGACCGAGGATCAGTGATTATGTCCGAAAGGGACGGAGAGCGAGGGACCAGCTCCAGAGAGAGACGTCCAGTATCGCCTGATTTTGGGACAGTCGAGTGGATTGAGGTTGCCATGATTCCAGCTTCAGGGTCATGGGTCTCAGAGGAGACAGAGACTAGGAGGTTCTCGACAGTCGAGGCACCAGCAGTAGTGTCAGGATGAGTATGTCTTTGCGGTGGGCCGCATTCACCGCCATAGTGTGACCTTAGGCAGGGGCGATGGTTTTCTCATGGATAGTCAGGACATTTTCAGGTAGAATGTCCCAGAGTAGTGCTCTTGGTCCTTCCACTTGCATCGGCACCCCCTCTACCCTTTGGGATGAAGAGGTTCATCCGACTTACCGGTAGACAGATAGAGTGATGGCCGCCAGCATCTAGTGGATGAGTATATGCAGCTGGTTAGAGGGCACCAGGATAGTGGATTGTATCTGATCTGAGGTGGTCTTCCTTATAGTCATTGGATTTAGAGCTTGTTGAGGCCGACACAGCTTGTGCATGTTTCAGTGAAGCAGGGGTAGCTTCGTGTGGGCCAGAGATGAGATTGTTGGCTTGTGCACGTGAGGGTCAGGTTCCAGATCACGTGTAGCACTTGGATGAGTGTTGCCAGTCCTGCCCAGTGCAAGTAGGTCATTGGATTCGATTTCTTGAGTTTTTAGTCCTACATCAGCTTCGGGATGTTGTTATGAGATTAGATAGAGATTGGTTATCCCAATGTTATGCTATCATGGATTGTCGTGAGAGGACATTGACCCTCCGTGGACCTGGTCAGGAGGAGTGTGCTTATAGAGGAAGCTAGAGCACGACAGAGGTTGAGTCGTGGTCGTATTGCATGGCTTTCGACTATAGAGGAGGTGCCTATGGCGGCACCGGGTTTAAAAGATTATCCTTATCGCCGTGTGATCCCGGGTGTGAGTCCACCTGAGCTGATATTGAAGCCGCCGTTTAGTGAGCTGATATTGTAACCATATAATACAAAAATGAAAGGGCTGGAAAAGTAACTCTACAGCTACTATGCCTCTATCTAGATGCTCAACAAGTGGAAAAGATGGAAACATGATGCATCTACTAACTCTCAAAGTATAGTCACCCAATCTACACTAACTGCCGCATAGGGTCCAGTCAAACCTGCGCCCACCTACTGCCTCACATCCTCAATAGGACGGGTCTACCGTAGGGTGTCCGTGACTGCCAAAACTGGCCCAGCCAGAGGGACTGCGTCGACAAGTCGCGATAGCAAGTAACAGGCCCAACTCCGGAGTGGCACTCGAGGGGCGCGACCCCACCGAGGAAAGTATCCGCGCATCTCTGTTGAGCTCAATATGGCTCATGCAGGCTATAGTCCAAACCACGATCAACAAGATCGACTAACAACACCAACGCTCACTCACAGGCTGGAAAACCACACAGCCGGGACCACCGTCCGCCAGACGGCTCCCACAACAGAACACTAAACTCACAGATAACACCGGAAAGACCGACACCATAAGGGTTCGGAAACCCGATAGGTCGGTGCTTAGAACCCTATCAAACAAGAACAGACTCTAGGCTCCGCCTATCGAAGTTCCCGACCCCCTTATAGTTCGGGAACACGACAACCTCGGTACAACATGTTACGGAATTTGTGTTGGCGTAGTTTCGTGAAAGTTTCAAGTCCTGAAGATTGAAGGTGAAGAAAAGTTGAATCATTTAACTCAATCTCAAGAAAGAAGAATTCAGAAGGATCAGGTATGTTTAACTAAAGAATTTGTGTGATCCGAATACTTCTTGTAGTGTAGAAACACTTGGAAGAATCTTTCATTGCATAAAAATCAAAAACTGGACTTGGGACATGTTCAGGATCCGGATCAGGTTGTTCGATCCGGATCCCGAAGGTGGTTCGTTCATACATCGTCGCAATCCGGATCGTAGTCTCTTGATCCGGATCCTGAACGTTGAGTTTACCATCTACCTTGAACGATCCGGATCTTGCTTCGCAATCCGGATCCCGAACGTTGATGTTTGGTGAACTGTATGAACGATCCGGATCGTAGTCACATGATCCGGATCCCGAACCTTCGTTTTTCTGGAATTGGCTGTTTCGTTGTGACGATCCGGATCCTAGTTATCACGATCCGGATCGCCGTCCGTAAAATTCCAGAAATGGTTGGTTTTTGATTCTTATCTCCTTCCTAGGGTTTCTAACCTATAAATACACCCTATGACTCCTTTTTCTAGGGGGATTCCACATAGCCGTCATTTTCTTGTATCATCTTATACGGCTATAGATCCACATATAGAGAAGAAAGGAAATCATTAGAGAATACTCTATGTTTCTTCATCTATATTGATTAGTTTGATTCTAGGTTTTCATACTCACATCCTGAGTTGAATCAAACTAATGAATACTTAGATGGTATTTCCGATCTATCTTTGATCTAAGTATTCGGCGGATCATCACCACCCAAAAACAACGATTTACCCCAAAAATCGGCGCGTGGATTCGCGGTCCTTGTGGATTCAAGGTTCAATCGCTCTCGTGGATTCGGAGCGAGGCACGTTCGTGGATTCGAACGGTGCTATTGGGTGAAGACCGTGGATTCGGTCGGACGTCGTGGATTCGACGTTGGACGCCGTGGATTCGGCGTTGGGCGCAGATCGTGGATTCGAGAAGCGTCTGGAGCGAGCGGAGAAGATCCTCTAGGAGCGTATGGAAAAGGTTGAGTCGTAAGTGTGTACGGTAAATCACCTTGTACGTGTTTTAATTCTAGTGGATTTCTGCCGTGTTATCGGTCCCGTGGTTTTTTACTCCGGTGATGGAGTTTTCCACGTAAAAATCTTGCGTGTTATTTTACTTTCCGCATTGGGTTTTATCGCAACGATTTTTTGGAGTGTTTATACGTTTACACCTATTCACCCCCCTCTAGGTGTTTCTTCCCCTATTTAGATCCGTATTATATACGACCCAACAAGTGGTATCAGAGCGGGAATAGGGTTGTGAACAATGGTTGAAGGTGGAAACATCAATCGACCCCCTTTCTTTGATGGAACAAATTATGCGTACTGGAAAGTACGGATGAAAGCTTTTTTATCTTCCATCGACGAAAGGGTGTGGCATTCAATTGAATCAGGATGGTCTAATCCAACTGAACTTATCTCTGATGTTCACACCTTAAAACCTAGGTCGAAATGGACCAAGGAAGAGTTTGAGTTATCCTCTTACAATGGCAAGGGAATTAATGCTATTTTTAATGCCTTATCTCAAACTGAATTCTCTCGCGTCTCGGCATGTGAGACTGCGAAAGAAATCTGGGATGTTCTCCAGGTTACACATGAGGGAACTAACCTCGTGAAGATTCAGAAACTGCAGATGCTTACGAGCAAGTTTGACTCCATCTTGATGGCAGAAAATGAATCTTTCACGGACTACTATACACGATTGCAAGACATCGTAAACTCATGTGCTAATCTGGGAGAGAAGATTCCAGAATTTAAGATTGTAAGAAAAATCTTAAGAACTCTTCCTGAACGATTTCGCCCAAAGGTTACTGCCATTGAAACTATTAAACACCCGGACGAAATACGTGTAGAAGAATTAGTTGGTTCATTACAAACTTATGAAATGACTTTTAATACTAACAATTCTTCTGGAAAAGCATCTACTTCTAAGTCTTCAGGTTATGCGTTGAAAACAACTAAGGAAGAAGACGCGGATACATCCTCCTCGGACGATGACGAGAACCTTTCTATGGAGGAATTTGAGAAGCAGCTCGCTCTCTTGACAATGAAGTTTCGCCGCAACTTCCGAAGGGGTAATTCAAGCAAATCTCCATCCTTCGGAAAGTCGAACAAAGGCAAGGGTACTCCAAGTCACAAGTCAAGAAAGCATGAGAACTTCTCAAAGGATAAGAAAAGTTCAGAAGGACAACTGCAATGCTTCAAATGTCGAGGCTACGGCCACATTGCAACGGAATGTCCTAACAAGTATCCGGCAAAGAAGAAGGCGATGCAAGTCGTCACTTGGGATGACAACTCAACGTCAAATGAGTCGTCTTCAAGTGATGAAGAAAAGAGCTCCACGGCATTCCACGCGTCCACGTCTTCACCATTCATGTGCTTTATGGCAAATACATCTGACTCGTTGTCCAACTCCACTGTTGAAAAGAACGCAACGGACAACGAATCGGATGATTCGGAAGGTGAAGAGTTTGCTCTAGCCTATCACAGATCTTTACAGGATTTAAAGAAACCGGCTAAGCAAAACAAGGGGTTGAGAGGGAGATTGCAGGATCTCGAAGAAGAAGTAAAAAGGGTAACTTCTCTCTCGACCGATCTTGAAGTGGAAAGGGATAGTTTGATAAAAGCAAATGTTTCGCTTCAAGAGTCCAATGAGCAGCTCGAGAAGAACTATATAGATATGGTGAACAAAGCAAACTACTTCTTGAAGCTCTATGGCGAGGGCCGACAGGAAAGACGGGAAATGACAGAGACCATTCTCCAACTCAAAGATGACTTACAGCAATTCTCTTTAGGAAGGAGTAAGTTGGATAAACTCCTTGGTCTTGGTCAAACAAATCGGTTCGGCCTCGGATACACTCAAACTGGAAACAGTCCAAGTTTGAGTGGGACAGTTTTTGTGCCTCAGTCGGTATCTCCTCCTCCGACACCGGAATTCAAGACAAACAACGACAACAAACCTACTTCATCCTCTTTGGGATCGTCAAGATCTAAGGTATGTTTTCATTGTGGTGTTTCAGGGCACATAAGAAGATATTGCAAGACGGGAGTCGAACGCTCATCTCAAGCACCTCTTGCATCAACTACCAAAAAGGCTCCTTTCCGGAAATCAAAGCAAAACTTTTCAAATGAAAAAAGACTTGGTAGTTCACCGCACAAGACGACTTCATCAAGGAGCAACAATCGTTTTAACAAGACGCTTTCACCTAGGCACAAAACTTCATGACCATTACAGACGCATTCCAAAAAGGTTTGGGTGCGCAAAGGTGAAATTTTCCCTTGTCTTGTTTCCAATATTTCCTTGCATGCATATGATAGCTCGTCTTGGTATCTGGATAGCGGGTGTTCCCGTCACATGACCGGTGACAAAAATAGTTTTCAAAATCTTGAGAAAATCTCCGGAGGACACGTTGTTTTCGGAGACGGTCGATCTTCCAAAATTGTTGGAAAAGGGACGTTAGCTATTCCAGATGGCCCGATTTTGAAAAACGTCTTATTTGTTGATGGCCTTAAGACTAACCTCATAAGCATAAGTCAACTTTGCGACAATGGTTTTTCAGTTAACTTTTCATCGGTTGAATGCGTTGTAACTGATAAGGACCATGTCTTCTTTTTAAAAGGGGTTAGATCTGAAAACAATTGTTATGTTGTTCCTAATAAATTTTCTGAAAATTGTAACTTAGCCGCTTTGAATAATGAAACTCTTTGGCATGAAAGGCTAGGTCACTTAAATTTTAAGGAACTTACTAGAATTTCAAACAAGGACGTGGTCAAGGGGATTCCAAAGCTTTTATTTAAACAAAATGTTGTGTGTGGTGGTTGCCAAAAGGGAAAACAGTCTAGGACTGCACACAAGAACTTGAACCACGTTGGTACAAAACGGCCCTTGGAACTTTTGCACATGGACTTAATGGGGCCGACCCGTCAACCATCCTTGGGAGGTAAATGGTACATCTTTTTATTGGTTGATGATTTCTCTCGGTTTTCTTGGGTAGCATTTTTGAGAGAGAAAGCTGATACGTTTGACTCTTTTCATGAGATTTGCCATCGTATTATGATTGAAAAGAATGAAAAGATCATTCGTGTTAGAAGTGATAGGGGTGGAGAATTCATAAATTCAAAATTCATTGACTTTTGTACTTCAAATGGCATTAAACATGAATTCTCGGCACCCTATACACCTCAGCAGAATGGTGTTGTTGAGCGCAAAAACAGGGTTGTTCAAGAGATGGCGCGTGTGATGCTTCATAGCCGGAAATTACCGCTACATTTTTGGGCTGAAGCTGTGAACACCGCTGTCTATGTCATTAACAGAGTGTATTTGCGCCCAGGAACCTTGAATACACCATATGAGCTGTGGTTTAGTAGAAAACCGGATATCAAGTACTTTCGTATCTTCGGGAGTCGATGTTACATCTTACGTGACCGTGAAAATCTTGGAAAGTTCGACTCTCGAAGTGATGAAGGGATCTTTTTGGGTTATTCTACGAATAGCAGAGCATATCGAGTATTTAACATTGAATCTAAGACGATTGTAGAATCTATAAATGTTAAAGTAGATGAAGCTTCTCATTTTGAATCTGAAAAATCTACCCTCGATATCTCTCTAGATGATGATTCTCCTGCTAGTGCATCTTCTCATAATAATACTTCCAATATTAATGATGCATCTAATGGTTCTTCTAGTTTATCTGATGTGCAGGAATCATCTCGTGTACCTCCGAGTACTCCGTTTCAACAAACGCTACGAATCTCCAAGGATCATCCGGAATCGAACATCATTGGAGATCCACAAGAAGGAGTTAGAACTCGAAGGCAGTTGGTTTGCGGATTTGCTTGCTACGTATCTTTAATCGAACCAAAGACAATAGATGAAGCTCTTCAGGATGACTACTGGATTAAAGCAATGCAGGAAGAGCTCCATCAATTTGAGCGAAACAAAGTCTGGGAATTAACGAAGCCTCCAAAGCAACATAATGTGATAGGTACCAAATGGATCTTCAAGAACAAGAAAGATGAAGATGGTACTATCATCAGGAACAAGGCACGACTAGTTGCTCAAGGCTACTCTCAAGTAGAAGGTATAGACTTTGACGAAACTTTCGCCCCTGTAGCTAGACTCGAGTCCATTCGTATATTGTTTGCTATTGCTTGTCATTTTAAAATCAAATTATTTCAAATGGACGTCAAGAGCGCATTTCTAAATGGGTTTTTAAATGAGGAAGTTTATGTAGCTCAACCGAAAGGTTTTGTAGATCATAAACAACCTAACCATGTTTTTCGTTTGAAAAAGGCTCTTTACGGTCTGAAACAAGCACCGCGAGCATGGTACGAAAGGTTAACAAAGCACCTTTTGGAGAAGGGCTATACTCGAGGGGGAGCTGACAGGACTCTCTTTGTGAAGCATTATCAAAATAATTTCATTGTAGCACAAATCTATGTCGATGACATTGTATTTGGTGCAACAAAAGATAATGATGCTTCTAAATTCGCGGAGACCATGGAAAGCGAATTTGAGATGTCCATGATGGGCGAACTGTCTTATTTCTTGGATTGCAAATTAAACAAAATGATGAAGGTATTCACTTGAGTCAATCCAAGTATGCACTGGAGTTGGTCAAAAAGTTTGATCTAGAAAATTGTAAAGATTTTCCAACTCCAATGGGAACTAGCCACAAGGGACTTGGAAGTGAATCACATAGTGAGAATGTAGACGAGAAACTGTATAGAAGTATGATTGGAAGTCTACTTTACCTCACGGCTAGTCGCCCGGATATATCCTTTAGTGTTGGGATTTGCGCGAGATATCAATCAGCACCAAAGGAGGTTCACCTGAAAGCGGGTGAAACGGATCATCCGGTACATCAAAGGATCAATTAATTTCGGAATTTGGTATCCTATGGGAACAAGTCTGGACATTGTTGGATACTCAGATGCCGATTGGGCAGGATCAGTGGATGATCGGAAAAGCACGAGTGGTGCATGCTTCTATCTTGGCCATTGCCTTGTTGCATGGCACAGTAAAAAGCAGAATTGCATAGCACTTTCGACTGCCGAAGCGGAATACATTTCAGCTGGAAGTTGCTCAACTCAACTCATTTGGATGAAAAGCGTATTGAGTGACTTCCGCATTTCAGCATCTTCGGTAACAATACTTTGTGACAACACTAGTGCTATTAACATTTCTAAAAACCCTGTGTTGCACTCTAGAACAAAACATATTGAACTTAGATATCATTTTCTTAGAGAGCTAGTTGAATCAAATACTCTTCAACTTTCATATATTTCAACTGAAGATCAATTAGCTGACTTTCTAACAAAACCTTTGGATCAAAAACGTTTTATTCATTTACGAACAGCAATTGGGATGCTTTCCTTGAAATAATCTTCTCTTTGAAATCTTTGCTTAGGATAGGTTTTGTATTTGTTTTTGTTTTGTTCATTATCTATGTTTATACATAGGACATTAATTGAGCATAGATCATAATTGACTTTAATTGCATCTGTTCACACATTTAGAAATTTATTATGCTTTTGCCATCATAATATTTCATTGTTGCAATGATCGTTTATGTTAATTAAATCATCTTCTAAAGTGATCAAAGTCAATTTCTCTCTCAATGATCTCTTGGTATAGTCATTATCTTATTTGACTGTTTAGTCGAGTATGAAATCGAGATCAATTTTTGGTTGAATACTTTATATCTTAAATAATTGATAGCCAATTGAGGGGGAGTCAAAGATAATGTAAAATGCTCAAAAGATGTGGAAAGAGTTACATCCCAATGAGGAGTGTGAAAACTACCACCACATGGAGGAAAGAGCTACCACCTCGGTCGTCCGAGTATTGTGTGCAGCTACCACATGTATACCAAGCATGGTTGTTCAAATTTTGATTAAGTAAAATGCATATTGAAATACTTGACTCTGTCAAATTTCAAGGTTGGTATAAGGGTGGGATTTTAAAGAAAGATGCTCAAAGAGCCACTCTCTTCAACAGATTGTCTAGAAATATTATCTACCATATTTGGGATTTCAAACATCTATTGATCTTTGTATTTCATTTTCTTTACCGAATTGATGATTTGATAAAGGCATTACTCATAAGATCAAGTTAGATGTGATTGAAGGTGTTCAACTTTAAGGGATTTAATTTTTGTAAATTTTCGTTTCATTTTGGATATTATTGATAGATTTGGCATAATCCAATTCTTGTTGTGTGAAACGATGCTTTTTGTTTAAAGTTGATACACCTTTGTGCTTACAATCTTTTTCTGGTTTTTCTTGAATTTCTCTGAAATTTTTCTAAAGAAAAAGTTGGGGCCGATCCGGATCGGGCAAGGTGATCCGGATCCCGAACGCAGGTTTTCTCCTGCGGGCTGACGATCCGGATTGGACCTGCCGATCCGGATCCCGAACGCAGTTTTCTTTTACTGCGGGTAGCCGATTCCCGGATCGCAAGCTCGGGAGGATCCGGATCGCGGCTAGGTTTTATAAGGAACAAAGGGTTTTGATTTCTTTACTCCAATCTTTTGTTCAAAAGTTTCCAGAGCGCTTCTCTCTAGATTTCACTCCTCCTGGAAGCTTTCAAACTCAGTTCTTTCAATTCCAAGTAAGTTTTATTGATCAAAATCTCCGGTTTTCCATCCTCAAACGCACGAATTTCTTGGATCAACTTTGTTGTGGATGGTTTTTGATCAAATTTCTTTGAAATAAGAACTCTGGTTTGTTTAGTTTTGATTATATGCTAGGTTTTCCTCCTGACTAATGGATTTTTAGGCTTCGATTTCTAAAATGTCAGTTTTAGGGCAGATAATAAGGATTTTCGAAATTCATGCAATTGATCTATCTTTAAAAAGTCCTTTGCAAAACTAATTTGGATTCTTAGTCTCGCTACATGAGAATGATTCTTTGGATATAATTTTTCAATTTTTGAAAACTAAGAATTTTTGTGTCTTTGAGTTGGTCTTCACAGAGGATTTAAATCTTCTCAAAGCACTTGGATCAATGGGATCTCATGGATCATTCTTTTGTTGGTCACAATAGTGCACACTCGGGCACAAACAAATTAAGAGAGCTAAGAAAACACAACAAAAAGGTGAATTTATCGTGGGCAGTGATACAGAGGTGGATTGTCACGAGATAGATTGGACTGCATTGACAGATGATGATGAATCCTTGCCTGAACAAAAGAGGCTTCCGATGTTTCGAAAGGAAAGCACCCATGGACAAGGAAAAGCACCTATGACTAAACCAACATCTCTATGAAAAGGAAACGAGTAACTAGACGTTTTGGACTACACGAGACGCTGATTTAACACAACCGATAGTTCCTGACTCCCCGCCTCGCGTGGAAGGAGTGTTCGTCAGCATGGATCGCCTTGCGAGCGTTTTGAACGTCGTGAAGCATCGGGAACGTCATGTCAACATGAAGCTCTCCGAAATCACTCACCTGAGTTTGGAACCTTGATTGAGCAAGCTAATCTCATCCAAGTCTGCCGATTCCCCCGAACTACTTGGGTATTGTTTGTATCGTGTAAGAACTTTTTACACGAATGCAACACATCTTCAAGAAGATGAAAATGGATCAATGCATTTCTATACAAATATCCAAGGGATGAAACTTAAAATCACTCCGCAGCTAATTGGCGAAGTCCTTGGAATGGAATCTAACACATTTTAGGACTTACTTTTAGGAATAGTTCCGAATTTTGTCGACATCGGATAAATTTTTTGAAAACTTTAACCTCCTTAATTTTTGGGCATTTTGACTAATTTTTGTGACAAAACCGGGAGATAGTTGTTGAGAACGTTGAACAATGATGATGATGTGAATGATGTGAATGAACACGAGGTAAGGGACTTGAATCAGGTAAGGGAACTTGAACATTGATTGTGAAATCTTGATGATGAAGATTTTGTATACATCAAGG
>CM055068.1:22391557-22436221 GCA_029204045.2 Tillandsia leiboldiana
ATAGCCGTCATTTTCTTGTATCATCTTATACGGCATAGATCCACATATAGAGAAGAAAGGAAATCATAGAGAACTACTCTATGTTTCTTCATCTATATTGATTAGTTTGATTCTAGGTTTTCATACTCACATCCTGAGTTGAATCAAACTATGAATACTTAGATGTATTATCCGATACTATCTTTGATCTAAGTATTCGGCGATCATCACCACCCAAAAACAACGATTTACCCCAAAAATCGGCGCGTGGATTCGCGTGTCCTTGTGGATTCAAGGTTCAACCGCTCTCGTGGATTCGGAGCGAGGCACGTTCGTGGATTCGAACGGGTGCTATTGGGTGAAGACCGTGGATTCGGTCGGACGTCGTGGATTCGACGTTGGACGCCGTGGATTCGGCGTTGGGCGCAGATCGTGGATTCGAGAAGCGTCGGAGCGAGCGGAGAAGATCCTCTAGGAGCGTATGGAAAAGGTTGAGTCGTAAGTGTGTACGGTAAATCACCTTGTACGTGTTTTTAATTCTAGTGGATTTCTGCCGTGTTATCGGTCCCGTGGTTTTTTTACTCCGGTGATGGAGTTTTCCACGTAAAAATCTTGCGTGTTATTTTACTTTCCGCATTGGGTTTTATCGCAACGATTTTTTGGAGTGTTTATACGTTTACACCTATTCACCCCCCTCTAGGTGTTTCTTCCCCTATTTAGATCCGTATTATATACGACCCAACAAGTGGTATCAGAGCGGGAATAGGGTTGTGAACAATGGTTGAAGGTGGAAACATCAATCGACCCCCCTTTCTTTGATGGAACAAATTATGCGTACTGGAAAGTACGGATGAAGCTTTTTTATCTTCCATCGACGAAAGGGTGTGGCATTCAATTGAATCAGGATGGTCTAATCCAACTGAACTTATC
Source organism: Tillandsia leiboldiana (assembly GCA_029204045.2). Taxonomy (NCBI): domain Eukaryota; kingdom Viridiplantae; phylum Streptophyta; class Magnoliopsida; order Poales; family Bromeliaceae; genus Tillandsia; species Tillandsia leiboldiana. The sequence continues at coordinate 22,392,467 of CM055068.1, forward strand.
TCTGATGTTCACACCTTAAAACCTAGGTCGAAATGGACCAAGGAAGAGTTTGAGTTATCCTCTTACAATGGCAAGGGAATTAATGCTATTTTTAATGCCTTATCTCAAACTGAATTTCTCTCGCGTCTCGGCCTGTGAGACTGCGAAAGAAATCTGGATGTTCTCCAGGTTACACATGAGGGAACTAACCTCGTGAAGATTCAGAAACTGCAGATGCTTACGAGCAAGTTTGACTCCATCTTGATGGCAGAAAATGAATCTTTCACGGACTACTATACACGATTGCAAGACATCGTAAACTCATGTGCTAATCTGGGAGAGAAGATTCCAGAATTTAAGATTGTAAGAAAAATCTTAAGAACTCTTCCTGAACGATTTCGCCCAAAGGTTACTGCCATTGAAACTATTAAACACCCGGACGAAATACGTGTAGAAGAATTAGTTGGTTCATTACAAACTTATGAAATGACTTTTAATACTAACAATCTTCTGGAAAAGCATCTACTTCTAAGTCTTCAGGTTATGCGTTGAAAACAACTAAGGAAGAAGACGCGGATACATCCTCCTCGGACGATGACGAGAACCTTTCTATGGAGGAATTTGAGAAGCAGCTCGCTCTCTTGACAATGAAGTTTCGCCCGCAACTTCCGAAGGGGTAATTCAAGCAAATCTCCATCCTTCGGAAAGTCGAACAAAGGCAAGGGTACTCCAAGTCACAAGTCAAGAAAGCATGAGAACTTCTCAAAGGATAAGAAAAGTTCAGAAGGACAACTGCAATGCTTCAAATGTCGAGGCTACGGCCACATTGCAACGGAATGTCCTAACAAGTATCCGGCAAAGAAGAAGGCGATGCAAGTCGTCACTTGGGATGACAACTCAACGTCAAATGAGTCGTCTTCAAGTGATGAAGAAAAGAGCTCCACGGCATTCCACGCGTCCACGTCTTCACCATTCATGTGCTTTATGGCAAATACATCTGACTCGTTGTCCAACTCCACTGTTGAAAAGAACGCAACGGACAACGAATCGGATGATTCGGAAGGTGAAGAGTTTGCTCTAGCCTATCACAGATCTTTACAGGATTTAAAGAAACCGGCTAAGCAAAACAAGGGGTTGAGAGGGAGATTGCAGGATCTCGAAGAAGAAGTAAAAGGGTAACTTCTCTCTCGACCGATCTTGAAGTGGAAAGGGATAGTTTGATAAAAGCAAATGTTTCGCTTCAAGAGTCCAATGAGCAGCTCGAGAAGAACTATATAGATATGGTGAACAAAGCAAACTACTTCTTGAAGCTCTATGGCGAGGGCCGACAGGAAAGACGGGAAATGACAGAGACCATTCTCCAACTCAAAGATGACTTACAGCAATTCTCTTTAGGAAGGAGTAAGTTGGATAAACTCCTTGGTCTTGGTCAAACAAATCGGTTCGGCCTCGGATACACTCAAACTGGAAACAGTCCAAGTTTGAGTGGGACAGTTTTTGTGCCTCAGTCGGTATCTCCTCCTCCGACACCGGAATTCAAGACAAACAACGACAACAAACCTACTTCATCCTCTTTGGGATCGTCAAGATCTAAGGTATGTTTTCATTGTGGTGTTTCAGGGCACATAAGAAGATATTGCAAGACGGGAGTCGAACGCTCATCTCAAGCACCTCTTGCATCAACTACCAAAAGGCTCCTTTCCGGAAATCAAAGCAAAACTTTTCAAATGAAAAAAGACTTGGTAGTTCACCGCACAAGACGACTTCATCAAGGAGCAACAATCGTTTTAACAAGACGCTTTCACCTAGGCACAAAACTTCATGACCATTACAGACGCATTCCCAAAAAGGTTTGGGTGCGCAAAGGTGAAATTTTCCCTTGTCTTGTTTCCAATATTTCCTTGCATGCATATGATAGCTCGTCTTGGTATCTGGATAGCGGGTGTTCCCGTCACATGACCGGTGACAAAAATAGTTTTCAAAATCTTGAGAAAATCTCCGGAGGACACGTTGTTTTCGGAGACGGTCGATCTTCCAAAATTGTTGGAAAAGGGACGTTAGCTATTCCAGATGGCCCGATTTTGAAAAACGTCTTATTTGTTGATGGCCTTAAGACTAACCTCATAAGCATAAGTCAACTTTGCGACAATGGTTTTTCAGTTAACTTTTCATCGGTTGAATGCGTTGTAACTGATAAGGACCATGTCTTCTTTTTAAAAGGGGTTAGATCTGAAAACAATTGTTATGTTGTTCCTAATAAATTTTCTGAAAATTGTAACTTAGCCGCTTTGAATAATGAAACTCTTTGGCATGAAAGGCTAGGTCACTTAAATTTTAAGGAACTTACTAGAATTTCAAACAAGGACGTGGTCAAGGGGATTCCAAAGCTTTTATTTAAACAAAATGTTGTGTGTGGTGGTTGCCAAAAGGGAAAACAGTCTAGGACTGCACACAAGAACTTGAACCACGTTGGTACAAAACGGCCCTTGGAACTTTTGCACATGGACTTAATGGGGCCGACCCGTCAACCATCCTTGGGAGGTAAATGGTACATCTTTTTATTGGTTGATGATTTCTCTCGGTTTTCTTGGGTAGCATTTTTGAGAGAGAAAGCTGATACGTTTGACTCTTTTCATGAGATTTGCCATCGTATTATGATTGAAAAGAATGAAAAGATCATTCGTGTTAGAAGTGATAGGGGTGGAGAATTCATAAATTCAAAATTCATTGACTTTTGTACTTCAAATGGCATTAAACATGAATTCTCGGCACCCTATACACCTCAGCAGAATGGTGTTGTTGAGCGCAAAAACAGGGTTGTTCAAGAGATGGCGCGTGTGATGCTTCATAGCCGGAAATTACCGCTACATTTTTGGGCTGAAGCTGTGAACACCGCTGTCTATGTCATTAACAGAGTGTATTTGCGCCCAGGAACCTTGAATACACCATATGAGCTGTGGTTTAGTAGAAAACCGGATATCAAGTACTTTCGTATCTTCGGGAGTCGATGTTACATCTTACGTGACCGTGAAAATCTTGGAAAGTTCGACTCTCGAAGTGATGAAGGGATCTTTTTGGGTTATTCTACGAATAGCAGAGCATATCGAGTATTTAACATTGAATCTAAGACGATTGTAGAATCTATAAATGTTAAAGTAGATGAAGCTTCTCATTTTGAATCTGAAAAATCTACCCTCGATATCTCTCTAGATGATGATTCTCCTGCTAGTGCATCTTCTCATAATAATACTTCCAATATTAATGATGCATCTAATGGTTCTTCTAGTTTATCTGATGTGCAGGAATCATCTCGTGTACCTCCGAGTACTCCGTTTCAACAAACGCTACGAATCTCCAAGGATCATCCGGAATCGAACATCATTGGAGATCCACAAGAAGGAGTTAGAACTCGAAGGCAGTTGGTTTGCGGATTTGCTTGCTACGTATCTTTAATCGAACCAAAGACAATAGATGAAGCTCTTCAGGATGACTACTGGATTAAAGCAATGCAGGAAGAGCTCCATCAATTTGAGCGAAACAAAGTCTGGGAATTAACGAAGCCTCCAAAGCAACATAATGTGATAGGTACCAAATGGATCTTCAAGAACAAGAAAGATGAAGATGGTACTATCATCAGGAACAAGGCACGACTAGTTGCTCAAGGCTACTCTCAAGTAGAAGGTATAGACTTTGACGAAACTTTCGCCCCTGTAGCTAGACTCGAGTCCATTCGTATATTGTTTGCTATTGCTTGTCATTTTAAAATCAAATTATTTCAAATGGACGTCAAGAGCGCATTTCTAAATGGGTTTTTAAATGAGGAAGTTTATGTAGCTCAACCGAAAGGTTTTGTAGATCATAAACAACCTAACCATGTTTTTCGTTTGAAAAAGGCTCTTTACGGTCTGAAACAAGCACCGCGAGCATGGTACGAAAGGTTAACAAAGCACCTTTTGGAGAAGGGCTATACTCGAGGGGGAGCTGACAGGACTCTCTTTGTGAAGCATTATCAAAATAATTTCATTGTAGCACAAATCTATGTCGATGACATTGTATTTGGTGCAACAAAAGATAATGATGCTTCTAAATTCGCGGAGACCATGGAAAGCGAATTTGAGATGTCCATGATGGGCGAACTGTCTTATTTTCTTGGATTGCAAATTAAACAAAATGATGAAGGTATTCACTTGAGTCAATCCAAGTATGCACTGGAGTTGGTCAAAAAGTTTGATCTAGAAAATTGTAAAGATTTTCCAACTCCAATGGGAACTAGCCACAAGGGACTTGGAAGTGAATCACATAGTGAGAATGTAGACGAGAAACTGTATAGAAGTATGATTGGAAGTCTACTTTACCTCACGGCTAGTCGCCCGGATATATCCTTTAGTGTTGGGATTTGCGCGAGATATCAATCAGCACCAAAGGAGGTTCACCTGAAAGCGGTGAAACGGATCATCCGGTACATCAAAGGATCAATTAATTTCGGAATTTGGTATCCTATGGGAACAAGTCTGGACATTGTTGGATACTCAGATGCCGATTGGGCAGGATCAGTGGATGATCGGAAAAGCACGAGTGGTGCATGCTTCTATCTTGGCCATTGCCTTGTTGCATGGCACAGTAAAAAGCAGAATTGCATAGCACTTTCGACTGCCGAAGCGGAATACATTTCAGCTGGAAGTTGCTCAACTCAACTCATTTGGATGAAAAGCGTATTGAGTGACTTCCGCATTTCAGCATCTTCGGTAACAATACTTTGTGACAACACTAGTGCTATTAACATTTCTAAAAACCCTGTGTTGCACTCTAGAACAAAACATATTGAACTTAGATATCATTTTCTTAGAGAGCTAGTTGAATCAAATACTCTTCAACTTTCATATATTTCAACTGAAGATCAATTAGCTGACTTTCTAACAAAACCTTTGGATCAAAAACGTTTTATTCATTTACGAACAGCAATTGGGATGCTTTCCTTGAAATAATCTTCTCTTTGAAATCTTTGCTTAGGATAGGTTTTGTATTTGTTTTTGTTTTGTTCATTATCTATGTTTATACATAGGACATTAATTGAGCATAGATCATAATTGACTTTAATTGCATCTGTTCACACATTTAGAAATTTATTATGCTTTTGCCATCATAATATTTCATTGTTGCAATGATCGTTTATGTTAATTAAATCATCTTCTAAAGTGATCAAAGTCAATTTCTCTCTCAATGATCTCTTGGTATAGTCATTATCTTATTTGACTGTTTAGTCGAGTATGAAATCGAGATCAATTTTTGGTTGAATACTTTATATCTTAAATAATTGATAGCCAATTGAGGGGGAGTCAAAGATAATGTAAAATGCTCAAAAGATGTGGAAAGAGTTACATCCCAATGAGGAGTGTGAAAACTACCACCACATGGAGGAAAGAGCTACCACCTCGGTCGTCCGAGTATTGTGTGCAGCTACCACATGTATACCAAGCATGGTTGTTCAAATTTTTGATTAAGTAAAATGCATATTGAAATACTTGACTCTGTCAAATTTCAAGGTTGGTATAAGGTGGGATTTTAAAGAAAGATGCTCAAAGAGCCACTCTCTTCAACAGATTGTCTAGAAATATTATCTACCATATTTGGGATTTCAAACATCTATTGATCTTTGTATTTCATTTTCTTTACCGAATTGATGATTTGATAAAGGCATTACTCATAAGATCAAGTTAGATGTGATTGAAGGTGTTCAACTTTAAGGGATTTAATTTTTGTAAATTTTCGTTTCATTTTTGGATATTATTGATAGATTTGGCATAATCCAATTCTTGTTGTGTGAAACGATGCTTTTTGTTTAAAGTTGATACACCTTTGTGCTTACAATCTTTTTCTGGTTTTTCTTGAATTTCTCTGAAATTTTTCTAAAGAAAAAGTTGGGGCCGATCCGGATCGGGCAAGGTGATCCGGATCCCGAACGCAGGTTTTCTCCTGCGGGCTGACGATCCGGATTGGACCTGCCGATCCGGATCCCGAACGCAGTTTTCTTTTACTGCGGGTAGCCGATCCGGATCGCAAGCTCGGGAGGATCCGGATCGCGGCTAGGTTTTTATAAGGAACAAAAGGGTTTTGATTTCTTTTACTCCAATCTTTTGTTCAAAAGTTTCCAGAGCGCTTCTCTCTAGATTTCATCCTCCTTGGAAGCTTTCAAACTCAAGTTCTTCAATTCCAAGTAAGTTTTATTGATCAAAATCTCGGTTTTTCCTCCTCAAACGCACGAATTTCTTGGATCAACTTTGTTTGTGGATGGTTTTTGATCAAATTTCTTTTGAAATAAGAACTCTGGTTTGTTTAGTTTTGATTATATGCTAGGTTTTCTCCTGACTAATGGATTTTTAGGCTTCGATTTCTAAAATTTCAGTTTTAGGGCATATAATAAGGATTTTCGAAATTCATGCAATTGATCTATCTTTAAAAGTCCTTTTGCAAAACTAATTTGATTCTTAGTCTCGCTACATGATAATGATTCTTTGGATATAATTTTTCAATTTTTGAAAACTAAGAATTTTTGTGTTCTTGAGTTGGTCTTCACAGGATTTAAATCTTCTCAAAGCACTTGGATCAATGGGATTCTCATGGATCATTCTTTTGTTGGTCACAATAGTGCACACTCGGGCCACAAACAAATTAAAGAGAGCTAAGAAAACACAACAAAAAGGTGAATTTATCGTGGTCAGTGATACAGAGGTGGATTGTCACGAGATAGATTGGACTGCATTGACAGATGATGATGAATCATTGCCTGAACAAAAGGCGTCCGATGTTTCGAAAGGAAAAGCACCCATGGACAAAGGAAAAGCACCTATGACTAAACCAACCATCTCTATGAAAAGGAAACGAGTAACTAGACGTTTTGGACTACGACGAGACGCTGATTTTAACACACCGATAGTTCCTGACTCCCCGCCTCGCGTGGAAGGAGTGTTCGTCAGCATGGATCGCCTTCGAGCGTTTGAACGTCGTGAATGCATCGGTGAACGTCATGTCAACATTGAAGCTCTCCGAAATCACTCACCTGAGTTTGGAACCTTGATTGAGCAAGCTAATCTCATCCAAGTCTGCCGATTCCCCGAACTACTTGGGTATTGTTTGTATCGTGTAAGAACTTTTTACACGAATGCAAGACATCTTCGAGAAGATGAAAATGGATCAATGCATTTCTATACAAATATCCAAGGGATGAAACTTAAAATCACTCCGCAGCTAATTGGCGAAGTCCTTGGAATGGAATGGCGCAGTTTTTAGGACTTACTTTTAGTTCTAGTTCTTATTTTTCGGAACAATTTTTGAAATCTTTAACTCTCCTTAAATTTTTGTGTTTTTGGCTAATTTTGTGACAAAAAGGGGGAGAGAGTTGTTGAGAACTTTGAACAATGATGATGATGTGAATGATGTGAATGAACATCAAGGTAAGGGAACTTGAACAAGGTAAGGGAACTTGAACAATTGATTGTGAAAATCTTGATGATGAAGATTTTGTATACATCAAGGTAAGTATGATCTCAACTTCAACTTGAGGTTTTTCAGCTGTATGAATGCATGCCTCGACTAACTATTTGCTAACTATTTGGGCATGTAATATAACTAACAAGTTGATGTTCACTAACAAGTTTGTGACACTTGGTTTTTGATTGCATAGAAGATATGTTGGTTCTTAACTCTGATCAGTTACATATCTATATATATATTAGTTTGTCACAAACATGTTCATGACATTTGGTTTTTACGTGCAAAGAAGATATGTTGGTGTTTCTTTAACTATGATCAGTTTACATATCTGAATATAAATGTCATGGTAAGTTAAATGAGTTTAAACTTCATCTCTGTTTGTGGTTTTTGAATAGTACAAAATTCTTGAGGTATCTAACGATTTCTTTTGTCAAGAATGATTTCTTTTTGCAGAGAGTACAGATGTCTAAGTCTAGAGTCTGTTTTAGGAGTTTAACTCATGTATTGTATTTTGGATCTCCATTGTAAATTTTTGTTGTATGGTGATAGCAACAAAAATATCTTTTTGAATTTTCTTTAGTGGATCTATGTTTTGTCACGAAACCGCCAAAGGGGGAGATTGTTACGGAATTTGTGTTGGCGTAGTTTCGTGAAAGTTTCAAGTCCTGAAGATTGAAGGTGAAGAAAAGTTGAATCATTTAACTCAATCTCAAGAAAGAAGAATTCAGAAGGATCAGGTATGTTTAACTAAAGAATTTGTGTGATCCGAATACTTCTTGTAGTGTAGAAACACTTGGAAGAATCTTTCATTGCATAAAAATCAAAAACTGGACTTGGGACATGTTCAGGATCCGGATCAGGTTGTTCGATCCGGATCCCGAAGGTGGTTCGTTCATACATCGTCGCAATCCGGATCGTAGTCTCTTGATCCGGATCCCGAACGTTGAGTTTACCATCTACCTTGAACGATCCGGATCTTGCTTCGCAATCCGGATCCCGAACATTGATGTTTGGTGAACTGTATGAACGATCCGGATCGTAGTCACATGATCCGGATCCCGAACCTTCGTTTTTCTGGAATTGGCTGTTTCGTTGTGACGATCCGGATCCTAGTTATCACGATCCGGATCGCCGTCCGTAAAATTCCAGAAATGGTTGGTTTTTGATTCTTATCTCCTTCCTAGGGTTTCTAACCTATAAATACACCCTATGACTCCTTTTTCTAGGGGGAATCCACATAGCCGTCATTTTCTTGTATCATCTTATACGGCTATAGATCCACATATAGAGAAGAAAGGAAATCATTAGAGAATACTCTATGTTTCTTCATCTATATTGATTAGTTTGATTCTAGGTTTTCATACTCACATCCTGAGTTGAATCAAACTAATGAATACTTAGATGGTATTTCCGATCTATCTTTGATCTAAGTATTCGGCGGATCATCACCACCCAAAAACAACGATTTACCCCAAAAATCGGCGCGTGGATTCGCGTGTCCTTGTGGATTCAAGGTTCAATCGCTCTCGTGGATTCGGAGCGAGGCACGTTCGTGGATTCGAACGGTGCTATTGGGTGAAGACCGTGGATTCGGTCGGACGTCGTGGATTCGACGTTGGACGCCGTGGATTCGGCGTTGGGCGCAGATCGTGGATTCGAGAAGCGTCTGGAGCGAGCGGAGAAGATCCTCTAGGAGCGTATGGAAAAGGTTGAGTCGTAAGTGTGTACGGTAAATCACCTTGTACGTGTTTTAATTCTAGTGGATTTCTGCCGTGTTATCGGTCCCGTGGTTTTTTACTCCGGTGATGGAGTTTTCCACGTAAAAATCTTGCGTGTTATTTTACTTTCCGCATTGGGTTTTATCGCAACGATTTTTTGGAGTGTTTATACGTTTACACCTATTCACCCCCCTCTAGGTGTTTCTTCCCCTATTTAGATCCGTATTATATACGACCCAACACAACATGCAGAAGACACCAACCAGGGCCCGAAAGTTCCGGGAGACCTACACCTACAACCCTATCAAACAAGAATAGGTTCCAGGCTCGGCCCCCGTGGCTTTCATCCCGACAAAGGAACGGCCCCTAGAACCCAGACCACTCGAATCCTTTCGAGTGGGGAGGTTTACAGGAAAAAAGGTGACATTTGTTACTGAAAACCATTTCCACTTGACCCACGCGGGGTGAGGACTAAAAGTAGTACCCTTTTTGAAAAACGATCTTGGTTTGAGTGGAAACCCATTTTTAATAATTTTTAGTTCTTTTAGGAAAACAGTTAGAAGACAAATATTTATACCCAAACCCCGAAGGACTGATGCCTTTGTCCAATCAAACAAGAACAGACACCAGCGGCCCTTCGATGCTTGGAAGAAAACATTGGTAGACTAAAATCATGTGTATGTCGAAAAGGGTTCTGGGTTCTAGGTCCTGCTAACACTGGTACACTACTGCCACTAACATAGTGGCGACAACCCAAATAGGGGAACCAAGACCTCCCGGGACCACCGTCTACCCCAAACGGTTCCCGGCACAGACAAGCGATCAACTAGATCTACCAGACTCCACTCTGCTCCCAAGCACGAGTGCAAATGCATCCCACACTAAAAGGAAGTCCCGACCGCTCGGCCCATTACCCGGGCGAGGATAACACTAAGCCCAGGAATGAAACACAATGTGTGGATGTCTAAACATAAATAACCCTAGCCCAAGTGAGGATTTTCTACAGGTCTGGTTATACATGCAAGATATGACGGGGGTGCTAGGTCAAGTTTCAAGACAACTATAATTAAACAGATGATAGAAGGCAAAGAGGTCACAAGATCCTCAGATAATATAAGGAATATCCATTCCTACATTCTAGCATGCTAAAACGTACTACCATGTATGATCCTACATCAATAGAGTTACTGAACAGTCCAAGGGTCATGAAGACGAGGCCACCCACCTGAAGGCGCTATCTGTCCAAAGTCCCATAGTTGATAATACCCCGAAATCAATATATCCAGATCCAACGGATCCGGCAATACCAGCAAACTCTCCTGAGTACAACACAGGGTTCACAGTTACACTTTATTCCAAAAATTAACCAAATACCCACAATCTGAAAAATCACTCCCAAAGATGCAATTATTTCACCTGCTAAAAGGGCTCCAAAAAATCCGATAAAAATACTGCTGCGATCCTCGCATCGAGAGCTTCGAAACGGGTACCTGCACGTCCAAATCCGAGCCCCGTAGGCCGAGTTACAAATTCCACAACACAGGGTGCTCACAACCTCACAACAAGACATCTGTAATTCCATGCATAGTTAAAGGGAGAAAATATACCTCCGGGAAGGTCTCGGAAAAATCTAAGAAAAATACTACGATAATCCTCGCGACGAGTAGATGCAAAAAGTGTATAAGAACGACTCGATCCGACGCTCGAGCGCGGAGAACTCCATGCAGCAATCATGCTGTCCCCGAAATCCTCACAGCAACAAAGGGTCCCAGTAAGCTTGGAAAAACTCCAAGAAAAACCCAAAACTAGGAGATGCTGAAAATACCAAGATCGAAGCCCTACCTGTCGCAGATCCAACGGCGAAAGAATCGCTCAAAAAGGTAGTCGGAGTAGGACGGGGGAGGTCGCGCACCGAAACGCGACGGGAGGAAACACCGGAGAAGGAACGTCGCGACGCGCCAAGAAAATGGAAGTCTCGATAAACATGCCACGTAAAATCCCAGAAATCCATAGATGGATGTAGCACTGCGCGGGGATCAACTCCTCTAAAGAAACCGAAGTGAGAAAAGGCTCGGAAATGCCAAAAAGCCCAAGGTGAATGCAGTTTGGGCTTTAAATAGGCCCACCAAACAATTCGGATAATGACCGAATTGTCCCACATTTCGGGCGCTGGACCACATTTCGGGCGCCCGAAAACGGCGGAACACCATACCGCAAAGATGCGCCCGAAACGCCCCTGCGCCGCCACGTCACCCGCACAGCAAACAGCTGTGCGGGGCGTGCCGGGAGTGGCCACGTGGCCCTCCCGGAGAACGACACGTGTCCCGCACAACAAACAGCTGTGCGGGGCGCGTGTGGTGCCGCCGCATGGCGCCACCCCGGTCAAACGGGTAGGTGGTGCCCGCGAAAAGCGGAGCACCACCTGTCACGCACTACTGTCGCGGTCACACGTGCGGGCAGGCGTCGCCTGCCATGCACGCGCCCCGAGGCGCTCGCCCGCGTCCCGTGTGCCGCGCCTCATGAGCCCGCGAATAGCATGCCGACACGTGTCCGCTGTGTAGGTTTTTATATATTAAGGATCCACAAGGATCTAAATAGGTACTATCAAACAACTAGAGGGCGGGGTGAATAGGTGTAATACTTAAAAACAAATCTCAGTGCAAAATAAAAACCAATGCGGAAAATAAAAACAGCACACCGAGATATACGTGGAAACTCAAATCCAGGAGAAAAACCACGGGACCAACACGCAATAACAATCCAATAAGAGAAGGAAGAATAACAAGGTGATTACCGACTCCATGGACTCAACCCCTCCTTCAAGTTCTTCGGACCTTCCGCTCCACCGATTGCACGTCCACTGCACACGTTCGAATCCACGAACGCCACTCGAATCCACGAGTACACGTTTCGAATCCACGAAACGCCTTTAACACACCGAATCCACGATGCTACGTCGAATCCACGACGCAAACTCAGCCGATAAGAATATTGGCTTCGATGGTGATCCTTTGCTTAGATTAAGATTGAAGAACCATAGATGGAATCTCTAAGCAAAGACTAGATCAATTCGACAAAAGATAGATCTTGGAAGAACCGTCGAATTGACCTAAAAGAGGGTAAAGAGAAGAACGGTAAAAACCAGCATCTAGGGTTGCTCTCGAGTGTTTCTGAATTGATCGGTAAGTATCGAGAAACCCTAAGTATCTATTTATAACCCTTGGAAAAAGATAAAAGCCGGTTTAGCAATCTTATCCCGAGAAGGCATTGTGTACCGGTACCAAATAACGTGTTCCGGTACGCAATGGTGCAAAACACAGATTTTTCTATTGTGTTCCGGTACGCAAGTCTGTGTTCCGGTACGCAATGCAAATTACAGAAAATTCTGTGTCGGGTTTGAGGAACTCAAAGTGTGGTTCCGGTACTCAATGTAAAAACTGATTTTTCCAAGATAAGCTTTATCCATAACAGACCTAGTACCGGAAACCAAACTTAAAATAAGTTGTAAGTTAAAACCAAGTTCCTAAAACCAAGTCTAAACCGGGTTTCAATCATTTCGAGATTCTAATGATTATAAATGAACTTAAATCACCATGATTTAATTAACCATACCTGAGTGTTATCTTGAGCTCATGTTGAATCTTTAATGAGTCTTCGAAAACTGATTTACAATTTGATCCCTTTAAAACTCCGACTCAACTCACGAAATATGGCAACACAAAAAGCCGTAACAATCTCCCCCTTTGGCAATTTCGTGACAAAACCAAAAATACATAAAAACGCTCAAGTCACTCATCTTAAACCAAAAAAATTGAAACTCAATGTTATCACCAAAACATTGATTTTCTTTGCGTGAAAGATCCAATAAATGCAAATTACATTTGAACCAAACAGTCCTAGAACATACTCTATGACATAGGACTTGGAGTCTTAAAGTGATGTAATTCCTGCAAAACAAAACTCCAAACAAAATAAAACGTTAGTCGTTAGAAATTAAAATCCTACATTTGATTCGTCTTCCTTTTGGTTCTTTTGTTTTTCCGGCTCTTTTGTTTTGTAGCTCTTGTTCTCAATCTTTTCTTTATCTCCCCCTATCTTGAGCATCTCTGTTTCCCCCCTATATGATACGTGCATCGTCATCTCTGTTCTCCTCCTTTTTGTCACAAATTGTCAAACAATTAAATAGACAAAAAGATACACACTAGAAGGATAAGTTCTTAGTTACATGCCCATTAGAGTTCTTGTTCATCACAAAGTGAAAAGAAACTGAAAACCAAAAACAAGAAGGAAAAGAAGTCACTCATCCTCATTTGAATCATCATCATCATCATCATGTGATGTTGGTCCATGCGATGTACTCGGTGCAGTTGCTCCAGTGACCACATCATCATGTTTGCACCCAAGGATATCAAAGCTTTTCTTTAAACCATCCTCAAGTTTCTTGAAGCCTTGCTCCATTCTTTTCTTTAAGGAGCGAAGATCCCGATGCAAGGTTTGAAGCGTTACGACCTCATCTAGTTCAGGAGATTCTTGATGAGGCGGTGCGCTCGGAGTCGCTTCACTTGCATAGTCTTTTGTATGCCCAAATGTCTTCACAGTGCTAATTGACTTGGCTAAAGTGACTCCATCAATTGCCCCAAGCCATAATCATATATGGCACAAGATATGTCCACTCCGTGATCTTCCAGAATACGAGTAATCAAGATTGGATACGGTAGAAGGTCACGTTGCCTTGTTCCCTCAATGACATGTACCATCTGCTGCCAAATAAGAAATGGAATGTTGATGTTAATTCCATTTGCACTCTCCGGGTGACCAAGGAAAAAAGAGAAGTAGCAATCGATCCCATCGAATCCTTTTGGTCCCCAGTGTGGGCAATAGGTTGTAGCATAGAATTAAGGACAAAATATGATACTCTGGTTTTAGGTCCTTTGATTCAACATATGATCTGTTCGTGTGCGTCCCTGACTTGCAAATAGAGTCCACAACAATGTCCCAATGGGTGTCATGTCGGAAATCACCATCAGTGTAATAAAGACCAGTAGTGTCAACAGCTAATCCAAGATTTGCACCAATTACTGCTGGAGTAATGTCAAACTTGACTTCCTTAACTGTTGTTTCAATGATGAAGGCCCCTGTGTCATGGTCTTTTTGAAGTATGTTAGCTCTCATGTAGAACTCCCTGATGATCTCCACACAAAAACCCATCTTAGGTTGAACTCTGCCAAGTGGCCGAATATGACTTCGTTCCAAAAGCCTTGCAAAGTCTGGCACCTCACGACATACCTCGTTAAAATTCACGTGTCGCTCTCCAATGCATGTGCGGTTTGCAAATCTAGCACGGCGTTTTTTACTCACATGCTGTTCACTTTCATCAACATTTGATCTCCGTTGAGAGCGCCCGCGTATTACCGGTCCACCGGTACTTCTACGCGGAGGAGAATCCGCACCCTTCTTTTTCCTAGGAGCCATAGGTGCTTTTCCATTTCCTTTAACAGATTCCTCTTCATATTCTGAGGAATGTTCAGATTCCGAGCTAGTCGAATCTTCATTGCATGATCGTTTCGTAGTCTTTTTCTTTCCAGAACCGCGACCACGTCCACTTCCAGTGGCCATCAAGATCACTAGTGCAAGAAACCATGAAAATGTCATTTCCTGCAAATAACACAATGCACTATGATTTGATCATATAGGAAGGCTTAAACATGTTTAAACAACATTCTAAACAAGTCACAATTGATGATTCAACATTTAAAATCCATTTACTTGAAAGCCGTAATTTTCAATTTTCTCTATGTTAAGAACATATGCAAATGATAGATTCAAGCATATAAGCGTGGAAACATGAATCTAATTACATAGAAAGCAACCATTTACGTTCTAAACATGAAATAGGGGTGATTTATACAAGAGATTTCATTTGGAGTAAGGATACTCTCAAAAATCCCTAAAAATAACATCAAAACCTAAAAACTAGGGTTTTGAAGCAAAAGAAAGCAAGATTAATGAAGAAACTTACAAATCAAAGCAACAAATCTCTTGATCTTGATGAAAAACCCATTAGAGAAGTTTTAGAGAGAGAGAGGGAGTGTTTTGAAATGGGAGAGATGAAATAAACCTTATGAGTTCCGGAATATAAAGAAATCTAGATCGAGTACCGGTACTAATAAGTCGCGTACAGGTACGCAGTGCAATTCCTGAAAATACTTCGTTCGGGTTCCGGATTGAAAACATGGGTGATCCGGATCCGCAATTTTAGTTCCGGTACAAAATATGGAGTACCGGTACTCAAGTGAAAAACCAGAAAAATTCACGTTCGCGTTACGGATTGGTTTTTCTGATCCGGAATCTTGGTTCCGGTACTAAAAAGCAGGTACCGGTACACCAGAGCCAAAAAGCAAAAATTTCTTGAAACAAATTCAAATTTTGAAATCTTTTCAAATACCGATTTGTATACCATCAAGAAATCCATTTAAGTGCTTTGAAAAACAATGAATTCACATAGATGTCATTCAATCCAATTAATTATAAAAATTAAAAAGATTTACTCCGAAATCATGAAAAACAAAGATAAAACATGATAAACCGTTTTTCATGTTATTTTCGTCAAACATAAGTTATCAAAAATAATCTTGAGATCCAAAGTATATCAAGATGTAACGGATTTACGAAGATGACTTACAGAGACATCAATTTTGAATTTTACCATTCTAAATTGAGATATGCACTAAAATACCTAAGGGTGCCTCTTTGAGTGTCTTTTAACTATCCCACCTTATACCAACCAGGAGATTAATCAAAATAAGAACTTTGAATATAAATCTCCGAATGCTTCAACTAAAAATTTCAAAAATATTTTTCAAGCATCCATAACATATGGTAGCTTCACACACTAACCGGACGACCGGGGTGGCAGCTCTTTCCAACATGTGGTGGTAGTTTTCAAACTCCTTTCGGATGTAACTCTTTCTACATCTTTTGTAATTCATTTCATTACCCTTGTAAGAAAATACAATCTCTTATGTGAAAGAATTAAATCCCAAATTTTAGTCTATCGGTTGTCTCATGTTTATCACAAAGAACTCACACAATCGAGATAGATTAATCATCTAAAGATCACACATGATTACTAAAATTTAATGAATATAATTATCAAAAACTCCTATAATGAAATATCTTCAAGAATTATGATTGTGGAGTAAAGTTGATAATTCATAAAAAATTAAATTGGAGTGATTGAAAGTGAAATCTTTTTTATTCAATGCAATTGTTCGTTAAAACCCTTTTGTTCAAAAACAAAACATAAAAACAAAGAGCATTGAAAACATGTAATGCAGAGATTCTGAAAAATATAAAATGAAAAACCAATCAAAGCATTACATACAGTCATTAGCTATTTAGAACTTAAGACAAGGAAAGATATCACCTTTCCGTATCCAAAATCGTCATCTCTGTTCTCCCCCTTTTTTATGTATTTTGGGTTTTGTCACGAAATTGCCAAAGGGGGAGATTGTTGGGTCAACTCTTGCTTCGCTCTGATACCACTTGTTTGTTTTTATATATATTAAGGATCCACAAGGATCTAAATAGGTACTATCAAACAACTAGAGGGGGGGTGAATAGGTGTAATACTTAAAAACAAATCTCAGTGCAAAATAAAAACCAATGCGGAAAATAAAAACAGCACACCGAGATTTACGTGGAAACTCCAATCCAGGAGAAAAACCACGGGACCAACACGCAATAACAATTCACTAAGAATAGAAGAATAACAAGGTGATTACCGACTCCACGGACTCAAACCCCTCCTTCAACTTCTTCGGATCTTGCGCTCCACCGATTACACGTCCACTGCACACGTTCGAATCCACGAACGCCACTCGAATCCACGAGCACACGTTTCGAATCCACGAAACGCCTTCAACACACTGAATCCACGATGCTACGTCGAATCCACGAGGCAAACTCAGCCGGTAAGAATATTCGCTTCGATGGTGATCCTTTGCTTAGATTAAGATTGAAGAACCATAGATGGAATCCCTAAGCAAAGACTAGATAAATTCAACAAAAGATAGATCTTGGAAGAACCGTCGAATTGACCTAAAAGAGCTTAAAGAGAAGAACGATAAAAACCAACCTCTAGGGTTGCTCTCGAGTGTTTCTGAATTGATCGGTAAGTATCGAGAAACCCTAAGTATGTAGTGATCCAGGTCTCCGTGAAGTTTTTCTCGTGAATCCACAGTGTGAAACACCTATTATTGGTGTATCGGGGCCACAGTGCATGAAAGGGATGCCACAGATGGACCCAGTGTGGTATTTAGAGCTAGTTTGGCCATCCGCTGCTTTTGTCGAATTTTAGAGAGGGCTTTGGACCAAACGGAGATTGGATTTGGATTCAGCGCGGAAAATCACTTGAAAACGGCTATTTGCTTGTTTATTTCTGAGTCCGGATGACCAAAAACGGACTCCCGAAAGTTTTAGTGGATTTTTGGTGCATGGAGGAGCCGTGGACCGGCGGGGGTGCCACGTGGCGGCCTCTGGTTGGTCGGCGCACGCGGCATGCTCCACGGAGCAGCTAGGGAAAGGCCGGGGTGCACCGCGGGAGGCGTGGACTGGCGGGGTTCCACGTGGCAGCGTCGGATTGGCCGGCCCACGCGCGCTCGGTCTACTAGGGCACGCGGGCGAGCGGTGGACCGGTGCGCGCCACTTGGCGGCCCCGGGTTGGCTGGCCTACGGACGCGGGGTCCACGTAGCGCACGGGAGCAGGCGCGGGGGCAGGTGCCGTACAGGCGGGCAGGTAGGGCAGGTGGGCAGCGCCACGTGGCGCCCGCTGATTCGCGGGCGCCACCCACCGCGTTGACCCGAGCAGGGGACACGTGGCGTCCACCCGCTGGGCTTGCACTGCTGTCGCCTGTTCCATGGACACGTGGCGGGCCCCGGAGCGGGTCGGACGGCGGCAGGATCCGAACGGGATCCGGTGTGTGGGCGGGCCGGGCCTTGGGCCGCACTGTGCGCACCTGAATCTTGGCGGGCCGGGCCTTGGGCCGCACTGTGCGCGCCCGAAACCCGGGACACAGGGGTCATTTTAGGAATTGTTTCTTTTAGCCTATTTAAGCACCTCTCCACCCCTCTTCTCTGCTTTTTCCGAGTTTTAGAGAGGGAATTGGAGGGAGAGCCTTTCTGTGAACTTCTTCCCCTTAATGTTCTAGACCCCGTGGTGGATTTCCAGGATTTTTGGTGGCATGCATCCCGAGGTTTCCGATTTTACGGCGTGTCGCGACGTTCCATCTCCGGTGTTTTTCTTCGTCACATTTCGGTTTGCAGACTCCCCTGGCCTTCTCCGTCCACCGATTTTGACGACTGTTGTGCCGATGGGTTCCTGAGAGGTAGGGCTTCTGTTTTGGGTTTTTGGCCCGGTTCCCGAGGCACCTTTGTGACCCATTTTTCTGTGTGATTTTTGGGACAGCACTTGTGTATTTTGTGGATATCTTCGCGTACAGGCATCGGATTGAGGCGTGCCAATAGGCGTTTTGCATCTTGACAGCGCAAGGAATGCCCTCGAATTTTCTGGGAATTTTCTGAAGGTGAAAATCCCCTTTTCCTGTAGTTCTTTGTTACTGAATTCTTGTACATAATTCTTTCGGGTGTTTCCCTTGCAGAATTTGTATCTCAGCGTAGGAAACTCGGATTTGAACGTGCAGGTACTCGTTTCGACCGGCTCGTCGCGACGATCGCGGCGGTATTTTTTTCCTGGAATTTTTTGAGTAGATTTTGCAGGTGAAAAAGGCAGAATTGTGGACTGTTGTAATTTGGGCAGATTATGTTGGAACATTGTATGTTTATTTGCGTATGTTCTTTTGGGGTAAGTTGTGCAGTGTTGTGGTGATCGTTTGGACCGAGCATGGAATTCACTTTTGGGACCAGGATTTAGCGCTCGAGGTGGGTACCGTTGTCACCTCCTACTTTTATTACCCACTAGGCATAATAGAGATGTTCCTATATCAGGATTGATAGTTGTATCAGTGAGATGAACCTAGCATGCTTGTATGGAATTATTGGTTTGTTGTTAGCACTTGCATCCTAAGAGTACTAGATATTAGTGAATTATTGTTTCTTGCAAAAGATAAGTTGTTTAAACCTTTTGGTAATAGTATGTTAAAACCAGATCATGTTTCATGTATGTTGGGAGGCTTATGCATGTGTATAGACTAGCTTGTGGCATATTAGAATATCAGATATTCAATCAATTGCATACTTTAATTCTTGTAAGAATTGGAATACCTGAAATTATTTTGTTAAGTAAAGGACTTTGCATGCTTGTATGGTCACCTAGCTAGGCCACTATTTTCTACTACACTATCATGCTGGAACTGACTTAGGAGAAACCATGCTTTTTATTCTTTCTCCTGTTGTCTAGTCTTAGAGGATAGTGTGCTCGGGTTAGAGCGGGTTCTGGGATAGTGTAGTCAGATATTTAAAGTTTGGGACAGATGGGGATTGATGGTTGGGTATTGCGGCAACCGCGGACTGTGGGCGGTTGACCGGGTTATTATTATTATTATTTCATCAGATTAGGGATCGAGTTTCCCTTTAGTGGATGGGTTTTCCACTTTGATCAGAGTCGTGACCCAGTCCTGCTATTTTATGATACTGATGATACTGGTTACAGTGATACTTTACTCGTGTGGGTCGCTCCCCTCGAGTGCCACTCCGGAGTAGGCTTTAGACCGTGTTGGGTGCCGGTTAGACCGTGTTGGGTTCCGGTCATTTGGACAGTGGAGATACTGAGTTCGTGAGATTGATGACAGAGCAGGCAGTACCGGGTTTTATACCGGATCATCTGATTGGGTCCTGTTGGTAGATTCTTTCACCCATGCACCCGTAGTTACTCCTTCCGGCTTTGCATTTAGAGGCATAGTAGTGGTAGCTTTATTTTATCAGCGGTTATATTTCTAACTTACCACCTCCTTACCTTTTGCCTCTGGTAGACCTAGTGGGCATGTCAGAGTTCGAGGTTTAACCCACTAGGGGAGGCTACTATTTTTATAGTAGTTCTCACCCCCATTGTCTCTCTTTTCTTTTCCCCCTTTGTTTTGCAGAGTCTTCTACGGGAGTTGCAGGGCCGTCTCGGGCAGATCGAGGTAAGAGAATCACAGATTAGATAGCTATTTCCCGATCTCGAGTTTAGCAGCTTTGATGTATCCCCTGTACACTCGGATACTTGTACTTTCCCTTTATTTTGGGTCTGGCTTCGGCCAGCTGGTTGTATTTATTTCGTTAGCTGGGAGAGACACATGTATATTTGAGAATTTACTTTTGTACTTTTACTTTTCCAGCTTTATCTGAGATGTATTAATTGTAGTTAGCTCTGTTTTATGCTCCATTATTATATCTTTTATATCTAAGCAGGTTACCAACGCTTCGGGTACACGAAAAATTCCGTGTGCACGGCGGATCTGTGGACGAGCCCGGGTTCGGGTTTACACCCGGGGCGTGACAAAGTATCTATTTATAACCCTTGGAAAAAGATAAAAGTCGGTTTATCAATTTTATCCCGAGAAGGCATTGTGTACCGGTACCAAATAACGTGTTCCGGTACGCAATGGTGCAAAACACAGATTTTTCTATTGTGTTCCGGTACGCAAGTCTGTGTTCCGGTACGCAATGCAAATTACAGAAAATTCTGTGTCGGGTTTGAGGAACTCAAAGTCTGGTTCCGGTACTCAATGTAAAAACTAATTTTTCCAAGATAAGCTTTATCCAAAACAGACCAAGTACCGGAATCCAAACATAAAATAAGTTGTAAGTTGAAATCAAGTTCCTAAAACCAAGTCTAAACCGGGTTTCAATCATTTCCAGATTCCAATGATTATAAATGAACTTAAATCACCATGGTTTAATTAACCATACCTGAGTGTTATCTTGAGCTCATGTTGAATCTTCAATGAGTCTTCGAAAACTGATTTGACAATTTGATCCCTTTAAGACTCTGACTCAACTCACGAAATATGCCAACCAAAAAGCCGTAACAATCTCCCCCTTTGGCAATTTCGTGACAAAACCAAAAATACATAAAAACGCTCAAGTCACTCATCTTAAACAAAAAAATCGAAACTCAATGTTATCACCGAAACATTGATTTTCTTTGCGTGAAAGATCCAATAAATGCAAATTACATTTGAACCAAACAGTCCTAGAACATACTCTATGACTTAGGACTTGGAGTCTTAAAGTGATGTAATTCCTGCAAAACAAAACACCAAACAAAATCAAACGTTAGTCGTTAGAAATTAAAATCCTACATTTGATTCGTCTTCCTTTTGGTTCTTTTGTTTTTCCGGCTCTTTTGTTTTGTAGCTCTTGTTCTCAATCTTTTCTTTATCTCCCCCTATCTTGAGCATCTCTGTTTTCCCCCTATATGATACGTGCATCGTCATCTCTGTTCTCCTCCTTTTTGTCACAAATTGTCAAACAATTAAATAGACAAAAAGATACACACTAGAAGGATAAGTTCTTAGTTACATGCCCATTAGAGTTCTTGTTCATCACAAAGTGAAAAGAAACTGAAAACCAAAAACAAGAAGGAAAAGAAGTCACTCATCCTCATTTGAATCATCATCATCATCATCATGTGATGTTGGTCCATGCGATGTACTCGGTGCAGTTGCTCCAGTGACCACATCATCATGTTTGCACCCAATGATATCGAAGATTTTCTTTAAACCATCCTCAAGTTTCTTGAAGCCTTGCTCAATTCTTTTCTTTAAGGAGCGAACATCCCGATGCAAGGTTTGAAGCGTTACGACCTCATCTAGTTCAGGAGATTCTTGATGAGGCGGTGCACTCGGAGTCGCTTCACTTGCGTAGCCTTTTGTTTGCCCAAATGTGTTCAGAGTGCTAATTGACTTGGCTAAAGTGACTCCATCAATTGCCCCCAAGCCATAATCATATTTGGCACAAGATATGTCCACTCCGTGATCTTCCAGAATACGAGTAATCAAGATTGGATACGGTAGAAGGTCACGTTGCCTTGTTCCCTCAATGACATTTACCATCTGCTGCCAAATAAGAAATGGAATGTTGATGTTAATTCCATTTGCACTCTCCGGGTGACCAAGGAAAAAAGAGAAGTAGCAATCGATCCCATCGAATCCTTTTGGTCCCCAGTGTGGGCAATAGGTTGTAGCATACAATTAAGGACAAAATATGATACTCTGGTTTTAGGTCATTTGATTCAACATATGATCTGTTCGTGTGCGTCCCTGACTTGCAAATAGAGTCCACAACAATGTCCCAATGGGTGTCATGTCGGAAATCACCATCAGTGTAATAAAGACCAGTAGTGTCAACAGCTAATCCAAGATTTGCACCAATTACTGCTGGAGTAATGTCAAACTTGACGTCCTTAACTGTTGTTTCAATGATGAAGGCCCCTGTGTCATGGTCTTTTTGAAGTATGTTAGCTCTCATGTAGAACTCCCTGATGATCTCCACACAAAAACCCATCTTAGGTTGAACTCTGCCAAGTGGCCGAATATGACTTCGTTCCAAAAGCCTTGCAAAGTCTGGCACCTCACGTCATAGCTCGTTAAAATTCACGTGTCGCTCTCCAATGCATGTGCGGTTTGCAAATCTAGCTCGGCGTTTTGTACTCACATGCTGTTCACTTTCATCAACATTTGATCTCCGTTGAGAGCGCTCGCGTATTACCGGTCCACCGGTACTTCTACGCGGAGGAGAATCCGCACCCTTCTTTTTCCTAGGAGCCAAAGGTGCTTTTCCATTAACTTTAAGAGATTCCTCTTCATATTCTGAGGAATGTTCAGATTCCGAGGTAGTTGAATCTTCATTGCGTGATCGTTTCGTAGTCTTTTTCTTTCCAGAACCGCGACTATGTCCACTTCCAGTGGCCATCAATATCACTAGTGCAAGAAACCATGAAAATGCCATTTCCTGCAAATAACACAATGCACTATGATTTGATCTTATAGGAAGGCTTAAACATGTTTAAACAACATTCTAAACAAGTCACAATTGATGATTCAACATTTAAAATCCATTTACTTGAAAGCCCTAATTTTCAATTTTCTCTATGTTAAGAACATATGCAAATGATAGATTCAAGCATATAAGCATGGAAACATGAATCTAATTACATAGAAAGCAACCATTTATGTTCTAAACATGAAATAGGGGTGATTTATGCAAGAGATTTCATTTGGAGTAAGGATCAACTCAAAAATCCCTAAAAATAACATCAAAACCTAAAAACTAGGGTTTTGAAGCAAAAGAAAGCAAGATTAATGAAGAAACTTACAAATCAAAGCAACAAATCTCTTGATCTTGATGAAAAACCCCTTAGAGAAGTTTTAGAGAGAGAGAGAGAGTGTTTTGAAATGGGAGAGATGAAATAAACCTTATGAGTTCCGGAATATAAAGAAATCCAGATCGAGTACCGGTACTAATAAGTCGCGTACCGGTACGCAGTGCAATTCCTGAAAATCCTTCGTTCGGGTTCTGGAATGAAAACATGGGTGATCCGGATCCGCAATTTTAGTTCCGGTACTAAATATGGAGTACCGGTACTCAAGTGAAAAACCAGAAAAATTCACGTTCGGGTTCCGGATTGGTTTTTCTGATCCGGAATCTTGGTTCCGGTAATAAAAAGCAGGTACCGGTACACCAGAGCCAAAAAGCAAAAATTTCTTGAAACAAATCCAAATTTTGAAATCTTTTCAAATACCGATTTGTATACCATCAAGAAATCCATTTAAGTGCTTTGAAAAACAATGAATTCACATAGATGTCATTCAATCCAATTAATTATAAAAATTAAAAAGATTTACTCCGAAATCTTGAAAAATAAAGATAAAACATGATAAACCATTTTTCATGTTATATTCGTCAAACATAAGTCATCAAAAATAATCTTGAGATCCAAAGCCTATCAAGATGTAACGGATTTACGGAGATGACTTACAGAGACATCAATATTGAATTTTACCCTTCTAAATTGAGATATGCACTAAAATACCTAAGGGTGGCTCTTTGAGCGTCTTTTAACTGTCCCACCTTATACCAACCAGGAGATTAATCAAAATAAGAACTTTGAATATAAATCTCCGAATGCTTCAACTAAAAATTTCAAAAATAATTTTCAAGCATCCATAACATGTGGTAGCTTCACACACTAACCGGACGACCGGGGTGGCAGCTCTTTCCAACATGTGGCGGTAGTTTTCACACTCCTTTCGGATGTAACTCTTTCTACATCTTTTGTAATTCATTTCATTACCCTTGTAAGAAAATACAATCTCTTATGTGAAAGAATTAAATCCCAAATTTTAGTCTATTGGTTGTCTCATGTTTATCACAAAGAACTCACACAACCGAGATAGATTAATCATCTAAAGATCACACATGATTATTAAAATTTAATGAATATAATTATCAAAAATTCCTATAATGAAATATCTTCAAGAATTATGATTATGGAGTAAAGTTGATAATTCATATAAAATTAAATTGGAGTGATTGAAAGTGAAATCTTTTTTATTCAATGCAATTGTTCGTTAAAACCCTTTTGTTCAAAAACAAAACATAAAAACAAAGAGCATTGAAAACATGTAATGCAGAGATTCAGAAAAATATGAAAGGAAAAACCAATCAAAGCATTACATACAGTCATAAGCTATTTAGAACTTAAGACAAGGAAAGATATCACCTTTCCGTATCCAAAATCGTCATCTCTGTTCTCCCCCTTTTTTATGTATTTTGGGTTTTGTCACGAAATTGCCAAAGGGGGAGATTGTTGGGTCAACTCTTGCTTCGCTCTGATACCACTTGTTTGTTTTTATATATATTAAGGATCCACAAGGATCTAAATAGGTACTATCAAACAACTAGAGGGGGGGTGAATAGGTGTAATACTTAAAAACAAATCTCAGTGCAAAATAAAAACCAATGCGGAAAATAAAAACAGCACACCAAGATTTACGTGGAAACTCCAATCCAGGAGGAAAACCACGGGACCAACACGCAATAACAATCCACTAAGAATATAAGAATAACAAGGTGATTACCGACTCCACGGACTCAAACCCCTCCTTCAACTTCTTTGGATCTTGCGCTCCACCGATTGCACGTCCACTGCACACGTTCGAATCCACGAACGCCACTCGAATCCACGAGCACACGTTTCGAATCCACGAAACGCCTTCAATACACTGAATCCACGATGCTACGTCGAATCCACGACGCAAACTCAGCCGGTAAGAATATTGGCTTCGATTGTGATCCTTTCCTTAGATTAACATTGAAGAACCATAGATGGAATCTCTAAGCAAAGACTAGGTCAATTCGACAAAAGATAGATCTTGGAAGAACCGTCGAATTGACCTAAAAGAGGCTAAAGAGAAGAACGGTAAAAACCAGCCTCTAGGGTTGCTCTCGAGTGTTTCTGAATTGATCGGTAAGTATCGAGAAACCCTAAGTATGTAGTGATCCAGGTCTCCGTGCAGTTTTTCTCGTGAATCCACAGTGTGAAACACCTATTATTGGTGTATCGGGGCCACAGTGCATGAAAGGGATGCCACAGATGGACCCAATGTGGTATTTAGAGCTAGTTTTGGCCTTCGGCTGCTTTTGCCGAATTTTAGAGAGGGCTTTGGACCAAACGGAGATTGGATTTGGATTCAGCACGGAAAAACGCTTGAAAACTGCTATTTGATTGTTTATTTCTGAGTCCGGATGCCCAAAAACGGACTCCCGGAAGTTTTAGTGGATTTTTGGTGCATGGAGGAGCCGTGGACCGGCGAGGGTGCCACATGGCGGCCTCTGGTTGGTCGGCGCACGTGGCATGCTCCACGGAGCAGCTAGGGAAAGGCCGGGGTGCACCGCGGGAGGCGTGGACCGGCGGGGTTCCACGTGGCAGCGTCGGATTGGCCGGCCCACGTGCGCTCGGTCCACTAGGGCGCGCTGGCTAGCGGTGGACCGGTGCGCGCCACTTGGCGGCCCCGGGTTGGCTGGCCTACGGACGCGGGGTCCACGCAGCGCACGGGAGCAGGCGCGGGGGCAGGTGCCGTACAGGCGGGCAGGTGGGGCAGGTGGGCAGCGCCACGTGGCGCCCGCTGATTCGCGGGCACCACCCACCGCGTTGACCCGAGCGGGGGACACGTGGTGTCCACCCGCTGGGCTTGCACTGCTGTCGCCTGTTCCATGGACACGTGGCGGGCCCCGGAGCGGGTCGGACGGCGGCAGGATCCGAACGGGATCCGGTGTGCGGGCGGGCCGGGCCTTGGGCCGCACTGTGCGCACCCGAATCTTGGCGGGCCGGGCCTTGGGCCGCACTGTGCGCGCCCGAATCTTGGCGGGCCGGGCCGTGGGCCGCACTGTGCGCGCCCGAAACCCGGGACACAGGGGTCATTTTAGGAATTGTTTCTTTTAGCCTATTTAAGCACCTCTCCACCCCTCTTCTCTGCTTTTTCCGAGTTTTAGAGAGGGAATTGGAGGGAGAGCCTTTCTGTGAACTTCTTCCCCTTGATGTTCCAGACCCTGTGGCGGATTTCAAGGATTTTTGGTGGCACGCATCCCGAGGTTTCCGATTTTACGGCGTGTCGCGATGTTCCTTCTCCGGTGCTTTTCTTCGTCACATTTCGGTGTGCAGACTCCCCTGGCCGACCCAGACCACCGATTTTGACGATTCTTGTGCCGATGGGTTCCTGAGAGGTAGGGCTTCATTTTTTGTATGGTTAGTGCTCACCTGTTTTGGGTTTTTGGCACAGTTCCCGAGGCACCTTTGTGACCCCTTTTTATGTGTAATTTTTGGGACAGCACTTGTGTATTTTGTGGATATCTTCGCGTACAGGCATCGAATTGAGGCGTGCCAATAGGCGTTTTGCATCTAGACATCGCAAGGAATACCCTCAAATTTTCTGGGAATTTTCTGAAGGTGAAAATCCCCTTTTCCTGTAGTTCTTTGTTACTGAATTCCTGTACAGAATTCTTTGGGGTGTTTCCCTTGCAGAATTTGTATCTCAGCGTAGGAAACTCGGATTTGAACGTGCAGGTACTCGTTTCGACCGGCTCGTCGCGACGATCGCGGCGGTATTTTTTTCCTGGATTTTTTCGAGTAGATTTTGCAGGTGAAAAAGGCAGAATTGTGGACTGTTGTAATTTGGGCAGATTATGTTGGAACATTGTATGTTTATTTGCGTATGTTCTTTTGTGGTAAGTTGTGCAATGTTGTGGTGATCGTTTGGACCGAGAATGGAATTCACTTTTGGGACCAGGATTTAGCGCTCGAGGTGGGTACCGTTGTCACCTCCTACTTTTGATTACCCACTAGGCATACTAGTGTGGGGACCCGGATCCCCATGACGAGAGTACTGGTTCATCTACAGCTCCCGGAGGCCTATGTGGCATGTTGGTGGGATTGGTGCCCCAATTGGACATTAGTGTTGGGCTCAGTGTGTTAAATGGATCACGTGGGTGATCGGTGGACTCCGTCGGAGCTCCAGAAGTGGTTTCGCGCGCCATGGATATTAAAATAGGACCCAGCGTGAAGTTTGGATCAAGGAACATCTTCCCGGATGCCTTCGGCAATTTTTAGAGTTGGAATTTGGCAAATTGGACTTCGGATTTGGATTCAGCGCGCGAAAACGATGAAAATGGACTATTCACTTGCTTTTTCCGGAGTCCGGGTGATTCGACACGTTTTTCGAGGCAAGGGTACTGTTCCGGCGGCGGCGGCGGCGGCGCGCGGCGGCGGGCAGCGGCGGAGCAGGCAGCGGCGGGTGCGCGGTCCACCGCGGAGGCGTGCACCGGTCGCGGGCCACGTGGCGGTTCCCGGTTGGGCCGGCGCAGCGGGCGCGGTCCACGGGAAAGGCGGGTGTACGGTGGACCGGTGGGGGGACATGTGGCGCACACCGGTTGGCCGGTCCACGTGCACCCGGTCCACGGTGCACCTGCGGGCGCCTCGGGAAGCGTGCGCACAGAGGCGCAGGCGGCGGGCGCAGAGCGCACGTGGGCGCGTTGTCGGGCGGTTCCCGCGCTTGGGGTGGACACGTGTCGGCGTCTGGGGGGCGCCACGTGTCGCGCGGGGAGCGGCGGGGGTTGCTGTCGCCTGTTTGGCGGGCGACGTGGAGGCCCAGGGTGGATTCGGGCGGCTACAGTGCTCGCGCGCGGGGATTTCGGGCTGCTACAGTGCGCGCCCGAAAGTTCCCTGCGCCCAGAAATTGGGACAAATCCGGTATTTCTTCAATTGTTTCTGCAGCCTATAAAAGCGATCCGAGCCTACTTCTTTCCCCTTTTTCCGCCATTTCCGAGCCTCCTCTCGCCTGGGTGCCTTCAGCAAAGATGATCCCCGAGTTTGGCTGCATCGTTCTGCAAAGTTTTGGGATTTTTGGTGGCACGCTTATCGAGGTTTCCATTTTTACGGCGCGGCGCGACGCTCGTCCTTTTGGGTTCCCCTTCGTCGCGTTTCGGTGCGCGAGCTCCCCCGGCCTACTCCGACCACCTTTTCGCGTGATTTCTTCGCCACTGGATTCGCGACGGACAGATCTACGATCTTGGTATTTTCAGCTTTCCCTCATTTCGCGCTTTTCGAGGTGTTTGTTCGAGCTTACTGTGACCCCATTTCTGTGAAGGGGATTTGGACAGCGGCTTGGTATTTCGGCGTTATCTCCGCAACCGGGCATCGTTTTACGACGTGCTTATACATTTTTTTCATCTACGCGGCGCAAGGAATATCACAATATTTTTATTGGATTTTGCTGAGTTTTGCCCGAAGGTATATGTTCTTCCCCTTATCTGTAAATGGGATTACAGTTATGTTGCTGTGTGGTTTTGCGCACCTGTACTGTGGAATTTGTAACTCGGCCTACGTGGCTCGGAATTGGACGTGCAGGTACTCGTTTCGAAGGTATCGACGCGAGGATTGCTGTGGTATTTTTATTGGATTTTTCTGGGCACTTCTGGCAGGTGAAATAAGCACGACTTTGGGACTGATTTTCAGATTGTGTATACTTGGTTAATTTTGGAATAAAAGTGTAATGTTGAGCCTTATTGATGTACTCAGGGGTGTTTTCAGTTGTTTGGAGCCAAGGCTTGCGCGACTTGTACCGAGGGTGTTATGTTGGCAGATTTTGGACCCTGGGCGTCTACCCACTTCACCGACTTCAGGTTTGCCTTGGTTTAAGCGCTTCAGGTGGGTAAGCTTATTATCAGTAACTGTTTAAGGCAATGAATATGTTGTGGCAAATATAAGTGCACTTGTGGGGATGTCACCCCTCTATGACTGATGCATGCATGTTTAGGGTACATGGTTTATGTTGGTAAGTAGGTAAGCTTGATAATGATATTTGTATAAATGATTGCAAGAATAGTATTTATGAGGTATATTGGGGACTTGCATGACTTGGACATCTATGTGATGACTAGTGTAAGCTTACCTAGGATAATGTTACCCTATGAGATTATGTAACATGCCATGTTAGCACATAGCCTTTCATGTGGTTGGTTTATGCTTTGGGACAGGATTTCGTAGCTATGTGCGGATTTGTACTCTGAGGAGTTATTATGATCGTTCTATTGATGAACCTTGAATTGTGGACAGGTCTAGTTTTGGGATTCCGGCATGTTGTTTATTCCTAAAGGATCTATTATTATGCTTTACCCCCCCCCCCCCCTTTATTTCCTTGAGGACTTTTGCATGCTTGTATGGTCATGTAGTTAGGCCATCTTTTACTGCTGCACTACTTATGGGAACTTGACTTAGGCGAAACCATGCTTTTCCTTTCTCCGCCTTTGCTAGTCAAGTGGACAGTGTTGCTCGGGTTCGAGCAGGGGTCTGGATAGGGTAGTCAGGACTTCGTGTCTGGGACAGGTTGGCTTAGTTGTGGGGCTTTGCGGCAACCGCGGATATTGGGCGGTTGACCGGATGTTTCTCTATGCACCTGATTGGGTATCAGTTTTCTTTAGTGGATGGAGTTTCCCACTTATCGTTCAGTTGCATCCGATTGAGGTCGGGTCTTTCCTTGGTGGTTGAGTTTTCCCACTTTGATCAGATTGATGATCAAGTCCTGCTGTTTAGAGATACTGGTGACATTGATGACAGAGATGCTTTACTCGTGTGGGTAGCTCCCCTCGAGTAACGCTCCGGAGTAGGCTTCAGACCGTGTTGGGTTCCGGTCAGACCGTGTTGGGTTCCGGTCAGACCGTGTCGGGTGCCGGTCAGACCGTGTTGGGTTCCGGTCATTTGGACAGTGGAGATACTGAGTTCGGGAGATTGGTGACAGAGCAGGCAGTACCGGGTTTTATACCGGTTCATTCGATTGAGTTCATTTCGGTCAAATACTTTTATTGTTACACTCGCGCCTGGGGGCCGAGTGCAGACTGGTAGTAGACCAGTGATAGTACTGTTGAGAGCCGTCTGGTTGACGGTGGTCCCGTGTCGTGGCGAGTATTTTGACCGCCGTGTGAGAGGTTGAGCATCATGATTCTATCCGTTCTGAGAGAGAGCGTGGATTTTGACCATAGCCTGCATGATCCTCTACTCGATAGCGAGCTAGTCCGTTTGGACGCCCTACGTAATTCCTGCCTGTCAGCGGGAGGTGGT
Organism: Tillandsia leiboldiana; assembly: GCA_029204045.2. Taxonomy (NCBI): domain Eukaryota; kingdom Viridiplantae; phylum Streptophyta; class Magnoliopsida; order Poales; family Bromeliaceae; genus Tillandsia; species Tillandsia leiboldiana. The sequence goes on from CM055068.1 coordinate 22,423,271, forward strand.
TGTAGGTGGATGCAGGTTTGACTGGACCAGATGTGGCAGTCAGCTCGATTGGGTCGATGGTGCACTTCATGTGCTAGTGGTTGCATACCACTGTTTGGTTCTCCCCCTTTTTGCCTTTAGTTAGGGGCAGGGTAGCTGTCGAGAGTCTCCAGCCTACTCATTTCAGTCTTATGACTTGGGTTAGTTTTTGTCTCTTGAGGACTTGGTGGGCAGACCGTCGGGTCTGGCGGTGGTACCCACTGAGAACTCCCTTTTTGGTGTAGTTCTCACACCCTTTGGGGGTTTCCCCCCCCCTTTTTCCTCTCCTCTCCTTTGTTTTGCAGAGTCTTAGCGGGTGTTGCCAACTCTGCGGATGTTGATCGTGCGAGGGAGTCGCGAGCTAGATCCCTACCCGTCGTTGGAGAGTAGCGGTACCCTTCAGAGGAGATCATCAGTGGATTAGTTGTTTCTTTTTCCTCTTTTGAGAGACTATTGTAGTGAGGATATTTTGTATTGAGAGACTGTACACTGTTGTATATTGGAGTTACCTCCCGGTTGGGTTTAGAGCTTGTACTTGAGGATATTGTATTATTATTATTTTGGGAGGCAGACAGTGTTGTTTTATTTCCAGTTGTACAGTGATTGATTTTAGTTACAGCAGATTTTTATTTATAGCTCTGATATCTGTTTAGTTATAGTACTTTTCTTGCAGGTAGGACGCTTCGCCTATGCAGGTTGGCATAGGTGGCGGATCTGTTTGGCGGGCCCGGGTCGCAGTTTCGACCCCGGGGCGTGACAACTAGAGATGTTCCTATATCAGGATTGATAGTTGTATCAGTGAGATGAACCTAGCATGCTTGTATGGAATTATTGGTTTGTTGTTAGCACTTGCATCCTTAGAGGACTAGATATTAGTGAATTATTGTTTCTTGCAAAAGATAAGTTGTTTAAACCTTTTGGTAATAGTATGTTAAAACCATATCATGTTTCATGTATGTTGGGAGGCTTATGCATGTGTATAGACTAGCTTGTGGCATATTAGAATATCAGATATTCAATCAATTGCATACTTTAATTCTTGTAAGAATTGGAATACCTGAAATTATTTTGTTAAGTAAAGGACTTTGCATGCTTGTATGGTCACCTAGCTAGGCTACTATTTTCTACTACACTATCATGCTGGAACTGACTTAGGAGAAACCATGCTTTTTATTCTTTCTCCTGTTGTCTAGTCTTAGAGGATAGTGTGCTCGGGTTCGAGCGGGTTCTGGGATAATGTAGTCAGATATTTAAAGTTTGGGACAGATGGGGATTGATGGTTGGGTATTGCGGCAACCGCGGATTGTGGGCGGTTGACCGGGTTATTATTATTATTATTGCATCAGATTAGGGATCGAGTTTCCCTTCAGTGGATGCACTTTGATCAGAGTCGTGACCCAGTCCTGCTATTTTATCATACTGACGATACTGGTTACAGTGATACTTTACTCGTGTGGGTCGCTCCCCTCGAGTGCCACTCCGGAGTAGGCTTTAGACCATGTTGGGTGCCGGTTAGACCGTGTTGGGTTCCGGTCATTTGGACAGTCGAGATACTGAGTTCGTGAGATTGATGACAGAGCAGACAGTACCGGGTTTTATACCGGATCGTCTGATTGGGTCCTGTTGGTAGATTCTTTCACCCATGCACCCGTAGTTACTCCTTCCGGCTTTGCATTTAGAGGCATAGTAGTGGTAGCTTTATTTTATCAGCGGTTATATTTCTAACTTACCACCTCCTTACCTTTTGCCTCTGGTAGACCTAGTGGGCATGTCAGAGTTTGAGGTTTAACCCACTAGGGGAGGCTACTATTTTTATAGTAGTTCTCACCCCCATTGTCTCTCTTTTCTTTTCCCCCTTTGTTTTGCAGAGTCTTCTACGGGAGTTGCAGGGCCGTCTCGGGCACATCGAGGTAAGAGGATCGCAGATTAGATAGCTATTTCCCCGATCTCGAGTTTAGCAGCTTTGATGTATCCCCTGTACACTCAGATACTTGTACTTTCCCTTTATTTTGGGTCTGGCTTCGGCCAGCTGGTTGTATTTATTTCGTGAGCTGGGAGAGACACATGTATATTTGAGAATTTACTTTTGTACTTTTACTTTTCCAGCTTTATCTGAGATGTATTAATTGTAGATAGCTCTGTTTTATGCTCCATTATTATATCTTTTATATCTACGCAGGTTACCAGCGCTTCGGGTACACGAAAAATTTCGTGTGCTCGGCGGATCTGTGGACGAGCCCGGGTTCGGGTTTACACCCGGGGCGTGACAAAGTATCTCTTTATAACCCTTGGAAAAAGATAAAAGTCGGTTTGGCAATCTTATCCCGAGAAGGCATTGTGTACCGGTACCAAATAACGTGTTCCGGTACGCAATGGTGCAAAACACAGATTTTTCTATTGTGTTCCGGTACGCAAGTCTGTGTTCCGGTACGCAATGCAAATTACAGAAAATTCTGTGTCGGGTTTGAGGAACTCAAAGTCTGGTTCCGGTACTCAATGTAAAAACTGATTTTTCCAAGATAAGCTTTATCCAAAACAGACCTAGTACCGGAATCCAAACTTAAAAGAAGTTGTAAGTTAAAACCAAGTTCCTAAAACCAAGTCTAAACCGGGTTTCAATAATTTCCAGATTCCAATGATTATAAATGAACTTAAATCACCATGGTTTAATTAACCATACCTGAGTGTTATCTTGAGCTCATGTTGAATCTTCAATGAGTCTTCGAAAACTGATTTGATAATTTGATCCCTTTAAGACTCCGACTCAACTCACGAAATATGCCAACCAAAAAGCCGTAACAATCTCCCCCTTTGGCAATTTCGTGACAAAACCAAAAATACATAAAAACGCTCAAGTCACTCATCTTAAACCAAAAAATCGAAACTCAATGTTATCACCAAAACATTGATTTTCTTTGCGTGAAAGATCCAATAAATGCAAATTACATTTGAACCAAACAGTCCTAGAACATACTCTATGACTTAGGACTTGGAGTCTTAAAGTGATGTAATTCCTGCAAAACAAAACTCCAAACAAAATCAAACGTTAGTCGTTAGAAATTAAAATCCTACATTTGATTCGTCTTTCTTTTGGTTCTTTTGTTTTTCCGGCTCTTTTGTTTTGTAGCTCTTGTTGTCAATCTTTTCTTTATCTCCCCCTATCTTTAGCATCTCTGTTTCCCCCCTATATGATACGTGCATCCTCATCTCTGTTCTCCCCCTTTTTGTCACAAATTGTCAAACAGTTAAATAGACAAAAAGAAACACACTAGAAGGATAAGTTCTTAGTTACATGCCCATTAGAGTTCTTGTTCATCACAAAGTGAAAAGAAACTGAAAACCAAAAACAAGAAGGAAAAGAAGTCACTCATACTCATTTGAATCATCGTCATCATCATCATGTGATGTTGGTCAATGCGATGTACTCGGTGCAGTTGCTCCAGTGACCACATCATCATGTTTGCACCCAAGGATATAGAAGATTTTCATTAAACCATCCTCAAGTTTCTTGAAGCCTTGCTCCATTCTTTTCTTTAAGGAGCGAACATCCCGATGCAAGGTTTGAAGCGTTACGACCTCATCTAGTTCAGGAGATTCTTGATGAGGCGGTGCACTCGGAGTCGCTTCACTTGCATAGCCTTTTGTTTGCCCAAATGTCTTCAGAGTGCTAATTGTCTTGGCTAAAGTGACTCCATCAATTGCCCCCAAGCCATAATCATATTTGGCACAAGATATGTCCACTCCGTGATCTTCCAGAATACGAGTAATCAAGATTGGATACGGTAGAAGGTCACGTTGCCTTGTTCCCTCAATGACATGTACCATCTGCTGCCAAATAAGAAATGGAATGTTGATGTTAATTCCATTTGCACTCTCCGGATGACCAAGGAAAAAAGAGAAGTAGCAATCGATCCCATCGAATCCTTTTGGTCCCCACTTTGGGCAATAGGTTGTAGCATACAATTAAGGACAAAATATGATACTCTGGTTTTAGGTCCTTTGATTCAACATATGATCTGTTCGTGTGCGTCCCTGACTTGCAAATAGAGTCCACAACAATGTCCCAATGGGTGTCATGTCGGAAATCACCATCAGTGTAATAAAGACCAGTAGTGTCAACAGCTAATCCAAGATTTGCACCAATTACTGCTGGAGTAATGTCAAACTTGACGCCATTAACTGTTGTTTCAATGATGAAGGCCCTTGTGTCATGGTCTTTTTGAAGTATGTTAGCTCTCATGTAGAACTCCCTGATGATCTCCACACAAAAACCCATCTTAGGTTGAACTCTGCCAGTGGCCGAATATGACTTCGTTCCAAAAGCCTTGCAAAGTCTGGCACCTCACGACATAGCTCGTTAAAATTCACGTGTCGCTCTCCATTGCATGTGCGGTTTGCAAATCTAGCACGGCATTTTGTACTCACATGCTGTTCACTTTCATCAACATTTGATCTCCGTTGAGAGCGCTCGCGTATTACCGGTCCACCGGTACTTCTACGCGGAGGAGAATCCGCACCCTTCTTTTTCCTAGGAGCCATATGTGCTTTTCCATTTCCTTTAACAGATTCCACTTCATATTCTGAGGAATGTTCAGATTCCGAGCTAGTCGAATCTTCATTGCGTGATCGTTTCGTAGTCTTTTTCTTTCCAGAACCGCGACCATGTCCACTTCCAGTGGCCATCAAGATCACTAGTGCAAGAAACCATGAAAATGCCATTTCCTGCAAATAACACAATGCACTATGATTTGATCTTATAGGAAGGCTTAAACATGTTTAAACAACATTCTAAACAAGTCACAATTGATGATTCAACATTTAAAATCCATTTACTTGAAAGCACTAATTTTCAATTTTCTCTATGTTAATAACATATGCAAATGATAGATTCAAGCATATATGTATGGAAACATGAATCTAATTACATAGAAAGCAACCATTTATGTTCTAAACATGTAATATGGGTGATTTATGCAAGAGATTTCATTTGGAGTAAGGATCAACTCAAAAATCCCTAAAAATAACATCAAAACCTAAAATCTAGGGTTTTGAAGCAAAAGAAAGCAAGATTAATGAAGAAACTTACAAATCAAAGCAACAAATCTCTTAATCTTGATGAAAAACCCCTTAGAGAAGTTTTAGAGAGAGAGAGAGGGAGTGTTTTGAAATGGGAGAGATGAAATAAACCTTATGAGTTCCGGAATATAAAGAAATCCAGATCGAGTACCGGTACTAATAAGTCGCGTACCGGTACGCAGTGCAATTCCTAAAAATCCTTCGTTCGAGTTCCGGATTGAAAACATGGGTGATCCGGATCCGCAATTTTAGTTCCGGTACTAAATATGGAGTACCGGTACTCAAGTGAAAAACCAGAAAAATTCACGTTCGGGTTCCGGATTGGTTTTTCTGATCCGGAATCTTGGTTCCGGTACTAAAAAGCAGGTACCGGTACACCAGAGCCAAAAGCAAAAATTTCTTGAAACAAATCCAAATTTTGAAATCTTTTCAAATACCGATTTGTATACCATCAAGAAATCCATTTAAGTGATTTGAAAAACAATGAATTCACATAGATGTCATTCAATCCAATTAATTATAAAAATTAAAAAGATTTACTCCGAAATCATGAAAAACAAAGATAAAACATGATAAACCGTTTTTCATGTTATATTCGTCAAACATAAGTCATCAAAAATAATCTTGAGATCAAAAGTCTATCAAGATGTAACGGATTTACGAAGATGACTTTTAGAGACATCAATTTTGAATTTTACCCTTCTAAATTGAGATATGCACTAAAATACCTAAGGGTGGCTCTTTGAGCGTCTTTTAACTGTCCCACCTTATACCAACCAGGTGATTAATCAAAATAAGAACTTTGAATATAAATTTCCGAATGCTTCAACTAAAAATTTCAAAAATATTTTTCAAGCATCCATAACATGTGGTAGCTTCACACACTAACCGGACGACCGGGGTGGCAGCTCTTTCCAACATGTGGTGGTAGTTTTCACACTCCTTTCGGATGTAACTCTTTCTACATCTTTTGTAATTCATTTCATTACCCTTGTAAGAAAATACAATCTCTTATGTGAAAGAATTAAATCCCAAATTTTAGTCTATCGATTGTCTCATGTTTATCACAAAGAACTCACACAACCGAGATAGATTAATCATCTAAAGATCACACATGATTATTAAAATTTAATGAATATAATTATCAAAAACTCCTATAATGAAATATCTTCAAGAATTATGATTATGGAGTAAAGTTGATAATTCATATAAAATTAAATTGGAGTGATTGAAAGTGAAATCTTTTTTATTCAATGCAATTGTTCGTTAAAACCCTTTTGTTCAAAAACAAACATAAAAACAAAGATCATTGAAAACATGTAATGCAGAGATTCAGAAAAATATGAAAGGAAAAACCAATGAAAGCATTACATACAGTCATAAGCTATTTAGAACTTAAGATGTAGAATACCGGGGTTTCGGTTAGCACACCGACTTCGTGAGTTGGCGTGGAGCGGAGTAAATTGTCACGAGCGTTCCACATGTGATTACAGATGAGTTCGGGTCGACTCGGATCAACGCGGAAGCCCCACGTCGATTCGGGGTTTTTCCGGGCATTGTCCGCCGTTAGAAGACCGGCTTTGGGGAAGCCTCGACTCCACAGTGGAGTGCGGAAAATTGGGAAACTCTTGGCACAGGTGTACTTTGTGTTTACAGCGGAGTTCGGGAGGTTTCGGACTGACGCGGAGGATCCGAAAGCGAAAAGTGAGTCGGAACTGGCAATTTTGGAGCCGGTTTTTGAATTGAGCACCCCGACTCAACGGTTGAGCTTTTCGAGGAGAAAAAGTTGTGGACATGTATATTTTCAGATTACAGCGGGGTTCGGGAGGTTTCGGACCCGTGCGGAGGCCCCGAGGGCAAAAAGTGAGTTGGCGGGGGCTTTGATGGATTATTTAATTAATTAATCTAAATTAGTCAGTTGATTTATTTATTTAGCATGTGTTGTAGAGATGGAAAGAAGTGGGTGGATTTTTGAGAATTGGATTTTAGGGGGTGACTGAGATATTTTGCCTTTGTGGAGCATTAAATGCGGCCACCTTTAGCATTAATTAGGTAACCCCTAATTAAGAGTCCCCCTGTCACCTTCTCTCCTCCAACCTGTAACAGGGGAAATGGGTTGGAACAGAGTGTTGAGAGAAGGGGTTAGAAAAGAAGAAAGAGAGGAGCTTGGAGATGAAAAGAAAGGAAGAAGAGAAAGGAGAAGAAATGAGAGGAAGAAATGAAGGAGATGAGGGTGGTTTTGTTGGCGGTCTACCTCCTTGGAGCCGTGCGGAGCTTGCTTAACCGGCGCGTCGAGCACGGTGAGGTAAGATTCAGTTTTATATTTTTGTATATTTTATATTGTTTATGAGGAGCTCGGGTTGGAGGTCTTGGTGTGGGGTTGGCGGACGGTAGCAGCGGCAGCGGGGAGCGCGCGCGGGCGTTGCGGCTGCGCAGTGGGCGGGCGCTGCGCGGGCGCCGCGCATGTGCGCGCGCGGCGCTGCGCAGGCGTCTCGCGGGCGCCCAGGCGCGGGCGCCGCGTGTGTGCGCGCGCGGCGCTGCGCAGGCGCCTAGGCGCGGGCACTGCGCAGGCACCCAGGCGCGCGCGTAGCGGGCTGGGCCGCTGCGCGGCGGGCCCAGGGCGCCGCGCAGCTGCCGCGGCAGTGCCGCGCGGCTGCAGCAGCAGCGCCGCGCCGGCAGCTGCAGCGTCGCCACGCAGGAGCTGCGGCTGGCGGGGGGCGCCTTGCGGGCAACGACTGGCCGCGCGCTTCGGCGTGCGCAGGGTGCTTTTGCGCGGCGTTTTCGTCGACCCCGTGGCTGTTTTCCTTGCGCCGGACGCGCGCAAATTCTTTTGCTAAGCTCGTCTAATAGTGAATCCCTTTTCTCTCTCTGTGTTGGTGCAGCTGCTTGGGTGCTCGCGGCGAGCTCGGTGCCGCGCAGGCTGATGGTGCCGACGGTGACGGCGCGAGAAATCACCATCAGAGTTTGGAGCTACATGTTGGCTGAGGGTTCCATGCGTGGATTTTGATCCTCGTGAGGCTCGGGTGAATGGACACTTGTTGATAGTTATGTTGAGCTGAGGATTATGTGTATGTAATTAGAAGTGTGCTGTGGGTTTTTCTTGGAGCTTCAGTGTATGTTTGTGCAAGTGTGGAGTGTTTATGGCTATGGTTTTTGGAAATGTATCAAACCTAACTGTGTGTGGTGTGTTGTGGCAGCTACTGGATGTGGATTGAATTATTGTTTAGTGCCCTATTGGTGATAAGGTGAACTTAATTTGAGGCTATGGATACTAAATATTTGTATGCATTGCAGGACTTGTATTATGCTGTGAGTGTGTATTGGGGACTTAAGAGGTTTGTGAAAGTGAGCTTTCATTTGGGGTGACATTTTGTGCAACTGGGGATTCCTAGTGAGTACTAAATAGTATTATGTGGGCATTTATGGATTAGTGTGCTGCTTGTTGCCCGGGGATATTGTGCTGGACTTATGTGTGAGGAATTTTGGATTTTAAGTGCTGTTAGTGTTGTGGATTGGCTGTGGAGTGAGCCAGAATGCGCCGGAATTTTTGTGTGACTCGAGAGAATTTTTTGGAGCTTCCGAGGATTTTTCCGGGATTTGCGGCACGATTTTCGATGTTTCAGCACTTCACCAACTTCAGCGTTGCCTGCGGAAAGCATTCCAGGTGGGTTGGAATTTCTCCAAAATTTATGGATTGCCCTTTAAAGCTATTGTATGCATGTTGATCATGTTTAGCTTACTATTTATATAGCTGGTAAATCTGATAGTTGCCTAAAAAATTTGTAGAATGATAATTATTGGCCCCAGATATTTTTAGCACGATCTAGGGATGACATGACACTAGACTGCATGTTTAGTTGACATTAGATTGGCATTTGAAACCGTATTAAAAATCGGCGGACCGATTTTAATGAAATTGAGAGTTTAAAAATAGTTTGGAATTTTTGTGAGCTTCCAGAGGGTTTGAGTAGGTTCAGGATGCATGTATCCTCGTGCCAGGAGGCCGAGTGGATTTTTAGAGCTCTGTGTGACGAGCTTCTAGTGTCAGGTTAGTTGAGATCCCTGGTGGGATTATTCTAGATCATGGATTGGTATATCTGATTTTAGTAGTGGAGATGATTCTCCGACTTGATTTCGAGAGATTGGGCTCTGGCAGATTGGGTCGTGGAGAGTTCCCGACTTAGCCATGGATGTGCGTTATCAGATTGGGTCGTTGAGGGTTTCTCCGACATAGCTATGAGAGGGTTTGGCAATTCCTGATCCAGTCGAGGAGGGTTCCCGACTGTGATGTGATACCTGGTTTTGAGTATCCGATCTGTTTGATCGTGGATCACAGCCTGCATGTGCCATTTATGAGATAGTTGAGACTGACTTGATATTAGAGCTCGGTGGGGTCGCTCCCTCGAGTACGTCCGGATGCGTGAGGATGATTGAGATGGACCGACTAGGACGCCCCACACGCAGTGGGCAGGTGTGTTCGTAGTAGTCGGCGGGACGCCCCACGTGGAGTGGACAGGTGCGTCCATGGTAGTCAGTAGTACGCCCCACACACAATGGGTAGGTGCGTAGGACGCCCCACGTGGAGTGGGCAGGTGCGTCCATGGTAGTCAGTAGTAGCCCCACACACAGTGGGTAGGTGCGTAGGACGCCCCACGTGGAGTGGGCAGGTGCGTCCATGGTGGTCGGTAGGCGCCCCACGTAGAGTGGGCAGGTGCGTTCCTAGACGACAGGCGCGGGCTTGACTGTTCCAGTTTTGGACAGTCATTGAGATTTGGGTTTCGAGAGCAACTTGTGTGCGACTGGTGTATAGCTGCTCTTAGATGAGTATCCCTTTGAGCATGATACTTGAGGCATCTAGTGGTGAGAGCGTATGCATAGCATGTTTATGATAGAGTTTCCTTTTGAGCATTATGTTTGGGGACATGTTTTAGCTGTAGCTTTCTTCAGCTTACCCGTAATCTATTATCTATCTGCATATCTATCTTTTGTTCCTCTAGTAGACTTAGTGGGCATAACGTGGATATTGGGTATGGTACCCACTGAGATCTGCCTTCTGCAGTAGATCTCCACCCCGCTACGGGTGACAGGTTGAGGTGGCTGTTCCGGCTTGGTTCGCACGGAGTCAGTAGATCGAGGTGAGGACGGGACAGATTAGTTCCTTACCAGCATTGAGAGTCAAAGTAGATGTTCCCGGCGTATTTTATGTTTCTACTTTTGTACTGGACATTCTGTGAGACTTTATACCTTGAGGATTTGTGTACTAGTGGAGTTTTTACTTTTCCAGATGTTTAGTTTATTCTATAGCTTTTGGTTTTAGTTTTCAGCTCTGATACATGTTTTTAGCTATAGATCTGACTTGCAGGGTGGACGTTTCGTCTGTACGGCAGTTTTCGTACAGATGGCGGATCTGTTGGCGAGCCCGGGTTGCAGTTTTGACCCCGGGGCGTGACAGATTTAGGTGGTATCAGAGCCTAGGAATATAGGTCGTTGAGGACTTAGTGACCCTAGGCTATTGGTTGGACAGTAGGATGACTGTCGTGAGAGACGTGACTTTAGCGAGAGTCCTGATTGAGTTGTACCTCCCCAGATGGTTGGGCGAGTAATTTTACATGTTATTTCTCTAAAGGTGATTATGTTGGCTGCAGACAACATAATACTTTAGAAGGTTAACATGTTTTAGACTTTCGCTTGATTTGGTCGAGAGAGTTTTGGTCCTAATGGTTGTTCTGTTGCAGTGATTTGATGCTTCCGAGACGCCGTGCAGCGGCGAGGGCGTGTTTGCCCTTGGATGAGGGCTCGTATAGCGGGAAGCTAAATGGATAGAGCTGAGAGAGGCCTGGGAGATTCAGACCCAAGCAGTCCTGATGTTTAAGGCGATGCGGCGCCGGGAAAAGAACATGAGCGCGTGATGCGCATGTTTGAGCTGAGAGCATCACCCGGGGTATCACCTGTAGTACTACCGGCTGCGGCATCGTCGGATTGGGATTAGTTGAGTGGATCGAGGTTGCCATGAGTCCAGTCTCAGGATCATGGGTCTCAGAGGACAAAGACCAGGAGGTTCTCGACGGACGAGGTACCAACAGTAGTGTCAGGTATCTTTAAGCTGAGTATCCCAGGGTGGTACTCATGGTATTGCCACTTGCGACGGCATTCCCACTACCCCTTCAGGATGAAGAGGTTCATCCGATGTACCGACAGACTAATGGAGCCTTCATGCCGTGGTAGATAGAGCGATGGTCCCAGCATCTAGTAGATGAGATTGCACAGTTGGTCAGCGGACACCAGGATAGCGGATTGTGATTTACCTGGTATGGTCTTCCTTTTAGCCATTGGTTTTAGAGCTTGTTGATGCCGACACCGCTCGTGTGTTTCAGTAGAGCTGGGATAGCGTCGAGTGGGCCAGAGACGGACTGTTGGCTTGTACACGTGAGGATCAGGTTCCAGATCTCGAATAGCACATGGAAGAGTATTGCCTGTCCTGCCAGTGCAACTAGGACCTTGGATTTGATCATCGAGATGTTGTCCTACATCAGTTCAGAGATGTTGATATGAGGTTGGATAGGAATCGGTCATCCTAATTTATGCTAGCATGGATTGTCGAGAGAGGACATTGACCCTCCGTGGACCTGGTCAGGAGGAGTGTGTTTATAGAGGATGCGCAGGTGGTTACTTGCCCCTGGCCGAGTTACCAGGTGGTTACTTGCCCCTGGCCGAGTTACCAGGTGGTTACCTGCCCCTGGCCGAGTTACCAGGTGGTTGATGCCCCTGGCCGAGCTAACCAGGTGGTTACTTGATTGAGATTGAGATCGAGACAGTGATTGACGTGGTTTTGGGAACCGCGCCAACTTCGGCAGCACCTCGTGGAGTATCACCCGCTAGACAGAGAGAGCTGTTAGCGCAGTTGTGAGATTCGACGGATCGAGAGGTCTGTGAGACCTAGTACCACGTCGTGGGGATACGACCGTGAGGGTCCGAGAGATTGATACTTGTGTTTGATGCCACACCGATGATACATGGTGGTGATGCCACGCCGCTGGTATACGGCCTTGTTGCCACGTTGTGAGTGCACACGGTGGGATTCTGTGACGGTTTGAGCACAGACAGGTTTGGATTGTGTTTTGGTTGATGCCCTTTTCTGAGATCGGTAGCGCTATGGAGCCGTCTTTCCGAGGATTGTGCCAGACAGTGTTCTGAACCCGATAGGGACATTATAAACTTGCAGCACGGTCAAGTGGATTGACTAAGGCCCTGCGGCCTTTTTTGATTGAGGAATTGTGTGCTCCGGTATTTCTTGGGCCGGGTGTGTGCCGGCATGAGTGAGCTCTACACTGATTTGCTGTACCAGCCGTTGAGGTTGATTTATACAGGGCCAGTCGATTTGATTATATTCGATGGTTTCCGAGGTGACCTAGAGCACGAGGATCATTGAGGTTAGAGCTGCAACTTCTATGAGAAAAAGTTGTTGCCAAGCTGCAAGAGTGACAGAGGACCCAACGAAGAGAGATACCGTTTGGGTGGGCCTAGACCTATGTTAATGACAGAGATCAGAAGCTCTTGGACTATGCAAGGCCAGGTAACTTGCAGAGGCAAGGCTGAGGAAGATATCAGCATTGATCCGATATTGCCGTGATCGAGAGGTCATGGAATTATCATAGATCCTTGAGGCTGGAATACAGGGTTACTCAGGAGGACTTTGATTGCGGCACGCCGGTGGACAGAGTTATTAGAGCTGTTTGGATTGATATCCTACAGTATTATCCCGCATGGACATTATGGCAGTATACCTTGGTTAGGCGAGCAGTGCAACCCTGGAATTGAGATCTAAGGGTTGTGCGTGGTTTCCAATATTAGAAAAAT
>CM055068.1:22436321-22464477 GCA_029204045.2 Tillandsia leiboldiana
ACACATGTATATTGAGAATTTACTTTTGTACTTTTACTTTTCCAGCTTTATCTGAGATGTATTAATTGTAGATAGCTCTGGTTTTTATGCTCCATTATTATATCTTTTATATCTACGCAGGTTACCAGCGCTTGGGGTACACGAAAAATTTCGTGTGCTCGGCGGATCTGTGGCCGAGCCCGGGTTCGGGTTTACACCCGGGGCGTGACAAAGTATCTCTTTATACCCTTGGAAAAAGATAAAAGTCGGTTTGGCAATCTTATCCCGAGAAGGCATTGTGTACCGGTACCAAATAACGTGTTCCGGTACGCAATGGTGCAAAACACAGATTTTTCTATTGTGTTCCGGTACGCAAGTCTGTGTTCCGGTACGCAATGCAAATTACAGAAAATTCTGTGTCGGGTTTGAGGAACTCAAAGTCTGGTTCCGGTACTCAATGTAAAAACTGATTTTTCCAAGATAAGCTTTATCCAAAACAGACCTAGTACCGGAATCCAAACTTAAAAGAAGTTGTAAGTTAAAACCAAGTTCCTAAAACCAAGTCTAAACCGGGTTTCAATAATGTTCCAGATTCCAATGATTATAAATGAACTTAAATCACCATGGTTTAATTAACCATACCTGAGTGTTATCTTGAGCTCATGTGAATCTTCAATGAGTCTTCGAAAACTGATTTGATAATTTGATCCCTTTAAGACTCCGACTCAGACTCACGAATATGCCAACCAAAAAGCCGTAACAATCTCCCCCTTTGGCAATTTCGTGACAAAACCAAAAATACATAAAAACGCTCAAGTCACTCATCTTAAACCAAAAAATCGAAACTCAATGTTATCACCAAAACATTGATTTTCTTTGCGTGAAAGATCCAATAAATGCAAATTACATTTGAACCAAACAGTCCTAGAACATACTCTATGACTTAGGACTTGGAGTCTTAAAGTGATGTAATTCCTGCAAAACAAAACTCCAAACAAAATCAAACGTTAGTCGTTAGAAATTAAATCCTACATTTGATTCGTCTTTCTTTTGGTTCTTTGTTTTTCCGCTCTTTTGTTTTGTAGCTCTTGTTGTCAATCTTTTCTTTATCTCCCCCTATCTTTAGCATCTCTGTTTCCCCCCTATATGATACGTGCATCCTCATCTCTGTTCTCCCCTTTTTGTCACAAATTGTCAAACAGTTAAATAGACAAAAAGAAACACACTAGAAGGATAAGTTCTTAGTTACATGCCCATTAGAGTTCTTGTTCATCACAAAGTGAAAAAGAAACTGAAAACCAAAAACAAGAAGGAAAAGAAGGTCACTCATACTCATTTGAAATCATCGTCATCATCATCATGTGATGTTGGTCAATGCGATGTACTCGGTGCAGTTGCTCCAGTGACCACATCATCATGTTTGCACCCAAGGATATAGAAGATTTTCATTAAACCATCCTCAAGTTTCTTGAAGCCTTGCTCCATTCTTTTCTTTAAGGAGCGAACATCCCGATGCAAGGTTTGAAGCGTTACGACCTCATCTAGTTCAGGAGATTCTTGATGAGGCGGTGCACTCGGAGTCGCTTCACTTGCATAGCCTTTTGTTTGCCCAAATGTCTTCAGAGTGCTAATTGTCTTGGCTAAAAGTGACTCCATCAATTGCCCCCAAGCCATAATCATATTTGGCACAAGATATGTCCACTCCGTGATCTTCCAGAATACGAGTAATCAAGATTGGATACGGTAGAAGGTCACGTTGCCTTGTTCCCTCAATGACATGTACCATCTGCTGCCAAATAAGAAATGGAATGTTGATGTTAATTCCATTTGCACTCTCCGGATGACCAAGGAAAAAAGAGAAGTAGCAATCGATCCCATCGAATCCTTTTGGTCCCCACTTTGGGCAATAGGTTGTAGCATACAATTAAGGACAAAATATGATACTCTGGTTTTAGGTCCTTTGATTCAACATATGATCTGTTCGTGTGCGTCCCTGACGTGCAAATAGAGTCCACAACAATGTCCCAATGGGTGTCATGTCGGAAATCACCATCAGTGTAATAAGACCAGTAGTGTCAACAGCTAATCCAAGATTTGCACCAATTACTGCTGGAGTAATGTCAAACTTGACGCCATTAACTGTTGTTTCAATGATGAAGGCCCTTGTGTCATGGTCTTTTTGAAGTATGTTAGCTCTCATGTAGAACTCCCTGATGATCTCCACACAAAAAACCCATCTTAGGTTGAACTCTGCCAGTGGCCGAATATGACTTCGTTCCAAAAGCCTTGCAAAGTCTGGCACCTCACGACATAGCTCGTTAAAATTCACGTGTCGCTCTCCATTGCATGTGCGGTTTGCAAATCTAGGCACGGCAGTTTTGTACTCACATGCTGTTCACTTTCATCAACATTTGATCTCCGTTGAGAGCGCTCGCGTATTACCGGTCCACCGGTACTTCTACGCGGAGGAGAATCCGCACCCTTCTTTTTCCTAGGAGCCATATGTGCTTTTCCATTTCCTTTAACAGATTCCACTTCATATTCTGAGGAATGTTCAGATTCCGAGCTAGTCGAATCTTCATTGCGTGATCGTTTCGTAGTCTTTTTCTTTCCAGAACCGCGACCATGTCCACTTCCAGTGGCCATCAAGATCACTAGTGCAAGAACCATGAAAATGCCATTTCCTGCAAATAACACAATGCACTATGATTTGATCTTATAGGAAGGCTTAAACATGTTTAAACAACATTCTAAACAAGTCACAATTGATGATTCAACATTTAAAATCCATTTACTTGAAAGCACTAATTTTCAATTTTCTCTATGTTAATAACATATGCAAATGATAGATTCAAGCATATATGTATGGAAACATGAATCTAATTACATAGAAAGCAACCATTTATGTTCTAAACATGAAATATGGGTGATTTATGCAAGAGATTTCATTTGGAGTAAGGATCAACTCAAAAATCCCTAAAAATAACATCAAAACCTAAAATCTAGGGTTTTGAAGCAAAAGAAAGCAAGATTAATGAAGAAACTTACAAATCAAAGCAACAAATCTCTTAATCTTGATGAAAAACCCCTTAGAGAAGTTTTAGAGAGAGAGAGAGGGAGTGTTTTGAAATGGGAGAGATGAAATAAACCTTATGAGTTCCGGAATATAAAGAAATCCAGATCGAGTACCGGTACTAATAAGTCGCGTACCGGTACGCAGTGCAATTCCTAAAAATCCTTCGTTCGAGTTCCGGATTGAAAACATGGGTGATCCGGATCCGCAATTTTAGTTCCGGTACTAAATATGGAGTACCGGTACTCAAGTGAAAAACCAGAAAAATTCACGTTCGGGTTCCGGATTGGTTTTTCTGATCCGGAATCTTGGTTCCGGTACTAAAAAGCAGGTACCGGTACACCAGAGCCAAAAAGCAAAAATTTCTTGAAACAAATCCAAATTTTGAAATCTTTTCAAATACCGATTTGTATACCATCAAGAAATCCATTTAAGTGATTTGAAAAACAATGAATTCACATAGATGTCATTCAATCCAATTAATTATAAAAATTAAAAAGATTTACTCCGAAATCATGAAAAACAAAGATAAAACATGATAAACCGTTTTTCATGTTATATTCGTCAAACATAAGTCATCAAAAATAATCTTGAGATCAAAAGTCTATCAAGATGTAACGGATTTACGAAGATGACTTTTAGAGACATCAATTTTGAATTTTACCCTTCTAAATTGAGATATGCACTAAAATACCTAAGGGTGGCTCTTTGAGCGTCTTTTAACTGTCCCACCTTATACCAACCAGGTGATTAATCAAAATAAGAACTTTGAATATAAATTTCCGAATGCTTCAACTAAAAATTTCAAAAATATTTTTCAAGCATCCATAACATGTGGTAGCTTCACACACTAACCGGACGACCGGGGTGGCAGCTCTTTCCAACATGTGGTGGTAGTTTTCACACTCCTTTCGGATGTAACTCTTTCTACATCTTTTGTAATTCATTTCATTACCCTTGTAAGAAAATACAATCTCTTATGTGAAAGAATTAAATCCCAAATTTTAGTCTATCGATTGTCTCATGTTTATCACAAAGAACTCACACAACCGAGATAGATTAATCATCTAAAGATCACACATGATTATTAAAATTTAATGAATATAATTATCAAAAACTCCTATAATGAAATATCTTCAAGAATTATGATTATGGAGTAAAGTTGATAATTCATATAAAATTAAATTGGAGTGATTGAAAGTGAAATCTTTTTTATTCAATGCAATTGTTCGTTAAAACCCTTTTGTTCAAAAACAAAACATAAAAACAAAGATCATTGAAAACATGTAATGCAGAGATTCAGAAAAATATGAAAGGAAAAACCAATGAAAGCATTACATACAGTCATAAGCTATTTAGAACTTAAGATGTAGAATACCGGGGTTTCGGTTAGCACACCGACTTCGTGAGTTGGCGTGGAGCGGAGTAAATTGTCACGAGCGTTCCACATGTGATTACAGATGAGTTCGGGTCGACTCGGATCAACGCGGAAGCCCCACGTCGATTCGGGGTTTTTCCGGGCATTGTCCGCCGTTAGAAGACCGGCTTTGGGGAAGCCTCGACTCCACAGTGGAGTGCGGAAAATTGGGAAACTCTTGGCACAGGTGTACTTTGTGTTTACAGCGGAGTTCGGGAGGTTTCGGACTGACGCGGAGGATCCGAAAGCGAAAAGTGAGTCGGAACTGGCAATTTTGGAGCCGGTTTTTGAATTGAGCACCCCGACTCAACGGTTGAGCTTTTCGAGGAGAAAAAGTTGTGGACATGTATATTTTCAGATTACAGCGGGGTTCGGGAGGTTTCGGACCCGTGCGGAGGCCCCGAGGGCAAAAAGTGAGTTGGCGGGGGCTTTGATGGATTATTTAATTAATTAATCTAAATTAGTCAGTTGATTTATTTATTTAGCATGTGTTGTAGAGATGGAAAGAAGTGGGTGGATTTTTGAGAATTGGATTTTTAGGGGGTGACTGAGATATTTTGCCTTTGTGGAGCATTAAATGCGGCCACCTTTAGCATTAATTAGGTAACCCCTAATTAAGAGTCCCCCTGTCACCTTCTCTCCTCCAACCTGTAACAGGGGAAATGGGTTGGAACAGAGTGTTGAGAGAAGGGGTTAGAAAAGAAGAAAGAGAGGAGCTTGGAGATGAAAAGAAAGGAAGAAGAGAAAGGAGAAGAAATGAGAGGAAGAAATGAAGGAGATGAGGGTGGTTTTGTTGGCGGTCTACCTCCTTGGAGCCGTGCGGAGCTTGCTTAACCGGCGCGTCGAGCACGGTGAGGTAAGATTCAGTTTTATATTTTTGTATATTTTATATTGTTTATGAGGAGCTCGGGTTGGAGGTCTTGGTGTGGGGTTGGCGGACGGTAGCAGCGGCAGCGGGGAGCGCGCGCGGGCGTGCGGCTGCGCAGTGGGCGGGCGCTGCGCGGGCGCCGCGCATGTGCGCGCGCGGCGCTGCGCAGGCGTCTCGCGGGCGCCCAGGCGCGGGCGCCGCGTGTGTGCGCGCGCGGCGCTGCGCAGGCGCCTAGGCGCGGGCACTGCGCAGGCACCCAGGCGCGCGCGTAGCGGGCTGGGCCGCTGCGCGGCGGGCCCAGGGCGCCGCGCAGCTGCCGCGGCAGTGCCGCGCGGCTGCAGCAGCAGCGCCGCGCGGCAGCTGCAGCGTCGCCACGCAGGAGCTGCGGCTGGCGGGGGGCGCCTTGCGGGCAACGACTGGCCGCGCGCTTCGGCGTGCGCAGGGTGCTTTTGCGCGGCGTTTTCGTCGACCCCGTGGCTGTTTTCCTTGCGCCGGACGCGCGCAAATTCTTTTGCTAAGCTCGTCTAATAGTGAATCCCTTTTTCTCTCTCTGTGTTGGTGCAGCTGCTTGGGTGCTCGCGGCGAGCTCGGTGCCGCGCAGGCTGATGGTGCCGACGGTGACGGCGCGAGAAATCACCATCAGAGTTTGGAGCTACATGTTGGCTGAGGGTTCCATGCGTGGATTTTGATCCTCGTGAGGCTCGGGTGAATGGACACTTGTTGATAGTTATGTTGAGCTGAGGATTATGTGTATGTAATTAGAAGTGTGCTGTGGGTTTTTCTTGGAGCTTCAGTGTATGTTTGTGCAAGTGTGGAGTGTTTATGGCTATGGTTTTTGGAAATGTATCAAACCTAACTGTGTGTGGTGTGTTGTGGCAGCTACTGGATGTGGATTGAATTATTATTTAGTGCCCTATTGGTGATAAGGTGAACTTAATTTGAGGCTATGGATACTAAATATTTGTATGCATTGCAGGACTTGTATTATGCTGTGAGTGTGTATTGGGGACTTAAGAGGTTTGTGAAAGTGAGCTTTCATTTGGGGTGACATTTTGTGCAACTGGGGATTCCTAGTGAGTACTAAAATAGTATTATGTGGGCATTTATGGATTAGTGTGCTGCTTGTTGCCCGGGGATATTGTGCTGGACTTATGTGTGAGGAATTTTGGATTTTAAGTGCTGTTAGTGTTGTGGATTGGCTGTGGAGTGAGCCAGAATGCGCCGGAATTTTTGTGTGACTCGAGAGAATTTTTTGGAGCTTCCGAGGATTTTTCCGGGATTTGCGGCACGATTTTCGATGTTTCAGCACTTCACCAACTTCAGCGTTGCCTGCGGAAAGCATTCCAGGTGGGTTGGAATTTCTCCAAAATTTATGGATTGCCCTTTAAAGCTATTGTATGCATGTTGATCATGTTTAGCTTACTATTTATATAGCTGGTAAATCTGATAGTTGCCTAAAAAATTTGTAGAATGATAATTATTGGCCCCAGATATTTTTAGCACGATCTAGGGATGACATGACACTAGACTGCATGTTTAGTTGACATTAGATTGGCATTTGAACCGTATTAAAAATCGGCGGACCGATTTTAATGAAATTGAGAGTTTAAAAATAGTTTGGAATTTTTGTGAGCTTCCAGAGGGTTTGAGTAGGTTCAGGATGCATGTATCCTCGTGCCAGGAGGCCGAGTGGATTTTTAGAGCTCTGTGTGACGAGCTTCTAGTGTCAGGTTAGTTGAGATCCCTGGTGGGATTATTCTAGATCATGGATTGGTATATCTGATTTTAGTAGTGGAGATGATTCTCCGACTTGATTTCGAGAGATTGGGCTCTGGCAGATTGGGTCGTGGAGAGTTCCCGACTTAGCCATGGATGTGCGTTATCAGATTGGGTCGTTGAGGGTTCTCCGACATAGCTATGAGAGGGTTTGGCATTTCCTGATCCAGTCGAGGAGGGTTCCCGACTGTGATGTGATACCTGGTTTTGAGTATCCGATCTGTTTGATCGTGGATCACAGCCTGCATGTGCCATTTATGAGATAGTTGAGACTGACTTGATATTAGAGCTCGGTGGGGTCGCTCCCCTCGAGTACGCTCCGGATGCGTGAGGATGATTGAGATGGACCGACTAGGACGCCCCACACGCAGTGGGCAGGTGTGTTCGTAGTAGTCGGCGGGACGCCCCACGTGGAGTGGACAGGTGCGTCCATGGTAGTCAGTAGTACGCCCCACACACAATGGGTAGGTGCGTAGGACGCCCCACGTGGAGTG
Organism: Tillandsia leiboldiana; assembly: GCA_029204045.2. Classification (NCBI taxonomy): domain Eukaryota; kingdom Viridiplantae; phylum Streptophyta; class Magnoliopsida; order Poales; family Bromeliaceae; genus Tillandsia; species Tillandsia leiboldiana. The sequence goes on from CM055068.1 coordinate 22,443,929, forward strand.
GGCAGGTGCGTCCATGGTAGTCAGTAGTACGCCCCACACACAGTGGGTAGGTGCGTAGGACGCCCCACGTGGAGTGGGCAGGTGCGTCCATGGTGGTCGGTAGGACGCCCCACGTAGAGTGGGCAGGTGCGTTCCTAGACGACAGGCGCGGGCTTGACTGTTCCAGTTTTGGACAGTCATTGAGATTTGGGTTTCGAGAGCAACTTGTGTGCGACTGGTGTATAGCTGCTCTTAGATGAGTATCCCTTTGAGCATGATACTTGAGGCATCTAGTGGTGAGAGCGTATGCATAGCATGTTTATGATAGAGTTTCCTTTTGAGCATTATGTTTGGGACATGTTTTAGCTGTAGCTTTCTTTCAGCTTACCCGTTATCTATCTATCTATCTGCATATCTATCTTTTGTTCCTCTAGTAGACTTAGTGGGCATACCGTGGATATTGGGATGGTACCCACTGAGATCTGCCTTCTGCAGTAGATCTCACACCCGCTACGGTGACAGGTTGAGGTGGCTGTTCCGGCTTGGTTCGCACGGAGTCAGTAGATCGAGGTGAGGACGGGACAGATTAGTTCCTTACCAGCATTGAGAGTCAGAAGTAGATGTTCCCGGCGTATTTTATGTTTCTACTTTTGTACTGGACATTCTGTGAGACTTTATACCTTGAGGATTTGTGTACTAGTGGAGTTTTTACTTTTCCAGATGTTTAGTTTATTCTATAGCTTTTGGTTTTAGTTTTCAGCTCTGATACATGTTTTTAGCTATAGATCTGACTTGCAGGGTGGACGTTTCGTCTGTACGGCAGTTTTCGTACAGATGGCGGATCTGTTGGCGAGCCCGGGTTGCAGTTTTGACCCCGGGGCGTGACAGATTTAGGTGGTATCAGAGCCTAGGAATATAGGTCGTTGAGGACTTAGTGACCCTAGGCTATTGGTTGGACAGTAGGATGACTGTCGTGAGAGACGTGACTTTAGCGAGAGTCCTGATTGAGTTGTACCTCCCCCAGATGGTTGGGACGAGTAATTTTACATGTTATTTCTCTAAAGGTGATTATGTTGGCTGCAGACAACATAATACTTTAGAAGGGTTAACATGTTTTAGACTTTCGCTTGATTTGGTCGAGAGAGTTTTGGTCCTAATGGTTGTTCTGTTGCAGTGATTTGATGCTTCCGAGACGCCGTGCAGCGGCGAGGGCGTGTTTGCCCTTGGATGAGGGGCTCGTATAGCGGGAAGCTAAATGGATAGAGCTGAGAGAGGCCTGGGAGATTCAGACCCAAGCAGTCCTGATGTTTAAGGCGATGCGGCGCCGGGAAAAGAACATGAGCGCGTGATGCGCATGTTTGAGCTGAGAGCATCACCCGGGGTATCACCTGTAGTACTACCGGCTGCGGCATCGTCGGATTGTGGATTAGTTGAGTGGATCGAGGTTGCCATGAGTCCAGTCTCAGGATCATGGGTCTCAGAGGAGACAAAGACCAGGAGGTTCTCGACGGACGAGGTACCAACAGTAGTGTCAGGATATCTTTAAGCTGAGTATCCCAGGGTGGTACTCATGGTATTGCCACTTGCGACGGCATTCCCACTACCCCTTCAGGATGAAGAGGTTCATCCGATGTACCGACAGACTAATGGAGCCTTCATGCCGTGGTAGATAGAGCGATGGTCGCCAGCATCTAGTAGATGAGATTGCACAGTTGGTCAGCGGACACCAGGATAGCGGATTGTGATTTACCTGGTATGGTCTTCCTTTTAGCCATTGGTTTTAGAGCTTGTTGATGCCGACACCGCTCGTGTGTTTCAGTAGAGCTGGGATAGCGTCGAGTGGGCCAGAGACGGGACTGTTGGCTTGTACACGTGAAGATCAGGTTCCAGATCTCGAATAGCACATGGAAGAGTATTGCCTGTCCTGCCAGTGCAACTAGGACCTTGGATTTGATCATCGAGATGTTGTCCTACATCAGTTCAGAGATGTTGATATGAGGTTGGATAGGAATCGGTCATCCTAATTTATGCTAGCATGGATTGTCGAGAGAGGACATTGACCCTCCGTGGACCTGGTCAGGAGGAGTGTGTTTATAGAGGATGCGCAGGTGGTTACTTGCCCCTGGCCGAGTTACCAGGTGGTTACTTGCCCCTGGCCGAGTTACCAGGTGGTTACCTGCCCCTGGCCGAGTTACCAGGTGGTTGATGCCCCTGGCCGAGCTACCAGGTGGTTACTTGATTGAGATTGAGATCGAGACAGTGATTGACGTGGTTTGGGAACCGCGCCAACTTCGGCAGCACCTCGTGGAGTATCACCCGCTAGACAGAGAGAGCTGTTAGCGCAGTTGTGAGATTCGACGGATCGAGAGGTCTGTGAGACCTAGTACCACGTCGTGGGGATACGACCGTGAGGGTCCGAGAGATTGATACTTGTGTTTGATGCCACACCGATGATACATGGTGGTGATGCCACGCCGCTGGTATACGGCCTTGTTGCCACGTTGTGAGTGCACAACGGTGAGGATTCTGTGACGGTTTGAGCACAGACAGGTTTGGATTGTGTTTTGGTTGATGCCCTTTTCTGAGATCGGTTAGCGCTATGGAGCCGTCTTTCCGAGGATTGTGCCAGACAGTGTTCTGAACCCGATAGGGACATTATAAACTTGCAGCACGGTCAAGTGGATTGACTAAGGCCCTGCGGCCTTTTTGATTTGAGGAATTGTGTGCTCCGGTAGTTCTTGGGCCGGGTTGTTGTGCCGGCATGAGTGAGCTCTACACTGAGTTGCTGTACCAGCCGTTGAGGTTGATTTATACAGGGCCAGTCGATTTGATTATATTCGGATTGGTTTCCGAGGTGACCTAGAGCACGAGGATCATTTGAGGTTAGAGCTGCAACTTCTATGAGAAAAAGTTGTTGCCAAGCTGCAAGAGTGACAGAGGACCCAACGAAGAGAGATACCGTTTGGGTTGGGCCTAGACCTATGTTAATGACAGAGATCAGAAGCTCTTGGACTATGCAAGGCCAGTGTAACTTGCAAGAGGCAAGGCTGAGGAAGATATCAGCATTGATCCGGATATTGCCGTGATAGAGAGGTCATGGAATTATTCAGAGATCCTTGAGCCTGGAATACAGGGTTACTCAGGAGGACTTTGATTGAGGCAACGCCGGTGGACAGAGTTATTAGAGCTGTTGGATTGATATCCTACAGTATTATCCCGGCATGGACATTATGGACAGTATACCTTGGTTAGGCGAGCAGTGCAACCCTGGAATTGAGATCTAAGGGTTGTGCGTGGTTTCCAATATTAGAAAAATTTTCCTTTGTGGATGGATGTGAGAGCTGTGTGTGGAACTTGAGCTGTTAGTTGCTATGGAGCAACGGAGGTTTTATGCCAATGGCAAGCGTAGAATTTTGGATTTGGAGAGCATGTTTTCTGGAAACCATTTTTTGCTGGGATGCGAAGATTTGAGTTTACGCGGGAAGCTTGGTCCGCGAATATGTTATCACTCGCTTGTTTTGGATTTCACTTCCTTGAAGTTGGAGGAGGATTGGAGCTGTTAGGAGCGACCGATGCAATTCTTGCTGGTGAGACAGAAGAATTTTTGCAATCGGGTTGTACCGTGGTGAAGGTTCTGTGGAGCCATCTTGCAGAGAGAAGGGCCACTTAGGAGCCTGAGGTTGAGTTGAGGATCTCCTATTTTCCTATTTGATTGAGATACCCTCCTGAGTCATGGACTAATTTTGGGTTTCGAGGACGAAGCCTTTTCTAAGGAGGGGAGAGTGTAGAATACCGGGGTTTCGGTTAGCACACCGACTTCGTGAGTTGGCGTGGAGCGGAGGAAATTGTCACGAGCGTTCCACATGTGATTACAGATGAGTTCGGGTCGACTCGGATCAACGCGGAAGCCCCACGTCGATTCGGGGTTTTTTCGGGCATTGTCCGCCGTTAGAAGACCGGCTTCGGGGAAGCCTCGACTCCACAGTGGAGTGCGGAAAATTGGGAAACTCTTGGCACAGGTGTACTTTGTATTTACAGCGGAGTTCGGGAGGTTTCGGACTGACGCGGAGGATCCGAAAGCGAAAAGTGAGTCGGAACTGGCAATTTTGGAGCCGGTTTTTGAATTGAGCACCCCGACTCAACGGTTGAGCTTTTCGAGGAGAAAAAGTTGTGGACATGTGTATTTTCAGATTACAGCGGGGTTCGGGAGGTTTCGGACCCGTGCGGAGGCCCCGAGGGCAAAAAGTGAGTTGGCGGGGGCTTTGATGGATTATTTAATTAATTAATCTAAATTAGTCAGTTGATTTATTTATTTAGCATGTGTTGTAGAGATGGAAAGAAGTGGGTGGATTTTTGAGAATTGGATTTTTAGGGGGTGACTGAGATATTTTGCCTTTGTGGAGCATTAAATGCGGCCACCTTTAGCATTAATTAGGTAACCCCTAATTAAGAGTCCCCCTGTCACCTTCTCTCCTCCAACCTGTAACAGGGGAAATGGGTTGGAACAGAGTGTTGAGAGAAGGGGTTAGAAAAGAAGAAAGAGAGGAGCTTGGAGATGAAAAGAAAGGAAGAAGAGAAAGGAGAAGAAGGGAGAGGAAGAAATGAAGGAGATGAGGGTGGTTTTGTTGGCGGTCTACCTCCTTGGAGCCGTGCGGAGCTTGCTTAACCGGCGCGTCGAGCACGGTGAGGTAAGATTCAGTTTTATATTTTTGTATATTTTATATTGTTTATGAGGAGCTCGGGTTGGAGGTCTTGGTGTGGGGTTGGCGGACGGCAGCAGTGGCAGCGGGGAGCGCGCGCGGGCGTGCGGCTGCGCAGTGGGCGGGCGCTGTGCGGGCGCCGCGCATGTGCGCGCGCGGCGCTGCGCAGGCGTCTCGCGGGCGCCCAGGCGCGGGCGCCGCGTGTGTGCGCGCGCGGCGCTGCGCAGGCGCCTAGGCGCGGGCACTGCGCAGGCGCCCAGGCGCGCGCGTAGCGGGCTGGGCCGCTGCGCGGCGGGCCCAGGGCGCCGTGCAGCTGCCGCGGCAGTGCCGCGCGGCTGCAGCAGCAGCGCCGCGCGGCAGCAGCAGCGCCGCGCGGCAGCTGCAGCGTCGCCACGCAGGAGCTGCGGCTGGCGGGGGGCGCCTTGCGGACAACGACTGGCCGCGCGCTTCGGCGTGCGCAGGGTGCTTTTGCGCGGCGTTTTCGTCGACCCCGTGGCTGTTTTCCTTGCGCCGGACGCGCGCAAATCCTTTTGCTAAGCTCGTCTGATAGTGAATCCCTTTTTCTCTCTCTGTGTTGGTCCAGCTGCTTGGGTGCTCGCGGCGAGCTCGGTGCCGCGCAGGCTGATGGTGCCGACGGTGACGGCGCGAGAAATCACCATCAGAGTTTGGAGCTACATGTTGGCTGAGGGTTCCATGCGTGGATTTTGATCCTCGTGAGGCTCGGGTGAATGGACACTTGTTGATTGTTATGTTGAGCTGAGGATTATGTGTATGTAATTAGAAGTGTGCTGTGGGTTTTTCTTGGAGCTTCAGTGTATGTTTGTGCAAGTGTGGAGTGTTTATGGCTATGGTTTTTGGAAATGTATCAAACCTAACTGTGTGTGGTGTGTTGTGGCAGCTACTGGATGTGGATTGAATTATTGTTTAGTGCCCTATTGGTGATAAGGTGAACTTAATTTGAGGCTATGGATACTAAATATTTGTATGCATTGCAGGACTTGTATTATGCTGTGAGTGTGTATTGGGGACTTAAGAGGTTTGTGAAAGTGAGCTTTCATTTGGGGTGACATTTTGTGCAACTGGGGATTCCTAGTGAGTACTAAAATAGTATTATGTGGGCATTTATGGATTAGTGTGCTGCTTGTTGCCCGGGGATATTGTGCTGGACTTATGTGTGAGGAATTTTGGATTTTAAGTGCTGTTAGTGTTGTGGATTGGCTGTGGAGTGAGCCAGAATGCGCCGGAATTTTTGTGTGACTCGAGAGAATTTTTTGGGGCTTCCGAGGATTTTTCCGGGATTTGCGGCACGATTTTCGAGGTTTCAGCACTTCACCAACTTCAGCGTTGCCTGCGGAAAGCATTCCAGGTGGGTTGGAATTTCTCCAAAATTTATGGATTGCCCTTTAAAGCTATTGTATGCATGTTGATCATGTTTAGCTTACTATTTATATAGCTGGTAAATCTGATAGTTGCCTAAAAAAATTGTAGAATGATAATTATAGGCCCCAGATATTTTTAGCACGATCTAGGGATGACATGACACTAGACTGCATGTTTAGTTGACATTAGATTGGCATCTGAACCGTATTAAAAATCGGCGGACCGATTTTAATGAAATTGAGACTTTAAAAATAGTTTGGAATTTTTGTGAGCTTCCAGAGGGTTTGAGTAGGTTCAGGATGCATGTATCCTCGTGCCAGGAGGCCGAGTGGATTTTTAGAGCTCTGTGTGACGAGCTTCTAGTGTCAGGTGAGTTGAGATCCCTGGTGGGATTATTCTAGATCATGGATTGGTATATCTGATTTTAGTAGTGGAGATGATTCTCCGACTTGATTTCGAGAGATTGGGCTCTGGCAGATTGGGTCGTGGAGAGTTCCCGACTTAGCCATGGATGTGCGTTATCAGATTGGGTCGTTGAGGGTTCTCCGACATAGCTATGAGAGGGTTTGGCATTTCCTGATCCAGTCGAGGAGGGTTCCCGACTGTGATGTGATACCTGGTTTTGAGTATCCGATCTGTTTGATCGTGGATCACAGCCTGCATGTGCCATTTATGAGATAGTTGAGACTGACTTGATATTAGAGCTCGGTGGGGTCGCTCCCCTCGAGTACGCTCCGGATGCGTGAGGATGATTGAGATGGACCGACTAGGACGCCCCACACGTAGTGGGCAGGTGCGTTCGTAGTAGTCGGCGGGACGCCCCACGTGGAGTGGGCAGGTGCGTCCATGGTAGTCAGTAGTACGCCCCACACGCAATGGGTAGGTGCGTAGGACGCCCCACGTGGAGTGGGCAGGTGCGTCCATGGTAGTCAGTAGTACGCCCCACACGCAGTGGGTAGGTGCGTAGGACGCCCCACGTGGAGTGGGCAGGTGCGTCCATGGTGGTCGGTAGGACGCCCCACGTAGAGTGGGCAGGTGCGTTCCTAGACGACAGGCGCGGGCTTGACTGTTCCAGTTTTGGACAGTCATTGAGATTTGGGTTTCGAGAGCAACTTGTGTGCGACTGGTGTATAGCTGCTCTTAGATGAGTATCCCTTTGAGCATGATACTTGAGGCATCTAGTGGTGAGAGCGTATGCATAGCATGTTTATGATAGAGTTTCCTTTTGAGCATTATGTTTGGGACATGTTTTAGCTGTAGCTTTCTTTCAGCTTACCCGTTATCTATCTATCTATCTGCATATCTATCTTTTGTGCCTCTAGTAGACTTAGTGGGCATACCGTGGATATTGGGATGGTACCCACTGAGATCTGCCTTCTGCAGTAGATCTCACACCCGCTGCGGTGACAGGTTGAGGTGGCTGTTCCGGCTTGGTTCGCACGGAGTCAGTAGATCGAGGTGAGGACGGGACAGATTAGTTCCTTACCAGCATTGAGAGTCAGAAGTAGATGTTCCCGGCGTATTTTATGTTTCTACTTTTGTACTGGACATTCTGTGAGACTTTGTACCTTGAGGATTTGTGTACTAGTGGAGTTTTTACTTTTCCAGATGTTTAGTTTATTCTATAGCTTTTGGTTTTAGTTTTCAGCTCTGATACATGTTTTTAGCTATAGATCTGACTTGCAGGGTGGACGTTTCGTCTGTACGGCAGTTTTCGTACAGATGGCGGATCTGTTGGCGAGCCCGGGTTGCAGTTTTGACCCCGGGGCGTGACATAAGACAAGGAAAGATATCACCTTTCCGTATCCAAAATCGTCATCTCTGTTCTCCCCCTTTTTTATGTATTTTGGGTTTTGTCACGAAATTTTCAAAGGGGGAGATTGTTGGGTCAACTCTTGCTTCGCTCTGATACCACTTGTTTGTTTTTATATATATTAAGGATCCACAAGGATCTAAATAGGTACTATCAAACAACTAGAGGGGGGGTGAATAGGTGTAATACTTAAAAACAAATCTCAGTGCAAAATAAAAACCAATGCGGAAAATAAAAACAGCACACCGAGATTTACGTGGAAACTCCAATCCAGGAGAAAAACCACGGGACCAACACACAATAACAATCCACTAAGAATAGAAGAATAACAAGGTGATTACCGACTCCACGGACTCAAACCCCTCCTTCAACTTCTTCGGATCTTGCGCTCCACCGATTGCACGTCCACTGCACACGTTCGAATCCACGAACGCCACTCGAATCCATGAGCACACGTTTCGAATCCACGAAACGCCTTCAACACACTGAATCCACGATGCTACGTCGAATCCACGACGCAAACTCAGCCGGTAAGAATATTGGCTTCGATGGTGATCCTTTCCTTAGATTAACATTGAAGAACCATAGATGGAATCTCTAAGCAAAGACTAGGTCAATTCGACAAAAGATAGATCTTGGAAGAACCGTCGAATTGACCTAAAAGAGGCTAAAAAGAAGAACGATAAAAACCTAGCCTCTAGGGTTGCTCTCGAGTGTTTCTGAAATTTATCGGTTCGATTCTTCCAAAACTTCCGACGATATTTCTTTATGATCCGCGCCAATTGTTCTGCAAAATCGGCAAAAGTGATTTCATCGTCGGAACTTGATTCGCCATCTTCTTCCTTTGTAGATTTGAATGCAACACCTGTAAGCTTAGAAGAAGACTTGGAAGAAACTTGATTAGTAGGAAAAGTCATCTCATAAGTTTGTAAAACACCTACTAATTTCTCTACTTGTTACGGAATTTGAGTTGGCGTAGTTTCGTGAAAGTCTCAAGTCTTGAAGATTGAAGGTGAAGAAAGTTGGATCATTTAACTCAATCTCAAGAAAGAAGAATTCAAAAGGATCAGGTATGTTTTACTAAAGATTTTGTGTGATCCGAATACTTCTTGTAGTGTAGAAACAGTTGGAAGAATCTTTCATTGCATAAAAATCAAAAACTGAACTTGGGACATGTTCAGGATCCGGATCAGGTTGTTCGATCCGGATCCCGAAGGTGGTTCGTTCATACACCAGTTCAATCCGGATCGTAGCCTCTCTTGATCCGGATCCCGAACACTGAGTTTACCATCTTCCTTGAACGATCCGGATCAGGCTTCGCAATCCGGATCCCGAACGTTGATGTTTGGTGAACTGTATGAACGATCCGGATCAAGCACTTCGATCCGGATCCCGAACCTTCGTTTTTCTGGAATTACCTGACTCGTTACGACGATCCGGATCACAGCTAATCCGATCCGGATCGCCGTCCGTAAAATCTCTAGAAATGTTAGGTTTTTGATTCTTATCTCCTTCCTAGGGTTTCTAACCTATAAATAGACCCTATGACTCTTTTTCTAGGGTGAATCCAAAAAAAAGGAAAATAGCCGTCATATTCTTGTATCATCTTATACGGCTCTAGATCCACATATAGAGAAGAAAGGAAATCATTAGAGAATACTCTATGTTTCTTCATCTATATTGATTAGTTTGATTCTAGGTTTTCATACTCACATCTTGAGTTGAATCAAACTAATGAATACTTAGATGGTATTTCCGATCTATCTTTGATCTAAGTATTCGGCGGATCATCACCACCCAAAAACAATGATTTACCCCAAAAATCGGCGCGTGGATTCGCGTGTCCTTGTGGATTCAAGGTTCAACCGCTCTCGTGGATTCGGAGCGAGGCACGTTCGTGGATTCGAAGGGTGCTATTGGGTGAAGACCGTGGATTCGGTCGGACGTCGTGGATTCGACGTTGGACGCCGTGGATTCGGCGTTGGGCGCAGATCGTGGATTCGAGAAGCGTCGCGGATCGAGCGGAGAAGATCCTCTAGGAGCGTATGGAAAAGGTTGAGTCGTAATTGTGTACGGTAAATCACCTTGTACGTGTTTTAATTCTAGTGGATTTCTGCCGTGTTATCGGCCCCGTGGTTTTTTACTCCGGTGATGGAGTTTTCCACGTAAAAATCTTGCGTATTATTTTTTATTTCCGCATTGGGTTTTTATCGCAACGATTTTTGAGTGTTTATACGTTTACACCTATTCACCCCCCTCTAGGTGTTTTTTCCCCTATTTAGATCCTTATTACATATAACCCAACAAGTGGTATCGGCGCGGGAATAGGGTTGTAAACAATGGTTGAAGGTGGAAACATCAACCGACCCCCGTTCTTCGATGGAACAAACTATGCGTACTGGAAAGTACGGATGAAAGCCTTTTTAATTTCCATCGACGAACGGGTGTGGCAATCAATTGAATTAGGATGGTCTAATCCAACTGAATTTATTGGTGATGTTCGCACCATAAAACCTAGGTCGAAATGGACCAAGGAAGAGTTAGATTCATCTTCTTACAATGGCAAGGTAATTAATGCTATCTTTAATGCCTTATCTCAAACTGAATTCTCTCGCGTCTCGGCATGTGAGACTGCGAAAGAAATCTGGGATGTTCTCAGGTTACACATGAGGGAACTAACCTCGTGAAGATTCAGAAACTGCAAATGCTTACGAGCAAGTTTGACTCTATCTTAATGGCAGAAAATGAATCTTTCACGGACTACTATACACGATTGCAAGACATCGTAAACTCATGTGCTAATCTGGGAGAGAAGATTCCAGAATTTAAGATTGTAAGAAAGATCTTAAGAACTCTTCCTGAACGATTTCGCCCAAAGGTTACTGCCATTGAAACTATTAAACACCCGGACGAAATACGTGTAGAAGAATTAGTTGGTTCATTACAAACTTATGAAATGACATTTACTACTAACAATTCTTCTGGAAAGGCATCCACTTCTAAGTCTTCAGGTTATGCGTTGAAAACAACTAAGGAAGAAGACGCGGATACATCCTCCTCAGACGATGACGAGAACCTTTCTATGGAGGAATTTGAGAAGCAGCTCGCTCTCTTGACTAGGAAGTTTCGCCGCAACTTTCGAAGGGGTAATTCAAGCAAATCTCCATCCTTCGGAAAGTCGAACAAAGGCAAGGGTACTTCAAGTTACAAGTCAAGAAAGCAAGAGAACTTCTCAAAGGATAAGAAAAGTTCAGAAGGACAACTACAATGGTTCAAATGTCGAGGCTACGGCCACATTGCAACGGAGTGTCCTAACAAGTATCCGGCAAAGAAGAAGGCGATGCAAGTCGTCACTTGGGATGACAACTCAACGTCAAATGAGTCGTCTTCGAGTGATGAAGAAAAGAGCTCCACCGCATTCCACGCGTCCGTATCTTCACCCTTCATGTGCTTTATGGCAAGTACATCCGAGTCGTTGTCCAACTCCACTGTTGAAAAGAATGCAACGGACAACAAATCGGATGATTCGGAAGGTGAAGATTTTGCTCTAGCCTACCACAGACTTTTGAGGGACTCAAAGAAAGTGGCTAAGCAAAACAAGAGTTTGAGAGGGAGAGTGCATGATCTCGAAGAAGAAGCAAAAAGAGCGACTTCTCTCTCAAACGCTCTTGAAGTGGAAAGGGAAAACCTGATAAAGGCAAATGTTTCCCTTTAAGAGTCCAATGAGCAACTTGAGAAGGAACATACAAATCTGGTGGATAACGCGAATCACTTCTCAAAGCTCTACAACGAGGCTCGACAGGATAACCTGGAAATGACAAAGACCATTTTCCAACTCAAGAATGACTTACAGCGATTCTCTTCAGGAAGGAGTATGTTGGATAGACTTCTTGGTCTTGGTCAATCAAATCGGTTCGGCCTCGGATACACTCAAACTGGAAACAGTCCAAGTTCGAGTGAGACAGTTTTTGTGCCTCAGTCGGTATCTCCTCCTCCGACACCGGAATTCAAGACAAACAACGACAACAAGCCCACTTCATCCTCTTCGGGATCGTCAAGATCTAAGGTATGTTTTCGTTGTGGTGTTTCAGGGCACATAAGAAGATATTGCAAGACGGGAGTCGAACGCTCATCTCAAGGATCTCTTGCAACAACTACCAAAAAGGCTCCTCCCCGAAAATCAAAGCAAAACTTTTCAAATGAAAAGAGACTTGGTAGTTCATCGCGCAAGACGATTTCATCAAGGAACAACAATCGCTATAACAAGACGCCTTCACCTAGGCATATAACTTCACGACCATTACCGACGCACTCCAAAAGGGTTTGGGTGCGCAAGGTGAAATTTTCCCTTGTCTTGTTTCCAATGTTTCCTTGCATGCATATGATAGTTCGTCTTGGTATCTGGATAGCGGGTGTTCCCGTCACATGACCGGTGACAAAAATAGTTTTCAAAATCTTGAGAAAATCTCCGGAGGACACGTAGTTTTCGGAGATGGTCGATCTTCCAAAATTGTTGGAAAAGGGACGGTAGCTATTCCAGATGGCCCGATTTTGAAAAACGTCTTATTTGTTGATGGCCTTAAGACTAACCTCATAAGCATAAGTCAACTTTGCGACAATGGTTTTTCAGTTAACTTTTCATCTGTTGAATGCGTTGTAACTGATAAGGACCATGTCTTCTTTTAAAAGGGGTTAGATCTGAAAACAATTGTTATGTCGTTCCTAATAAATTTTCTGAAAATTGTAACTTAGCCGCTTTGAATAATGAAACTCTTTGGCATGAAAGGCTAGGTCACTTAAATTTTAAGGAACTTACTAGAATTTCAAACAAGGACGTGGTCAAGGGGGTTCCAAAGCTTTTATTTAAACAAAACGTTGTGTGTGGTGGTTGCCAAAAGGGAAAACAGTCTAGGACTGCACACAAGAACTTGAACCACGTTAGTACAAAACGGCCCTTGGAACTTTTGCACATGGACTTAATGGGGCCGACCCGTCAACCATCTTTGGGAGGTAAATGGTACATTTTTTTATTGGTTGATGATTTCTCTCGGTTTTCTTGGGTAGCATTTTTAAAAGAGAAAGCTGATACATTTGACTCTTTTCATGAGATTTGCCATCGTATTATGATTGAAAAAAATGAAAAGATCATTCGTGTTAGAAGTGATAGAGGTGGAGAATTCATAAATTCAAAATTCATTGATTTTTGCACTTCAAATGGCATTAAACATGAATTTTCGGCACCCTATACACCTCAGCAGAATGGTGTTGTTGAGCGCAAGAACAGGGGTGTTCAAGAGATGGCGCGTGTGATGCTTCATAGCCGGAATTTACCGCTACATTTTTGGGCTGAAGCTGTGAACACCGCTGTCTATGTCATTAATAGAGTTTACTTGCGCCCAGGAACTTTAAATACACCATATGAGCTGTGGTTTAGTAGAAAACCAATATCAAATATTTCGTGTCTTCGGGAGTCGATGTTACATTTTACGTGACCGTGAAAATCTTGGAAAGTTCGACTCTCGAAGTGATGAAGGGATCTTTTTGGGTTATTCTACGAATAGCAGAGCATATCGAGTATTTAACATTGAATCTAAGACGATCGTAGAATCTATAAATGTTAAAGTAGATGAAGCTTTTCACTTTGAATCTGGAAAATCTACCCTCGATATCTCTCTAGATGATGATTCTCCTGCTAGTGCATCTTCTCATAATAATACTTCCAATATTAATGATGCATCTAATGGTTCTTCTAGTTTATCTGATGTGCAGGAATCATCTCATATATCTCCGAGTACTCCGTTTCAACAAACGTTACGAATCTCCAAGGATCATCCGGAATCGAATATTATTGGAGATCCACAAGAAGGAGTCAGAACTCGGAGGCAGTTGGTTTGTGGATTCGCTTGCTACGTATCTTTAATCGAACCAAAGAACATAGATGAAGCTCTTCAGGATGACTACTGGATTAAAGCAATGCAGGAAGAGCTCCATCAATTTGAGCGAAACAAAGTCTGGGAATTAACGAAGCCTCCAAAGCAACACAATGTGATAGGTACCAAATGGATCTTCAAGAACAAGAAAAATGAGGATGGTACTATCATCAGGAACAAGGCACGATTAGTTGCTCAAGGCTACTCTCAAGTAGAAGGTATAGACTTTGACGAAACTTCGCCCCTGTAGCTAGACTCGAGTCCATTCGTATACTATTTGCTATTGCTTGTCATTTTAAAATCAAATTATTTCAAATGGACGTTAAGAGCGCATTTCTAAATGGGTTTTTAAATGAGGAAGTTTATGTGGCTCAACCGAAAGGTTTTGTAGATCATAAACAACCTAACCATGTTTTTCGTTTGAAAAAGGCTCTTTACGGTCTGAAACAAGCACCGCGAGCATGGTACGAAAGGTTAACAAAGCACCTTTTGGAGAAGGGCTATACTCGAGGGGGAGCTGATAGGACTCTCTTTGTGAAGCATTATCAAAGCAATTTCATTGTAGCACAAATCTATGTCGATGACATTGTATTTGGCGCAACAAGAGATAATGATGCTTCTAAATTCGCGGAGACCATGGAAAGCGAATTTGAGATGTCCATGATGGGCGAATTGACTTATTTCCTTGGATTGCAAATTAAACAAAATGATGAAGGTATTCACTTGAGTCAATCCAAGTATGCAATGGAGTTGGTCAAAAAGTTTGATCTAGAAAATTGTAAAGATTTTCCGACTCCAATGGGAACTAGCCACAAGGGACTTGGAAGTGAATCACATAGTGAGAATGTAGACGAGAAACTGTATCGAAGTATGATTGGAAGTCTACTTTACCTCACGGCTAGTCGCCCGGATATATCTTTTGTGTTGGGATTTGCGCGAGATATCAATCAGCACCAAAGGAGGTTCACCTGAAAGCGGTGAAAAGGATCATCCGGTATATCAAAGGATCAATTAATTTCGGAATTTGGTATCCTATGGGAACAAGTTTGGATATTGTTGGATACTCAGATGCCGATTGGGCAGGATCAGTGGATGATCGGAAAAGCACGAGTGGTGCATGCTTCTATCTTGGCCATTGCCTTGTTGCATGGCACAGTAAAAAGCAGAACTGCATAGCACTCTCGACTGCCGAAGCGGAATACATTTCAGCTGGAAGTTGCTCAACTCAACTCATTTGGATGAAAAGCGTATTGAGCGACTTCCGCATTTCAGCATCTTCGGTAACAATTCTTTGTGACAACACTAGTGCAATTAACATTTCTAAAAACCCTGTGTTGCACTCTAGAACAAAACATATTGAACTTAGATATCATTTTCTTAGAGAGCTAGTTGAATCAAATACTCTTCAACTTTCATATATTTCAACTGAGGATCAATTAGCTGACATTCTAACAAAACCTTTGGATCAAAAACGTTTTATTCATTTACGAAAAGCAATTGGGATGCTTTCCTTGAAATAATCTTCTTTTTGAAATCTTTGCTTAGGATAGGTTTTGTATTTGTTTTTGTTTTGTTCATTATCTATGTTTGTACATAGGACATTAATTGAGCATAGATCATAATTGACTTTAATTGCATCTTTTCGCACATTTAGAAATTTATTATGCTTTTGCCATCATAATATTTCACTGTTGCAATGATCATTTATGTTAATTAAATCATCTTCTAAAGTGATCAAAGTCAATTTCTCTCTCTCTATGATCTCTTGGTATAGTCATTATCTTATTTGACTGCTTAGTCGAGTATGAAATCGAGATCAATTTTTGGTTGAATACTTTATATCTTAAATAATTGATAGCCAATTGAGGGGGAGTCATAGAAAAGGTAAAATGCTCAAAAGATGTGGAAAGAGTTACATCCCAATGAGGAGTGTGAAAACTACCACCACATGGAGGAAAGAGCTACCACCTCGGTCGTCCGAGTATTGTGTGCAGCTACCACATGTATACCAAGCATGGTTGTTCAAATTTTGATTAAGTAAAATGCATGTTGAAATACTTGACTCTGTCAAATTTCAAGGTTGGTATAAGGTGGGTTTTAAAGAAAGATGCTCAAAGAGCCACTCTCTTCAACAGATTGTCTAGATACATTATCTACTATATTGGGATTTCAAACATCTATTGATCTTTGTATTTCATTTTCTTTACTGAATTGATGATTTGATAAAGGCATTACTCATAAGATCAAGTTAGATGTGATTGAAGGTGTTCAACTTTAAGGGATTTAATTTTTGTAAATTTTCGTTTCATTTTTGGATATTATTGATAGATTTGGCATAATCTAATTCTTGTTGTATGAAACGATGATTTTTGTTTAAAGTTGATACACATTTGTGCTTACAATCTTTTTCTGGTTTTTCTTGAATTTCTCTGAAATTTTCTAAAGAAAAAGTTGGGGCCGATCCGGATCGGGCTAGATGATCCGGATCCCGAACGCAGGAATTCTTCTGCGGGCTGACGATCCGGATTGTATCTGCCGATCCGGATCCCGAACGCAGTTTCTCACTGCGGGTAGCCGATCCGGATCGCAGTTATGAACTGATCCGGATCGCGGCTAGGTTTTATAAAGAACAAAGGGGTTTTGATTTTTTACTCCAATCTTTTGTTCCAAAGTTTCCAGAGCTCTCTCTCTAGATTTCATCCTTCCTGGAAGCTTTCAAACTCAAGTTCTTCAACTCCAAGTAAGTTTTATTGATCAAAATCTCGGTTTTTCACCGTTTTTCTCTTTTCCTCCTCAAACGTGATGAATTTCTTGGATCAACTTTGTTTGTGGATGGTTTTTGATCAAATTTCTTTTGAAATAAGAACTCTGGGTAGATTAGTTTTGATTATATGCTAGGTATTCTCCTGATTAACGGATTTTTAGGCTTCGATTTCTAAAATTTCGGTTTTAGGGCATATAATAAGGATTTTCGAAAATCATGCAATTGATCTATTTTAAAAGTCCTTTTGCAAAACTAATTTGATTCTTAGTCTCTCTACATGATTATGATTGTTTGGGTACAATTTTTCAAATTTTTGAAAATTAACAATTTTCATGTGTTCTTGAGTTGGTCTTCACAGGATACATTTTTCACTAGCATCAAAATGGTGATCACTTGGATTATTTTCCTACTTGCTGCCATGGTACATGTCAAGGATACTGCCAAGCCTAAGAAGGCTAAGAAAGCAAAGAAGACTAAGGTTGATTCCGACACTGAATCAGAGACAGAGTCGATCGACTGGGATAACATCGAAATCGAGCAAGCTGCTCCCATTGTCTCCAAAGGGAAAGCAACTGCTGAAGCTTCAAAACCTACTGCAGCTGAAAAAGGGAAAGCACCAATGGAACCAAGTCCAGTGGAACAAAAGAAAAACGGTGCAAGAAAAAGAGGCAGTGCTCAGGGAATTACCATTGAGGAACCAGTTGCTAGGCAGCCTCCTCCACAAGACTTCATCAGCTCCGACAGAATCAAGGATTTTGAGAAGAGGGAATGCATTGGCGAGAGCATGTCAATGTCAAACCAATGAAGGAACGATCTGTAGCTTTGGGACTTTGTTTGACCAAGTTGGTCTTGCTCAAATTTGCAACTTCCCTGAGACTACTGGGTACTGTCCACACTCAGTTCGAATGTTTTATCAGAACGCTGCAAGTTTGATTGATCACGAGGATGGACGTCGGAATTTCACACTTTGGTTAAAAATATCAAAATCAAAGTCACACCCCAGCTGATTGGAGTTGTGCTAGGTATGACAGCCAGAGCTGATGGACTCCATTACCTAAAAACCCAAAGCTTCAACGACAACTCCTGGAGAGTTGTAGTTAATGGAATTTGTCTTCCAAATACTCGGTCGACCGGAAATTCTGTTTTCTCTAAAGAGCTACGACCAGAGTATCGGTATATAAACTTCATTGTCTGCTACAACATTTCCAACATGAATACGAAGGTTCTTCGATGGGAAGAATGTTATACCTTTATCTCTTGGAAATCCGCCGCATTGATGGGAGCAAACTTGAATATTCCCTATCTCATTTGGTCAAGGATGGCGCGGTATGTGGACACTCTCATCCCACAGAAAGACTACCCTACCAATGATTATCATGCGCATCCTTAGAAAGTTTAAAGTCGATACAAGCGCGAGCTCATACATGTACAGTTTGGGCACCATTATGAGACGACAATTGTGAAGTCTCTCTCGACGAAGCCAGATGAACCCATAATACCTCCTCACCGGCAACGAGCAACAACAACGAGCAACAACCTCTGCACCGGCAGCAGCTCCTCCAGTTCAACCAGCACCTCCGGCACAAGAAGCACCACAATCAACTTCTGATGATGATGCATCTGTTACCTCAATCTATAAAGAACAGCAAAGGCTCTCCAACGAGCAAGAACGTATATCAAATGAACTAATTGAGGTAAAGGAAGAAATAAAGAAGGTAAATAAAAATCAATCAGCAATGAACAAGCGAATAAAGAAGATTTTCCAAATCCTCGGCTGTATCAGTTCAGACGAGTCTGAATAATCCGTATCCTTAATTTCTGGTATTATGCATATGTTTAATCCTTCTTTTGTGCAGGTTTTTTTATTAGTTTTAATTATTTAGCTTAGTTCTCATTTTACTATTAAACTTTTAACTCTCCTAACATTTCGTAGTTTACTTTGGCTTTGTTTGTGACAAAAAGGGGGAGAGAGTTAGAGAGAACTTGAACAATGAGAATTTGAACTGAGAATTGAACAATGAATGATGAATATCAAGGTAAGTATGAACTGATACAATGATTGATGAAATATCAAGTACAATGATGATGTGAATGAACATCAAGGTAAGGGAACTTGAACAATGATTGTGAAAATCTTGCTGATGAAGATTTTGTATACATCAAGGTAAGTATCACTTCAACTTCAACTTTGGTTTATCTTGTGATTGTTTGCATGTCTCGACTAACTATTCGACTAACTATTTGGGCATGTAATATAACTAACAA
Source organism: Tillandsia leiboldiana (assembly GCA_029204045.2). Lineage (NCBI taxonomy): Eukaryota > Viridiplantae > Streptophyta > Magnoliopsida > Poales > Bromeliaceae > Tillandsia > Tillandsia leiboldiana. The sequence goes on from CM055068.1 coordinate 22,462,760, forward strand.
GTTGATGTTGGACTAACATTTTTGACATTTGGTTTTGAATGCATAGAAGATATGTGGTTTTTGACTATGATTCTCTTACATATCTGAATTCTCAAATGTCATGATGATTAGATAAACTCTATCTCTGTACTAGGTTTTGTATGCTAAATATTCTTGAGGTATCTAACGATCTCTTTTTGTCAAGAATGATCTTTGTGCAGAGAGTACAGATGTCTAAGTCTAGAGTCTGTTTTAGGAGTTTATCTCATGTTTTAAATTTTGGATCTCCATTGTAAATTTTTGTTGTATGGTGATAGCAACAAAAATATCTTTTTGAATTTTCTTTAGTGGATCTGTGTTTTGTCACGAAACCGCCAAAGGGGGAGATTGTTACGGAATTTGAGTTGGCGTAGTTTCGTGAAAGTCTCAAGTCTTGAAGATTGAAGGTGAAGAAAGTTGGATCATTTAACTCAATCTCAAGAAAGAAGAATTCAAAAGGATCAGGTATGTTTAACTAAAGATTTTGTGTGATCCGAATACTTCTTGTAGTGTAGAAACACTTGGAAGAATCTTTCATTGCATAAAAATCAAAAACTGGACTTGGGACATGTTCAGGATCCGGATCAGGTTGTTCGATCCGGATCCCGAAGGTGGTTCGTTCATACACCAGTTCAATCCGGATCGTAGCCTCTTGATCCGGATCCCGAACACTGAGTTTACCATCTTCCTTGAACGATCCGGATCAGGCTTCGCAATCCGGATCCCGAACGTTGATGTTTGGTGAACTGTATGAACGATCCGGATCAAGCACTTCGATCCGGATCCCGAACCTTCGTTTTTCTGGAATGGCTGACTCGTTACGACGATCCGGATCACAGCTAATCCGATCCGGATCGCCGTCCGTAAAATTTCCAGAAATGTTAGGTTTTTGATTCTTATCTCCTTCCTAGGGTTTCTAACCTATAAATAGACCCTATGACTCTTTTTCTAGGGTTAATCCACGTGAATCAAATAGCCGTCATTTTCATATATCATCTTTACGGCTCTAGATCCACATATAGAGAAGAAAGGAAATCATTAGAGAATACTCTATGTTTCTTCATCTATATTGATTAGTTTGATTCTAGGTTTTCATACTCACATCTTGAGTTGAATCAAACTAATGAATACTTAGATGGTATTTCCGATCTATCTTTGATCTAAGTATTCGGCGGATCATCACCACCCAAAACAACGATTTACCCCAAAAATCGGCGCGTGGATTCGCGTGTCCTTGTGGATTCAAGGTTCAACCGCTCTCGTGGATTCGGAGCGAGGCACGTTCGTGGATTCGAAGGGTGCTATTGGGTGAAGACCGTGGATTCGGTCGGACGTCGTGGATTCGACGTTGGACGCCGTGGATTCGGCGTTGGGCGCAGATCGTGGATTCGAGAAGCGTCGCGGAGCGAGCGGAGAAGATCCTCTAGGAGCGTATGGAAAAGGTTGAGTCGTAAGTGTGTACGGTAAATCACCTTGTACGTGTTTTAATTCTAGTGGATTTCTGCCGTGTTATCGGTCCCGTGGTTTTTTACTCCGGTGATGGAGTTTTCCACGTAAAAATCTTGCGTATTATTTTTATTTCCGCATTGGGTTTTATCGCAACGATTTTTGAGTGTTTATGCGTTTACACCTATTCACCCCCCTCTAGGTGTTTTTTCCCCTATTTAGATCCGTATTACATATAACCAAACAACGGATCA
>CM055068.1:22464577-22562695 GCA_029204045.2 Tillandsia leiboldiana
GGATTTTGCTTTCTGGTACCGGTACGCAATCTGCATTTTTGTTATATACCGGAACTGAGCTTTTATCTCTCTTTCTCCATGAAACTAATGTTGTTAGTGATTTCCTTTTGTCTAGTATGTCACTGTTGACAATTTGTGACAAAAAGGGGGAGAAGAGAATGACGGAGATGAGATCATCAAGAGAGGACAAACGAAACGAAAATGGAAAAATGGGGGAGAACGGAAAATGATGATCGTACCACAAAGGGGAGAACATAGATGCTCAGAACATGGAGAACATGGGAAAACATGTTAGAGATGCTCAAGATAGGGGGAGACAAAGAAAAATTGAAAGAGCCGAAAAACAAAAGAACCAAAAGGAAGACGGATCAAATGCAGGATTCTAATTTCTAACGACTAACGTTTGATTTCGTTAGGAGTTTTGTTTTGCAGGAATTACATCACTTTAAGACTCCAAGTCCTAAGTCATAGAGTATGTTCTAGGACTGTTTGGTTCAAATGTAATTTTGTATTTATTGGATCTTTCACGCAAAGAAAATCAATGTTTTGGTGATGACATTGAGTTTTCGATTTTTTGGTTTAAGATGAGTGACTTGAGCGCTTTTATGTATTTTTGGGTTTTGTCACGAATTGCCAAAGGGGGAGATTGTTACGGCATTTTGGTATTGGCATATTTCGTGAGTCAAGTCAGTGAGTTGAGTCGGAGTCTTAAAGGGATCAAATTGTCAATCAGCAATCAACGACTTAGAGAAGATTCAACAAGAGCTCAAGTTGACACTCAGTGTCTTGAGTCTTGAAGATTGAAGTTGAAGAATTGTGGATCAGTTACATCAATCTCAAGAAGAAAGTATTCAAAAGGATCAGGTATGTTTAACTAAATAATTGTGGTGATCCGAATACTTTCCTATAGTGTAGAAACACTTGGATGATTTTTTAATTGCATAAAAATCAAAAACTGGACATGGGACATGTTTCGGATCCGGATCAGACCTTGCAATCCGGATCCCGAAGGGTACTTGTTCATTGGCAATTTCAATCCGGATCCTAGGCCATTCCGATCCGGATCCCGAACATGGGACTTTGCTGAATAGCATGAACGATCCGGATCGGACCTTGCAATTCGGATCCCGAACCCTTGGTTTTCTGGAATCGTCAATCTCGTTACGACGATCCGGATCGCAGTAAATCCGATCCGGATCGCCGTCCGTAAAATTTCCAGAAATGTTAGGTTTTTGATTCTTATCTCCTTCCTAGGGTTTCTAAACTATATATAGACACTTAGGGTTTCTCAAAAACGTGGGAGCTACGGCCGATCTTTTTATAAAACTCTTGAGAGCAACCCTAGAGGCTAGGTTTTTATCGATCTTCTTAATAGCCTCTTTTAGGTCAATTCGACGGTTCTTCCAAGATCTATCTTTTGTCGAATTGATCTAATCTTTGCTTAGAGATTTTTCCCATGGATCTTCATTGATAATCTAAGCAAAGGATCACCATCGAAGTCAATATTCTTATCGACTGAGTTTGCGTCGTGGATTCGACGTGGCATCGTGGATTCGGTGTGCTAAAGGCGTTTCGTGGATTCGAAACGTGTGCTCGTGGATTTGAGTGGCGTTCGTGGATTCGAACGTGTGCAGTGGGCGTGCAAAATCGGTGGAGCGTGAGGTCCAAGAAATTGAAGGAGGGGTTAAATCCGTGGAGACGGTAATCACCTTGTTATTCTTCTTTTCTTAGGGATTGTTATTGCGCGGATATCCAACCGGTCAGCGCAAGGTCCGAAGAAGCTGAAGGAGGGGTTGAGTCCGTGGAGTCGGTAATCACCTTGTTATTCTTCTATTCTTAGTGGATTGTTATTGCGTGTTGGTCCCGTGGTTTTTCTCCTGGATTGGAGTTTCCACGTATATCTTGGTGTGCTGTTTTTATTTTCCGCATTGGTTTTTATTTTGCACTGAGATTTGGTTTTATAAGTATTACACCTATTCACCCCCCCTCTAGTTGTTTGATAGTACCTATTTAGATCCTTGTGGATCCTATAATAACTCTACACATTTTTGGGCTGAAGCCGTGAACACCGCTGTCTATGTCATTAATAGAATTTACTTGCGCCCAGGAACTTTAAATACACCATATGAGCTGTGGTTTAGTAGAAAACCCAACATCAAATATTTTCGTGTCTTCGGGAGTCGATGTTACATTTTACGTGACCGTGAAAATCTTGGAAAGTTCGACTCTCGAAGTGATGAAGGGATCTTTTTGGGTTATTCTACGAATAGCAAAGCATATCGAGTATTTAACATTGAATCTAAGACGATCGTAGAATCTATAAATGTTAAAGTAGATGAAGCTTTTCACTTTGGATCTGGAAAATCTACCCTCGATATCTCTCTAGATGATGATTCTCCTGCTAATGCATCTTCTCATAATAATACTTCCAATATTAATGATGCATCTAATGGTTCTTCAAGTTTATCTGATGTGCAGGAATCATCTCATGTATCTCCGAGTACTCCGTTTCAACAAACGTTACGAATCTCCAAGGATCATCCGGAATCGAATATTATTGGAGATCCACAAGAAGGAGTCAGAACTCGAAGGCAGTTGGTTTGTGGATTCGCTTGCTACGTATCTTTAATCGAACCAAAGAACATAGATGAAGCTCTTCAAGATGACTACTGGATTAAAGCAATGCAGGAAGAGCTCCATCAATTTGAGCGAAACAAAGTCTGGGAATTAACGAAGCCTCCAAAGCAACACAATGTGATAGGTACCAAATGGATCTTCAAGAACAAGAAAAATGAGGATGGTACTATCATCAGGAACAAGGCACGATTAGTTGCTCAAGGCTGCTCTCAAGTAGAAGGTATAGACTTTGATGAAACATTCGCCCCTGTAGCTAGACTCGAGTCCATTCGTATACTATTTGCTATTGCTTGTCATTTTAAAATCAAATTATTTCAAATGGACGTTAAGAGCGCATTTCTAAATGGGTTTTTAAATGAGGACGTTTATGTGGCTCAACCGAAAGGTTTTGTAGATCATAAACAACCTAACCATGTTTTTCGTTTGAAAAAGGCTCTTTACGGTCTGAAACAAGCACCGCGAGCATGGTACGAAAGGTTAACAAAGCACCTTTTGGAGAAGGGCTATACTCGAGGGGGAGCTGATAGGACTCTCTTTGTGAAGCATTATCAAAGCAATTTCATTGTAGCACAAATCTATGTCGATGACATTGTATTTGGCGCAACGAGAGATAATGATGCTTCTAAATTCGCGGAGACCATGGAAAGCGAATTTGAGATGTCCATGATGGGCGAATTGACTTATTTCCTTGGATTGCAAATTAAACAAAATGATGAAGGTATTCACTTGAGTCAATCCAAGTATGCAATGGAGTTGGTCAAAAAGTTTGATCTCGAAAATTGTAAAGATTTTCCGACTCCAATGGGAACTAGCCACAAGGGACTTGGAAGTGAATCACATAGTGAGAATGTAGACGAGAAACTGTATCGAAGTATGATTGGAAGTCTACTTTACCTCACGGCTAGTCGCCCGGATATATCTTTTGGTGTTGGGATTTGCGCGAGATATCAATCAGCACCAAAGGAGGTTCACCTGAAAGCGGTGAAAAGGATCATCCGGTATATCAAAGGATCAATTAATTTCGGAATTTGGTATCCTATGGGAACAAGTTTGGATATTGTTGGATACTCAGATGCCGATTGGGCAGGATCAGTGGATGATCGGAAAAGCACGAGTGGTGCATGCTTCTATCTTGGCCATTGCCTTGTTGCATGGCACAGTAAAAAGCAGAACTGCATAGCACTCTCGACTGCCGAAGCGGAATACATTTCAGCTGGAAGTTGCTCAACTCAACTCATTTGGATGAAAAGCGTATTGAGCGACTTCCGCATTTCAGCATCTTCGGTAACAATTCTTTGTGACAACACAAGTGCAATTAACATTTCTAAAAACCCTGTGTTGCACTCTAGAACAAAACATATTGAGCTTAGATATCATTTTCTTAGAGAGCTAGTTGAATCAAATACTCTTCAACTTTCATATATTTCAACTGAGGATCAATTAGCTGACATTCTAACAAAACCTTTGGATCAAAAACGTTTTATTCATTTACGAAAAGCAATTGGAATGCTTTCCTTGAAATAAACTTCTTTTTGAAACCTTTGCTTAGGATAGGTTTTGTATTTGTTTTTGTTTTGTTCATTATCTATGTTTGTACATAGGACATTAATTGAGCATAGATCATAATTGACTTTAATTGCATCTTTTCGCACATTTAGAAATTTATTATGCTTTTGCCATCATAATATTTCACTGTTGCAATGATCATTTATGTTAATTAAATCATCTTCTAAGTGATCAAAGTCAATTTCTCTCTCTCTATGATCTCTTGGTATAGTCATTATCTTATTTGACTGCTTAGTCGAGTATGAAATCGAGATCAATATTTGGTTGAATACTTTATATCTTAAATAATTGATGGCCAATTGAGGGGGAGTCATAGAAAAAGTAAAATGCTCAAAAGATGTGGAAAGAGTTACATCCCAATGAGGAGTGTGAAAACTACCACCACATGGAGGAAAGAGCTACCACCTCGGTCGTCCGAGTATTGTGTGCAGCTACCACATGTATACCAAGCATGGTTGTTCAAATTTTTGATTAAGTAAAATGCATGTTGAAATACTTGACTCCGTCAAATTTCAAGGTTGGTATAAGGTGGGTTTTTAAAGAAAGATGCTCAAAGAGCCACTCTCTTCAACAGATTGTCTAGATACATTATCTATTATATTTGGGATTTCAAACATCTATTGATCTTTGTATTTCATTTTCTTTACTGAATTGATGATTTGATAAAGGCATTACTCATAAGATCAAGTTAGATGTAATTGAAGGTGTTCAACTTTAAGGGATTTAATTTTTGTAAATTTTCGTTTCATTTTTGGATATTATTGATAGATTTGGCATAATCTAATTCTTGTTGTATGAAACGATGATTTTTGTTTAAAGTTGATACACATTTGTGCTTAGAATCTTTTTCTGGTTTTTCTTGAATTTCTCTAAAATTTTCTAAAGAAAAAGTTGGAGCCGATCCGGATCGGGCGAGATGATCCGGATCCCGAACGCAGGAATTCTTCTGCGGGCTGTCCATCCGGATTGTATCTGCCGATCCGGATCCCGAACGCAGTTTCTCACTGCGGGTAGCCGATCCGGATCGCAGTTATGAACTGATCCGGATCGCGGCTAGGTTTTATAAAGAACAAAAGGGTTTTGATTTCTTTTACTCCAATCTTTTGTTCCAAAGTTTCCAGAGCCTCTCTCTCTAGATTTCATCCTTCCTGGAAGCTTTCAAACTCAAGTTCTTCAACTCCAAGTAAGTTTTATTGATCAAAATCTCGGTTTTTCACCGTTTTTCTCTCTTCTTCCTCAAACGTCATGAATTTCTTGGATCAACTTTGTTTGTGGATGGTTTTTGATCAAATTTCTTTTGAAATAAGAACTCTGGGTAGATTAGTTTTGATTATATGCTAGGTACTCTCATGATTAACGGATTTTTAGGCTTCGATTTCTAAAATTTCGGTTTTAGGGCATATAATAAGGATTTTCGAAAATCATGCAATTGATCCATTTTTAAAAGTCCTTTTGCAAAACTAATTTGATTCTTAGTCTCTCTACATGATTATGATTGTTTGGGTATAATTTTTCAATTTTTGAAAATTAATAATTTTTCATGTGTTTTTGAGTTATTGTTCACAGGATTTTAAAACTTTTAAGCACTTGCACCAATGGCATTCGCCTGGATAATCTTCCTTTTTGTAGCAATGGTAGGACCTTGTGGGTCTTCTATAAAAAGAGAACAAGATGACCCAAATCAAGAAGAGACAAAGAAAGTCTATCAAATTGATTCAGAATCAGATGAAGAAGACTGGGAAGAGATTTGTGAACAAGCACAAAAAGCTATTGACAAAGAAGATAGGTTGTACTTGAAGAACAAGAAGCTGATGAGATCGTCCTCAACAACAAAGCAGTACACTAGGCAAAAGAATTCGAGGGGAACTGGAATTCAGATTGACAGACCCCTCACCAGAGCTCGCTCTCTCACTAGAGAATCTCCATGGATTGAAGGTCAAGATGCACCGTCTGGTTCTATACTACATCCTTCAACGTCCTGGAGACACACAGCAAAAGCGAATGTAGGGTCGTCACTTCGACAAGAACAGCGAAGATCGTCTGCTGAACAAGACAGCGTGTCTACAAATCTCAAACAGATTATCTCTGAGCAACATAAGATGAAAAGAAAGGTCTCCAGAATGTCAAAAATGCTTCAAGCGATTTTGAAGAAGTTGGATTGTACCAATCCCACTAGTTCGGATTCTGACTGACTTAACCTTCTTTCTAATCTTTTTGTGCAGGTATTTCAGTTTTTAGGACTTACTTTTAGTTCTAGTTCTTAAATTTCGGAACATTTTCGTTGAAATTTTTAACTCTCCTTCAATTTTTGGTAATTTTGGCTTTGTTTTGTGACAAAAAGGGGGAGAGAGTTTAGAGAACTTGAACAATGATATTGTGAAAATTGTGATCTTGTATACATCAATGATGAACAATGATGACTGCATCAAGGTACAATGATGATGTGAATGAACATCAAGGTAAGTGAACATCAAGGGAACTTGAACAATGATTGTGAAAATCTTGCTGATGAAGATTTTGTATACATCAAGGTGAGTATCACTTCAACTTCAACTTTGGTTTTTATCTTGTGATTGTTTGCATGTCTCGACTAACTATTCGACTAACTATTTGGGCATGTAATATGACTAACAAGTTGATGTTGGACTAACTTTTTGTGACATTTGGTTTTTAATTGCATAGAAGATATGTTATTTTTTGACTATGATTCTCTTACATATCTGAATTCTCAAATGTCATGATGATCAGATAAACTCTATCTCTGTACTAGGTTTTGTATGCTAAATATTCTTGAGGTATCTAACGATCTCTTTTTGTCAAGAATGATTTCTTTGTGCAGAGAGTACAGATGTCTAAGTCTAGAGTCTGTTTTAGGAGTTTATCTCATGTTTTTAAATTTTTGGATCTCCATTGTAAATTTTTGTTGTATGGTGATAGCAACAAAAATATCTTTTTGAATTTTCTTTAGTGGATCTGTGTTTTGTCACGAAACCGCCAAAGGGGGAGATTGTTACGGAATTTGAGTTGGCGTAGTTTCGTGAAAATCTCAAGTCTTGAAGATTGAAGGTGAAGAAAGTTGGATCATTTAACTCAATCTCAAGAAAGAAGAATTCAAAAGGATCAGGTATGTTTTACTAAAGATTTTGTGTGATCCGAATACTTCTTGTAGTGTAGAAACAGTTGGAAGAATCTTTCATTTCATAAAAATCAAAAACTGGACTTGGGACATGTTCAGGATCCGGATCAGGTTGTTCGATCCGGATCCCGAAGTGGTTCGTTCATACACCAGTTCAATCCGGATCGTAGCCTCTCTTGATCCGGATCCCGAACACTGAGTTTACCATCTTCCTTGAACGATTCGGATCAGGCTTCGCAATCCGGATCCCGAACGTTGATGTTTGGTGAACTGTATGAACGATCCGGATCAAGCACTTCGATCCGGATCCCGAACCTTCGTTTTTCTGGAATTACCTGACTCGTTACGACGATCCGGATCACAGCTAATCCGATCCGGATCGCCGTCCGTAAAATCTCCAGAAATGTTAGGTTTTTGATTCTTATCTCCTTCCTAGGGTTTCTAATCTATAAATAGACCCTATGACTCTTTTTCTAGGGTGAATCCAAAAAAAAGGAAAATAGCCGTCATATTCTTGTATCATCTTATACGGCTCTAGATCCACATATAGAGAAGAAAGGAAATCATTAGAGAATACTCTATGTTTCTTCATCTATATTGATTAGTTTGATTCTAGGTTTTCATACTCACATCTTGAGTTGAATCAAACTAATGAATACTTAGATGGTATTTCCGATCTATATTTGATCTAAGTATTCGGCGGATCATCACCACCCAAAAACAACGATTTACCCCAAAAATCGGCGCGTGGATTCGCGTGTCCTTGTGGATTCAAGGTTCAACCGCTCTCGTGGATTCGGAGCGAGGCACGTTCGTGGATTCGAAGGGTGCTATTGGGTGAAGACCGTGGATTTGGTCGGACGTCGTGGATTCGACGTTGGACGCCGTGGATTCGGCGTTGGGCGCAGATCGCGGATTCGAGAAGCGTCGCGGAGCGAGCGGAGAAGATCCTCTAGGAGCGTATGGAAAAGGTTGAGTCGTAATTGTGTACGGTAAATCACCTTGTACGTGTTTTAATTCTAGTGGATTTCTGCCGTGTTATCGGTCCCGTGGTTTTTTACTCCGGTGATGGAGTTTTCCACGTAAAAATCTTGCGTATTATTTTTTATTTCCGCATTGGATTTTTATCGCAACGATTTTTGAGTGTTTATACGTTTACACCTATTCACCCCCCTCTAGGTGTTTTTTCCCCTATTTAGATCCTTATTACATATAACCCAACACTACTCTCATCTCATCCGGATGACTAACGGTTTCAATGGCGGTAACCTTTGCCCTAAACCGTTCCGGAAGAGTCCGAAGTATCTTTCTTACAACTTTTGACTCCGGGATCTTTTCTCCTAAATTAGCGCCAATGTCCGCAACAACCCCAACTGTAATACTCCGCACAGTAAAGGGGAAAGAAGTATACCTTCGGGCGAATATCAGAAAATTCCCCGAAAACACGACGGGAATCAATGCGACGCGTCGATGCAAAAAGTATAAAGGCATGCCTCAATCCGAGTCTCGTACACCAAGTTGCACGCAAAACGGTGCACATGCACGAGTCCGTACGAAAAACGATGCGAGGCCACCAAACCTGCACGCAAAATGGTGCACGTCATTAAAACTCGCACGCAAAATGGTGCGCGCCAACACGACCTGCATGCGAAACGGAGTATGCTTCCCTTAAGGTTGCACGCAGATCGAGGCGCGTCCAAAACGCCAGCAACAGTCCGTGCAGTAAAATGGCACAGTAAAACACGGTCCCTAACACGCATGAGGGCGTGGGGTCAAATCCAAAATCCAAAAGGAAAACTCAAAACCGTGCCCAAAATACGGCAAAACTACAAACGGGACCTACCTCGACCCGTCGCGCCGTCCAAAGCGTCAAACCGGCTCCTTGGAACACCTTGCGTGCTCCACGGGGTCCACGGCGCGCTCGTGCGTCCCCTAAAACCCCGCCCCGAATCGCCCTCTCCCTCTCCTGGTACGCTCGGGCGAAGCCAAAAAGGGAAAAAGGAGGAAAAAAGGGGCCTTTCGGGCCCTTATCGGCCGAAAAACAACTTTCGGGCGCACCTTTCGGGCGCCCGAAAAGTTTCGGGCGGCTGTAGTAACCGCCCCAGCCGCGGTCCACGCGCCCGCGCCGCGCCAGCGAGGCGCCACCTCACCACCGCTCGGCCAATCAGAGGACGACACGTGTCCCTGGACCCGTGCACCGCGACCACCGACCAGTGGCAGCCAATTAGAGGCTGCCACGTGGACCGCACTAGCGCCCCGCGCTGATGATGGTCGTAGTGTCGCGTCGCGTCGCGCTGACCCGCGTATGGGAGGCCGACACGTGGCCTGCCCCCGCTGACGCCGTGCCAGGGCCCGCGCACCTTCCCCGCGCGGTTCTGCGCCTCTGCCGGGCACGCTTCCCGAGGCGGTCCCCCGCCTGCACCGTGGTCCCGGTGCACTGCACCGACCAACCACCAACCGCCACGCGTCCTGCCATCCGGTGCACACCGGCCACGTGGACCGCCCTTCTGCCTGCGCGCCCGCGCGCCTGCCCGCACGCCTGCCCGCGCACCGCACGCTGCCCGCGCCTGCCCGCCGTCGCGCATGTGCCTGCCCGAGCCCGCGCCGCCGTCCGCCGCCATCGCCGGCGCTGCCCCAGCCGCCGGAACAGTGATCCCTTGCCTCGAAAATCGTGCGCGTCATCCGGGCTCCGAAAAATGCAAGTGAATAGTCCATTTTCATCGTTTTCGCGCGCTGAATCCAAATCCGAAGTCCGATTTGCCAAATTCCAACTCTAAAAATTGCCGAAGGCATCCGGAAAGATGTTCTTTTGTCCAAACTTCGCGCTGAGCCCAATTTTAATATCCATTGCGCGCAAAACCACTTCTAAGCATTCGACGGAGTCATCTGACTACTCTCGTGATCCATTGAACACTCTGAGTCCATCGCTAGTGTCCAATTGGTGCACAAACGCCACCGACACGCCACATTGGCCTCCAGGAGCTGCGGGTCAACCAGTAATCTCATCGTGGGGATCCAGGTCCTCACATCCTCCCCCACTTAAGAAAGTTTCGTCCTCGAAACTAGCTCGATTCCACCAGGAGTCACAAACACCAAGGGTAAGTACTCATCATCACTGTCTCTAGCTTCCCAAGTCACCTCTCACTCCCTGTGATTACTCCTCAACAACAACAGCAACAGCCAGTACGGCATAGCCTGATTGCGCAACCTCTAATCTCACGAGCCAGAATTCGCAACGGGCGTCCCTCGTACTCCAAACACTCTTAGCTCTCAAATGGTGCGAGTCAATCACGGGCGAGGGATCCAAAAGCAAAACACTCCTGAGCTGAGATGCGAAACACCACAGGAGCTCCATCAAAAAGCTGGGGGAAACAAAATAACCGCCAGTGCAACACGCACCAACCCACAACCTGTGTCAACTCAACCAAGGCAACCCGAAGCACACCCACACGATTATCCAATAAGGAGAAGAGCCCTAACTAGGAGGGGTCCTCACTCGGTCACTCCCGACTCTTGGCCATCCGAGTGAACTACTTAGCCGCGGTCTATCATCCAAAGGAACCCTCAGGGACACCTCCCACTAGCCATGTTTGCCTCAACAGTCCACACAGCGCCAGCTGTGGAATCATCAAACTCCACCCTAGACAGCTCTCCTGCTCTAGGTATCTGCCATCACAGTGGCCTTGTCGGGTTAATCCAGAATGCTCAACAATAAACCAATCGGTAACTCCACAGTCACTATGGGAGGCATCACTATAACTCGCAGATCCTTCTCCCAACACTGGTAATACTAGCCTCGGCGCTGGTATCAGTTTCATTATCCATTGGCCCTGCTCTCCTGGCACTGTCAAGTCCCAGAAGTTCCTCACCTCAAGAATAAATGTTGGTCTCAACCAATCCCCAATTAGTATCCATATTGGTCGAATTTCCACTGCCGCTCCTACGGCTCGAACAAAGTGGCCCAAGAAGGTATGCTTCTGGAGCTACAACTTGTACCTCAATAACTTGGCATACCGCTTCATCCACACGGGCATGGTAGCACATCCACAAGTGCTCCACGTACTCCAAGTCGCTCTGGGAGTAAATCATAATATCCTTGGGGGAACACCACTCCCAATCCGTCCAAGTACAACTGGGACATACAATTCCTCAAATCTTGAAGACAACCGGGCATTAATTATTCCATTTGGCCTCACTATGAGCTCATAATGCCCTTACCGGATCCTGAATGCCATCTAGGCGAAGTGCTCGGCTGTCTGATTCCAAGTAGGTACTCGCATCGAAAGGTCCTAGATACCAACCAGACCTGTCTACACTCGAACCATAAAAGGACACTCACAGTCGTGTATCAACGACGTGGCGCTAGGTCAAACAGACCCCTCGATCCATCAGATCCTGCAACTGCGCCGTCAGCTCTCTCAGCTCTACCGGCGATATCCAATGAGGTGCTGTCGAGGGTGGCGCGGTTCCCCGAACCACGTCAAACACAATCTCTATCTCCCTAACCGGCAGCATCACAAACAGCTCAGGTGAAATCACACCCGGGATCTCGTGGGCAACAAAGATATCCTTGAATCCCGGTGCCGCCAAAAAGCAACTCACACACTGTCGCTATAACCTGTGTGCTCTAATAATCTCAACAAGCAAGCCTCCTCTTGTCTGCCTCGCAGAAAATCGATGTCCTCTCTCTCCTCAGTTAAAACATCCTGTGGCATTGTGCCAATCAATCTCAAGCACATGGTCAAAACACCGAACTGCCACAATTACCAATAAGTCTGTGAGGACCCGGATCCCCGCGTTGGGTTTGCTGGTTGTTTCGTAGCTTTTGGTGGCCTGTGTGGTGTCTCGGGGGTGTTTGTGCGCAATTTGGACATAAGTGGTGGACTTCGGGCTTAAAAAGGGATCACGTGGGTAATTGGAGGACCCGTCGTGTGTTTAGAACTGGTTTCGCGCGACACGGATGTCAAAATTTGGACTCAGGGCGAAGTTTGGATAAAAGATCACCTCTCCGGATGCCTTCGGCAATTTTTAGAGTTGGAATTTGGCAAAACCGACATCGAATTTGGATTCAGTGCGCGAAAATAATGAAAATGGACTATTCACTTGTATTTTTCGGAGCCCGGATGACGCGCACGTTTTTCGAGGCAAATGGTACTGTTCCGGCCGCCGGCGGGCAGTGGCGGCGGCGGCGGGCAACGGCGGAGCGGCCGCGGGCAGGCGCGGGGGGCGCGCGGGCAGGTGCGCGGTCCACCGCGGAGGCGTGCACCGGGTGCGGGCCACGTGGCGGCTCCCGGTTGGCCGGCGCAGCGGGCGCGGTCCACGGGAGAAGCGCGGTGTACGGTGGACCGGAGGGTGGCACGTGGCGGCGTGTGGTTGGTGCGGTGTAGCACGCTCGGTCCACGGAGCAGGCTGGGGAGCGCCTCGGGAAGCTGCGTGCAGAGGTGCAGGCGGCGGGCGCAGGGCGCACGTGGGCGCGTTGACGTGCTTTTCCCGCGTGTGGGCGACGTGTCGGCGTCTGGGGGCGCCACGTGTCGCGTTGTGTGCGGCGGGCGTTGCTGTCGCCTGTTCGGCGGGCTACGTGGAGGCCCGTGGAGGATTCGGGCCTGCACAGTGTTGGGCCGGGCCCAACACTGTAGCAGCCCAAATTTTTCGGGCGCCCGCTTCTGGGGACACAGATGCCATTTTCGGATTTGTTTTCTGGGCCTATTTAAGCGACCCGAGCTGCTTCTTCTCCCCATTTTCTGCCATTTCCGGGCTGCAAACCGACTTGAGGCCTTCAACAAAGATGATCCCCTCGCAGTGCTGCATCTATCTGCAGAGTTTGGAGATTTTTGGTGGCACGCATCCCAAGGTTTCCATTTTTACGGCGCGGCGCAACGCTCGTCCATTTGTGTTCCCCTTCGTCGCGTTTCGGTACGAGAGCTCCCCCGGCCTTCTCCGACCACCTTTTCGAGCGATTTCTTCGCTGTTGGATCCGCGACGGACAGAGCTTCGATCGAGGTACCTTTAGTTTCCTCTCATTTCGCACTTTTCGAGGAGTTCTTCCATGCTTACTAGGATGCTTGTTGCTGTGAGGAATACTGGGACAGCGGTGTGGTGTTTCGAGGATATCTCCGCAACCGGGCATCGGATTGAGATGAGCCTATGAACTTTTTTCATCTACTCGACGCAAGGATTATCACAGTATTTTTCTTGGATTTTTCTGAGGTTTGTCCGAAGGTATATGTTTTCCCCCTTATCTGTGCTAGAGTTTACAGTTATGTGGTTGTGAGATTTTGCGCACCGTTACTGTGAAATTTGTAACTTGGCCTACGGTGCTCGGATTTGGACCCGCAGGTACCCGTTTCGAAGGTCTCGACGCGAGGATCGCTGTGGTATTTTTATTGGAATTTTTGGAGCCTTGTTTGCAGGTTAAAAAGTGACATCTTTGTGGCTGATTTTAGATTATAACTTATTTGGGTAAATTGTGGAATTAAGTGTAACTGTTAGCCTTGTGTTGTAACCAGGAGGGTTTGCGAGTGTTGCTGGACCCGTTGGATTTGGACATATCAATTTCCTTGTTTTTTCAGCTGTGGAATCTTGGACAGTTAGCACCTTCAGGTGGGTGGCCTTGCCTCCAAGTTTTATGGACTGAACAGTAATTCTACTGATGTAGGATCATGCATGTTAGAGTATTTCTTGTGTAACATGCTAGATTGTAGGAATTGTTATTTCCTTTATTATCTGAGGTTCTTGTGACCTCCTTGCTCTCTATCATCTGTTAATGATAGTTATCTTGGAACTTGACCTAGCACCCTCGTCATATGTTGCATGTGTAACCAGACCAGTAGAAAACCCTCACTTGGGCTAGGGTTATTTATGTTTAGACATCCACACTGTTCTTTCATTCCTAGACATAGTGTTATCCTCGCCCGGGTAGTGGGCCGAGAGGTCGGGACTTTCTTTTAGTGTGGGATGCATTTGCACTCGTGCTTGGGAGCAGAGTGGAGTCTGGTAGATGTAGTGGATCGCTTGTCTGTACCGGGAACCATTTGGGGTAAACGGTGGTCCCGGGAAGTCTTGTTTCCCCTGTTTGGGTTGTCGCCACTGTGTTAGTGGCAGTAGTGTACCTGTGTTAGCCGGACCTAGAACCCAGAACCCTTTTCGACATACACATGATTTTAGCCTATCAAATGTTTTCTTCCAAGCATCGAAGGGCCGCTGGAGTCTGTTCTTGTTTGATTGGACAAAGGCATCAGCCCTTCGGGGTTTGGGTAAAACACTTGTTTTCTAACTGTTTTTCTAAAAAGAACTAAAAATCATTAAAAATGGGTTTCTCCTCAAATCAAGATGGTTTTTCAAAAAGGGAACTACTTTTAGTCCTCACCCGCGTGGGTTGAGTGAAAATAGTTTTCAGTAACTAATGTCACCCCATTTTTTGTGTAAACTTCCCCACTCGTAAGGATTCGAGTGGTCTGGGTTCTAGGGGCCATTCCTTTGTCGGGACGAAAGCCACGGGGGCCGAGCCTGGAACCTGTTCTTGTTGAGAGGGTTGTAGGTGTTGGTCTCCCGGGGGCTTTCGGGCCCTGGTTGGTATCTTCTGCGTGTTGTACCGAGGTTGTTGTGTTCCCGAACTGTAAGGGGGCCGGGAACTTCGATAGGCGGAGCCTAGAGTCTGTTCTTGTTTGATAGGGTTCTTAGCACCGACCTATCGGGTTTTCCAAACCCTTATGGTGTCGGTCCTTCCTGTGCTATCTGTGAGTTTGATGTCTCTGTCGTTGGGAGCCGTCGAGTAGACGGTGGTCCCAGGCCGTCGAGTATCTTCCGGTCTGTGTTGTTGGGAACCATTGGGTTGACGGTGGTCCCGGGTCGTTGAGTGTTGTCCGACCAGTGATGTTAGCCCTGAGTTGTGGGTCGTTCCTGGCTGTGGAGTATCTCCAGCTAGTGTGTGTTGTGCTGCGAGCTATTGGAGAGGCTAGTGTCTCGTGTTTCGTGAGAGCTGATCAGTTGAGTCGTCGAGAGTGCTCCGACTATTGCGCGAGATGTTTGAGGATTGAGTCTTTCCGTTCAGTGCGTGAGAGTGGATTTTGACTATAGCCTGCAGTGCCCCTTGAGCTCGACAGAGTGCGCGGATACCCTTGTCCTCGTTGGGGTCGCTCCCCTCGAGTGCCACGTCCGGAGTGGGTTTGCACTTTGGTACCACGACTTGTCGACGCCGTCCCTCTCACTGGCCCAGTTTTGGCAGTCACGGACACAGTCCCTCTGGCTGGCCCAGTTTTGGCAGCTACGGAAGCCCTACGTCAGTCCGGTCCTCTGGGAAGTAACGGCAGTAGGTAGGTGCAGGTTTGACTGGACCCAAGGAGGCAGTCAGTGTAGATTGGGTGACTATACTTGAGAGTCAGTGGATGCATCATATTATCATCTGTTCCACTTCTTGAGCATCTAGATAGAGGCATAGTAGCTGTAGAGTTATTTTCCAGCTTTTCCTCTTTCAGCCCTGCTTTTGTTACTTTATGCCTCTAGTAGACTTAGTGGGCAGACCGTTGGGCTTGTTGACGGCACCCACTGAGAACTACTGTGGGAAGTAGTTCTCACACCCGTCGTGGTGTCTTTTCCCCAGGGACTTCTTCTCCTGTTCCTGTTGCCCCAGTTGCTGATCCTTCTGACCGAGGCGAGGGAGTCGCAAGCTAGTTCCCCACCCGTCGTTGGAGTGTAGCGGTACCCCTTCTGAGGAGAGCTTCAGTAGACTAGTTTACCTCTTTTCCCTCTGTTGAGAGACCCTTGTTGTGAGGTATAGAGTTGTATTTTATTTTACAGTTTGAGAGACTGATGTAGTGAGGATATTTTTGTATTGAGAGCTTGTACACTCTTATATTTATTGGAGATATCTCCCTTTTGAGTTTTGTATCAGAGGACTTTTTATACGATCGTATTTGGGAGATGGATATTGTATTATTTTCAGTTGTACACCGACTGGATTTCAGTTTTTCAGTAGTTTACTTTCAGCTCTGATATCTGTATACTGTAGTTGGTTCTTCTTGCAGGTTAGACGCTTCGTCTATACGGGGTTTCCGTATGGGCGGCGGATCTGTTGGCGAGCCCGGGTCGTAGTTTCGACGCCGGGGCGTGACAAAGTCTGCCGGTACAACTCGCGGCCTCAACTGTATTGGACATAATCCACAAGCCTCCTCCACATGCACAACACTAGCAAGAACCTATACCTCTAGTGCATGTGGTAACAAATCTGCCTCTAGTCCATGCAGGAATACAACATGCTCTAACTCCAACTGCTGTGACGAAATCACACCTGCGACAACTTAATCCACTACCGTGGCGCCCTTCAACCGGGCGGCACAGATTCATCCACTCGATGCAAGTGGTTGTCGCTCATTCTGCCTGAAAGTCAGGACTATCCACATAGGGAGTACGACCTCTGTCTCTGCTCACACTGGGCAACGAATAAGGTCCTTCGCAGATAACAAATCCATGCTACCGCTGCGCCACTCTGATATAGATGCTGATGCTGCCATCGGGGTCCACCCGATCTCTGGCATCTCAGGAACCCGTTATCCTAGAAAAAGAAATCAGAAATGCCTCTGCCGGCCGATCCGTCCTCCATCATCCGGCGCCAAGCGCCAATATCCAGAACTCATCTCTGGCGGCAAATCCCTATCCAAGGAACTTCAGTGCCATGCTCCATACGCAACGCCTACACCATCGAGGCGTCACTAATCCATAACAGAGGGACCAACTAAACTGAAAGGTATCCTGGCGCAATCCACTCCCAGCCACATACCCTATGCGCCTCGTCCCTCGAACCTGGAGCGCGCAGTCCAACAACTGCCAAAAACTCTCTAGCACAGGGAGGCTCTCAATTGATCACTCCATCACCACCAACCACGACTCTGCCTCCAAAGGCTCCAAACTCAATCTTACGAGTCGGGGTGGTTCATCTGCCAAATCTGGCTCAATAGATCGATCATGTCCCCTCAGCTCACCAGTTGTCAACTATCCATCCTGCCTCGGTGCCTCGACACTAAATATTGGCACAGAGGAGGCTACTCACTCCATTGGTGCCACAAAAATCCCCGCCACTGAGGATACTGCAACCGGGTGGTCTCAGAAGGAAGCACTGTCGAGCTGCCCGCTGCTCCGACAACTGTGTCACTAAAACCAACTGCTCGCTCACTCTGCCGCTGATAGGCCTCAGACGATCCTGTCATATGGGTCCGGAACTCTCTGACCTCAATCCGGGTATCCGGCCCAAAACCAATCGGTCAAGCTCAACTGCTATGACAGGAAACACACGGGTCAAAACCCAGCGTCGGGGAGACACCGCTCGCCACGACGAAACTACAAAACAACACACAACAACGCTCGACCCAATCCAGCGAAAGTCTAAAGCATGTCACCCGTTTCACAGCATTATGTTGTCTGCAGCAAACATAATCACTTAGGAGAATAAACATGCCAATCACTCTTTCCGTCCCTTGGGAGAGGTAAAAACTCAATCAGGACTCTCGCTATAAATCACGACTCTCACGAAGTCAACCAAGGGTCAAACCATAAGCCTAGGGTTTCCAAGTCTACCATGACCTACAACCTATGCTCTGATAACAACCTAATCTGTCACGCCCCGGGGTCGAAACTGCGACCCGGGCTCGCCAACAGATCCGCCACCTATGCCAAACTCCGCATAGGCGAAGCATCCTACCTGCAAGAAAAGTGCTACAGCTAACAGATATCAGAGCTATAAGATAAAACTACTGTAAAAAAAAATGAAATCAACCACTGTACAACTGGAAATAATGCAATAATGTCCACCTCCCAAAAATGATAATCATAAAATATCCTCAGATACAAAACTTATAGCTCAACCGGGAGGTATCTCCAATAAATACATCAGTGTACAGGCTCTCAATACATATCATCCTCACTACAACAGTCTCTCAAAAGAGGAAATAAAATAACTAATCTAATGAAGATCTCCTCTGAAGGGGTACCGCTACTCTCCAACGGCGGGTAGGGATCTAGCTCGCGACTCCCTCGCCTCGTTCAACAACCGCAGAATCAGCAACACTCGCTAAGACTCTGCAAAACAAAGGAGAGGAAGAAAAAAGGAGGGAGAAAAACCCCAAAGGGTGTGAGAACTACACCAAAAAGGGAGTTCTCAGTGGGTAGCACCGCCAGACCCGACGGTCTGCCCACTAAGTCCTCAAGAGACAAAAACTAACCAAAGCCGTAAAGACTGAAATAAGGAAGCTGGAGACTCTCAACAGCTATCATGCCTCTATCTAAATGCCCAAACGGGGTGAACCAAAGAATGGTATGTAACCACTAACACATGAAGTGCACAATTGACCCAATCGATAGACCAGTAATCACTGGCACTGCCTGCTATGCCTGCCATGCCTGCTATGCCAGCCATGCCTGCTATGCCTGCTATGCCTGCCATGCCTACTATGCCTGCTATGCCTGCCATGCCTGCTATGCCTGCTGTGCCTGCCATGCCTACTATGCCTGCTATGCCTGCCATGCCTACTATGCCTGCCATGCCTACTATGCCTGGTATCGAACTCAAGAACTCATCTGCGGGAATACTGACCGACTACTGACCGGTACGGTCACATCCCAAAATAGGTGACAGACCGACTACTGACCGGCACAGTCGCACACTAAATAAATGACAGACCGGCTCCTGACCGGCACGGTCGCACACTAAATGAATGACAGACCGGCTCCTGACCGGCACGGTCGCACACTAAAAGACAGACCGGCTCGTGACCGGCTCGGTCGCACACTAAAAGACAGACCGGCTCCTGACCGGCACGGTCGTACACTAAATGACAGACCGGCTCCTGACCGGCACGGTTGTACACTAAATAAATAGGAAACTCCGCCCACTAGAGAAATCTGATAACCAATCTGGTGCATAAATAAATGTCCGGTCAATCGCCCAATATCCGTGGTTTCCGCAATACCCTGCCGTCTGTAATCCAGCACAACCCGTCCCTGACACCAATGTCCTGGCTACACTACCCCAAACCTGTCACGCCCCGGGGTCGAAACTGCGACCCGGGCTCGCTAACAGATCCGTCATCTGTACGGAAACTGCCGTACAGACGAAGCGTCTAGCCTGCAAAAGACAAAAACTACAGCTAACCAGATATCAGAGCGGATAAAAAGCTGTACTATAAAATTTCTCAACTACAGAGTTGCTACAACACATAGCCTATCTCCCAAAATCAGATGATACAAATAGAAGTCCACCTATACAACATCTACAAATCCAAATGGGAGATAGCTAAACAGGAAACATAACCAACTCCCACAATCCGGGATGGTACATCTACCTCTCTCTAAAGTAACAATGCTGGTAGGGAACTATCGCGCGACTCCCTGTCCTCGGTCCGTCCAGTCAAGCACAGCAGGAACGGAAGAAAGCCTCAGCAACCTGTCACCGACAGAGGGTGTGAGAACTACATCCTACAGTAGTTCTCAGTGGGTACCGTCTCCAAGAACCACGGTCTGCCCACTAAGTCTACCAGAGGCATAAGATAGAGAAAAGACTGATGATAAATATAAATAAGCTGGAAAAGAATCTACAGCTATCATGCCTCTATCTACTATGCTCAATAAGAAGAGACTATGGATGATGGTATGCAGTTACTCACTGCTGACAATATGCCACAAGTACTAAGCCCAAGACGCTCTACTATGACACATGCTACGCCATCACTCTCTCAGTGTATCTCAAATCTCAGCGACTGCCCCACAGGGTCCAGTCGAGTCAAGCCTGCGCCCCCTGGTGTATCAACCAGGGTGTCCAAACGGACAAACTCGATATCTCACACAGTGACCCCATGGTAGCTCGGCCAGGGGTATCAAGCGACCTCTAGTATATGAACTAGGCGCATCATCGCAGCCTCGTCAGGCTCGGTATCATCGTCGCAGCCTCATCAGACTCGGAATCATCAACGAACCCGGGGCGTGGTTCGAGGGGTGCGACCCCACCGAACTCAAGTATCTCATCAGTATCACTGTCTCACAAGTGGCTCCTGCAGGCTGTGGTCCTCGATCAAACAGATCGGTATCTCGATGCTCAAAGCACAAACTTAGTCGGAGAACACTCCACGACTCAATCTCACAACACAGACCCACTCAACGAAGGTACTACACAGCTGGGACCACCGTCTCTCCCAACGGACCCCTCAACAACACCTCACTGAACTCAACACTCGACTCGCGCCCGGAGCTACTCCACGGCCAGATCTACGAAGGGTCCGAAACCCCGGGAAACTAACATCTACGTCCCCAAGAGAGAAAGCAACCCTTAGAACCCAGATCACTCGAATCCGCTCGGTGGATAAGTTTATAAGAAACCATGTCATTTATTTCAGAAAACCATTCGATCTGAGAGAAAGCCATCTTTATAATGATTTTTAGTCTCTTTTAGGAAAACCCTTTGAAATCAAGTTTTATGCCCAAGCCTCGAAGAGCTGATGCCTTCGTCCCAACGGACGAGAACAGACTCAGACAACCTTGCGAGGCTTGGAAGAAACATTGGTTGACTAAAATCATGTATTTATCCAAAAAGGTTCTGGGTTCAAGGTCCTGCTAACACACGCGCACCACGATCCAAACCTGGTGGTGACGAGAAGAACGGCGGAAAGGAAAACCCCCGGAACCACCGTTTATCTGAAACGGTTCCCCAAGATGCTAACACTGGCCTAACCCAGCCACCAGACCCCACTCGGCCCCCCGGGCCCGAGTGCAACACCCGTCCCACAACACTCTGACCACTCAGCCCACTACCCGGGCGAGGAACACTATGTCCAGAAGGATATGCACTGTGTGGGATGTCTAAAACATAAAAGAACCTAGCCCAGATTAAGGTTCACAAATGGTCTGGTCAAACTCATGCACATATGACGGGGGTGCTAGTTAAGTTCCAAGAAAACACTTAAACTAGCATGCAATCCTATCACATTAGAATTAGAAGGAAGTCCGTAGACTTGGATAGAAAACCAACCCACCTCAGAAAGCCACCAATTGCTCGTCGACACTTGCAATTGGCTCAGCGGCTTACCTGGCCTCCAAGGGGTCCGCACGCAACACGAAGCCCGAGGAGTCGCCCGCCGTCCGGGAGCACGCCGAGCGGCGAAAACCCCAGCCGCGCGACGAAGGAGGCCCGCCGCACGGCGCCAAACCAAGCAGCGCCGCGCAGCGACCCGCTGCGCGGTGCCGGAGCGCGCCGCGCAGCGCCCTGCGGCGCTGCGCGCGGTCGCGCGCCAGCGCGGCCCGCAGGCCCGCGCGCGGCCCTGCCGCGCGCCCCTGCGCGCGGCCAGGAGGTGCCGCGCGCACGCGCGCGGCCCTGCCGCGCGCCCCTGCGCGCGGCCAAGGGATGCCGCGCGCACCCGTGCGCGGCCCTGCCGCGCGCCCCTACGCGCGGCCCTGCCGCGCGCGCCTGCGCGCGGCCAGGAGGTGCCGCGCGCACCCGCGCGCGGCCCTGCCGCGCGCCCCTGCGCGCGGCCAAGAGGTGCCGCGCGCACCTGCGCGCGGCCCTGCCGCGCGGCCCTGCCGCGCGCGCCTGCGCGCGGCCAGGAGATGCCACGCGCACGCGCGCGGCCCTGCCGCGCGCCCCTGCGCGCGGCCCTGCCGCGCGCGCCTGCGCGCGGACAGGCAGCGCCGCGTGCCGCTCTTTGCTGCACGCGGCGCCGCGCCCAGCGGCAAGTCGCCGCAGGGTGCTGCCAACAGCAGCACCCTGGCGCCGCGCGTGCGCCGTTGCGCGCGCGCGCGGCCGCCGGCGACGGCAAAATCCAAGAATTTCCGAAAAAACCCAAAAAATCCTATTTTAGCATTTTAAAACCCAATTAAAATCCTCAAAGCTCAAAACTCCAAAAAATCCAAATCCAAAATGCACAAACCTCCAAAAATCCCAAAAATTAGAATTTTACATACCTTGACGACGCTCGCCGCACGCCCACGAGCTCCTCGCGGCCTCCAACGGCGAGTCGAAAAAATCCAAGAATGCCTCGAACCCCTTTTTCTTCTTTTTCTTCTTCTTCCCTTTTCCTCTCTTTTCCTTTCCTTTCTTTCTCTTTTCCTTTCTTTCTCTTTTCCTGCTGCAGAGGGTGGAGGTGGAGCCTTTTATAAAGCAAAAAGCTTTATTATTAATTAACTTAATTAATTAATTCCAAAAACTCCAACTCCAACTCACTTTTTGCCTTCGGGCTCTCCGCCGCTGCCCGGAACCTCCTGAACTCCGCTGTAAATCGAAAATACACGCGCTCACAGCTTTTTCTCTTCAAAAAGCTCATCCGTTGAGGCGGGGTGCTCAAATCAATTACCGGCTCCAAAATTGCCAGTTCCAACTCACTTTTTGCCTCCGGGTCCTCCGCGTCAGTCCGGAACCTCCCGAACCTCGCTGTAAATCAAAAGTACACGTGTCCACAGCTTTTTCTCCTCAAAAAGCTTATCCGTTGAGTCGGGGTGCTCAAATCAATTACCGGCTCCAAAATTGCCAGTTCCGACTCACTTTTTGACTCCGGGTCCTCCGCGTCAGTCCGGAACCTCCCGAACCTCGCTGTAAATCAAAAGTACACGTGTCCACAGCTTTTTCTCCTCAAAAAGCTTATCCGTTGAGTCGGGGTGCTCAAATCAATTACCGGCTCCAAAATTGCCAGTTCCGACTCACTTTTTGACTCCGGGTCCTCCGCGTCAGTCCGGAACCTCCCGAACCTCGCTGTAAATCAAAAGTACACCTGTTCCCAGTGTTCCTGAATTTCCGGCGCTCCACGGGGAAGTCGGAAATTTCCAATCTCATCCTCAATCGGCCTACAAAGCCCGGAAAACCCCCGAATCGAGCTGGAGCTTCCGCGTTGATCCGAATCAACCCGGAATCAACTGTAACCTCAGATACAACATGCTCAAGGCAACTCTCTGCTCCAAGCCATCTGTGTGGTCGGCGCGCTATTCAAAGCCCCGGTACTTTACAAAACCCCTGCTCGCCCCCGAGCAACATAGACCACCTGACTAACAAAGGAGGAGAAAAGGAAAAAGCATGGTTTCTCCTAAGTCAAGTTCCAATAAGTAGTGTAGCAGTAAAAGATGGCCTAACTAGATGACCATACAAGCATGCAAATGTCCTTCACATAGGGTAAGTCCCTTAGGTAAGCATTTACAATTCATCATCATGAATATATGAATGCTGCAAGTTCTCGATAATGATTAATATGAATATTAATCTTGCAATTCCCTTTATACAATCATCCTTCCTAGCTTACCTCCCAATAATATACAATTATTGTACCTTAAACATGCGTGCATTCTAATATAAGAATTAATGAACCGTCTATCGGTTCTGGGAACAGAGCAGCCACCTGAAGTGCTCAATCCAAGGCAAACCTGGGGTTGGTGAAGAGCGTGGCCACTTGCACGCACAATCCTCTGTACCCGTATCCACGGTACATGACGCGCAAACCTCGGCTCCTAGCAGTGTTCCAAAACACTCGCGAACCCTCCTCGGTACAACAAAAGGACCAAAGTTACACTTTATGCAAGAATATCCAAGTATACACCATCTGCTGAAACCAGCCCCGAAGATGTGCAATTTTCACCTACATAACGGACTCTGAAAAATCCACCAAAAATACGGACGCGATCGTCGCGTCGAGCCCTTCGAAACGTGTACCTGCACGTCAAAATCCGAGTCCCGGAGACCGAGTTACAAATTCCACAACGCGGTGAGCGCGAAAGTCCACAACAACCACAACTGTAATACTCCGCACAGTAAAGGGGAAAGAAGTATACCTTCGGGCGAATCTCAAAAAATTCCCCAAAAACACGACGGTAATCTTTGCAACGTGTAGATGCAAAAAGTGTAAAGGCAGGCCTCAATCTGAGTCTCGTACACCAAGTTGCATGCAAAACGGTGCACACTCACGAGTCCGCGCGCAAAACGATGCGCGACCACCAAACCTGCACGCAAAATGGTGCACGTCATTAAAACCCGCACGGAAAATGGTGCGCGCCAACACGACCTGCACGCGAAACGGTGCACGTACCTTGAATCTGCACGCAAAACGGAGCATGTTTCCCTTAAGGTTGCACGCAAATCGAGGCGCGTCCAAAACGCCAGGAACAGTCCGCGTAGTAAAATGGCACAGTAAAACACGGTCCCTAACACGCATGAGGGCGTGGGGTCAAATCCAAAATCCAAAAGGAAAACTCAAAACTGTGCCCAAAATACGGCAAAACTACAAACGGGACCTACCGCCACGCGTCCTGCCATCCGGTGCACGCCGGCCCCGTGGACCGCGCTCTTGCCCGCGCGCCCACGCGCTTGCCCGCGCACCGCACGCTGCCCGCGCCTGCCCGCCGCCGCGCCTGTGCCTGCCCGAGCCCGCGCCGTCGTCCGCCGCCGTCGCCGGCGCTGCCCCAGCCGCCGGAACAGTGATCCCTTGCCTCGAAAATCATGCGCGTCATCCGGGCTCCGAAAAATGCAAGTGAATAGTCCATTTTCATCGTTTTCGCGCGCTGAATCCAAATCCGAAGTCCGATTTGCCAAATTCCAACTCTAAAAATTGCCGAAGGCATCCGGAAAGATGTTCTTTTGTCCAAACTTCGCGCAGAGCCCAATTTTAATATCCATTACGCGCGAAACCACTTCTAAGCATTCGACGGAGTCATCTGACTACTCTCGTGATCCATTGAACACTCTGAGTCTATCACTAGTGTCCAATTGGTGCACAAACGCCACCGACACGCCACATAGGCCTCCAGGAGCTGCGGGTCAACCAGTAATCTCGTCGTGGGGATCCAGGACCTCACACTTGCTCCATTCTTTTCTTTAAGGAGAGAACATCCCAATGCAAGGTTTGAAGAGTTACGACCTCATCTAGTTCAGGAGATTCTTGACGAGGCGGTGCACTCGGAGTCGCTTCACTTGCATAGCCTTTTGTATGCCCAAATATCTTCAAAGTGCTAATTGACTTGGCTAAAGTGACTCCATCAATTGCCCCCAAGCCATAATCATATTTGGCACAAGAAATGTCCACTCTGTGATCTTCCAGAATACGAGTAATCAAGATTGGATACGGTAGAAGGTCACGATGCCTTGTTCCCTCAATGACATGTACCATCTGCTGCCAAATAAGAAATGGAATGTTGATGTTAATTCCATTTGCACTCTCCGGGTGACCAAGGAAACAGAGAAGTAGCAATCGATCCCATCGAATCCTTTTGGTCCCCAGTGTGGGCAATAGGTTGTAGCATACAATTAAGGACAAAATATGATACTCTTGTTTTAGGTCGTTTGATTCAACATATGATCTGTTCGTGTGCGTCCCTGACTTGCAAATAGAGTCCACAACAATGTCCCAATGGGTGTCATGTCGGAAATCACCATCGGTGTAATAAAGACCAGTAGTGTCAACAGCTAATCCAAGATTTGCACCAATTACTGCTGGAGTAATGTCAAACTTGACGTCCTTAGCTGTTGTTTCAATGATGAAGGCCCCTGTGTCATGGCCTTTTTGAAGTATGTTAGCTCTTATGTAGAACTCCCTGATGATCTCCACACAAAAACCCATCTTAGGTTGAACTCTGCCAAGTGGCCGAATATGACTTCGTTCCAAAAGCCTTGCAAAGTCTGGCACCTCACGACATAGCTCGTTAAAATTCACGTGTCGCTCTCCAATGCATGTGCGGTTTGCAAATCTAGCACGGCGTTTTGTACTCACATGCTGTTCACTTTCATCAACATTTGATCTCCGTTAAGAGCGCTCGCGTATTACCGGTCCACCGGTACTTCTACGCGGAGGAGAATCCGCACCCTTCTTTTTCCTAGGAGCCATAGGTGCTTTTCCATTTCCTTGAACAGATTCCTCTTCATATTCTGAGGAATGTTCAGATTCCAAGCTAGTCGAATCTTCATTGCGTGATCGTTTCGTAGTCTTTTTCTTTCCAGAACCGCGACCACGCCCACTTCCAGTGGCCATCAAGATCACTAGTGCAAGAAACCATGAAAATGTCATTTCCTGCAAATAACACAATGCACTATGATTTGATCTTATAGGAAGGCTTAAACATGTTTAAACAACATTCTAAACAAGTCACAATTGATGATTCAACATTTAAAATCCATTTACTTGAAAGCCCTAATTTTCAATTTTCTCTATGTTAAGAACATATGCAAATGATATATTCAAGCATATAAGCATGGAAACATGAATCTAATTACATAGAAAGCAACCATTTATGTTCTAAACATGAAATAGGGGTGATTTATGCAAGAGATTTTTTTTGGAGTAAGGATCAACTCAAAAATCCCTAAAAATAACATCAAAAGCTAAAAACTAGGGTTTTGAAGCAAAAGAAAACAAGATTAATGAAGAAACTTACAAATCAAAGCAACAAATCGCTTGATCTTGATGAAAAACCCCTTAGAGAAGTTTTAGAGAGAGAGAGAGGGAGTGTTTTGAAATGGGAGAGATGAAATAAACCTTATGAGTTCCGGAATATAAAGAAATCCAGATCGAGTACTCGTACTAATAAGTCGCGTACCGGTACGCAGTGCAATTCCTGAAAATCCTTCATTCGGGTTCCGGATTGAAAACATGGGTAATTCGGATCAACAATTTTAATTCCGGTACTAAATATGGAGTACCGGTACTCAAGTGAAAAACCAGAAAAATTCACGTTCGGGTTCCGGATTGGTTTTTCTGATCCACAATCTTGGTTCCGATACTAAAAAGCAAGTACCGGTACACCAGAGCCAAAAAAAAAAAATTTCTTGAAACAAATCCAAATTTTGAAATCTTTTCAAATACCGATTTGTATACCATCAAGAAATCCATTTAAGTGCTTTTCCTGAAATTCTGAATTTATCTCGGTTGTTGGGTCCGAAGAACTTGGAGGAGGGGTTGAGTCCGTGGAGTCGGTAATCACCTTGTTATTCTTTCTTTTCTTATTGGATTGTTATTACGTGTTGGTCCCGTGGTTTTTCTCCTGGATTGGAGTTTCCACGTATATCTCGGTGTGCTGTTTTTATTTTCCGCATTGGTTTTTATTTTGCACTGAGATTTGTTTTTAAGTATTACACCTATTCTGTGAGGACCTGGATTCTCACGACGTGACTACTGTTGCATCTGCAGCTCCTGGAGGCCAATGTGGCGTGTCGGTGGCGTTTGTGCCCCAATTGGACATTAGTGTTGGGCTCAGTGTGTTAAATGGATCACGTGGGTGATCGGTGGACTCCGTCGGAGCTCCAGAAGTGGTTTCGCGCGTCATGGATATTAAAATTGGACCCAGCGCGAAGTTTGGATCAGGGAACATCTTCCCGGATGCCTTCGGCAATTTTTAGAGTTGGAATTTGGCAAATTGGACTTCGGATTTGGATTCAGCGCGTGAAAACGATGAAAATGGACTATTCACTTGCTTTTTCCGGAGTCCGGGTGATTCGGCACGTTTTTCGAGGCAAGGGTACTGTTCCGGCACCGGCGGCGGCGGCGTGCGGCGGCCGGCAGCGGCGGAGCGCGGCGGAGCAGGCTCTGGCGGGTGCGCGGTCCACCGCGGAGGCGTGCACCGGTCGCGGGCCAGGTGGCGGCTCCCGGTTGGGCCGGCGCAGCGGGCGCGGTCCACGGGAAAGGCGGGTGTACGGTGGACCGGTGGGGGGACACGTGGCGCACACCGGTTGGCCGGTCCACGTGCACTCGGTCCACGGTGCACCTGCGGGTGCCTCGGGAAGCGTGCGTGCAGAGGCGCAGGCGGCGGGCGCAGGCGGCACGTGGGCGCGTTGACCGGGTTTTCCCGCGCTCGGGGCCGCCACGTGTCGTCGCAGCGTTGGTCCACGCGTCGCCCAGGGTACGGCCAGCGCGGCTGTCCGCTGTTGCGGGGGCGACGTGGAGGCCCAGGGGACTTCCGGGCTGCTACAGTGCGCGCCTTTGGGATTTTCGGGCTGCTACAGTACGCGCCCGAAAGTGGCATGTGCCCGGAAATCCGGACATATCCGGTATTTCGTGAATTGTTTCCTGGAGCCTATAAAAGCGATCCGAGCTCCCTTTCTTCCCCTTTTTTCGCCATTTCCGAGCCTCCTCTCGCCTGGGTGCCTTCAGCAAAGATGATCCCCGAGTTTGGCTGCATCCTTCTGCAAAGTTTTGGGATTTTTGGTGGCACGCTTATCGAGGTTTCCATTTTTACGGCGCGGCGCGACGCTCGTCCTTTTGGGTTCCCCTTCGTCGCGTTTCGGTGCCCGAGCTCCCCCGGCCTACTCCGACCACCTTTTCGCGTGATTTCTTCGCCACTGGATTCGCGACGGACAGATCTACGATCTTGGTATTTTCAGCTTTCCCTCATTTCGCGCTTTTCGAGGTGTTTGTTCGAGCTTACTGTGACCCCATTTCTGTGAAGGGGATTTGGACAGCGGCTTGGTATTTCGGCGTTATCTCCGCAACCGGGCATCGTTTGACGACGTGCTTCTACACTTTTTTCATCTACTCGGCGCAAGGAATATCACAGTATTTTTATTGGATTTTTCTGAGTTTTTCCCGAAGGTATATGTTCTTCCCCTTATCTGTAAATGGAATTACAGTTATGTTGCTGTGTGGTTTTGCGCACCTGTACTGTGGAATTTGTAACTCGGCCTACGGGGCTCGGAATTGGACGTACAGGTACTCGTTTCGAAGGTATCGACGCGAGGATTACTGTGGTATTTTTATGGGATTTTTCTGGGCACTTTCGGCAGGTGAAATAAGCACGACTTTGGGACTGATTGTCAGATTGTGTATGCTTGGTTAATTTTGGAATAAAAGTGTAATGTTGAGCCTTATTGATGTACTCAGGGGTGTTTTCAGTTGTTTGGAGCCAAGGCTTGCGCGACTTGTATCGAGGGTGTATTTTTGGCAGATTTTGGACCGTGGGCGTCTACCCACTTCACCGACTTCAGGTTTGCCTTGGTTTAAGCGCTTCAGGTGGGTAAGCTTATTATCAGTAACTGTTTAAGGCAATGAATATGTTGTGGTAAATATAAGTGCACTTGTGGGGATGTCACCCCTCTATGACTGATGCATGCATGTTTAGGGTACATGGTTTATGTTGGTAAGTAGGTAAGCTTGATAATGATATTTATATAAATGATTGCAAGAATAGTATTTATGAGGTATACTGAGGACTTGCATGACTTAGACATCTATGTGATGATTAGTGTAAGCTTACCTAGGATAATGTTACCCTATGAAATTATGTAACATGCCATGTTAGCACATAGCCTTTCATGTGGTTGGTTTATGCTTTGGGACAGGATTTCGTAGCTATGTGCGGATTTGTACTCTGAGGAGTTATTATGATCATTCTGTTGATGGACCCTAGATTGTGGACAGGTCTAGTTTTTGGGATTCTGGCATGTTGTTTATTCCTAAAGGATCTATTATTATGCTTTACCCCCCCTTTTATTTCCTTGAGGACATTTTGCATGCTTGTATGGTCATGTAGTTAGGCCATCTTTTACTGCTGCACTACTTATGGGAACTTGACTTAGGAGAAACCATGCTTTTCCTTTCTCCGTCTTTGCTAGTCAAGTGGTCAGTGTTGCTCGGGTTCGAGCAGGGGTCTGGATAGGGTAGTCAGGACTTCGTGTCTGGGACAGGTTGGCTTAGTTGTGGGGCTTTGCGGCAGCCGCGGATATTGGGCGGTTGACCGGATGTTTCTCTATGCACCTGATTGGGTATCAGTTTTCTTTAGTGGATGGAGTTTCCCACTTATCGTTTAGTGCATCCGATTGAGGTCGGGTCTTTCCTTGGTGGTTGAGTTTTCCCACTTTGATCAGATTGATGATCAAGTCCTGCTGTTTTGAGATACTGGTTATGTTGATGACTGAGATGCTTTACTCGTGTGGGTAGCTCCCCTCGAGTGCCGCTCCGGAGTAGGCTTCAGACCGTGTTGGGTTCCGGTCAGACCGTGTTGGGTTCCGGTCAGACCGTGTCGGGTGCCGGTCAGACCGTGTTGGGTTTCGGTCATTTGGACAGTGGAGATACTGAGTTCGGGAGATTGGTGACAGAGCAGGCAGTACCGGGTTTTATACCGGTTCATTCGATTGAGTTTATTTCGGTCAAATACTTTTATTGTTACACTCGTGCCTGGGGGCCGAGTGCAGACTGGTAGTTGAGTTTAGAGCAGTGCTAGTATTGTTGAGAGCCGTCTGGTTGACGGTGGTCCCGTGTTGTTGCGAGTACTTTGACCGCTGTGTGAGAGGTTGAGCATCTTGATTCTATCCGTTCTGAGAGAGAGCGTGGATTTTGACCATAGCCTGCATGATCCTCTGCTCGATAGCGAGCTAGTCCGTTTGGACGCCCTACGTAATTCCTGCCCGTCAGCGGGAGGTGGTTGTAGGTGGGCGCAGGTTTGACTGGACCAGATGTGGCAGTCAGCTCGATTGGGTCGATGGTGCACTTCATGTGCTAGTGGTTGCATACCACTGTTTGGTTCTCCCCCTTTTAGCCTTTAGTTAGGGGCAGGGTAGCTGTCGAGAGTCTCCAGCCTACTCATTTCAGTCTTATGACTTGGGTTAGTTTTTGTCTCTTGAGGACTTGGTGGGCAGACCGTCGGGTCTGGCGGTGGTACCCACTGAGAACTCCCTTTTTGGAGTAGTTCTCACACCCTTTGGGGGTTTCCCCCCCCTTTTTCCACTCCTCTCCTTTGTTTTGCAGAGTCTTAGCGGGTGTTGCCGACTCTGCGGATGTTGATCGTGCGAGGGAGTCGCGAGCTAGATCCCTACCCGTCGTTGGTGAGTAGCGGTACCCTTCAGAGGAGATCATCAGTGCATTAGTTGTTTCTTTTTCCTCTTTTGAGAGACTATTGTAGTGAGGATATTTTGTATCGAGAGACTGTACACTGTTGTATATTGGAGTTACCTCCCGGTTGGGTTTAGAGCTTGTACTTGAGGATATTGTATTATTATTATTTTGGGAGGCAGACAGTGTTGTTTTATTTCCAGTTGTACAGTGATTGATTTTAGTTACAGCAGATTTTTATTTATAGCTCTGATATCTGTTTAGTTGTAGTACTTTTCTTGCAGGTAGGACGCTTCGCTTATGCAGGTTGGCATAGGTGGCGGATCTGTTTGGCGGGCCCGGGTCGCAGTTTCGACCCCGGGGCGTGACATATTCACCCCCCCCTCTAGTTGTTTGATAGTACCTATTTAGATCCTTGTGGATCCTTAATATATAAAAACCTACAAGTGGTATCAGAGATATATTCCGCTTCGGCAGTCGAGAGTGCCATGCAGTTTTGCTTTTTGCTATGCCATGCAACAAGACAATGGCCAAGATAAAAATATGCACCACTCGTACTTTTCCGATCTGTTAAGGATTTTAGTTTTGGCGTATTTCGTGAAAGTGTTTAAGTCTTGAAGATTGAAGATGAAGAAGCTTGGATCATATACCTCAATCTCAAAAAAAAAGAATTCAAAACGATCAGGTAAGTTTAACTAAACATTATTGGTGATCTGGATACTTCTTATAATGTAGAAACACTTGGATGAGTTTTTAATCGCATAAAAATAAAAAACTGGACAAGTTACATGTTCAGGATCCGGAACAGGGGACTACAGTCCGGACCCCGAACGTTGGTAGTTCATGCACAAATCCAGTCCTGAACATCCCTGTTTCGTTCCGGACCCCGAACGTGGATTTTGCTGAAACTGCATGAACAGTCCGGACCGTGAGATTTCGTTCCGGACCCCGAACGTAGTTTTTGCAGAAACTGCATGAACAGTCCGGACCGTGGGATTTCGTTCCGGACCCCGAACCTTGATTTTTCAGGAATTCTCTGAAAAACAACGACAGTCCTGAACGAGCCTAATCCGGTACGGACCGTCGTGCGGAAAAAATTCTGTTACAATCAGTTTTTGATTCTTATCCTCTTCCAATGGTTTCTAACCTATAAGTAAACCCTAATTTCATCTTTTAGGGTAATCCACGATAAGTTTTATACTCCGGGAAATGATGGAAAAATATTAACGGAGAAAAACTTATAAGATCCACATATAGAGAAGAAAGGAAATAACTAGATTTAATTCTATGTTTCTTCATCTGTATTAATTAATTTGATTCTAGGTTTTCATACTCAGATTTTGAGTAGAATCAAATTAATGAATACTTAGATGGTATTTCCGATCTATCTTTGATCTAAGTATTCGGCGGATCATCACCACCAACAAAACAACGATTTTCTCCAAAATCGGCGTGTGGATTCGCGTGGCCTTGTGGATTCAAGGTGCAACCGCTCTCATGGATTCGGAGCGAGGTACGTTCGTGTGATCGAGACGTACTACCTGGTGGAGACCGTGGATTCGGTCAGACGTCGTGGACTCGAGGTTGGACGCCGTGGATTCGGCGTTGGACTCAAATCGTGGATTCGAGGCGCATTGCGGAGCGAGCGGAGAAGATCAACTCGGAGCGTATGGAAAAAGGATGAGTCGTCTGTGAGTGCGTTATATCACCTTTGTACGTGTTATAATCTTAGTTGATTTCACCGTGTTATCGGTCCCGTGGTTTTTTACTCCTGGTTTTGGAGTTTTCTACGTAAAAATCTTGCGTGTTATTTTCATTTCCGCATTAGGTTTTTATTACGCAAAGATTTTTGAGTGTTTATCGTTTACACCTATTCACCCCCCCTCTAGGTGGTTTTTTCCCTATTTAGATCCTTATTATAAGTATAACCCAACAATAGGTATCAGAGCGGGAATAGGGTTGTAAACAATGGTTGAAGGTGGAAACATCAACAGAGCCCCGTTCTTCGATGGAACAAATTATGCCTACTGGAAAGTACGGATGAAAGCCTTTTTAATTTCCATCGACGAACGGGTGTGGCAATCTATCGAGTTAGGATGGTCAAATCCAACTGAAGTTATTGTTGATGTTCACACCATAAAACCTAGGTCGAAATGGACCAAGGAAGAGATTGACTCATCTTCTTACAATGACAAAGGAATTAACGCCTTATTTAATGCCTTGTCGCAAACTGAGTTCTCTCGCGTCTCGGCATGTGAGACTGCGAAAGAAATCTGGGATGTTCTACAAGTTACACATGAGGGAACAAACCTTGTGAAGATTCAAAAGCTGCAAATGCTTACGAGCAAGTTTGACTCTATTTTCATGGCAGAAAATGAATCTTTCACAGTGTCACGCCCCCGGGGGTTTTTGAGTCTATCAAAGCGAAAAAAAACGTGTATTATTTTTTTTTTCTTAACAAGGTAACTTAAACCTCATCCCCGGTGCGTGCCAGACCGCCACATACACAAATTCTCTCTGCCCACGGATAGAGTCTCCTTTGTATATGCACGGCGTCTCATTTACAACATCATACATCAACCATCAACCATATAATAGACATACATCGTCAAACAGAGTACAGTAATTTAACTAATGTTTTAAAAGACCGGTGTCCACTCGACACCTTGTTTTTTTTCAAGCAAGTTATTAAAGTGGCGTCACCGTTTGGAAAGGATAAAACCAGCGGTTGCAAAACCCGTGCCCACACGGCACTTCGTTTTGAGAAAACATTTTCAAAATCATTTAGTTTTTCATGAAAGCGTGCCGCATAAGAAAACATCACTAAAAGTATCTAAACGCAAAAGTACATCTCATCTACAGTGCTAACTAATACATGTCCACGACTAATAAAGTCCACAAGCAAAATGACTAATTAAGGCATGAGGGAAAATGAGATAAAAACCCAAGTATCCTGACTACGGTCCTCGCGACGCTGTCTCACCGCCATCCCGGCTAACGCATCTAGTAATACCTGTCACGGAGTGGGTAAAGTCAGTGACAAACAAAGTAGATGTCTAAATATCAATAAGGAATAAGGAGAAAACCGATTACACAGGAACCTTTCGCTAAAACCCTGTACATAATTAAGCTGGGCACCAACCCCAGATTTATCAATTAAGTTGGGCACCAACCCCAGAGTACCTGTCGGAGAGACTAAAGTCTCCCCTCGTGCGCAAACACCTTTTTGATGCTTTTAACCTCTTCACGGTGCTGGTGTGCTATTTGCAGTAGGCGCGAAGAGGCCCTCACGGCTCCCACCACTTTGTGAGGTACACGGGTCAAAAAGACCACTTCTCCGGAAAAGTACACCCATGCGGAGGCCAATCCGCCTGTGTACGTGCAGCATCCGAAACGGATTTGCCGAGATCGGCGTGTAGTGAGCACCGCGACCGCAGCCCTTCCATTGTTAGATAAAATACAATTATGCTAAAGGTTAAACTGTCCATCTACTTTGTTAGACAAATTAAGAGCATTTTAATGATGATAGATGCACTTACTGCACTTGTTGCACTTATCGCAACCGTACCCACCTAGCTGAAGAGAAATCGGAACACCTGAATCCTTCGCGCACCCCCGCTGCGCACCTGGACCTAAAGAAAGTCCGCAAGGATAACTATAGTCAAAAACGTGTACTAACATCCCAAAACAAAAGACCCATGTGAGGACCTGGATTCTCACGACGTGACTACTGTTGCATCTGCAGCTCCTGGAGGCCAATGTGGCGTGTCGGTGGCGTTTGTGCCCCAATTGGACATTAGTGTTGGACTCAGTGTGTTAAATGGATCACGTGGGTGATCGGTGGACTCCGTCGGAGCTCCAGAAGAGGTTTCGCGCGTCATGGATATTAAAATTGGACCCAGCGCGAAGTTTGGATCAAGGAACATCTTCCCGGATGCCTTCGGCAATTTTTGGAGTTGGAATTTGGCGAAATGGACATCAAATTCGGATTCAGCGCGCGAAAACGGTTAAAACGGACTACCCACTTGTTATTTTTGAGCACCGGACACTGTTCACGCCGGAACAGTGTTTCCGGCGGCGGCGGCAGCGGCGGAGCGGCCGCAGGCAGCGCGGCGGACGGAGGCGCGGGCCGCCCGGTCCACGCGGCAGGCGTGCACCGGGGGCTGGACGCGTGGCGGCTTGGGAGTGGGCCGGTCCGCGGGGCGCGGTCTACGGGGGAGTGCGGGGCGCACGGTGGACCGGGGTGGACACGTGGCAGTGTCGGAGTGGTCGGTTTAGTGGACTTGGTCTACGGAGCAGGCGGGCGTGGTGCATGGACCGGCGGGACACGTGGCGCACACCGGTTGGCCGGTCCACATGCACTCGGTCCACGGTGCACCTGCGGGCGCCTCGGGATGCGTGCGCGCAGAGGCGCAGGCGGCGGGCGCAGAGCGCACGTGGGCATGGTCGGGCGGATTCCCGCGCTTGGGGAGGACACGTGTCGGCGTCTGGGGGGCGCGACGTGTCGCGCGGGGAGCGGCTGGGGTTGCTGTCGCCTGTTCGGCGGGCGACGTGGAGGCCCAGGGTGGATTCGGGCGGCTACAGTGTTCGCGCGCGGGGATTTCGGGCTGCTACAGTGCGCGCCCGAAAACCCCCAGCGCCCGGAAAGTGGGACATATCCGGTATTTCTCCATTTATTTCTGCAGCCTATAAAAGCGATCCGAGCTCCCTTTCTTCCCCTTTTTTCGCCATTTTCGAGCCTCCTCTCGCCTGGGTGCCTTCAGCAAAGTTGATCCCCGAGTTTGGCTGCATCTTTCTGCAAAGTTTTGGGATTTTTGGTGGCACGCTTATCGAGGTTTCCATTTCTGTCACGCCCCGGGGTCGAAACTGCGACCCGGGCCCGCCAAACAGATCCGCCACCTATGCCAACCCGCATAGGCGAAGCGTCCTACCTGCAAGAAAAGTACTATAACTAAACAGATATCAGAGCTATAAATGAAAATCTGCTGTAACTAAAATCAATCACTGTACAACTGGAAATGAAACAACACCGTCTGCCTCCCAAAAATAATAATAATACAATATCCTCAAGTACAAGCTCTAAACCCAACCGGGAGGTAACCCCAATATATACAACAGTGTACAGTCTCTCAATACAAAATATCCTCACTACAATAGTCTCTCAAAAGAGGAAAAAGAAACAACTAAACTACAGATGATCTCCTCTGAAGGGTACTGCTACTCTCCAACGCCGGGTAGGGATCTAGCTCGCGACTCCCTCGCCACGATCAACAACCGCAGAGCCGGCCACACCTGCTAAGACTCTGCACAACCAAAGAGAGGAGAGAAAAAGGGGGGAAAAACCCCCAAAGGGTGTGAGAACTACTCCAAAAAGGGAGTTCTCAGTGGGTACCACCGCCAGACCCGACGGTCTGCCCACCAAGTCCTCAAGAGACAAAAACTAACCCAAGTCATAAGACTGAAATGAGTAAGTTGGAGACTATCAACAGCTACCCTGCCCCTAACTAAAGGCAAAAAGGGGGAGAACCAAACAGTGGTATGCAACCACTAGCACATGAAGTGCACCATCGACCCAATCGAGCTGACTGCCACACCTGGTCCAGTCAAACCTGCGCCCACCTACAACCACCTCCCGCTGACGGGCAGGAATTACGTAGGGTGTCCAAACGGACTAACTCGCTATCGAGTAGAGGATCATGCAGGCTATGGTCAAAATCCACTCTCTCTCTCAGAACGGATAGAATCATGATGCTCAACCTCTCACACAGCGGTCAAAGTACTCGCAACAACACGGGACCACCGTCAACCAGACGGCTCTCAACAATACAAGCGCTGATCTAAACTCAACTACCAGTCTGCACTCGGCCCCCAGGCACGAGTGTAACAATAAAAGTATTTGACCGAAATAAACTCAATCGAATGAACCGGTATAAAACCCGGTACTGCCTGCTCTGTCACCAATCTCTCGAACTCAGTATATCCACTGTCCAAATGACCGGAACCCAACACGGTCTGACCGGCACCCGACACGGTCTGACCGGAACCCAACACGGTCTGACCGGAACCAAACACGGTCTGGAGCCTACTCCGGAGCGGCACTCGAGGGGAGCTACCCACATGAGTAAAGCATCTCAGTCATCAACATCAACAGTATCTCGAAACAGCAGGACTTGATCATCAATCAGATCAAAGTGGGAAAACTCAACCACCAAGGAAAGACCCGACCTCAATCGGATGCAACTAAACGATAAGTGGGAAACTCCATCCACTAGGGAAAACCGACACCCAAATCTGGTGCATAGAAAAACATCCGGTCAACCGCCCAATATCCGCGGTTGCCGCAAAGCCCCGCAACTAAACCAACCTGTCCCAGACACGAAGTCCCGACTACACTACCCAGACCCCCTGCTCGAACCCGAGCAACACTGACCACCTGACTAACAAGAAGGAGAAGGGAAAAGCATGGTTTCTCCTAAGTCAAGTTCCAATAAGTAGTGCAGCAGTAAAAGATGGCCTAACTACATGACCATACAAGCATGCAATGTCCTCAAGGAAATAAAGGGGGTAAAGCATAATAACAGTTCCTTTAGGAATAAGCAACATGCCGGAATCCCAAAACTAGATCTGTCCACAACTCAGGGTTCATTAATAGAATGATCATAATAACTCCTCAGAGTACAAATCCGCACATAGCTACGAAATCCTGTCCCAAATCATAATCCAACCACAAGAAAGGCTATGTGCTAACATGGCATGTTATATAATTTCATAGGGTAACATTATCCTAGGTAAGCTTACACTAGTCATCACA
Source organism: Tillandsia leiboldiana (assembly GCA_029204045.2). NCBI lineage: Eukaryota > Viridiplantae > Streptophyta > Magnoliopsida > Poales > Bromeliaceae > Tillandsia > Tillandsia leiboldiana. The sequence continues at coordinate 22,502,496 of CM055068.1, forward strand.
TAGATGTCCAAGTCATGCAAGTCCTCAGTATACCTCATAAATACTATTCTTGCAATCATTTATACCAATATCAATAACAAGCTTACCTACTTACCAATATAAACTATGTACCCTACACATGCGTGCATCAGTCATAGAGGGGTGACATCCCCACAAGTGGACTTATACTTGCCACAACATAAACATTGCCTTAAACAATTACTGATAATAAGCTCACCCACCTGAAGCGCTTAACCCAAGGCAAACCTGAAGTCGGTGAAGTGGGTAGACGCCCGCGGTCCAAAATCTGCCAACAAAACACCCTCGGTACAAGTCGCGCAAGCCTTGGCTCCAAACAGCTGAAAACACCCCTGAGTACAACAATAAGGCTTAACATTACACTTTTATTCCAAAATTAACCAAACATACACCATCTGAAAACCAGTCCCAAAGCCGCGCATATTTCACCTGCTGCAAGTGCCCAGAAAAATCCAATAAAAATACCACAGTAATCCTCACGTCGATACCTTCGAAACGAGTACCTGCACGTCCAATTCCGAGCTTCCTACACTGAGAAACAATTCCGACAAGGGAACCACCCCGAATCAAACTACACTCAAAAACTGTAGCAACAATTACTGTTCACAGATAATCTTCACCTTCGAGAAATATTCAGAAAATTCCCAGAAAATTTGGGCATATTCCTCGTGAAGTGTAGATGCAAATCGCCTCTTGAATCGCCCCAATCCGATGCCTGTGCGCGAAGATATCACCAAAACACCGCGCCGCTGTCCCAGAACTCCGCCCAGAAAAAGGGGTTACAAGATGATCCGAAAGACCCATGAAAAACTCGGAATGGGAAAGACCAGTAAACATGGGAAACATAGCCCTACCTGTCGTGAAGCCAACGGCGCAAGAATCACTGAAAAAGGTGCTCGGGGTAAGCCGGGGGAGTCCTCGCACCAAAACGCGACGAAGAAGACCACAAACGAACGAGCGTCGCGCCGCGCCGTAAAAATAGAAACCTCGATAAGCGTGCCACCAAAAATCCCAAAACTTTGCAGGAAGATGCAGCCAAACTAGGGGATCAACTTTGCTGAAGGCACCCCGGCGAGAAGAGGCTCGGAAATGGCGGAAAAAGGGAGAAGAAGAGAGCTCGGATCGCCTTTTATAGGCTGCAGAAACAAATGGGAAAATACCGGTTATGTCCCAATTTCCGGGCGCATGCCACTTTCGGGCGCGTACTGTAGCAGCCCGAAAATCCCAAAGGCGCGCACTGTAGCAGCCCGGAAGTCCCCTGGGCCTCCACGTCGCCCGCCAAACAGGCGACAGCCGCACCCGCCGCACGCGTCGCGCCACGTGGCCACCCGCGGACGACGACACGTGGCATGCTCCCCGGTCAACGCCCGCCTGCCGCGCCCACGTGCCCGCCTGACGCCGCCGCCTGCCACCCTGCCGCGCACAGTAGACCCACCAATAGGAGAACGCCACGTGTCATGCCACTTCCTAGTGAACCCGGTGCACGAAATCATGTGGACCGAACCAATGCAAACCTGCCACGTGTCCAAGCCCGGTGCACCGTAAACCCTGAGCCATCCCGAAACTGCGTAGACCAACCGCCGTGAACCCACCTCTAGGATGATGCCACGTGTCACCTCCGGTCCACCGTGCGCCCCGCACTCCCCCGTAGACCGCGCCCCGCGGACCGGCCCACTCCTGAGCCGCCACGCGTCCAGCCCCCGGTGCACGCCTGCCGCGTGGACCGGGCGGCCCGCGCCTCCGTCCGCCGCGCTGCCGGCGGCCGCTCCGCCGCTGCCGCCGCCGCCGGAAACACTGTTCCGGCGTGAACAGTGTCCGGTGCTCAAAAATGACAAGTGGGTAGTCCGTTTTAACCGTTTTCGCGCGCTGAATCCGAATTTGATGTCCATTTCGCCAAATTCCAACTCCAAAATTTGCCGAAGGCATCCGGAAAGGTAATCCTTGGTCCAAACTTCGCGCTGAGTCCAAATTTAATATCCACTTCGCGCGAAACCACTTCTAACGATCCGACGGAGTCCAATGATCACCCACGTGATCCATTAAACACACTGAGACCAACACTAATGCCCAATTGGGGCACAAATCCCACCAACACGCCACCTAGGCCTCCGGGAGCTGTAGATGATCCAGTAATCTCGACGTGGGGATCCAGGTCCTCACATCCTCCCCCACTAAGAAAAGTTTCGTCCTCGAAACTAACTCAAATCCCCCAAGGGTCCCACATACCACGGGTAGGTATCCATCAATAACGCCTCCAGCTCCCGAAACATCGCTCACTCCCCGTGATTACTTCCCAACAACAACAACAACAAGTACGGCATGGCCCGACATACGATTTTCTCATCTCTCGAGCCAGAAATCGCAACGGGCGTCCCTCGTACTCCAACAATCACAGATCTCGGAAGGGGCAAGTCAATCACGGGCGAGGGATCCAAAAGCAAAACACTCCTGAGCTGAGACGTGAAACAATACAGAGGCCCCCCCCTCAAGAGCCGGGGGGGGAAAACAGAATAATCAACAGCGCAACACGCCCCAAACCACCTCCTGGTGTCTACTCAACCAGGATCACCCGAAGTATACCCACAGATTCATCTTATGAGGAAAAGGATCCAATAAGCTGGGGCCTTCACTCGGTCACTTCCGATCCAAAATCACCCGAGTGGCCTACTCAACCACGAGCTACCCTCAAAAGGGATCCTCATGAGACACAATCTCAAGCCACGGTTGGACACTCAACAAGCCAACATAACTCCAACGGACCCACGGGTCGAAAAGATGCCCTGACGGGGACCAAACCGTCAGTGAACGGGAGGGAGAACTAGCTCGAAAGGCGATCAAAATGCGGAGGCTCAAACTCGCGGTCAAAAATCCCAAATCAGCAACAACAATCCGCGAAAATCCCACTCAAGATGCTGAGTAATCAGAACTGATAGCCAAGCAGGCATGGCCTACGCCCAGGTATAACAATCCAAGCTGGAAATAAAGGACGTACTGAAAGGCTCAACTGTGGAATCCAAGCTGCCTGCAAAACAGCGGTTCATCTTGCCCCAACTCTCATAGGGTTGGACTAAAGAAGTGTGGACCGAAGATCCACCCACGGTAACTCTACCGCCGCAATGGGAGGCATCACCAAAACACACAATTCCATCTCCCAACACAGGAAACACTAGCATTGGCGCTAATACCAGTCGCATTATCCATTGGCCATGCTCCCCCCCGGCACCGCCAAGTCTAGAAGCTTCTCACCTCAAGAATGAAAGTTGGTCTCAGTCAACTTGAATAACATCCACTTGGTCGGGTTCCACCGCCGTCCCTACGGCTCGAACAAAGCGACCCAAGAAGGTATGCTTCTGCAGCTGCCACTTGTACTTCAATAACTTGGCATACCGCTTCATCCACACGGGCATGATAGCACATCCACAAAGCGCTCCTCGTACTCCAAGTCACTCCGGGAGCAAATCAAAATATCATCGGGAAAACACCACTCCCAGTCCGTCCAAGTACAACTGGGACCTACTATTCCTCAGATCTTGAAATCCACAGGGCAATCGTCATTCCATTGGCCTCACTAACAACTCATAATGCCCCCACCGCGTCCAAAAAGCCTCCTAGGCGAAGTCCTCAGCTGTCTAACACCAAGTGGGTACTCGCATCATACACCAACTGCCGGAGTACAACTCCATCATAAGGTCCTAGATACCCTAAAAGGACCCTCACATTCGTGTATCAACGATGTGGCATCACCACCGTATACCAACGGCGTGGCACTAGGTCAAACGGACCCCTCGATCCGTCGGACCCTGCAACAGTGCCAAGGCTCTCTCTCAGCTCTACCGGCGATATCCAATGAGGTGCCGTCCAGGGTGGCGCGGTTCCTCGAACCACGTCAAACGCAATCTCTATCTCCCTAACCGGCGGCATTACCAACGACTAAGGTGAAATCACACCCGGGATCTCATGGGAAACAGAGATATCCATGAGTCCCGGTGCCGCCGCAAGTACCTCTCACTCTCCCGCTAAAACCAGAGTGCTCTAACAACCTCAACGAGCAAGCCTCCAATTGCCCGCCTTGCCGAAGATCAAAAGTCCTCTCTTGCCGCAGTCGAACATCCTGTGGCATAGTGCCCAACAATCTCTAGCATAAGGTCAAAACACCTAATTGCTATAATTTCCAATAATTCTGCCGGTAACTCGCGGTCTCGGCCGCACTGGACATGATCCAAAAGCCTCCTCCACGTGCACAACAACAACAGGAACCTGTACCTCTAGTGCACGTGGTAACAAATCTGCCTCTAACCCATGTAAGAGTGGAACATGCTCTAACTCCGACTACCGTGGTGAAATCCCACCTGCGACACTCAATCCACTACCGGGGCACCCTCACACCGGGCGGCACAGATTCATCCGCTCAAAGCAAGTGGTTGTCGCTCAATCTGCCTGAAAATCAGGGCTATCACTAGGAAGCACGACCTCTGTCTCTGATCACATTGAGGCGACGAACAAAATCCTCCGCAGATAACAAATCCACGCCATCGCTGCGCCACTCAAATAAAATACCGACGTCGCCTTCGGGGTCCACCCGACCTCTGACATCTCGGGAATTCGTCATCCAAGAAAAGAAAATTAGTCATGCCCCTGCCGGCCAATCTGTCCTCCATCATCCGGCGCCAAGCGCCAAAATCCAGAACTCACCTCTGGCGGCAGATCTCTGCCCAAAGGAACTGCAATGCCACGCTCCATACAAAATGCCTGCTCCAACGAGGCGTCTAAATCTATAATGGAGGGACTGAATAACAGAAAGGTGTCCTGGCGCAATCCACTCCCAGTCTCATATATCCTATGCGCCTCGTCCCTCGAATCTGGAGCGCGCAGTTCAACAACTGCATACACTCACAAGCACAGGGAGGCTCTCAATTAATCACTCCATCACCACCAGCCGCGACTCTGCCTCCAAAGGCTCCAAACTCAATCTTACGAGTCGGGGTGGTTCATCTGCCAAATATGGCTCAATAAGTCGATCATGTCCTACAGCTCACCAGCTGTCAACCATCCACCCTGCCTCGGTGTCTCGACACTAAACCTTGGCACAGAGGGGGCTACTCAGTGCTCCGGCAACTGTGTCACCAAGACCAGCTGCTCCCACAGCCGCTGATAAGCCTCTGACAATCCTGTCATCTGGGTCCGGGGTTCTCTGACCTCAATCCAGGTATCCGGCCCAAAACCAACTGCTCAAGCTCAACCGCTATGACAGGATGCACACGGGTCAAAACCCAGCGTCGGGGAGACACCGCTCGCCACGACGAAACAACAAAACAACACACAACAACACTCGACCCAATCCAGCGAAAGTCTAAAGCATGTCACCCGTTCCACAGCATTATGTTGTCTGCAGCCAACATAATTACTTAGGAGAATAAACATGCCAATCACTCCTCCCGTCCCCTGGGAGAGGTATAAAACTCAATCAGGACTCTCGCAAAATCACGACTCTCACAAAGTCAACCAAAGGTCAAACCATAAGCCTAGGGTTTCTAAGTCCACCATGACCTACAACCTAGGCTCTGATACCACTCTAATCTGTCACGCCCCGGGGTCGAGACTGCGACCCGGGCCCGCCAAACAGATCCGCCACCTATGCCAACCCGCATAGGCGAAGCGTCCTACCTGCAAGAAAAGTACTATAACTAAACAGATATCAGAGCTATAAATGAAAATCTGCTGTAACTAAAATCAATCACTGTACAACTGGAAATGAAACAACACCGTCTGCCTCCCAAAAATAATAATAATACAATATCCTCAAGTACAAGCTCTAAACCCAACCGGGAGGTAACCCCAATATATACAACAGTGTACAGTCTCTCAATACAAAATATCCTCACTACAATAGTCTCTCAAAAGAGGAAAAAGAAACAACTAAACTACAGATGATCTCCTCTGAAGGGTACTGCTACTCTCCAACGCCGGGTAGGGATCTAGCTCGCGACTCCCTCGCCACGATCAACAACCGCAGAGCCGGCCACACCTGCTAAGACTCTGCACAACCAAAGAGAGGAGAGAAAAAGGGGGGAAAAACCCCCAAAGGGTGTGAGAACTACTCCAAAAAGGGAGTTCTCAGTGGGTACCACCGCCAGACCCGACGGTCTGCCCACCAAGTCCTCAAGAGACAAAAACTAACCCAAGTCATAAGACTGAAATGAGTAAGTTGGAGACTATCAACAGCTACCCTGCCCCTAACTAAAGGCAAAAAGGGGGAGAACCAAACAGTGGTATGCAACCACTAGCACATGAAGTGCACCATCGACCCAATCGAGCTGACTGCCACACCTGGTCCAGTCAAACCTGCGCCCACCTACAACCACCTCCCGCTGACGGGCAGGAATTACGTAGGGTGTCCAAACGGACTAACTCGCTATCGAGTAGAGGATCATGCAGGCTATGGTCAAAATCCACTCTCTCTCTCAGAACGGATAGAATCATGATGCTCAACCTCTCACACAGCGGTCAAAGTACTCGCAACAACACGGGACCACCGTCAACCAGACGGCTCTCAACAATACAAGCGCTGATCTAAACTCAACTACCAGTCTGCACTCGGCCCCCAGGCACGAGTGTAACAATAAAAGTATTTGACCGAAATAAACTCAATCGAATGAACCGGTATAAAACCCGGTACTGCCTGCTCTGTCACCAATCTCTCGAACTCAGTATATCCACTGTCCAAATGACCGGAACCCAACACGGTCTGACCGGCACCCGACACGGTCTGACCGGAACCCAACACGGTCTGACCGGAACCAAACACGGTCTGGAGCCTACTCCGGAGCGGCACTCGAGGGGAGCTACCCACACGAGTAAAGCATCTCAGTCATCAACATCAACAGTATCTCGAAACAGCAGGACTTGATCATCAATCAGATCAAAGTGGGAAAACTCAACCACCAAGGAAAGACCCGACCTCAATCGGATGCAACTAAACGATAAGTGGGAAACTCCATCCACTAGGGAAAACCGACACCCAAATCTGGTGCATAGAAAAACATCCGGTCAACCGCCCAATATCCGCGGTTGCCGCAAAGCCCCGCAACTAAACCAACCTGTCCCAGACACGAAGTCCCGACTACACTACCCAGACCCCCTGCTCGAACCCGAGCAACACTGACCACCTGACTAACAAGAAGGAGAAGGGAAAAGCATGGTTTCTCCTAAGTCAAGTTCCAATAAGTAGTGCAGCAGTAAAAGATGGCCTAACTACATGACCATACAAGCATGCAATGTCCTCAAGGAAATAAAGGGGGTAAAGCATAATAACAGTTCCTTTAGGAATAAGCAACATGCCGGAATCCCAAAACTAGATCTGTCCACAACTCAGGGTTCATTAATAGAATGATCATAATAACTCCTCAGAGTACAAATCCGCACATAGCTACGAAATCCTGTCCCAAATCATAATCCAACCACAAGAAAGGCTATGTGCTAACATGGCATGTTATATAATTTCATAGGGTAACATTATCCTAGGTAAGCTTACACTAGTCATCACATAGATGTCCAAGTCATGCAAGTCCTCAGTATACCTCATAAATACTATTCTTGCAATCATTTATACCAATATCAATAACAGCTTACCTACTTACCAATATAAACTATGTACCCTACACATGCGTGCATCAGTCATAGAGGGGTGACATCCCCACAAGTGGACTTATACTTGCCACAACATAAACATTGCCTTAAACAATTACTGATAATAAGCTCACCCACCTGAAGCGCTTAACCCAAGGCAAACCTGAAGTCGGTGAAGTGGGTAGACGCCCGCGGTCCAAAATCTGCCAACAAAACACCCTCGGTACAAGTCGCGCAAGCCTTGGCTCCAAACAGCTGAAAACACCCCTGAGTACAACAATAAGGCTTAACATTACACTTTTATTCCAAAATTAACCAAACATACACCATCTGAAAACCAGTCCCAAAGCCGCGCATATTTCACCTGCTGCAAGTGCCCAGAAAAATCCAATAAAAATACCACAGTAATCCTCGCGTCGATACCTTCGAAACGAGTACCTGCACGTCCAATTCCGAGCTTCCTACACTGAGAAACAATTCCGACAAGGGAACCACCCCGAATCAAACTACACTCAAAAACTGTAGCAACAATTACTGTTCACAGATAATCTTCACCTTCGAGAAATATTCAGAAAATTCCAAGAAAATTTGGGCATATTCCTCGTGAAGTGTAGATGCAAATCGCCTCTTGAATCGCCCCAATCCGATGCCTGTGCGCGAAGATATCACCAAAACACCGCGCCGCTGTCCCAGAACTCCGCCCAGAAAAAGGGGTTACAAGATGATCCGAAAGACCCATGAAAAACTCGGAATGGGAAAGACCAGTAAACATGGGAAACATAGCCCTACCTGTCGTGAAGCCAACGGCGCAAGAATCACTGAAAAAGGTGCTCGGGGTAAGCCGGGGAAGTCCTCGCACCAAAACGCGACGAAGAAGACCACAAACGAACGAGCGTCGCGCCGTGCCGTAAAAATAGAAACCTCGATAAGCGTGCCACCAAAAATCCCAAAACTTTGCAGGAAGATGCAGCCAAACTAGGGGATCAACTTTACTGAAGGCACCCCGGCGAGAAGAGGCTCGGAAATGGCGGAAAAAGGGAGAAGAAGAGAGCTCGGATCGCCTTTTATAGGCTGCAGAAACAAATGGGAAAATACCGGTTATGTCCCAATTTCCGGGCGCATGCCACTTTCGGGCGCGTACTGTAGCAGCCCGAAAATCCCAAAGGCGCGCACTGTAGCAGCCCGGAAGTCCCCTGGGCCTCCACGTCGCCCGCCAAACAGGCGACAGCCGCACCCGCCGCACGCGTCGCGCCACGTGGCCACCCGCGGACGACGACACGTGGCATGCTCCCCGGTCAACGCCCGCCTGCCGCGCCCACGTGCCCGCCTGACGCCGCCGCCTGCCACCCTGCCGCGCACAGTAGACCCACCAATAGGAGAACGCCACGTGTCATGCCACTTCCTAGTGAACCCGGTGCACGAAATCATGTGGACCGAACCAAAGCAAACCTGCCACGTGTCCAAGCCCGGTGCACCGTAAACCCTGAGCCATCCCGAAACTGCGTAGACCAACCGCCGTGAACCCACCTCTAGGATGATGCCACGTGTCACCCCCGGTCCACCGTGCGCCCCGCACTCCCCCGTAGACCGCGCCCCGCGGACCGGCCCACTCCTGAGCCGCCACGCGTCCAGCCCCCGGTGCACGCCTGCCGCGTGGACCGGGCGGCCCGCGCCTCCGTCCGCCGCGCTGCCGGCGGCCGCTCCGCCGCTGCCGCCGCCGCCGGAAACACTGTTCCGGCGTGCACAGTGTCCGGTGCTCAAAAATGACAAGTGGGTAGTCCGTTTTAACCGTTTTCGCGCGCTGAATCCGAATTTGATGTCCATTTCGCCAAATTCCAACTCCAAAATTTGCCGAAGGCATCCGAAAAGGTAATCCTTGGTCCAAACTTCGCGCTGAGTCCAAATTTAATATCCACTTCGCGCGAAACCACTTCTAACGATCCGACGGAGTCCAATGATCACCCACGTGATCCATTAAACACACTGAGCCCAACACTAATGCCCAATTGGGGCACAAATCCCACCAACACGCCACCTAGGCCTCCGGGAGCTGTAGATGATCTAGTAATCTCGACGTGGGGATCCAGGTCCTCACATTTACGGCGCGGCGTGACGCTCGTTCGTTTGTGGTCTTCTTCGTCGCGTTTTGGTGCGAGGACTCCCCCGGCTTACCCCGAGCACCTTTTTCAGTGATTCTTACGCCGTTGGCTTCACGACAGGTAGGGCTATGTTTCCCATGTTTACTGGTTTTTCCCATTCCGAGCTTTTCATGGGTTTTTCGGATCATCTTGTAACCTCTTTTCTGGGGCGGAGTTCTGGGACAGCGGAGCGGTGTTTTGGTGATATCTTCGCGCACAGGCATCGGATTGGGGCGATTCAAGAGGCGATTTGCATCTACACATCACGAGGAATATGCCCAAATTTTCTTGGAATTTTCTGAATATTCCTCGAAGGTGAAGAATATCTGTGAACAGTAGTTATTGCTACAGTTTTTGAGAGTAGTTTAATTCGGGGTGGTTCCCTTGTCGGAATTGTTTCTCAGTGTAGGAAGCTCGGACTTGGACGTGCAGGTACTCGTTTCGAAGGTATCGACGCGAGGATTGCTGTGGTATTTTTATAGGATTTTTCTGGGCACTTTCGGCAGGTGAAATAAGCACGACTTTGGGACTGATTTTCAGATTGTGTATACTTGGTTAATTTTGGGAATAAAAGTGTAATGTTGAGCCTTATTGATGTACTCAGGGGTGTTTTCAGTTGTTTGGAGGCAAGCCTTGCGCGACTCGTATCGAGGGTGTATTTTGGCAGATTTTGGACCGTGGGCATCTACCCACTTCACCGACTTCAGGTTTGCCTTGGTTTAAGCGCTTCAGGTGGGTAAGCTTATTATCAGTAATTGTTTAAGGCAATGTATATGCTGTGGCAAATATAAGTGCACTTGTGGGGATGTCACCCCTCTATGACTGATGCATGCATGTTTAGGATACATGGTTTATGTTGGTAAGTAGGTAAGCTTGTTAATGATATTGGTATAAATGGTTGCAAGAATAGTATTTATGAGGTATACTGAGGACTTGCATGACTTGGACATCTATGTGATGATTAGTGTAAGCTTACCTAGGATAATGTTACCCTATGAGATTATGTAACATGCCATGTTAGCACATAGCCTTTCATGTGGTTGGATTATGCTTTGGGACAGGATTTCTTAGCTATGTGCGGATTTGTACTCTGAGGAGTTATTATGATCATTCTATTGATGAACCCTGAATTGTGGACAGGTCTAGTTTTGGGATTCCGGCATGTTGTTTATTCCTAAAAGAACTATTATTATGCTTTACCCCCCCTTTATTTCCTTGAGGACATTTGCATGCTTGTATGGTCATGTAGTTAGGCCATCTTTTACTGCTGCACTATTTATGGGAACTTGACTTAGGAGAAACCATGCTTTTCCTTTCTCCGCCTTTGCTAGTCAAGTGGTCAGTGCTGCTCGGGTTCGAGCAGGGGTCTGGATAGGGTAGTCAGGACTTCGTGTCTGGGACAGGTTGGTTTAGTTGTGGGGCTTTGCGGCAACCGCGGATATTGGGCGGTTGACCGGATGTTTCTCTATGCACCTGATTGGTTATCAGTTTTACTTAGTGGATGGAGTTTCCCACTTATCGTTCAGTTGCATCCGATTGAGGTCGGGTCTTTCCTTGATGGTTGAGTTTTCCCACTTTGATCAGATTGATGATCAAGTCCTGCTGTTTATAGATACTGGTGATATTGATGACAGAGATGCTTTACTCGTGTGGGTAGCTCCCCTCGAGTGCCGCTCCGGAGTAGGCTTCAGACCGTGTTGGGTTCCGGTCAGACCGTGTGGGGTTCCGGTGAGACCGTGTCGGGTGCCGGTCAGACCGTGTTGGGTTCCGGTCATTTGGACAGAGCAGGCAGTACCGGGTTTTATACCGGTTCATTCGATTGAGTTTATTTTGGTCAAATACTTTTATTGTTACACTCGTGCCTGGGGGCCGAGTGCAGACTGGTAGTTGAGTTTAGATCAGTGCTAGTATTGTTGAGAGCCGTCTGGTTGACGGTGGTCCCGTGTTGTTGCGAGTACTTTGACCGCTGTGTGAGAGGTTGAGCATCTTGATTCTATCCGTTCTGAGAGAGAGCGTGGATTTTGACCATAGCCTGCTTGATCCTCTACTCGATAGCGAGCTAGTCCGTTTGGACGCCCTACGTAATTCCTGCCCGTCAGCGGGAGGTGGTTGTAGGTGGGCGCAGGTTTGACTGGACCAGATGTGGCAGTCAGCTCGATTGGGTCGATGGTGCACTTCATGTGCTAGTGGTTGCATACCACTGTTTGGTTCTCCCCCTTTTAGCCTTTAGTTAGGGGCAGGGTAGCTGCGAGAGTTTCCAGCTTACTCATTTCAGTCTTATGACTTGGGTTAGTTATTGTCTCTTGAGGACTTGGTGGGCAGACCGTCGGGTCTGGCGGTGGTACCCACTGAGAACTCCCTTTTTGGTGTAGTTCTCACACCCTTTGGGGGTTCCCCCCCCCTTTTCCTCTCCTCTTATTTGTTTTGCAGAGTCTCTGCGGGTGTTGCCGACTCTGCGGATGTTGATCGTGCGAGGGAGTCGCGAGCTAGATCCCTACCCGTCGTTGGAGAGTAGTGGTACCCTTCAGAAGAGATCATCAGTAGATTAGCTGTTTCTTTTTCCCCTTTTGAGAGACTATTGTAGTGAGGATATTTTGTATTGAGAGACTGTACACTGTTGTATATATATTGGAGTTACCTCCCGGTTGGGTTTAGAGCTTGTACTCGAGGATATTGTATTATTATTATTTTGGGGAGGCAGACAGTGTTGTTTATTTCCAGTTGTACAGTGATTGGTTTTAGTTACAGCAGATTTTCATTTATAGCTCTGATATCTGTTTAGTTATAGTACTTTTCTTGTAGGTAGGACGCTTCGCCTATGCAGGTTGGCATAGGTGGCGGATCTGTTTGGCGGGCCCGGGTCGCAGTTTCGACCCCGGGGCGTGACAGATTAGAGTGGTATCAGAGCCTAGGTTGTAGGTCATGGTGGACTTAGAAACCCTAGGCTTTTGGTTTGACCCTTGGTTGACTTTGTGAGAGTCGAGATTTTGCGAGAGTCCTGATTGAGTTTTTTACCTCTCCCAAGGGACGGGAGGAGTGATTGGCATGTTTATTCTCCTAAGTAATTATGTTGGCTGCAGACAACATAATGCTGTGGAATGGGTGACATGCTTTAGACTTTCGCTGGATTGGGTCGAGTGTTATTGTGTGCTGTTTTGTTGTTTCGTCGTGGCGAGCGGTGTCTCCCCGACGCTGGGTTTTGACCCGTGTGCTTCCTGTCGTGGTGGTTGAGCTTGAGCAGTGGTTTTGGGCCGGATACCTGGATTGAGGTCAGAGAACCCCGGACCCAGATGACAGGATTGTCAGAGGCTTATCAGCGGCTGTGGGAGCAGCTGGTCTTGGTGACACAGTTGTCGGAGCACTGAGTAGCCCCCTCTGTGCCAATGTTTAGTGTCGAGGCACCGAGGCAGGGTGGATGGTTGACAGCTGGTGAGCTGTGGGACATGATCGACCTATTGAGCCATATTTGGCAGATGAACCACCCTGACTCGTAAGATTGAGTTTGGAGCCTTTGGAGGCAGAGTCGTGGCTGGTGGTGATGGAGTGATTAATTGAGAGCCTCCCTGTGCTTGTGAGTGTATGCAGTTGTTGAACTGCGCGCTCCAGATTCGAGGGACGAGGCGCATAGGATATATGAGACTGGGAGTGGATTGCGCCAGGACACCTTTCTGTTATTCAGTCCCTCCATTGTAGATTTAGACGCCTCGTTGGAGCAGGCATTATGTATGGAGCGTGGCATTGCAGTTCCTTTGGATAGGGATCAGCCGCCAGAGGTGAGTTCTGGATTTTGGCGCTTGGCGCCGGATGATGGAGGACAGATTGGCCGGCAGGGGCATGTCTAATTTCTTTTCCTGGATAACGAGTTCCCGAGATGTCAGAGGTCGGGTGGACCCCGAAGGCAACATCAGTATTTTTATTTGAGTGGCGCAGCGATAGCGTGGATTTGTTATCTGCGGAGGATCTTGTTCGTCGCCTCAATGTGATCAGAGACAGAGGTCGTGCTTCCTAGCGATTGCCTTGATTTTCAGGCAGATTGAGCGACAACCACTTGCTTTGAGCGGATGAATCTGTGCCGCCCGGTTGGAGGGCGCCACGGTAGTGGATTGAGTGTCGCAGGTGGGATTTCACCACGGTAGTCGGAGTTAGAGCATGTTCCACTCTTACCTAGGTTAGAGGCAGATTTGTTACCACGTGCACTAGAGGTACAGGTTCCTGTTGTTGTTGTGCATGTGGAGGAGGCTTTTGGATCATGTCCAGTGCGGTCGAGACCGCGAGATACCGGCAGAATTATTGGAAATTATAGCAATTAGGTGTTTTGACCTTATGCTTGAGATTGTTGGGCACTATGCCACAGGATGTTCGACTGCGGCAAGAGAGGACTTTGATCTTCGGCAAGGCGGGCAATTGGAGACATGCTCGCTGGGGTTGTTAGAGCACTCTGGTTTTAGCGACAGGGTGAGAGGTGCTTACGGCGGCACCGGGACTCAGGGATATCTCTGTTGCCCACGAGATCCCGCGTGTGATTTCACCTTAGTTGTTGGTAATGCCGCCGGTTAGGGAGATAGAGATTGTGTTTGACGTGGTTCGGGAACCGCGCCACCCTGGACAGCACCTCATTGGATATCGCCGGTAGAGCTGAGAGAGCTGTTGGCACAGTTGCAGGATCTGATGGATCGAGGGGTCTGTTTGACCTAGTGCCACGCCGTTGGTATACGGTGGTGATGCCACGTCGTTGATACACGACTGTGAGGGTCCTTTTATGGTTCGAGTGTAGACAGGTCCGGGTGGTATCTATGACCTTTCGATGGAACTATACTCAGGCTGTTAGTGTCTGATGCGAGTACCTACTTGGAAGTAGATAGTTGAGGACTTCGCCTAGATGGCGTTCAGGACACGGTAGGGGCATTATGGGTTTATAGCGAGGCCCAATGGAATGGCGAATGCCCTGTTGACTTCAAGATCTGAGGAATCGTATGTCCCGGTTGTACTTGGACGGACTGGGAGTGGTGTTTCCCGAGGATATATTTTGATTTACTCCCAGAGCGACTTGGAGCACGAGGAGCACTTTGTGGATGTGCTACCATGCCCGTGTGGATGAAGCGGTATGCCAAGTTATTGAGGTACAAGTTGTAGCTGCAGAAGCTTACCTTCTTGGGTCGCTTTGTTCGAGCCGTAGGGGCGGCGGTGGAACCCGACCTAATGGATGTTATTCAAGTGGCTGAAACCGACTTTATCCTTGAGGTGAGGAGTTTCTTAGACCTAGCAGTGCCGGAAGAGCTCGGCCAATGGATAATGAGACTGACGCCAGCACCAATGCTAGTGTTTCCAGTGTTGGGAGACGGATTTGTGTGTTTTAGGGATGCCTCCCATTGTGGCTGTAGAGTTACCGTGGGTCGATTTTCGGTCCACACTTCGTTAGTCCAACCTTATGAGTATGATGGCAGGACGAACCGCTGTTTTGCAGGCAGCTTGGATCCCACAGTTGAGCCTCTCAGTACGCCTTTTATTCCCAGCTTTGATTGATATACCTGGGCGTAGGCCATGCCTGCTTGGCTATCGGTGTTGATTACTCAGCATTTCCGTTCTTTACCATGTGATAGATCAGGATTTCAGCTTCAGTTTACAGTATTCGCCATGCGGTGCCGATGGAGGTTACAACTTTCAGCATGTTGAATGGGATTTATGCGGATTGTCGTTGCTGGTTCGGATTTTTGACCGTGAGTTAGGGCATCAGCATTATGATCGCCTTTTTGCCAGTTTTCAGTCCCGTTCACTGACGGTTTGATCCCCGTCAGGGTGTCCTTTATTAGTTGAGAGATCGACTTCGACTCGTGGGTCTGTTGGGGTTTTGTTGGCATGTTGAGTGACCAACTGTGGCATGAGATTGTGTCTCTTGGGGACCCCTTTTGAGGGTAGCCCGTGGGTGAGTAGCCTATTCGGGTGATTTTGGATCGGGAAGCAACCGAGAGAAGACCCCAGCCTATTGGATGAATGCGTGGGTATGCTTCGGGTCACCTTGTTGAGATTTACACCAGGATGTGGTTTGGTGCGTGTAGCACCGATGGTTATTCTGTTTTTCCCCCAGCTTTTGATGGAGCCTCTGTGTTGTTTTACGTCTCAGCTCAGGTGTGTTTTACTTTTGGATCCCTCGCCGTGATTGACTTGTCCATTGAGATCTGTGATTGTTGGAGTACGAGGAACGCCCGTTGCGAATTCTGGCTCGAGAGATGAGGGAATTGCGCAATCGGGCCATGCCATACTGGGTATTGTTGTTATTGGGGAGTGATCACGGGGAGTGTGTGGTGTGTGGGGAGCTGGAGGCGTGATTGATGGATACCTACCCGTGGTATTTGTGACTCCTGGTGGATCTGAGCTAGTTTCGAGGACGAAACTTTCCTTAGTGGGGGAGGATGTGAGGACCTGGATTCTCACGACGTGACTACTGTTGCATCTGCAGCTCCTGGAGGCCAATGTGGCGTGTCGGTGGCGTTTGTGCCCCAATTGGACATTAGTGTTGGGCTCAGTGTGTTAAATGGATCACGTGGGTGATCGGTGGACTCCGTCGGAGCTCCAGAAGTGGTTTCGCGCGTCATGGATATTAAAATTGGACCCAGCGCGAAGTTTTGATCATGGAACATCTTCCCGGATGCCTTCGGCAATTTTTGGAGTTGGAATTTGGCGAAATGGACATCAAATTCGGATTC
Source organism: Tillandsia leiboldiana (assembly GCA_029204045.2). NCBI lineage: Eukaryota > Viridiplantae > Streptophyta > Magnoliopsida > Poales > Bromeliaceae > Tillandsia > Tillandsia leiboldiana. The sequence continues at coordinate 22,518,982 of CM055068.1, forward strand.
AGCGCGCGAAAACGGTTAAAACGGAATACCCACTTGTTATTTTTGAGCACCGGACACTGTTCACGCCGGAACAGTGTTTCCGGCGGCGGCGGCAGCGGCGGAGCGGCCGCAGGCAGCGCGGCGGACGGAGGCGCGGGCCGCCCGGTCCACGCGGCAGGCGTGCACCGGGGGCTGGACGCGTGGCGGCTCGGGAGTGGGCCGGTCCGCGGGGCGCGGTCTACGGGGGAGTGCGGGGCGCACGGTGGACCGGGGTGGACACGTGGCAGTGTCGGAGTGGTCGGTTTAGTGGACTTGGTCTACGGAGCAGGCGGGCGTGGTGCATGGACCGGCGGGACACGTGGCGCACACCGGTTGGCCGGTCCACATGCACTCGGTCCACGGTGCACCTGCGGGCGCCTCGGGATGCGTGCGCGCAGAGGCGCAGGCGGCGGGCGCAGAGCGCACGTGGGCGTGGTCGGGCGGATTCCCGCGCTTGGGGAGGACACGTGTCGGCGTCTGGGGGGCGCGACGTGTCGCGCGGGGAGCGGCTGGGGTTGCTGTCGCCTGTTCGGCGGGCGACGTGGAGGCCCAGGGTGGATTCGGGCGGCTACAGTGTTCGCGCGCGGGGATTTCGGGCTGCTACAGTGCGCGCCCGAAAACCCCCAGCGCCCGGAAAGTGGGACATATCCGGTATTTCTCCATTTGTTTCTGCAGCCTATAAAAGCGATCCGAGCTCCCTTTCTTCCCCTTTTTTCGCCATTTTCGAGCCTCCTCTCGCCTGGGTGCCTTCAGCAAAGTTGATCCCCGAGTTTGGCTGCATCTTTCTGCAAAGTTTTGGGATTTTTGGTGGCACGCTTATCGAGGTTTCCATTTTTACGGCGCGGCGCGACGCTCGTTCGTTTGTAGTCTTCTTCGTCGCGTTTTGGTGCGAGGACTCCCCCGGCTTACCCCGAGCACCTTTTTCAGTGATTCTTGCGCCGTTGGCTTCACGACAGGTAGGGCTATGTTTCCCATGTTTACTGGTTTTTCCCATTCCGAGCTTTTCATGGGTTTTTCGGATCATCTTGTAACCTCTTTTCTGGGGCGGAGTTCTGGGACAGCGGAGCGGTGTTTTGGTGATATCTTCGCGCACAGGCATCGGATTGGGGCGATTCAAGAGGCGATTTGCATCTACACATGAGGAGGAATATGCCCAAATTTTCTTGGAATTTTCTGAATATTCCTCGAAGGTGAAGAATATCTGTGAACAGTAGTTATTGCTACAGTTTTTGAGAGTAGTTTAATTCGGGGTGGTTCCCTTGTCGGAATTGTTTCTCAGTGTAGGAAGCTCGGAATTGGACGTGCAGGTACTCGTTTCGAAGGTATCGACGCGAGGATTGCTGTCGTATTTTTATGGGATTTTTCTGGGCACTTTCGGCAGGTGAAATAAGCACGACTTTGGGACTGATTTTCAGATTGTGTATACTTGGTTAATTTTGGGAATAAAAGTGTAATGTTGAGCCTTATTGATGTACTCAGGGGTGTTTTCAGTTGTTTGGAGGCAAGCCTTGCGCGACTCGTATCGAGGGTGTATTTTGGCAGATTTTGGACCGTGGGCATCTACCCACTTCACCGACTTCAGGTTTGCCTTGGTTTAAGCGCTTCAGGTGGGTAAGCTTATTATCAGTAATTGTTTAAGGCAATGTATATGCTGTGGCAAATATAAGTGCACTTGTGGGGATGTCACCCCTCTATGACTGATGCATGCATGTTTAGGATACATGGTTTATGTTGGTAAGTAGGTAAGCTTGTTAATGATATTGGTATAAATGGTTGCAAGAATAGTATTTATGAGGTATACTGAGGACTTGCATGACTTGGACATCTATGTGATGATTAGTGTAAGCTTACCTAGGATAATGTTACCCTATGAGATTATGTAACATGCCATGTTAGCACATAGCCTTTCATGTGGTTGGATTATGCTTTGGGAAAGGATTTCTTAGCTATGTGCGGATTTGTACTCTGAGGAGTTATTATGATCATTCTATTGATGAACCCAGAATTGTGGACAGGTCTAGTTTTGGGATTCCGGCATGTTGTTTATTCCTAAAAGAACTATTATTATGCTTTACCCCCCCTTTATTTCCTTGAGGACATTTGCATGCTTGTATGGTCATGTAGTTAGGCCATCTTTTACTGCTGCACTATTTATGGGAACTTGACTTAGGAGAAACCATGCTTTTCCTTTCTCCGCCTTTGCTAGTCAAGTGGTCAGTGCTGCTCGGGTTCGAGCAGGGGTCTTGATAGGGTAGTCAGGACTTCGTGTCTGGGACAGGTTGGTTTAGTTGTGGGGCTTTGCGGCAACCGCGGATATTGGGCGGTTGACCGGATGTTTCTCTATGCACCTGATTGGGTATCAGTTTTACTTAGTGGATGGAGTTTCCCACTTATCGTTCAGTTGCATCCGATTGAGGTCGGGTCTTTCCTTGATGGTTGAGTTTTCCCACTTTGATCAGATTGATGATCAAGTCCTGCTGTTTAGAGATACTGGTGATATTGATGACAGAGATGCTTTACTCGTGTGGGTAGCTCCCCTCGAGTGCCGCTCCGGAGTAGGCTTCAGACCGTGTTGGGTTCCGGTCAGACCGTGTGGGGTTCCGGTGAGACCGTGTCGGGTGCCGGTCAGACCGTGTTGGGTTCCGGTCATTTGGACAGAGCAGGCAGTACCGGGTTTTATACCGGTTCATTCGATTGAGTTTATTTCGGTCAAATACTTTTATTGTTACACTCGTGCCTGGGGGCCGAGTGCAGACTGGTAGTTGAGTTTAGATCAGTGCTAGTATTGTTGAGAGCCGTCTGGTTGATGGTGGTCCCATGTTGTTGCGAGTACTTTGACCGCTGTGTGAGAGGTTGAGCATCTTGATTCTATCCGTTCTGAGAGAGAGCGTGGATTTTGAGCATAGCCTGCTTGATCCTCTACTCGATAGCGAGCTAGTCCGTTTGGACGCCCTACGTAATTCCTGCCCGTCAGCGGGAGGTGGTTGTAGGTGGGCGCAGGTTTGACTGGACCAGATGTGGCAGTCAGCTCGATTGGGTCGATGGTGCACTTCATGTGCTAGTGGTTGCATACCACTGTTTGGTTCTCCCCCTTTTAGCCTTTAGTTAGGGGCAGGGTAGCTGCGAGAGTCTCCAGCTTACTCATTTCAGTCTTATGACTTGGGTTAGTTATTGTCTCTTGAGGACTTGGTGGGCAGACCGTCGGGTCTGGCGGTGGTACCCACTGAGAACTCCCTTTTTGGTGTAGTTCTCACACCCTTTGGGGGTTTCCCCCCCCTTTTCCTCTCCTCTCCTTTGTTTTGCAGAGTCTCTGCGGGTGTTGCCGACTCTGCGGATGTTGATCGTGCGAGGGAGTCGCGAGCTAGATCCCTACCCGTCGTTGGAGAGTAGCGGTACCCTTCAGAGGAGATCATCAGTAGATTAGCTGTTTCTTTTTCCCCTTTTGAGAGACTATTGTAGTGAGGATATTTTGTATTGAGAGACTGTACACTGTTGTATATATATTGGAGTTACCTCCCGGTTGGGTTTAGAGCTTGTACTCGAGGATATTGTATTATTATTATTTTGGGGAGGCAGACAGTGTTGTTTATTTCCAGTTGTACAGTGATTGATTTTAGTTACAGCAGATTTTCATTTATAGCTCTGATATCTGTTTAGTTATAGTACTTTTCTTGCAGGTAGGACGCTTCGCCTATGCAGGTTGGCATAGGTGGCGGATCTGTTTGGCGGGCCCGGGTTGCAGTTTCGACCCCGGGGCGTGACAACCCAATTTACTCTTTTCGACGGAAAAGTCCAACACCGTCCGGGTTGACGAAAACCGGAATCCCGCGCCGCCGTCGCCGTCCGTCGGAGCCCCGCGCGGTTCGGAACCGCGCGGCGTGTCTCCGCGGGCGGCGCCCACGCGGCGCGACGCCTCGCGCGGGTGCTGCCCGTGCGGCGGCCGCGCGACGCCGGCGCGGGTGCGGCCCCGCACGGCGCCCGCGCGCGGGGTTGCCCGCGCGGCGCCCGCGTGGGTGCCCTGCGCGGCGCCCGCGCGGTTGCGGGTCCGCGCGGGTGCCGCCCGCGCGGTAGCCGCGCGGCGCCCGCGCGGTGCCCTCGCGGTTGCGGGTCCGCGCGGGTGCCGCCCGCGCGACTGCCGCGCGGCGCCCGCGCGGTGCCCGCGCGGTTGCGGGTCCGCGCGGGTGTCGCCCGCGCGGTGCCCGCGCGGCGCCCGCGCGGGTACGACCCACGCGGAGCCCGCGCGGTCCCATCGCCGCTTGCGGCGGCGATCGGCCGTCCGCGATTCTCCTCCGCGCGATGCCGTAGCGGCACCGCGCGCCTCCGCCGTCCGTTCCGTGCCCTAGCATGACGACGATGACTGCGACGGTGACGGATACGACGGAGAACCCAAGAACTCAAACAAAAAGGACGACGGAAAAATCCCAAATAATTTATAACAATTATTTTACTAACCGAAGATCGACAGGAAGGTTGTCCGGTCGCGTTCTTGCCTTCGGTTCGATGTCCGGGATGATCGGGCTCCTTCTCTTTCTCCTTTCCCTTTCTTCCGGCTAGGGTTCCGTCTTTTCCTTTTTCTCTTTCTTTCTCTCCTCACCGGTTAGTGTTTTATTTTTCTTTTCTTTTCTTTCCGATAATCGGGATCCCTTATATAGCTCGTATTATATCTTTAATTAATTTCCTCTTTAATTCGTACGTAAGAAAATTCTATTTTCCGTTATCGGATAATTAATTAATTAATTAATTATCCCCTACGAGATAACCAACCTTATCTCCAACGGGTGCAAGATATTTCGCACGGATTCCGATGCATGACTAATCATCGTATCACTAAGAATTCCGTTCCGGGAGATCCCGACATCGGATTTCAGATCCAATCGCACCGTCGGCCATCATTTTCCGCGCTCTATCGCAGAAAAATACCAGCACCACACACCGGCCAACTTTTAACAATTAAATAATTTTATTCCACATAAGGGCTTAAATGGTTTAGATGTGAGTCAAAAATACCCCTAAGGGCCGGATCACTACACACAGATTACTATACGCGATTGCAAGATATCGTGAATACATGTGCTAACTTGGGAGAAAAAATTCGAGAATTTAAAGTTGTAAGAAAGATTTTAATGACTCTTCCTGAAAGATTTCGTTCCAAGGTTACGGCCATTGAAACTATTAAACACCTGGACGAAATCCGTGTAGAAGAAATAGTTGGTGTACTTCAAACATATGAAATGACATTTCCTACTAACTATTCTTCTGGAAAGGCATCTACTTCTAAGTCTTCAGGTTTTGCGTTGAAAACAACAAAAGAAGAAGACGCGGATTCATCCTCCTCAGACGATGACGAGAACCTATCTATGGAGGATTTTGAGAAGCAACTTGCTCTCTTGACAAGAAAATTTCGCCGAAACTTTCGAAGGGGTAATTCAAGTAAAACATCATCCTTCGTAAAGTCGAAGAAAGGCAAAGGTTCTTCAACCTACAAGTCAAGAAAGCAAGAGAGTTTTTCAAATGATAAGAAAAGCTCAGAGGGACAAGTCCAATGCTTCAAGTGCCGAGGTTACGGCCATATCTCAACGGAGTGTCCCAATAAGAATCTGTCAAAGAAGAAAGCGATGCAAGCCGTCACTTGGGATGACACCTCAACGTCAAATGAGTCATCTTCCAGTGATGAAGAAAATAACGCAACGGCGTTCCACGCGTCCACAACTTCACCTTTCGTGTGCTTTATGGCAAGTACATCCGATTCATTGTCCAACTCCTCCCAAGTTGAAAAGAATGCAACGGGCAACGAATCGAGTAATTCCGAAGGTGAAGACTTTGCTTTTGCCTACCATAAACTCTTAAGGGATTCAAAGAAATTGGCAAAGCAAAACAAGGGTTTGAGAGGGAGATTGCAGGATCTCGAAGAAGAAGTAAAAATGGCAACTTCTCTCTCAAACGGTCTTGAAGTGGAAAGGGATAACCAGATAAAAGCAAATGTTTCACTTCAAGAGAAAAATGAGCATTTCGAGAAGGAACATGTAAAAATGGTTGATAAAGCTGGTTACTTCTTGAAGCTCTACTCCGAGGCTCGACAGAAAAAAATGGAAATGACGAAGACCATTTTCCAACTTAAAGATGATTTAAAGCGATTTTCTTCGGGAAGGAGCAAGTTGGATAAGATGCTTGGTCTTGGTCAAACAAACCGTTTCGGCCTTGGATACAACCGAACTGAAGACAATCCTAGTTCGGTTGGGACAGTTTTTGTGCCCCAGTCGGTAACTCCTCCTCTGACGACGGAATTCACTGCAATCAACGACAACAACCCTACTTCATCTACTTCGGGATCGTCAAGTACAATGGTATGTTTTCGTTGTGGTTATGTAGGGCACATAAGAAGAAATTGCAAGATTGGAGCGAAAAGATCACATCAAGCACCTCTTGCAACAACTACCAATGAGTTCACTCCCTGGAAATCAAAGAAGGATTTTTCAAAAGAAAAGAACATTGGTAGTACATCAAACAAGACGACGACGTCAAGGAAAAGCGATGAATCAATCAAGACGCTTTCACCAAGGAGAATAACTTCACATTCATTGCCGACGCAGTCCAAAAAGGTTTGGGTGCGCAAAGGTGAAATCTTCCCTTGTCTTGTTGTTCATACTTCTTTGCAAGCTTATGACAACTCGTCTTGGTATCTGGATAGTGCATGTTCCCGTCACACGACCGGTGACAAAAACAGTTTTCAAACTTTAGAGAAAATCTCCGGAGGACATGTTGTTTTCGGAGACGGTCGTTCTTCCAAAATTGTTGGAAAAGGAACGATCACTATTACAGAAGGCCCGGTTTTGAATAATGACCTATTTGTTGAAGGCCTTAAGACTAACCTCATTAGTATCAGTCAACTTTGTGACAATGGTTTTTCAGTTAATTTTTCTTCTGTAGAATGTATTGTAACTGATAAGGACCATGTATTCTTTTTGAAAGGGCTTAGATCGGAAAATAATTGCTATGTTGTTTCAAACAAAATTTCTGAAAAGTGTAACCTAGTTTCTTTAGATAATGAAACTCTTTGGCATGAAAGACTAGGTCACATAAATTTTAAAGAACTAGCAAGGATTTCAAATAAAGACGTGGTTAAGGGGGTTCCTAAACTTTCCTTTAAAGATAACATTGTGTGTGGAGGTTGTCTAAAGGGAAAACAATCAAGGGTTGCACACAAGAACTTGAACCACGTTGGTACCAATCGGCCCTTAGAATTACTGCACATGGACTTAATGGGGCCGACTCGTCAACCATCTTTGGGAGGTAAATGGTATATTTTTCTTTTGGTTGATGATTTCTCTAGATATTCATGGGTAACATTTTTAAAAGAGAAAGCGGATACTTTCGACTCTTTTCATTAGGTTTGTCATCGTATTATGATTGAAAGAAATGAAAAGATCGTTCGTGTTCGAAGTGATAGAGGTGGAGAATTCATTAATTCTAAATTCATTGATTTTTGCACTTCCAATGGCATAAAACATGAATTCTCAGCACCCTATACACCTCAGCAGAATAGTGTAGTCGAGCGCAAAAACAGGGTTGTTCAAGAGATGGCGCGTGTGATGCTTCATAGCCGGAAACTCCCGTTACATTTTTGGGCTGAAGCTGCGAACACCGTCGTCTATGTAATTAATCGAGTGTATTTGCGCCCGGGAACTTTAAATACACCATATGAGCTGTGGTTTTGTAGAAAACCGAATATCAAATATTTTCGTATCTTTGGGAGTCGTAGTTATATTTTGCGTGATCGCAAAAATCTTGGTAAATTCGACTCTCGAAGTGACGAAGGATTTTCATGGGTTATTCTAAAAACAGTAGAGCATATCAGGTATTTAACTTGGAATCTAAAACGATGGTAGAATCTATTAATGTTAAAGTAGATGAAGCTTTCCATTTTGCATCTGATAAATCTTGTCACGCCCCGGGTGTAAACCGGAACCCGGGCCCGTCTACAGATCCGCCGTACACACGGTATTTCCCGCGTACACGAAGCGCCAAACCTGCTCAGATATAAAAGATAATAATAAAAGAGCAATAAAAACAGAGCTGAACTAAAACTAATACATCTCAGACTGAAGCTGGAAATAAAATACAATACATCTGTATAAATGATACATCTGTCTCTCCCAGCTCACCAAAATAAATACAAGCTGCTGGCAAAAGGCAGTCCCAAAGTAAAAGTACAACCGTCTGAGGAAACATGGGTACACCAACAGTCTAGCTAACTCGCTCATCCTGCATCGAGATCTATCTACTCAGCCGTCCTCTCTCCTCGACCCGCCGCGGAAAGCCCAGCAGCACCCGCAGAAGACACTGCAAAACAAGGAAGAAGAAAAAGAGGAAAGAAGAATGGGGGTGAGAACTACAAGTAAACAAGTAGCCTCCCCTAGTGGGTAAAAACCTCAAACTCTGACACACCCACTAGGTCTACCAGAGGCAAAAAGGAAAGAAGTGTGGTAAGCAATAATGACTGTTGAACAAAGGAAACTGCCACTACTATACCTCTAAAATGCAGTCCTAGACTGGAATAACCGTATGCAACAGTAACCAACCGTCCCAGATGAACCCAATCTGTACCGCCCTCATCATCGGGCAAGTAAGCCGCGCCGATGTGATAGCAAAACTCCTGCTGCCGCCCTCATCATCGGGCAAATAAGCCGCGCCGATGTGATAGCAAAACTATCAATAACTGTCTGGCCCCAGCCTCCGGAGGGGATCTCGAGGGGAGCGACCCACACGAGGAAAGCATCACCCGGCAATAACCGCGCCGGCGTGATAAGTATCAAAAGCAATACTGGATCAATATAACACCCCAGTGGAACACACCCCTCCACTAAAAGAAAACTGATCCCCAATCTGATGCATAAGTGATCATCCGGTCAATCGCCCAAAATCCGCGATCGCCGCAATACCTCACAATCCACAACCAAGTCTCACAACCGACCTCCGGTCAACCGCCCAATATCCGCGGTCGCCGTAATAACCCACAATCACAATCATGTCCCACATCCGACATCCGGTCAACCGCCTACTATCCGCGGTAGCCGCTATAATTCCCCAATCCAAATCGGGTAAAATAATATATATCTGGTCAACCGCCCAAAATCCGCGGTTGCCAGAAAGCCCTCTAGTCCATAATCATGCCCTAACACCGATGTCCTATAACCGACATCCGGTCAACCGCCCAATATCCACAGTCGCCGCCAAAACCCATAATCCACAATCCAGGCCCCGGCTACACTATCCCAAACCCCTGCTCAAACCCGAGCAACAAGAACCACCTGACTAACGAAAAGGAGAAAAGAAGCAAACATGGTTTCTCCTAAGTCAAGTTCCAACATGATAGTGTAGCGATAAGAAATGGCCTATCTAGATGTCCATACAAGCATGCATATGTCCTCAAGGAAGATAAAAGAAAAGGTGACCAATAGTGGTTCCACATGTGTAACAATTAATAGCTCCGCATAGATATAACCATCATGCTAAAATATTATCCAACCACACATGTCTATAATCCCTGATCCATGATAAATCACCAAAGTGGTACCCGCACATAGATATGAAAATCTATGTGCTAACATGGCATGTTAATTATTACTATTAAAATATCCCAATAATCCTGTTCCAACATGCTATGTCCACCAAATTAATCTCACCTAAATCATCCACCTATGCATGTACAATAGATCCTCAAGTGGTACTCTCCCACAAGACATTTCATATTATCCCAATATGAAAGTAAATTCCACATGCAAGGTTAAGTGCTAACATAGCAATCCATATGTCCAAACAAGCATGCATAAGTTCCATCCCCACTTGTTAATCAATAATCCTGACATTGGGAGATCACTCTAATAATCCTAGTGAGCATGTCAAAATAGAGGTAAACAACAACCACCCACCTCGATCGCTAATTCCAAATCCAAATAGTGCTCTCGCCCAAACAAGCCAAACCGCCGCGATCACTGCACAACAATTACCCCAAAACATACAATTAAACACACAAGTATCCAAATACATGCTGTCTAGAATTCAGTTCCAAAGATGCGTTGTATTTACCTGCGAGATGGAGACCAAAAATTCCCAAAAAATTGCCGCTGCGATCCTCGTGTCGAGACGATCGAAATGAGTACTCGCACGCCCAAATCCGAGTTTCCTACACGGAGAAACAAATCCGACAAGGGAACCACCCCGAAATAAACCGATCTAAAAAACTGTAGCACTACATTCTGTAAACAGAGGTTTTTCACCTTCGTAAAATATTCAGAAAATTCCCAGAAAATTTGAGGGTGTTCCTTGCACTGTGTAGATGAAAAACGTCTCGATCCGACTCGATCCGACGCCTGTGCGCAAAGATATCGCCGAAATACCGCAGTGCTGTCCAAAACTCTGCCCCAGAAAAAGGGTCAAAAGAAAGCTCGGGAAACTCCAAACTAAACTCGAAATGAGGGGAAACTCAAATCATGAAGATCGTAGCCCTACCTGTCGTGAAGCCAACGGCGCAAGAATCGACGAAAACAGTGGTCGGAGTAAGCCGGGGGAGTCCACGCACCAAAACCGCGACGAAGGAGACCACAAATGAACGAGCGTCGTGCCGCGCCGTAAAAATGGAAACCTCGGGATGCGTGCAGGTGAAAAATCCAGGAATCTGCAGATAGAACCAGCTCTGGGAGAGGAGAAAATCTTGTGAAGGCCGCACAGTGAGAAGAAGAGCAGGGAAGGAGCTCTCAGCAGTTGAACTCGGCCTATTTATATGCTGGAAGAAACAAATCGAAAAATGACGCTTGAGTCCCCACTTCCGGGCGCCCGGAAAATTCGGGTCGCTACAGTGTTGGGCCCGGCCCAACACTGTGCGGGTCCGAATCCCCCACCGGCCTCCACGTCGCCCCGCAAACAGCGGACAACCGCGCAGGCCATCAACCGCGCGACGCGTGGCCCAACGCGGCGACGACACGTGGCGGGCCCGATCGTGGGAAAACTTTTCAAAACGCGGTCAGCGCGCCCACGTGCCGCCTGCGCCCCCTGCCAGGCGCGAATCCCGAGGCCGCCACACCAGTTCCGTGGACCGGGCACACGTGGACCGGCCAACCAACAGTCGCCACGTGGCCCCGCCCGGTCCACCGTACACCCCGCGCCCTCCGTAGACCGCGCCCCGCGGACCAGCCCACTCCCGAGCCGCCACGCGTCCAGCCCCCGGTGCACGCCCGCCGCGTGGACCGGGCGGCCCGCGCCTCTGCCCGCCGCGCTGCCCGCGGCTGCGCCGCCGCGCTCTGCCGCTGCCCGCCGCCGCCTGGTGAATCCAAATCCGGTGTCCGATTTGCCAAATTCTAATTCCAAAATTTGCTGAATGCATCCAGACAAGTGTTTTTACCCCAAATTTTGCGCTGAGTCCAATTTTGATTTCTGTTCCGCACGAGAACGCTTCTAAACACTCAATGGGGTCCTCCGATCACTCACGTGATCCATTTTAAGCCCGAAATCCAACACTGGTGTCCAAATTGTGCACAATCACCACCGACACACCTTGTAGGCCTCCAGAAGCCACCCAACGCACTGCAACAGCTCTGCGAAGACCCAGGCCATCACATCCTCCCCCACTAAAAGAAAGTTTCGTCCTCGAAACTAAAGTCATTCCTCAATCCGGAACCTCAACCAAGTAGAGGGGGGTAAATATCCAATCATCCACCACTCAAGCTCCCAAGGCTGTCTAATACCTCCTCCAGGGACGCGAAGCAATCCTCGGGTCTCTAACTAGAACAAAATAGAGGCGGGCACTCCAGAAAATCGCACCACCTCATCCAAGTACAGCTGGGCTAACCGCTCGAGCTACCAAGTAGTCTGCATCGGTACAAGCATCCGCTCCTCCCAGGGCCCCGATAACCCAACCACAAATCCATCGGCACAAAAGCTCGATCCAAGTATCTCTGTACTCCCAAGGTATCCAATATAAGTCCCCCAACTGATCACATAGACTCTGATCTCTAATCCTTAAACCGTCGGGATGTAGAAGCAATTCCCCAACTCTCCGGCATCAACACACAGCCACATGCAGTCGAGAAAACGAGATTACAAATCCACCTTCGGGAAGACCCGGGACCCTTACAGCTGGTAAATCAAATCCTCCATGCTCGACAAGGGTGCTAGCTCCAGATGGTCACTTCATCAAATTCCCGGGGATCCACACAAAGCCGAAGTGAACCAACCTTCCACAACTCGAATAGTACCGGCGCCCCCAAAGGCGACACACTTGGTCTGACAAAATTCCCAAAACATCGAATCCTGGAGTTGTGTCCTCAACCCCCAAACTGTTGACATGCTAGGCAACTCCGATAGGAGAACAGCCGGGAACTCGCAACCAAAGGGGGTATCCCCGAGTCCCGGCGCCGCCGTAGGTCCCTCAACCACACCAGCCAAAAAGGCTACGCATCCCCTGCGAAACATTCGCCTCGCTCACAAAGTCAAAACTATAGAGGCGAAGATAACCCTCAAGCAACCCAAGTACACCAACACCTCCGGGCCTGGCTCCCAAGGAAACCGTCCTCGCGGCATAATCAACCGCCGCGAAAGAAAAACCGAACCAGCCAGCCCAACGAGTACCATAACAACATCCCGCACCTGAGCCAAGACCATCAGGTCTACCGGCAAAATCCAGGACTCAAGCTGCACCAGGCAGGACCAACAACTCTCCTCCACGTGTCAAGCGTGATCGGGAAAATAAGCCTCCCGTGCACGTGGTGACCATCCTACCCCTAACCCAAGCAATGAGGCAGAAGCACTACCCACCAAGAAGGGAATACTCCCGTATCAAAAAGATACGAACCAAAAGCCAGGAACAACTCAAACCTACCACCACACCGACCGCTGTAACCTATGTGCTCTGACAGTCTCAAAATTCCACTATCCTGGAAAAAGAAATCGGCCTCATCCGACTGATCTGTCCTCCATCACCCGGCGCCAAGCGCCTCAATCAGAACTCGCCTTAGGCGGCAGATCCCAATCCAAAGGAACTACAATGCCACGCTCCATACCCGACGCCTACTCCAATGAGGCGTCCCTAATCCGTAATGGAGGGACCCAATGAGTTAAAAGGTATCCTGGCGCAATCCACTCTCAGACACTCATATCCTATGCGCCCCGTCCCTCTACACATGGAGCGTGCAGTTCAGCAACTGTGTTAACTCTTGACACAAAAGGCTTCCAAGTACTCTCTATCCCTCACTTAACACGACCCTGCCTCCAAAGGTTCCCCTACTCAATCCCACGAATCGGAATGACTCATCCGCCAAAACTGGCTCACTTATTCAAAGCAATCCCACAGCTTACCCGCTGTCAACTATCCACCCTGCCTCGGCGCCCCAGGACTAAATGTCAGGACGGAGGGGCTACTCGCTACTCCGACAACTGTGCCACTGCACTGATCCGACAACTGTGTCACTGCGCTGATCCGACAACTGTGTCACTGCCCCGACAACCGTGTCACTGCTCCGCTGATCTGCCTCCAACACACCTACCCTTCGGGTCCGGAGCTCTCAGACTCCAATCTGGGTATCCGGCCCGAAACAACCAGCTCAGACCCAACTGTTGCACCAAGGTGCACCCGGGTCAGGGCCCAACGTCAGGGAGACACCGCTCACCATGACAAAACCGCAAATCAGCACACCCCAAACACTCAACCCAATCTAGCGAAAGTCAAAGACATCCCCCTATTTTTGTAACTTTATGTTGTCTACAGCCAACATAACTGTCCCACAAAATAGGATATGTCGATCCTTCTTCACTCACAGGAAGAGTCAAATAAACAAATCACCGACTTTCGCAAAATGTCGCGTCTCTCACGCACTAACATCGTAGGGTCCGCCCAAAAGCCTAGGGTTTCCTACGTCCCAACTGACCTATCCCTAAGCTCTGATACCAACTAATCTGTCACGCCCCAGGTGTAAACCGGAACCCGGGCCTGTCTACAGATCCGCCGTGCACATGGTATTTCCCGCGTACACGAAGCGCCAAACCTGCTCAGATATAAGAGATAATAATAAAAGAGCAATAAAAACAGAGATGAACTAAAACTAATACATCTCAGACTGAAGCTGGAAATAAAATACAATACATCTGTATAAATGATACATCTGTCTCTCCCAGCTCACCAAAATAAATACAAGCTGCTGGCAAAAGGCAGTCCCAAAGTAAAAGTACAACCGTCTGAGGAAACATGGGTACACCAACAGTCCAGCTAACTCGCTCATCTTGCCTCGAGATCTATCTACTCAGCCGTCCTCTCTCCTCGACACGCCGCGGAAAGCCCAGCAGCACCCGCAGAAGACACTGCAAAAAAAGGAAGAAGAAAAAGAGGAAAGAAGAATGGGGGTGAGAACTACTAGTAAACCAGTAGCCTCCCCTAGTGGGTAAAACCTCAAACTGTGACACACCCACTAGGTCTACCAGAGGCAAAAAGGAAAGAAGTGTGGTAAGCAATAATGACTGTTGAAGAAAGGAAACTACCACTACTATGCCTCTAAAATGCAGTCCTAGACTGGAATAACCGTATGCAACAGTAACCAACCGTCCCAGATGAACCCAATCTGTACCGCCCTCATCATCGGGCAAGTAAGCCGTGGCGATGTGATAGCAAAACTCCTGCTGCCGCCCTCATCATCGGGCAAATAAGCCGCGCCGATGTGATAGCAAAACTGTCAATAACTGTGTGGCCCCAGCCTCCGGAGGGGATCTCGAGGGGAGCGACCCACACGAGGAAAGCATCACCAGGCAATAACCGCGCCGGTGTGATAAGTATCAAAAGCAGGACTGGATCAATATAAAACCCCAGTGGAACACACCCCTCCACTAAAAGAAAACTAATCCCCAATCTGATGCATAAGTGATCATCCGGTCAATCGCCCAAAATCCGTGATCGCCGCAATACCTCACAATCCACAACCAAGTCTCACAACCGACCTCCGGTCAACAACCCAATATCCGCGGTCGCCAGAATAACCCACAATCACAATCATGTCCCACATCCGACATCCGGTCAACCGCTTACTATCCGCGATAGACGCTATAATTCCCCAATCCAAATCGGGTAAAATAATATATATCTGGTCAACCGCCCAAAATCTGCGGTTGCCACAAAGCCCTCTAGTCCATAATCATGCCCTAACACCGATGTCCTATAACCAACATCCGGTCAACCGCCCAATATCTGCGGTCGCCGCCAAAACCCATAATCCACAATCCAGGCCCCGGCTACACTATCCCAATCTCCTGCTCAAACCCGAGCAACAAGAACCACCTGACTAACGAAAAGGAGAAAAGAAGCAAACATGGTTTCTCCTAAGTCAAGTTCCAACATGATAGTGTAGGGATAAGAAATGGCCTATCTAGATGTCCATACAAGCATGCATATGTCCTCAAGGAAGATAAAAGAAAAGGTGACCAATAGTGGTTCCATATGTGTAACAATTAATAGCTCCGCATAGATATAACCATCATGTTAAAATATTATCCAACCACACATGTCTATAATCCCTGATCCATGATAAATCACCAAAGTGGTACCCGCACATAGATATGAAAATCTATGTGCTAACATGGCATGTTAATTATTACTATTAAAATATCCCAATAATCCTATTCCAACATGCTATGTCCACCAAATTAATCTCACCAAAATCATCCACCTATGCATGTACAACAGATCCTCAAGTGGTACTCTCCGACAAGACATTTCATATTATCCCAACATGAAAGTAAATTCCACATGCAAGGTTAAGTGCTAACATAGCAATCCATATGTCCAAACAAGCATGCATAAGTTCCATCCCCACTTGTTAATCAATAATCCTGACATTGGGAGATCACTCTAATAATCCTAGTGAGCATGTCAAAATAGAGGGAAACAACAACCACCCACCTCGATCGCTAATTCCAAATCCAAATAGTGCTCTCGCCCAAACAAGCCAAACCGCCACGATCACTGCACAACAATTACCCCAAAACATACAATTAAACACATAAGTATCCAAATACATGCTGTCCAGAATTCAGTTCCAAAGATTCCCTGTTTTTACCTACGAGATGGAGACCAAAAATTCCTGAAAAATTGCCACTGCGATCCTCGCGTCGAGACGATCAAAATGAGTACTCGCACGCCCAAATCCGAGTTTCCTACACGGAGAAACAAATCCGACAAGGGAACCACCCTGAAATAAACCGATCTCAAAATCTGTAGCACTATATTCTGTAAACAGAGGTTTTTCACCTTCGCAAAATATTCAGAAAATTCCCAGAAAATTTGAGAGTGTTCCTTGCGCTGTGTAGATGAAAAATGCCTATTGGCACGCCTCGATTCGAAACCTGTACGCAAAGATATCACCGAAATACCGCAGTGCTGTCCAAAACTCCACCCCAGAAAAAGGGTCAAAAGAAAGCTCGGGAAACGCCAAGATAAACTAGAAACGAGGGGAAACTCAAATCACGGAGATCGTAGCCCTACATGTCGTGAAGCCAATGGCGCAAGAATCGACGAAAACGGTGGTCGGAGTAGGCCGGGAGAGTCCTCGCACCAAAACCGCGACGAAGGAGACCAAAAATGAACGAGCATCGCGCCGCGCCGTAAAAATGGAAACCTCGGGATGCGCGCCGTGGAAAAATCCAGAAATCTGCAGATGGAACTAGCTCTGGGAGAGGAGGAAAGCTTGTGAAGGCTGCATAGTGAGAGGAAGAGCAGGGAAGGAGCTCTCAGCAGTTGGACTCGGCCTATTTATATGCTGGAAGAAACAAATCGGAAAATGACGCTTGAGTCCCCACTTCCGGGCGCCAGGAAAATTCGGGCCGCTACAGTGTTGGGCCCGGCCCAACACTGTGCGGGCCCGAATCCCCCACCGGCCTCCACGTCGCCCCGCAAACAGCGGACAGCCGCACGGGCCATCCACCGCGCGACACGTGGCCCAACGCGGCGACGACACGTGGCGGGCCCGATCGCGGGAAAACTTTTCAAAACGCGGTCAGCGCGCCCACGTGCCGCCTGCGCCCCTGCCAGGCGCGAATCTCGAGGCCGCCACACCAGTTCCGTCGACCGGGCACACGTGGACCGGCCAACCAACGGTCGCCACGTGGCCCCGCCCGGTCCACCGTACACCCCGCGCCCTCCGTAGACCGCGCCCCGCGGACGGGCCCACTCCCGAGCCGCCACGCGTCCAGCCCCCGGTGCACGCCCGCCGCGTGGACCGAGCGGCCCGCGCCTCTGCCCGCCGCGCTGCCCGCGGCTACGCCGCCGCGCTCCGCCGCCCCCCGCCACCTCCGGCGCAGCCCGCCGGCCGAAACAGTAACCCCAAGCCTCGAAAAACGCGCTTTTACATCCGGACTCCAAAAAATACAAGTAGATAGTCCATTTTCACCGTTTTCGCGCGCTGAATCCAAATCCGGTGTCCGATTTGCCAAATTCTAATTCCAAAATTTGCCGAATGCATCCAGACAAGTGTTTTTACCCCAAATTTCGCGCTGAGTCCAATTTTGATATCTGTTCCGCACGAGAACACTTCTAAACACTCAACGGGGTCCTCCGATCACTCACGTGATCCATTTTTAGCCTGAAGTCCAACACTGGTGTCCAAATTGTGCACAATCACCACCGACACACCATGTAGGCCTCCAGAAGCCACCCAACGCACTGCAACAGCTCTGCGAAGATCCAGGTCATCACAAATCTACCCCTGATATGTCTCTAGATGATGATACTCCTGTAAATGTATCTTCTCATAATAACTCTTTTGATAAAGTTGATGCATCTAATGGTTCTTCTAGTTTATCTGAAATGCAGGAATCATCACATGTACCTCCGGGTACTCCGTTACCTCAAACGCTACGGATCTCCAAGGATCATCCATAATCGAACATTATTGGAGACCCACAAGAAGGAGTCAGGACTCGGAGACAGTTGGTTTGTGGAGTCGCATGTTACGTCTCCATGGTAGAACCAAAGAACGTCGATGAAGCTCTTCAGGATGACTACTGGATTGAAGCGATGCAGGAAGAGCTCCATCAGTTCGAAAGGAACAAAGTCTGGGAACTAACAAAGACACCGAAGCAACACAACGTGATTGGTACTAAATGGATTTTCAAGAATAAGAAAAACGAGGATGGTACCATTATCAGGAACAAAGCACGCCTAGTTGCTCGGGGCTACTCACAAATTGAAGGTATAGACTTTGATGAGACGTTCGCCCCAGTTGCTCGACTCGAGTCGATTCGTATTTTGTTCGCGATTGCTTGTCATTTTAAAATCAAACTCTTTCAAATGGACGTTAAGAGCGCGTTTTTAAATGGGTTTTTGAACGAGGAAGTTTATGTGGCTCAACCGAAAGGTTTTGTAGACTATAAACAACCTAACCATGTTTTTCGTTTGAAAAAGACTCTTTACGGTCTAAAACAAGCACCGCGAGCGTGGTACGAAAGGTTAACAAAGCACCTATTGGAAAAGGGCTATACTCGAGGGGGAGCAGACCGGACTCTCTTTGTGAAGCATTATCAGGATAATTTCATTGTAGCACAAATCTATGTCGATGACATTGTATTTGGTGCAACTAGAGACAATGATGCTTCTAAATTCGCTGAAACCATGGAAAGCGAATTTGAGATGTCTATGATGGGGGAACTGACATTGTGAGGACCCGAATCCCCACTTATGGGTTTATTGATGGATTAGTGGTTCCTGGGAGTGTTTGTGCACGTGTCGGGCCCCGAAAATGAATTCCTAGTGTACATGGGAGGAAGATTGCTTAACAGGAGGCCCATATTGGATGATTGAGATTTTTGCGCGCTTATTGGAACCAAGGAAGTGACCCGGCACAAAAAATGGATCAAGTTCATTTTTTCGAGAATTTTTGGGAAATTTTAGAAGTGGAATTGGGCCAAACGGACATCGGATTTGGATTCAGCGCGCGAAAACGGTCAAGATGGACTATTTACTTGTATTTTTCGAAGCCCGGACGCGAAAACACGGATTTCGAGGTGTGGGTTTACTGTTCTGGCGGCTGGAGAGGCGCCGATGGCTGCGGCTAGCGGCGGTGCACGGCGGCCGGTGGAGGCGCAGCCGCGCGGTCCACCGCGGAAGGCGTGCACCGGGCGCTGGCCATGTGGCGCCTCCATATTGGCCGGCGCGGCAGGCGAGGTCCATGGAATGGCATGGGTGCACGGTGGACCGGGAGTGGACACGTGGCAGCACGTGGTTGGAGGGGTGTTGTGCGCGCGGTCCACCGGGCGGGGAGTGGTTGCCTCGGGCTGCGTGCCCGACAAGCGCGCGTGGGCGCGACGTGGGCGCACTGACCCGCGGCTCCCGCGCGTGGGCGCCATGTGTCGGCACCAGCTTTGGCCACGCGGCGCAACGCCATTGCCCCATTTGGCTGTTTGCTGTTCGGGTGGCTACGTGGCGGCCTGGGGTAAATTCGGGCGCGCACAGTAACGGGCCGGGCCCGTTACTGTAGCAGCCCGGAATGCCCGGGCGCTCTAATTTGGCCCCAAAAGTCCAAACTTGCTTTTTCTCGGGTTGGGCCTATAAATAGCCCCTTTGCTTGGGCTTTTTGCCCCTTTTCCCGAGCTCCCCTGCCCTTGGACCCTTTAGCTAAGTTGGAGATCTTCGTGTTGCGCATCTTCTGCCAGAGGCCCGGAATTTTTGGAAGCCGCGACGTCGACGAATTTGGCATCGTAGCGCGGAGCGACGATCTGTCATCGGAGGCCCCTTATCGCCGCATTTCGGTCTGAGAGGTCCACAGAGCTACTCCGATAGTATTTTTTGACGATTTCTATGGCGTTGGATTCATGAGAGGTACGTATTCGACTTTCGTATTGATCATCTTGTTTGATTCAGAGGTTATGGCATGGTTTTCGAGACATTTCTAAGCCGCTATTTTGCTGGTGGAGTTTTTGGACAGCAGACCCTTGTCGGAATTTTATCTCCGCACTCGAGTGTCGGATCGAGACGAGCCTATACAATTTTTGCATCTAGTCGTCGCGAGGATTATCATTGTATTTTTTCGGGATTTTTCTGAGGCTTGCCCAAGGGTATACTGTTTCCCTTTTACTGTGCAGATTATTACAGTTGTGTGATTGTGAAGTTTTGCGCACCCTGTACTGTGGAATTTGTAACTCGGTCTACAGGGTTCGGAATTGGACGTGCAGGTACCCATTTCGAAGGTCTCGACGCGACGATCGCCGTAGTATTTTTATTGGAATTTTTGGAGCATTGTGTGCAGGTGAAAAAGTGACATCTTTGTGGCTGAATTAAGAATGTAACTTATTTGGGTAATTTGTGGATTTTAAAGTGTAACCCTGGACTTTTGTTGTACCCAGGGGTATTTTCGGGTGTTTGTGAATCTGTTGGTGTTGAGGATTAGGGAAGGTATTTGCTCCTGGTGTTTTCAGCTGTGGAACCTTGGACAGTTAGCGTTTTCAGGTGGGTGGCCCTGTTTCCAAGATTGATGGAGTGTTCATTAAATCTGCTATAGTAGGACCATGCATGATAGTGATATTCTTGTGTAGCATGCTAGAATGTGATAGCTGATAATTCTAGAGTTATTTGATGATCATGCGATCTTTTGTTTCCTACTATCTGTAAATTATTGTTATCTTGGAACTTGACCTAGCACCCCCGTCATATGCTACATGTGTAGCCAGACCAGTAGAAAACTCCAACTTGGGCTAGGTTTATTCTGCTTTAGACATCCACACTTCTTTTCTTTCCTGGACATAGTGTTACTCGCCCGGGTAGTGGGCCGAGTGGTCGGGATGCTTTTAGTGTGGGATGCATTTTACACTCGTGCTTGGGAGCAGAGTGGAGTCTGGTAGGTGTAGTTGGTTGTTCATCTGTGGCGGGAGCCGTTTGGGTAGACGGCGGTCCCGAGATGTTTCGGTTTCTTGTTTTATTGTCATCGCTGTGATAGTGGCAGCTGTATACCAGTGTCAGCATGACATTGAACCCAGAACCTCTTTGGACACACATATGATTTTAGTCAACCAAATGTTTTCTTCCAAGCGTCGTAGGGTCGCCCGAGTCTGTGCTTGTTTGATTGGACGAAGGCATTAGCTCTTCGAGGCTTGGATATAAAAACTTGTTTTCAATTGTTTTCCTAAAAAGAACTAAAAATCATTAAATAGGGATTTCTTCCAGATCGAATGGCTTTCAGTAAGAAATGTCACCTTTTTCCTAAATGAACCACCCGAGATGATTCGAGTGGTCTGGGTTCTAAGGTTTGCCTTCTTCTTGGGACGAGAACAACGAGAGGCTATGCCTAGAGCCTGTTCTTGTTTGATTAGGGTTGTAGGTTCTAGTCTTTCGGGGTTCCCGGACCCTTCATTGTGTCAGTGGTGGAGTTTATCCTGTCAGTGAGTTTGCATGTTGGGATATTGTGGCCTGTTGAGGCAGTTGTTCGCAGTGGATGCGATGTTCGGCCTGTTTGGCCTATTGAGATAGTTTCTCGCAGTGGATGCGATGTTCTGCCTGTTTGGCCTGTTGAGACAGTGTTTTGTTGGTTTTAGCCGATCTTGTTGACCGAGGATTTGGATCTTAGCCTGCATGAGCCACATTTGAGCTCGACAGAGATGCGCGGATACTTTACTCGGTGGGGTCGCGCCCCTCGAGTGCCACTCCGGAGTAGGCGAGAACGGGTTGTTGTACCGGCATTGAGAGTGATACTTGGACCGGGTTGTTGTACCGGCATTGAGAGTGATACTTGGACCGGGTTGTTGTACCGGCGTTGAGATTGAGATATATACCGGGTTGTTGTACCGGCGTGAGATTGAGCTCTTCTATCGCTACTTGTCGACGCATTTGTCCCTCTGGCTGAGCCAGTTTTGGCAGTCACGGACACCATCCCTCTGGCTGAGCCAGTTTTGGCAGTCATGGACGCCCTACGTATGTAAGACCTGGCTTTTCCGTTACCCTTTCCGTTATCCCTTTCTTATGACTGTCCGACTGTGGGACAACTTTTAGTGTTTTTCCGGAAAGTCCGTCGGGACTCGCGGACATTTTTAGGCGGAAGGGCTCGCGAAACGGAGAACGGGGACGCGATCGGTTTCGGATTCCGACTCCCGGTTCTCCCAGAATAAATTTTTGAAGTTCGGACCCCTTTAGACGCCTCAGGATCCGTGTTGGCAGCCCGCACACCTTTTAAGGTAAACCCTAATTCTTTTAGTATATATATATAGCCGTGTGGGAAAGAGGATTAGGGTTCCTCTTATTTTCTTTTGGTGGCCGCCTCTTTTCTTTTTCCTCTTCTTCCTCCCTCGTAGCCGCCGGCAAAGAATAACCAAGCGCACGGGCAAGGGTGGACCGGTGGAGGCAAGCGGATGATCCCTCCTTCTCCACCTCTTTCGCACATCGAGGTGAGTCGGAAACATTTCCGTTTGGGGGGAATCTCCCTTTCTTTTTTCTTTTATTGGTCACGAGGAGGGAGGAGGGGGCGGCGCCGTCGCGCATCGCTGCGCGCGGGGCCGGCCGCGGGTGGGGCGCCGTGCGGGCAGGTGCCGCGCGGGGTCGCCCCACGCCGCGGGCAGCGCGCCGCGTGACACTCGGCCGCGCGCGGGGCCGCCCACAAGAGGGGGCGCCCGCGCGGGCTGGTGCCGCGCGGGGCCGCCCCGCACCGCGGGCAGCGCGCCCGCGTGGCGCTCGGCCGCGCGGGGCCGCCCGCAAGAGGGGGCGCCCGCGCGGGGTGGTGCCGCGCGGGGCCGCCCCGCACCGTGGGCAGCGCGCCCGCGCGGCGCTCGGCCGCGCGGGGCCGCCCGCAAGAGGGGGGGGCGCCCGCGCGGGCTGGTGCCGCGCGGGGCCGCCCCGCACCGCGGGCAGCGCGCCCGCGCGGCGCTCGGCCGCGCGGGGCCGCCCGCAAGAGGGGGCGCCCGCGCGGGCTGGTGCCGCGCGGGGCCGCCCCGCACCGCGGGCAGCGCGCCCGCGCGGCGCTCGGCCGCGCGGGGCCGCCCGCAAGAGGGGGGCGCCCGCGCGAGCTGGTGCCGCGCGGGGCCGCCCCGCACTGCGGGCAGCGCGCCCGCGCGGCGCTCAGCCGCGCGCCCGCGCGGCGCTCAGCCGCGCGGGGCCGCCCGCAAGAGGGGGCGCCCGCGCGGGCTGGTGCCGCGCGGGGCCGCCCCGCACCGCGGGCAGCGCGCCCGCGCGGAGCTCGGCCGCGCGGGGCCGCCCGCAAGAGCGGGGCACCCGCGCGGGCTGGTGCCGCGCGGGGCCGCCCCGCACCGCGGGCAGCGCGCCCGCGCGGCGCTCGGCCGCGCGGGGCCGCCCGCAAGAGCGGGACACCCGCGCGGGCTGGTGCCGCGCGGGGCCGCCCCGCACCGCGGGCAGCGCGCCCGCGCGGCGCTCAGGAGGGGGGCACCCGCGCGGGCTGGTGCCGCGCGGGGTCGCCCCGCTCCGCGAGCAGCGCGCCCGCGCGGCGCCCGGCCGCGCGGGGCCGCCCACAGGAGGGGCGCCCGCGCGGGCTGGTGCCGCGCGGGGTCGCCCCGCACCGCAGGAGGGGCGCCCGCGCGGGCTGGTGCCGCGCGGGGCTGCGCCCAGGCAGAGTGTCCGTCGCACGGGCCGGTGCTGTGCGAAGAACTCCGCTGCACGCTGTTGGGAGTCGTTGTAAGCTTCGAACTTCTAAGCTTTGACTTGCCCTTGTTCCTTCAGGAGTGCGGGACGCTGTTGGCGACTGGTGCACAGACGCGGACTGGACGAACGCAGGACGACGCACGCAATGTGGGTACCCCTTAGAACCTCTTTATGCACAGTTTTGTTGTTGCTATGTTTATTTTGTTGAGGGGTTTGGTGGGTGATGTGGACCTCCGGATTTACGGCTGTCGCGGTAGAAGACCGGGCGGGCAGTTCGCCCTATCCGAACAAAGGTAGGGTTGTTCGGGGCATACAAGCGTTGGGGGCAGTGATCGACGTGACCTTTCAGAACATCAAAGTTGAACTTGTGGAATATTGTTAACTCCGGCAAAGGTTTGTGTTTTATTATCTTTATAGTATGGCGACTATGGGTCGCTGTGGGGACTCTTCCATTGTCTTGGTTTCCGGAGTTATGGGAAAAGGGGTAAGATCTTAGTAATTGCATGTTTACATTTGCTAACCCTGTTAAAGCCATTGTGGGGATATTTGGTTGCCGAGGCAGGTGCTCGGTCTGGGTTGCCGAGGATGGTGCTCGGATGAGACTCGAGATTTTGCTACACGCACAAAGATCTTAGTAATTGCATGTTTACATTTGCTAACCCTGTTAAAGCTATTGTGGGGATATTTGGTTGTCGAGGCAGGTGCTCGGTCTGGGTTGCCGAGGATGGTGCTCGGATGAGGCTCGAGATTGCTACACGCACACCCGCGGTTTGGCCACCGCAAAGGGTGTGCTTTTCCGGAAAAGTGGTACGTTGACCCGTGTACCCCACGCGAAGGTGGCGTTAGGAATGGGGGCCCCCATGGGTGGGGGGTGTGAGCGGTGATGTCGAGGCAGGTGCTCGGCGGTGGGCATCGGGGAAGGTGCCCGATGTCGTTTTGATACAGGGTGTGGTTATGGTGGATGATGCCGAGGTGGGTGCTCGGCGGCCGAGGCAGGTGCTCGGTAGGGGTCTCCGAGGCAGGTGCTCGGTGTGGTTGCCGGGGGAGGTGCCCGGTTTTGGTTTGCACGAGGTTCTGCATTATATTGTTTGCACGGGGTTCAGCATTGTATGGTTTGCACATGGTGCTTCATTGTTGGTTGCTCTGGTTTTTATCGTGGTTTGCCTTTCTTTAGCCCGTATTGTTTTTAATACTGTTTCTGGTCACTGACTCCCCACTCCGTGACAGGTTCACCCAGTCCGTCCGGGGTCGAGCGCTAGGGCACCGGAGAGGCCGCAAGAGTGCTGTTCTGACTTTGATCGAACTTCAGACACAGTGACCCTTCTTTCCCTTTATCTTTTATTACTCATGTAGTTAGTTGTGGTTTGCGATACCCCCGTGGGGTCGAAGTGGATGTTGCCCTTTTTCCTTTTTGAATAATTGAATGAATACTACGTTCTCTCTTACTTGGCCGTTTTGAACGATGAAAAACAAAGAAAACCGTTTGCGAAAACTACTTTTAAAACGTGGGTGTCGTGTGGGCACCGAGCTTTATAAACCTTGTGGGATTTATGTGTTTGCGAACTGTTTTCACAAACGAGGGCATCGTGTGGATGCCGCTTTCAAAACCTTGTGACTATTTATCCTTTCAAAACACCGGCCTCTATGCTCTAAGTGAATGCTAGAATGTCATGTGAATTGTTTGGTTGTATGTGTACGAGACCCCAACTGATGTGGTTAGAGTTTGTATGTACTACGCCTTGTGAGGCACTTTGTAGTTGAGACGCCGTGCATGTACAAAGGAGACTCTGCGCGTTTGCAGAGTGAATTTGTGTATGCGGCGGGTCTGGACACGCGCCGGGGAGTATTGTTTTACAAAAAAAAATATATGGCTGAATCAGGGGCATCGGTGGCTCCTCTTCCGCGCGATTCGAACCCCCGGGGCGTGACAGATTAAGATGGTATCAGAGAGGTAAACTTTAACCACAACAGTCGGGGCCCAACATCCACGGGGCGCAATACACTAACTACTGATTAATAAAGTGAACTGGGGGATTTAATTTTAGTACGTCTGTAGGTCGCGGTGCTAGACCCGATAGGTCTAGGGTTGACTTGGTTTCTTTGTATGTAGCGATTAATGGCCCGAAATGGGTTATCAGCGGAGAACGCAGGGGCAGAAAGTACGGCGCCAATAGCGGCGGAGTATCAGCTACTCCGACAACAACTACAAGAGGTGGCCGGGCAGTTGGCAACCCTTATGGAACAAATGCGGCAGTGGGCGCAACAGTCGATAATACCAATGGAGGTCGCCCAGGCTTCTTTGCCCGGACCAACCGCACCGGTGACGAGACCGTGGGTGGCGGTCAGCGAGACTACGGTTGCCCCTTCTCCGACCTCGGTGACCGAGATACCGTCGGTTCATCCGACGACGCCTTCAGTAGCACTAACACCAGCAACTTCGGGACTTACGCTGGGGGCACCGCCCTTCCATCTTGGACCACGTTCCGAGAAAAACGGTTTGAGGCATTTCTCTCCGACAGCATCAAACAGCAGATGGAAGATGACCTGAAGCACATCAAGAAAGGAAGTCAGACAGTTACGGGTTATCAACGGGCAAATTGTGAGGTTGACCAAATGTGTTCCCCCTATTATAAGAGATGAATCTCACAAAGCCCGTCTTTTTGTGAATGGTTTACGAAGCGAACATCAGCGACCGGCGGGGGAAAGCAGACGTTTCGGCTACGAGGGAGGTAGTAGCAAGGAATACCTCGTACAAGAGAAATTTTGGCCACGACCCCAGAGGAACCCTTAGAAGTAATGCTTCGTACCCTCCTGCCCAATAAGGAGGTGAAGACTCAGTTGTCTTTTATGTTGGCTATTTAGTTAAGGGTTAAATAGGTCCAACTTCCGGCCTTGTGACAATAGACCCGAGGCGTTGTAACAGTACGCCTTAGACGTCCAGGTGAGGTGAGACGGGCCAAGACCCGAGGCGTTGTAACAGTACGCCATAGACGTCCAGGTGGGTTGAGTCAGGACAAGATCGCTGGCGGTGTGACAGAACACCTTAAGTAAATGAGTTGCGTATTGCTAATGGTCCGAGCTCTTGGCATTGTTGGTTGGCGTCAATGACCCGATTTTCGGGAGGTTGGAGCGCGTAGGCCCGGTGACATACCGGTTGGCTTTACTGCCAAACTTCGATGCGGATCTTAGCACGAGAGGACAAAAAGGTTGCGCAACCCGACGATCCCCCTATGGGAAGGCGCTGTGAAGCAACCAGGAAGAATGTGAGGTAACTTAGGAACCAGAGTCAAAGATGGGGGAGTGCTACCCGGACCTCTTCGCCGCAGGCGGGAGTTAAGTTTCGGGGACGAAACTTGTTTTTATTGGTGAGTGATGTAAGACCTGGCTTTTCCGTTACCCTTTCCGTTATCCCTTTCTTACGACTGTCCGACTGTGGGACAACTTTTAGTGTTTTTTCCGGAAAGTCCGTCGGGACTCGCGGACATTTTTAGGCGGAAGGGCTCGCGAAACGGAGAACGGGGACGCGATCGGTTTCGGATTCCGACTCCCGGTTCTCCCAGAATAAATTTTTGAAGTTCGGACCCCTTTAGACGCCTCGGGATCCGTGTTGGCAGCCCGCACACCTTTTAAGGTAAACCCTAATTCTTTTAGTATATATATATAGCCGTGTGGGAAAGAGGATTAGGGTTCCTCTTATTTTCTTTTGGTGGCCGCCTCTTTTCTTTTTCCTCTTCTTCCTCCCTCGTAGCCGCCGGCAAAGAATAACCAAGCGCACGGGCAAGGGTGGACCGGTGGAGGCAAGCGGACGATCCCTCCTTCTCCTCCTCTTTCGCACATCGAGGTGAGTCGGAAACGTTTCCGTTTGGGGGGAATCTCCCTTTCTTTTTTCTTTTATTGGTCACGAGGAGGGAGGAGGGGGCGGCGCCGTCGCGCATCGCTGCGCGCGGGGCCGGCCGCGGGTGGGGCGCCGTGCGGGCAGGTGCCGCGCGGGGTCGCCCCACGCCGCGGGCAGCGCGCCGCGCGACACTCGGCCGCGCGCGGGGCCGCCCACAAGAGGGGGGCGCCCGCGCGGGCTGGTGCCGCGCGGGGCCGCCCCGCACCGCGGGCAGCGCGCCCGCGCGGCGCTCGGCCGCGCGGGGCCGCCCGCAAGAGGGGGCGCCCGCGGGGGGCTGGTGCCGCGCGGGGCCGCCCCGCACCGTGGGCAGCGCGCCCGCGCGGCGATCGGCCGCGCGGGGCCGCCCGCAAGAGGGGGGGGCGCCCGCGCGGGCTGGTGCCGCGCGGGGCCGCCCCGCACCGCGGGCAGCGCGTCCGCGCGGCGCTCGGCCGCGCGGGGCCGCCCGCAAGAGGGGGCGCGCGCGCGGGCTGGTGCCGCGCGGGGCCGCCCCGCACCGCGGGCAGCGCGCCCGCGCGGCGCTCGGCCGCGCGGGGCCGCCCGCAAGAGGGGGGTGCCCGCGCGGGCTGGTGCCGCGCGGGGCCGCCCCGCACTGCGGGCAGCGCGCCCCGCGCGGCGCTCAGCCGCGAGCCCGCAAGAGGGGGCGCCCGCGCGGGCTGGTGCCGCGCGGGGCCGCCCCGCACCGCGGGCAGCGCGCCCGCGCGGCGCTCGGCCGCGCGGGGCCGCCCGCAAGAGCGGGGCACCCGCGCGGGCTGGTGCCGCGCGGGGCCGCCCCGCACCGCGGGCAGCGCGCCCGCGCGGCGCTCAGGAGGGGGGCACCCGCGCGGGCTGGTGCCGCGCGGGGTCGCCCCGCTCCGCGAGCAGCGCGCCCGCGCGGCGCCCGGCCGCGCGGGGCCGCCCGCAGGAGGGGCGCCCGCGCGGGCTGGTGCCGCGCGGGGTCGCCCCGCACCGCAGGAGGGGCGCCCGCGCGGGCTGGTGCCGCGCGGGGCTGCGCCCAGGCAGAGTGTCCGTCGCACGGGCCGGTGCTGTGCGAAGAACTCCGCTGCACGCTGTTGGGAGTCGTTGTAAGCTTCGAACTTCTAAGCTTTGACTTGCCCTTGTTCCTTCAGGAGTGCGGGACGCTGTTGGCGACTGGTGCACAGACGCGGACTGGACGAACGCAGGACGACGCACACAATGTGGGTACCCCTTAGAACCTCTTTATGCACAGTTTCGTTGTTGCTATGTTTATTTTGTTGAGGGGTTTGGTGGGTGATGTGGACCTCCGGATTTACGGCTGTCGCGGTAGAAGACCGGGCGGGCAGTTCGCCCTATCCGAACAAAGGTAGGGTTGTTCGGGGCATACAAGCGTTGGGGGCAGTGATCGACGTGACCTTTCAGAACATCAAAGTTGAACTTGTGGAATATTGTTAACTCCGGCAAAGGTTTGTGTTTTATTATCTTTATAGTATGGCGACTATGGGTCGCTGTGGGGACTCTTCCATTGTCTTGGTTTCCGGAGTTATGGGAAAAGGGGTAAGATCTTAGTAATTGCATGTTTACATTTGCTAACCCTGTTAAAGCCATTGTGGGGATATTTGGTTGCCGAGGCAGGTGCTCGGTCTGGGTTGCCGAGGATGGTGCTCGGATGAGACTCGAGATTTTGCTACACGCACAAAGATCTTAGTAATTGCATGTTTACATTTGCTAACCCTGTTAAAGCTATTGTGGGGATATTTGGTTGCCGAGGCAGGTGCTCGGTCTGGGTTGCCGAGGATGGTGCTCGGATGAGGCTCGAGATTGCTACACGCACACCCGCGGTTTGGCCACCGCAAAGGGTGTGCTTTTCCGGAAAAGTGGTACGTTGACCCGTGTACCCCACGCGAAGGTGGCGTTAGGAATGGGGGCCCCCATGGGTGGGGGGTGTGAGCGGTGATGTCGAGGCAGGTGCTCGGCGGTGGGCATCGGGGAAGGTGCCCGATGTCGTTTTGATACAGGGTGTGGTTATGGTGGATGATGCCGAGGTGGGTGCTCGGCGGCCGAGGCAGGTGCTCGGTAGGGGTCTCCGAGGCAGGTGCTCGGTGTGGTTGCCGGGGGAGGTGCCCGGTTTTGGTTTGCACGAGGTTCTGCATTATATTGTTTGCACGGGGTTCAGCATTGTATGGTTTGCACATGGTGCTTCATTGTTGGTTGCTCTGGTTTTTATCGTGGTTTGCCTTTCTTTAGCCCGTATTGTTTTTAATACTGTTTCTGGTCACTGACTCCCCACTCCGTGACAGGTTCACCCAGTCCGTCCGGGGTCGAGCGCTAGGGCACCGGAGAGGCCGCAAGAGTGCTGTTCTGACTTTGATCGAACTTCAGACACAGTGACCCTTCTTTCCCTTTATCTTTTATTACTCATGTAGTTAGTTGTGGTTTGCGATACCCCCGTGGGGTCGAAGTGGATGTTGCCCTTTTTCCTTTTTGAATAATTGAATGAATACTACGTTCTCTCTTACTTGGCCGTTTTGAACGATGAAAAACAAAGAAAACCGTTTGCGAAAACTACTTTTAAAACGTGGGTGTCGTGTGGGCACCGAGCTTTATAAACCTTGTGGGATTTATGTGTTTGCGAACTGTTTTCACAAACGAGGGCATCGTGTGGATGCCGCTTTCAAAACCTTGTGACTATTTATCCTTTCAAAACACCGGCCTCTATGCTCTAAGTGAATGCTAGAATGTCATGTGAATTGTTTGGTTGTATGTGTACGAGACCCCAACTGATGTGGTTAGAGTTTGTATGTACTACGCCTTGTGAGGCACTTTGTAGTTGAGACGCCGTGCATGTACAAAGGAGACTCTGCGCGTTTGCAGAGTGAATTTGTGTATGCGGCGGGTCTGGACACGCGCCGGGGAGTATTGTTTTACAAAAAAAAATATATGGCTGAATCAGGGGCATCGGTGGCTCCTCTTCCGCGCGATTCGAACCCCCGGGGCGTGACAACGTAAGTACGGTCCTCCGGGATGTAACGGCAGTAGGTAGGCGCAGGTTTGACTGGACCCGATGTGACAGTCAGTTTAGATCAGGTGATCTGAGTTGAGGGTTAGTTGTGGCATCATGTTCTTTCTGTTCCACTCTTTGAGCATCTAGATAGAGGCATAGTAGCTGTAGAGTTTACTTTTCCCAGCTTTCCTTACAGCACTGCATATGTTGTTACGAAATTTGAGTTGGCGTAGTTTCGTGAAAGTCTCAAGTCTTGAAGATTGAAGGTGAAGAAAGTTGGATCATTTAACTCAATCTCAAGAAAGAAGAATTCAAAAGGATCAGGTATGTTTTACTAAAGATTTTGTGTGATCCGAATACTTCTTGTAGTGTAGAAACACTTGGAAGAATCTTTCATTGCATAAAAATCAAAAACTGGACTTGGGACATGTTCAGGATCCGGATCAGGTTGTTCGATCCGGATCCCGAAGGTGGTTCGTTCATACACCAGTTCAATCCGGATCGTAGCCTCTCTTGATCCGGATCCCGAACACTAAGTTTACCATCTTCCTTGAACGATCCGGATCAGGCTTCGCAATCCGGATCCCGAACGTTGATGTTTGGTGAACTGTATGAACGATCCGGATCAAGCACTTCGATCCGGATCCCGAACCTTCGTTTTTCTTGAATTACCTGACTCGTTACGACGATCCGGATCACAGCTAATCCGATACGGATCACCGTCCGTAAAATCTCCAGAAATGTTAGGTTTTTGATTCTTATCTCCTTCCTAGGGTTTCTAACCTATAAATAGACCCTATGACTCTTTTTCTAGGGTGAATCCAAAAAAAAGGAAAATAGCCGTCATATTCTTGTATCATCTTATACGGCTCTAGATCCACATATAGAGAAGAAAGGAAATCATTAGAGAATACTCTATGTTTCTTCATCTATATTGATTAGTTTGATTCTAGGTTTTCATACTCACATCTTGAGTTGAATCAAACTAATGAATACTTAGATGGTATTTCCGATCTATCTTTGATCTACGTATTCGGCGGATCATCACCACCCAAAAACAACGATTTACCCCAAAAATCGGCGCGTGGATTCGCGTGTCCTTATGGATTCAAGGTTCAACCGCTCTCGTGGATTCGGAGCGAGGCACGTTCGTGGATTCGAAGGGTGCTATTGGGTGAAGACCGTGGATTCGGTCGGACGTCGTGGATTCGACGTTGGACGCCGTGGATTCAGCGTTGGGCGCAGATCGTGGATTCGAGAAGCGTCGCGGAGCGAGCGGAGAAGATCCTCTAGGAGCGTATGGAAAAGGTAGAGTCGTAATTATGTACGGTAAATCACCTTGTACGTGTTTTAATTCTAGTGGATTTCTGCCGTGTTATCGGTCCCGTGGTTTTTTACTCCGGTGATGGAGTTTTCCACGTAAAAATCTTGCGTATTATTTTTTATTTCCGCATTGGGTTTTTATCGCAACGATTTTTGAGTGTTTATACGTTTACACCTATTCACCCCCCTCTAGGTGTTTTTTCCCCTATTTAGATCCTTATTACATATAACCCAACAAGTGGTATCAGAGAGGGAATAGGGTTGTAAACAATGGTTGAAGGTGGAAACATCAACCGACCCCCGTTCTTCGATGGAACAAATTATGCGTACTGGAAAGTACGGATGAAAGCCTTTTTAATTTCCATCGACGAACGGGTGTGGCAATCAATTGAATTAGGATGGTCTAATCCAACTGAATTTATTGGTGATGTTCGCACCTTAAAACCTAGGTCGAAATGGACCAAGGAAGAGTTAGATTCATCTTCTTACAATGGCAAGGGAATTAATGCTATCTTTAATGCCTTATCTCAAACTGAATTCTCTCACGTCTCGGCATGTGAGACTGCGAAAGAAATCTGGGATGTTCTTCAGGTTACACATGAGGGAACTAACCTCGTGAAGATTCAGAAACTGCAAATGCTTACGAGCAAGTTTGACTCTATCTTAATGGCAGAAAATGAATCTTTCACGGACTACTATACACGATTGCAAGACATCGTAAACTCATGTGCTAATCTGGGAGAGAAGATTCCAGAATTTAAGATTGTAAGAAAGATCTTAAGAACTCTTCCTGAACGATTTCGCCCAAAGGTTACTGCCATTGAAACTATTAAACACCCGGACGAAATACGTGTAGAAGAATTAGTTGGTTCATTACAAACTTATGAAATGACATTTACTACTAACAATTCTTCTGGAAAGGCATCCACTTCTAAGTCTTCAGGTTATGCGTTGAAAACAACTAAGGAAGAAGACGCGGATACATCCTCCTCAGACGATGACGAGAACCTTTCTATGGAGGAATTTGAGAAGCAGCTCGCTCTCTTGACAAGGAAGTTTCGCCGCAACTTTCGAAGGGGTAATTCAAGCAAATCTCCATCCTTCGGAAAGTCGAACAAAGGCAAGGGTACTTCAGGTTACAAGTCAAGAAAGCAAGAGAACTTCTCAAAGGATAAGAAAAGTTCAGAAGGACAACTACAATGCTTCAAATGTCGAGGCTACGGCCACATTGCAACGGAGTGTCCTAACAAGTATCCGGCAAAGAAGAAGGCGATGCAAGTCGTCACTTGGGATGACAACTCAACGTCAAATGAGTCGTCTTCGAGTGATGAAGAAAAGAGCTCCACCGCATTCCACGCGTCCGTATCTTCACCCTTCATGTGCTTTATGGCAAGTACATCCGAGTCGTTGTCCAACTCCACTGTTGAAAAGAATGCAACGGACAATGAATCGGATGATTCGGAAGGTGAAGATTTTGCTCTTGCCTATCACAGATCTTTACGGGATTTAAAGAAACCGGCTAAGCAAAACAAGGGGTTGAGAGGGAGATTGCAGGATCTCGAAGAAGAAGTAAAAAGGGTAACTTCTCTCTCGACCGATCTTGAAGTGGAAAGGGATAATCTGATAAAGGCTAATGTTTCCCTTCAAGAGTCCAATGAGCAACTCGAGAAGAACTATATAGATATGGTGAACAAAGGGAACTATTTCTTGAAGCTCTACGGCGAGGCCCGACGGGAAAAATTGGAAATGACAGAGACCATTTGCCAACTCAAGGATGACTTACAGCAATTTTCTTTTGGAAGGAGTAAGTTGGATAAACTTCTTGGTCTTGGTCAAACAAACAAGTTCGGCCTCGGATACAATCGAACTGAAGACAATTTTAGTTCGGTTGGGACAGTCTTTGTGCCTCAGTCGGTATCTCCTCCTCCGACACCGGAAATCATGACAACCAACGACAACAAGCCTACTTCATCCTCTTCAGAATCGTCAAGCACAAAGGTATGTTTTCGTTGTAATTTTGCAGGGCACATTGGAAGAAATTGCAAGATTGGAGCTCAAAGATCAAATCAACCACATCTTGCTACTGCTACCAATAAGTTCACTCCATGGAATTCAAAGAAGGATTTTCCTAAAGAAAAGGACATTGGTAGTACTTCAAACAAGACGATGACAAAAGAAAAAGACCAATCTTGCAAGACGTCTTCATCAAGGAAAACTTCTCAACCATTGCCAACATACTCCAAAACTCAAAAGGTTTGGGTATGCAAAGGTGAAACCCCTCCTTGTCTTTAATCGTTCTTCGATTAAATCTTGTGTAGTTTATGTATACTACTTTCTTTTCTTCTTTTTCTTTTGGCCGACCCGTCAACCATCTTTGGGAGGTAAATGGTACATTTTTTTATATTGGTTGATGATTTCTCTCGGTTTTCTTGGGTAGCATTTTTAAGAGAGAAAGCTGATACGTTTGACTCTTTTCATGAGATTTGCCATCGTATTATGATTGAAAAGAATGAAAAGATCATTCGTGTTAGAAGTGATAGAGGTGGAGAATTCATAAATTCAAAATTCATTGATTTTTGCACTTCAAATGGCATTAAACATGAATTCTCGGCACCCTATACACCTCAGCAGAATGGTGTTGTTGAGCGCAAGAACAGGGTTGTTCAAGAGATGGCGCGTGTGATGCTTCATAGCCGGAATTTACCGCTACATTTTTGGGCTGAAGCCGTGAACACCGCTGTCTATGTCATTAATAGAGTTTACTTGCGCCCAGGAACTTTAAATACACCATATGAGCTGTGGTTTAGTAGAAAACCCAACATCAAATATTTTCGTGTCTTCGGGAGTCGATGTTACATTTTACGTGACCGTGAAAATCTTGGAAAGTTCGACTCTCGAAGTGATGAAGGGATCTTTTTGGGTTATTCTACGAATAGCAGAGCATATCGAGTATTTAACATTGAATCTAAGACGATCGTAGAATCTATAAATGTTAAAGTAGATGAAGCTTTTCACTTTGGATCTGGAAAATCTACCCTCGATATCTCTCTAGATGATGATTCTCCTGCTAATGCATCTTCTCATAATAATACTTCCAATATTAATGATGCATCTAATGGTTCTTCAAGTTTATCTGATGTGCAGGAATCATCTCATGTATCTCCGAGTACTCCGTTTCAACAAACGTTACGAATCTCCAAGGATCATCCGGAATCGAATATTATTGGAGATCCACAAGAAGGAGTCAGAACTCGGAGGCAGTTGGTTTGTGGATTCGCTTGCTACGTATCTTTAATCGAACCAAAGAACATAGATGAAGCTCTTCAGGATGACTACTGGATTAAAGCAATGCAGGAAGAGCTCCATCAATTTGAGCGAAACAAAGTCTGGGAATTAACGAAGCCTCCAAAGCAACACAATGTGATAGGTACCAAATGGATCTTCAAGAACAAGAAAAATGAGGATGGTACTATCATCAGGAACAAGGCACGATTAGTTGCTCAAGGCTATTCTCAAGTAGAAGGTATAGACTTTGACGAAACATTCGCCCCTGTAGCTAGACTCGAGTCCATTCGTATACTATTTGCTATTGCTTGTCATTTTAAAATCAAATTATTTCAAATGGACGTTAAGAGCGCATTTCTAAATGGGTTTTTAAATGAGGAAGTTTATGTGGCTCAACCGAAAGGTTTTGTAGATCATAAACAACCTAACCATGTTTTTCGTTTGAAAAAGGCTCTTTACGGTCTGAAACAAGCACCGCGAGCATGGTACGAAAGGTTAACAAAGCACCTTTTGGAGAAGGGCTATACTCGAGGGGGAGCTGATAGGACTCTCTTTGTGAAGCATTATCAAAGCAATTTCATTGTAGCACAAATCTATGTCGATGACATTGTATTTGGCGCAACAAGAGATAATGATGCTTCTAAATTCGCGGAGACCATGGAAAGCGAATTTGAGATGTCCATGATGGGCGAATTGACTTATTTCCTTGGATTGCAAATTAAACAAAATGATGAAGGTATTCACTTGAGTCAATCCAAGTATGCAATGGAGTTGGTCAAAAAGTTTGATCTAGAAAATTGTAAAGATTTTCCGACTCCAATGGGAACTAGCCACAAGGGACTTGGAAGTGAATCACATAGTGAGAATGTAGACGAGAAACTGTATCGAAGTATGATTGGAAGTCTACTTTACCTCACGGCTAGTCGCCCGGATATATCTTTTGGTGTTGGGATTTGCGCGAGATATCAATCAGCACCAAAGGAGGTTCACCTGAAAGCGGTGAAAAGGATCATCCGGTATATCAAAGGATCAATTAATTTCGAAATTTGGTATCCTATGGGAACAAGTTTGGATATTGTTGGATACTCAGATGCCGATTGGGCAGGATCAGTGGATGATCGGAAAAGCACGAGTGGTGCATGCTTCTATCTTGGCCATTGCCTTGTTGCATGGCACAGTAAAAAGCAGAACTGCATAGCACTCTCGACTGCCGAAGCGGAATACATTTCAGCTGGAAGTTGCTCAACTCAACTCATTTGGATGAAAAGCGTATTGAGCGACTTCCGCATTTCAGCATCTTCGGTAACAATTCTTTGTGACAACACAAGTGCAATTAACATTTCTAAAAACCCTGTTGTTGCACTCTAGAACAAAACATATTGAACTTAGATATCATTTTCTTAGAGAGCTAGTTGAATCAAATACTCTTCAACTTTCATATATTCAACTGAGGATCAATTAGCTGACATTCTAACAAAACCTTTGGATCAAAAACGTTTTATTCATTTACGAAAAGCAATTGGAATGCTTTCATTGAAATAAACTTCTTTTGAAACCTTTGCTTAGGATAGGTTTTGTATTTGTTTTTGTTTTGTTCATTATCTATGTTTGGTACATAGGACATTAATTGAGCATAGATCATAATTGACTTTAATTGCATCTTTTCGCACATTTAGAAATTTATTATGCTTTTGCCATCATAATATTTCACTGTTGCAATGATCATTTATGTTAATTAAAATCATCTTCTAAGTGATCAAAGTCAATTTCTCTCTCTCTATGATCTCTTGGTATAGTCATTATCTTATTTGACTGCTTAGTCGAGTATGAAATCGGATCAATATTTGGTTGAATACTTTATATCTTAAATAATTGATAGCCAATTGAGGGGGAGGTCATAGAAAAAGTAAAATGCTCAAAAGATGTGGAAAGAGTTACATCCCAATGAGGAGTGTGAAAACTACCACCACATGGAGGAAAGAGCTACCACCTCGGTCGTCCGAGTATTGTGTGCAGCTACCACATGTATACCAAGCATGGTTGTTCAAATTTTTGATTAAGTAAAATGCATGTTGAAATACTTGACTCCGTCAATTTCAAGGTTGGTATAAGGTGGATTTTTAAAGAAAGATGCTCAAAGAGCCACTCTCTTCAACAGATTGTCTAGATACATTATCTATTATATTTGGGATTTCAAAACATCTATTGATCTTTGTATTTCAGTTTCTTTACTGAATTGATGATTTGATAAAGGCATTACTCATAAGATCAAGTTAGATGTAATTGAAGGTGTTCAACTTAAGGGATTTAATTTTTGTAAATTTTTGTTTCATTTTTGGATATTATTGATAGATTTGGCATAATCTAATTCTTGTTGTATGAAACGATGATTTTGTTTAAAGTTGATACACATTTGTGCTTACAATCTTTTTCTGGTTTTCTTGAATTTCTCTGAAATTTCTAAAGAAAAAGTTGGAGCCGGTCCGGATCGGGCTAGATGAGCGGATCCCGAACGCAGGAATTCTCTGCGGGCTGACGATCCGGATTGTATCTGCCGATCCGATCCCGAACGCAGTTTCTCACTGCGGGTAGCCGATCCGGATCGCAGTTATGAACTGATCCGGATCGCGGCTAGGTTTTATAAAGAACAAAAGGGTTTTGATTTCTTTTACTCCAATCTTTTGTTCCAAAGTTTCCAGAGCCTCTCTCTCTAGATTTCATCCTTCCTGGAAGCTTTCAAACTCAAGTTCTTCAACTCCAAGTAAGTTTTATTGATCAAAATCTCGGTTTTTCACCGTTTTTCTCTTTTCTCTTCCTCAAACGTGATGAATTTCTTGGATCAACTTTGTTTGTGGATGGTTTTTGATCAAATTTCTTTTGAAATAAGAACTCTGGGTAGATTAGTTTTGATTATATGCTAGGTATTCTCCTGATTAACGGATTTTTAGGCTTCGATTTCTAAAATTTCGGTTTTAGGGCATATAATAAGGATTTTCGAAAATCATGCAATTGATCTATTTTTAAAAGTCCTTTTGCAAAACTAATTTGATTCTTAGTCTCTCTACATGATTATGATTGTTTGGGTACAATTTTTCAATCTTTGAAAATTAACAATTTTTCATGTGTTCTTGAGTTGTTGCTCACAGGATTTTAATCTTCTTAAAGCACTTGGATCAATGGGATTCTCATGGATCATTCTCTTATTGGTCACTATGGTGCACACTCGGGCCACAAATAAGTTAAAAGAGCTAAGAAAACACAACAAAGGGTGAGTTTCATGTGATCAGCGACACAGAAGTAGATTGTCACGAGGTAGATTGGACTGCATTGACAGATGATGATGACTCATTGCCTGAACAAAAGGCGTCCGATGCATCGAAAGAAAAAGCACCCATGGACAAAGGTAAAGCACCTATGACTGCACCAACCATCTCAGTGAAAAGGAAACGACTCGCTCGACGGTTTGGACGAGCACGAGGTTTCATGGCTAACGAACCGATTATTCCGGATTCTCCACCTCGGGAGGAACAAGTGTTCGTTAATTCGGATCGCCTAAGGGCATTTGAGAATCGTGAATGCATTGGTGAGAGGCATGTCAATATAGAGCTCTACGAGATCACTCTCCTGAGTTTGGCGTTCTAATTGAACAAGCAAACCTTATTCAAGTTTGTCGATTTCCAGAAGTGCTTGGATACTGTCTGCATCTTGTAAGGGCCTTCTATACAAATGCACGGCACCTTCGTGAAATTGAAAACGGTCCAATGGAATTTTACACGAACATCCAAGGCACAAGATTCAAAATTACTCCACAATTGATTGGCGAGGTTTTGGGAATGCCTGCCAGCAAGACAGGAGTTAATTACTTGAAGGGAAAGGTTTGACGAACACTGTGTGGCAAATGGTTATAAAGGGAATTTGTTGGAAGGAACGCAATCAACGGAGAAATCGATCAGATCCAGGAACTTCGTCTTGAGTACCGATTTCTAAACTTCATCACTTGTTACAATATCCTTCCAAATTTGCAGACGAAAGTCTTGAGATGGGATCGAATGCTATTTTTGTATCTCTTAGGACATCCGTCTGAGGCGATGAGATTGAATATCAACATTCCATACATTATTTGGAATAGAATGACAAGATATGTTGAGCACCCTCATCCCACAGAGAGAATTCCATTTCCACTGATTATAATGAGGGATTTGAGAAATTTCAGGTTGACATTACCTCACCGACTTATCATCAATGTTTGGGCATGGATCGATGAGTCTACCGTCGTGAAGTCACTTCACAAATTGCCCCATGTCACTCCAGTCCCAACGTGCGGAACGAACCTATAGCGCACTTCCGCGTCACCATCACAACCAGCACCCACACCAGCGGATGAAGCATCAGTCTCATCCATCTACAAAGAACAACAACGATTATCGGTTGAGCAGAACAGATCTCGAAGGCACAGACGAGAATCTCCAATGAGCTCGAGCTCATCACGGCAGCTCACATTACCATAACTAAGAAGATCAATTCTATGAACAAGCGTGGTGAAAAAGATGTTCTCAAGATGGGCTGCACGAGCTCTGAAGACTCCGAATCTGATGACTGATTCCTTCTTTTTATTCTTTTGCAGTTTTTAATCTTTTTGTGCAGGTTTTTCAGTTTTTAGGACTTACTTAGTTCTAGTTCTTAAATTTCGAACATTTTCGTTGAATTTTAACTCTCCTCAATTTTTTGGTAACTTTGGCTTTGTTTGTGACAAAAAGGGGGAGAGAGTTTAGAGAACTTGAACAATGATATGTGAAATTGTGATCTGTATACATCAATGATGAACAATGATGACTGCATCAAGGACAATGATGATGTGATGAACATCAAGGTAAGTGAATCAAGGGAACTTGAACAATGATTGTGAAAATCTTGCTGATGAAGATTTTGTATACATCAAGGTAAGTATCACTTCAACTTCAACTTTGGTTTTCATCTTGTGATTGTTTGCATGTCTCGACTAACTATTCGACTAACTATTTTGGCATGTATATTACTAACAAGTTGATGTTGGACTAACATTTTGTGACATTTGGTTTTTAATTGCATAGAAGATATGTTGGTTTTTGACTATGATTCTCTTACATATCTGAATTCTCAAATGTCATGATGATCAGATAAACTCTATCTCTGTACTAGGTTTTGTATGCTAAATATTCTTGAGGTATCTAACGATCTCTTTTTGTCAAGAATGATTTCTTTGTGCAGAGAGTACAGATGTCTAAGTCTAGAGTCTGTTTTAGGAGTTTATCTCATGTTTTTAAATTTTTGGATCTCCATTGTAAATTTTTGTTGTATGGTGATAGCAACAAAAATATCTTTTTGAATTTTCTTTAGTGGATCTGTGTTTTGTCACGAAACCGCCAAAGGGGGAGATTGTTACGGAATTTGAGTTGGCGTAGTTTCGTGAAAGTCTCAAGTCTTGAAGATTGAAGGTGAAGAAAGTTGGATCATTTAACTCAATCTCAAGAAAGAAGAATTCAAAAGGATCAGGTATGTTTAACTAAAGATTTTGTGTGATCCGAATACTTCTTGTAGTGTAGAAACACTTGGAAGAATCTTTCATTGCATAAAAATCAAAACTGGACTTGGGACATGTTCAGGATCCGGATCAGGTTGTTCGATCCGGATCCCGAAGGTGGTTCGTTCATACACCAGTTCAATCCGGATCGTAGCCTCTCTTGATCCGGATCCCGAACACTGAGTTTACCATCTTCCTTGAACGATCCGGATCAGGCTTCGCAATCCGATCCCGAACGTTGATGTTTGGTGAACTGTATGAACGATCCGGATCAAGCACTTCGATCCGGATCCCGAACCTTCGTTTTTCTGGAATTACCTGACTCGTTACGACGATCCGGATCACAGCTAATCCGATCCGGATCGCCGTCCGTAAAATCTCCAGAAATGTTAGGTTTTTGATTCTTATCTCCTTCCTAGGGTTTCTAACCTATAAATAGACCCTATGACTCTTTTTCTAGGGTGAATCCAAAAAAGAAATAGCCGTCATTTTCATATATCATCTTATACGGCTCTAGATCCACATATAGAGAAGAAAGGAAATCATTAGAGAATACTCTATGTTTCTTCATCTATATTGATTAGTTTGATTCTAGGTTTTCATACTCACATCTTGAGTTGAATCAAACTAATGAATACTTAGATGGTATTTCCGATCTATCTTTGATCTAAGTATTCGGCGGATCATCACCACCCAAAAACAACGATTTACCCCAAAATCGGCGCGTGGATTCGCGTGTCCTTGTGGATTCAAGGTTCAACCGCTCTCGTGGATTCGGAGCGAGGCACGTTCGTGGATTCGAAGGGTGCTATTGGGTGAAGACCGTGGATTCGGTCGGACGTCGTGGATTCGACGTTGGACGCCGTGGATTCGGCGTTGGGGCAGATCGTGGATTCGAGAAGCGTCGCGGAGCGAGCGGAGAAGATCCTCTAGGAGCGTATGGAAAAGGTTGAGTCGTAAGTGTGTACGGTAAATCACCTTGTACGTGTTTTAATTCTAGTGGATTTCTGCCGTGTTATCGGTCCCGTGGTTTTTTACTCCGGTGATGGAGTTTTCCACGTAAAAATCTTGCGTATTATTTTTTATTTTCCGCATTGGGTTTTTATCGCAACGATTTTTGAGTGTTTATACGTTTACACCTATCACCCCCCTCTCTAGTGTTTTTTTCCCTATTTAGATCCTTATTACATATACCCAACATATGTTACTTTATGCCTCCTAGTAACCTTAGTGGCAGAGACCGTTGGGCTTGTTGGCCGGCACCCACTGGAACTACTGTGGGATGTAGTTCTCACACCCCGTCGTGTTGTCTTTTCCCTAGGGACTCTGCTCCTGTTCCTGCTGTCTCCAGTTGCTTCTTCTTCAGATCGAGGTGAGGGAGTCACGAGCTAGTCCCTACCAGTCGTCGTCCATATAGTAGATGTACCCTTATATTTTTGAGAGTTTTTTTTGTTGAGAGACCTGTAGTGAGGTATAGAGTTGTACTTCTCTTTCATTGCTGAGAGACTTATGTACTTTTGGTGAGGACCTTGTGTTGTATATTTTATTTCTAGCAGTTTACTTCAGCCTGATATCTGTTTAGTATAGTATATTCCTTTTGCAGTTTGTGCTTCGTCTATACGGGGTTCCGTATCGGCGGCGGATCGTTGGCGAGCCCGGGTCGCAGTTTTCGACGCCGGGCGTGACAGATTAGAGTGGTATCAGAGTCTAGGTTGTAGGTCATTATGGACTTAGAAAACCTAGGCTTGTTGTCACGCCCCGGGGTGTAAACCAGAACCCTGGTCCGTCTACAGATCCGCCGTGCACACGGAATTTCCCGCGTACACGAAGCACTGGTAACCTGCTCAGATATAAGAGTATAATAAAAGAGCATAAACAGAGCTAACTAAGAAGAACTACATAATATCTCAGACTGGAAATAAGGTACAAGTTGTAATAAATACATAATCTCCCAGCTTACCAAAATAGTACAACCAGCTGCTCAAGCCAGACCCAAAATAAAAGAATAATACAACAGTCTGAGTGGAGCGAACAACATCTGTCTAAAAGCAGCTCACAGCCTCACAGGAGATCTACCTACTCAGCGATCCCCTTACCTCGATACTGCCGATGGCCTAACAGCTCCCACAGACGACTCTGCAAAACAAAAGGAAAAAGACAGAAAACAACAATGGGGGTGAGAACTACTAGATAACCAGTAGCCTCCCCCTAGTGGGTAAATCCTCACTCTGACGGACCCACTAGGACTACTAGAGACAAAGGAAAGAACAGTGGTAGCTATAAAGGCTGCTTCAAAAGGGAAACTAACACTACTATGCCTCTAATGCCATGTAGAACGAAGTGACTGAATGTATGCATCAATACCTAACATGCCTGCCTGAAAGAACCCAATCAATGACCAGTAAGAACTGGTACTGGCCTGCTGTGCCTTGCCGTATCGGGTATGCTGGCCGACGCATAACACCGATGAAAAGGAGTCTCAAGGACTCAGAGCCTGTCTGTCGCACACTCCGGAGTGGCACTCGAGGAGCGACACCACACAGTAAAGTATCTCAGTATAAGTATCATAAGTGCCATAAAATAGCAGGACTGGATCACGACTCTGATCAAAGTGGGAAAACCCATCCACTAAGAAACCCTGATCTGATGCCATAGTACTCAAAAGTGGGAAAATACCATCCCTAGAGAAAAGCCCGATCCCCAATCTGATGACAAAGTAAACATCCGGTCAACCGCCTAATGTCCCGTCCGCCGCAATCCCCCCTAAGTCGAAAGCCGATAAAGTCATCAACATCTGGTCAACCGCCTAATATCTCACGTTAGCACAATGCCCCACAATCCACAATCACGGTACCCCCTGTCCCGACTCCGAGTCCCGACTACACTATCCCAAACCCTGCTCGAACCCTAGCAACCAACTCAAAAGTCTAACTGATAGAGAAAGGAAACAATCTGTTTTCCTCCTAAGGTCAATTCCCAACATGATAGTGTAGCAATAATAGTGGCCTACCTATATGTCCATACAGCATGCAAATTGTCCCCTTTTTAAAACTTTAGAAAAGTGTC
>CM055068.1:22562795-22590783 GCA_029204045.2 Tillandsia leiboldiana
GCTCCGCGAGCAGCGCGCCCCGCGTGGCGGGCCCGGACCGATCGGGCGCGTGGCCGCCACAGGAGGGGCGCCCGCGCGGCTGGTGCGCGCGGGGTCGCCCCGCACCGCAGGAGGGGCGCCCTGCGCGGCTGGTGCCGCGCGTGGCTTCGCCCAGTGCAGAGTGTCGTCGCACGGGCCGTGCTGGGCGAAGAACTCCTCTGCACGCTGTTGGGAGTCGTTGTAAGCTTCGAACTTCTAAGCTTTGACTTGGCCCTTGTTCCTTCAGGAGTGCGGGACCTGTTGGCGACTGGTGCCAGACGCGGACTGACGAACGCAGGACGACGCACACAATGTGGGTACCCCTTAGAACCTCTTTATGCACAGTTTTGTTGTTGCTATGTTTATTTTGTTGAGGGTTTGGTGGGTGATGT
Organism: Tillandsia leiboldiana; assembly: GCA_029204045.2. Taxonomy (NCBI): domain Eukaryota; kingdom Viridiplantae; phylum Streptophyta; class Magnoliopsida; order Poales; family Bromeliaceae; genus Tillandsia; species Tillandsia leiboldiana. Next base: position 22,563,206 of record CM055068.1, read on the forward strand.
GGACCTCCGTTTTACGGCTGTCGCGGTAAGAAGACCGGCGGGCAGTTCGCCCTATCCAACAAAGGTAGGGTTGTTCGGGCATACAAGCGTTGGGGGGCAGTTGATCGACGTGACCTTTCAGAACATCAAAGTTGAACTTGTGGAATATTGTTAACTCCGGCAAAGGTTTGTGTTTTTATTATCTTTATAGTATGGCGACTATGGGTCTCTGTGGGACTCTTCCATTGTCTTGGTTTCCGGAGTTATGGGAAAGGGGTAAGATCTTAGTAATTGCATGTTTACATTTGCTAACCCTGTTAAAGCCATTGTGGGGATATTTGGTTGGCCGAGGCAGGTGCTCGGTCTGGTTGCGAGGATGGTGCTCGGATGAGACCGAGATTTTGCTACACGCACAAAGATCTTAGTAATTGCATGTTTACATTGCTAACCCCTGTTAAAGCTATTGTGGGATATTTGGTTGTCGAGGCAGGTGCTCGTTCTGGGTTGCCGAGATGGTGCTCGATGAGGCTCGAGATTGCTACACGCACACCCGCGTTTGGCCACCGCAAAGGGTGTGCTTTTCCGGAAAAGTGGTAGTTGACCCGTGTACCCCACGCGAAGGTGGCGTTAGATGGGGGCCCCCATGGGTGGGGGGTGTGAGCGGTGATGTCGAGGCAGGTGCTCGCGGTGGGCATCGGGAGGTGCCCGATGTCGTTTTGATACAGGTGTGGTTATGGTGGATGATGCCGAGGTGGGTGCTCGGCGGCCGAGGCAGGTGCTCGGTAGGGGTCCGAGGCAGGTGCTCGGTGTGGTTGCCGGGGGAGGTGCCCGGTTTTGGTTTGCACGAGGTTCTGCATTATATTGTTTGCACGGGGTTCAGCATTGTATGGTTTGCACAGGTGCTTCATTGTTGGTTGCTCTGGTTTTTATCGTGGTTTGCCTTTCTTTAGCCCGTATTGTTTTTAATACTGTTTCTGGTCACTGACTCCCCACTCCGTGACAGGTTCCCCAGTCCGTCCGGGGTCGAGCGCTAGGGCACCGGAGAGGCCGCAAGAGTGCTGTTCTGACTTTGATCGAACTTCAGACACAGTGACCCTTCTTTCCCTTTATCTTTTATTACTCATGTAGTTAGTTGTGGTTTGCGATACCCCCGTGGGGTCGAAGTGGATGTTGCCCTTTTTCCTTTTTGACCTAATTAATGAATACTACGTTCTCTCTTACTTGGCCGTTTTGAACGATGAAAAACAAAGAAAACCGTTTGCGAAAACTACTTTTAAACGTGGTGTCGTGTGGGCACCGAGCTTTATAAACCTTGTGGGATTTATGTGTTTGCGAACTGTTTTCACAAACGAGGGCATCGTGTGGATGCCGCTTTCAAAACCTTGTGACTATTTATCCTTTCAAAACACGGCCTCTATGCTCTAAGTGAATGCTAGAATGTCATGTGAATGTTTGGTTGTATGTGTACGAGACCCAACTGATGTGGTTAGAGTTTGTATGTACTACGCCTTGTGAGCACTTTGTAGTTGAGACGCCGTGCATGTACAAAGGAACTCTGCGCGTTTGCAGAGTGAAATTTGTGTATGCGGCGGGTCTGGACACGCGCCGGGAGTATTGTTTTACAAAAAAAATATATGGCTGAATCAGGGCATCGGTGGCTCCTCTTCCGCGCGATTCGAACCCCCGGGCGTGACAACGTAAGTACGGTCCTCCGGGATGTAACGCAGAGTTGTAGGCGCAGGTTTTGACTGGACCCGATGTGCAGTCAGTTTAGGATCAGGTGATCTGAGTTGAGGGTTAGTTGTGGCATCATGTTCTTTCTGTTCCACCTTTGAGCATCTAGATAGGCTAGTAGCTGTAGAGTTTACTTTTCCCAGCTTTCTTACACACCGCATATGTTGTTACGGAATTTGAGTTGGCGTAGTTTCGTGAAAGTCTCAAGTCTTGAAGATTGAAGGTGAAGAAAGTTGGATCATTTAACTCAATCTCAAGAAAGAAGAATTCAAAAGGATCAGGTATGTTTAACTAAAGATTTTGTGTGATCCGAATACTTCTTGTAGTGTAGAAACACTTGGAAGAATCTTTCATTGCATAAAAATCAAAAACTGGACTTGGGACATGTTCAGGATCCGGATCAGGTTGTTCGATCCGGATCCCGAAGGTGGTTCGTTCATACACCAGTTCAATCCGGATCGTAGCCTCTCTTGATCCGGATCCCGAACACTGAGTTTACCATCTTCCTTGAACGATCCGGATCAGGCTTCGCAATCCGGATCCCGAACGTTGATGTTTGGTGAACTGTATGAACGATCCGGATCAAGCACTTCGATCCGGATCCCGAACCTTCGTTTTTCTGGAATTGCCTGACTCGTTACGACGATCCGGATCACAGCTAATCCGATCCGGATCGCCGTCCGTAAAATTTCCAGAAATGTTAGGTTTTTGATTCTTATCTCCTTCCTAGGGTTTCTAACCTATAAATAGACCCTATGACTCTTTTTCTAGGGTTAATCCAAAAAATAGCCGTCATTTTCATATATCATCTTATACGGCTCTAGATCCACATATAGAGAAGAAAGGAAATCATTAGAGAATACTCTATGTTTCTTCATCTATATTGATTAGTTTGATTCTAGGTTTTCATACTCACATCTTGAGTTGAATCAAACTAATGAATACTTAGATGGTATTTCCGATCTATCTTTGATCTAAGTATTCGGCGGATCATCACCACCCAAAAACAACGATTTACCCCAAAAATCGGCGCGTGGATTCGCGTGTCCTTGTGGATTCAAGGTTCAACCGCTCTCGTGGATTCGGAGCGAGGCACGTTCGTGGATTCGAAGGGTGCTATTGGGTGAAGACCGTGGATTCGGTCGGACGTCGTGGATTCGACGTTGGACGCCGTGGATTCGGCGTTGGGCGCAGATCGTGGATTCGAGAAGCGTCGCGGAGCGAGCGGAGAAGATCCTCTAGGAGCGTATGGAAAAGGTTGAGTCGTAAGTGTGTACGGTAAATCACCTTGTACGTGTTTTAATTCTAGTGGATTTCTGCCGTGTTATCGGTCCCGTGGTTTTTTACTCCGGTGATGGAGTTTTCCACGTAAAAATCTTGCGTATTATTTTTATTTCCGCATTGGGTTTTTATCGCAACGATTTTTGAGTGTTTATACGTTTACACCTATTCACCCCCCTCTAGGTGTTTTTTCCCCTATTTAGATCCGTATTACATATAACCCAACAAGTGGTATCAGAGCGGGAATAGGGTTGTAAACAATGGTTGAAGGTGGAAACATCAACCGACCCCCGTTCTTCGATGGAACAAATTATGCGTACTGGAAAGTACGGATGAAAGCCTTTTTAATTTCCATCGACGAACGGGTGTGGCAATCAATTGAATTAGGATGGTCTAATCCAACTGAATTTATTGGTGATGTTCGCACCTTAAAACCTAGGTCGAAATGGACCAAGGAAGAGTTAGATTCATCTTCTTACAATGGCAAGGGAATTAATGCTATTTTTAATGCCTTATCTCAAACTGAATTCTCTCGCGTCTCGGCATGTGAGACTGCGAAAGAAATCTGGGATGTTCTTCAGGTTACACATGAGGGAACTAACCTCGTGAAGATTCAGAAACTGCAAATGCTTACGAGCAAGTTTGACTCTATCTTAATGGCAGAAAATGAATCTTTCACGGACTACTATACACGATTGCAAGACATCGTAAACTCATGTGCTAATCTGGGAGAGAAGATTCCAGAATTTAAGATTGTAAGAAAGATCTTAAGAACTCTTCCTGAACGATTTCGCCCAAAGGTTACTGCCATTGAAACTATTAAACACCCGGACGAAATACGTGTAGAAGAATTAGTTGGTTCATTACAAACTTATGAAATGACATTTACTACTAACAATTCTTCTGGAAAGGCATCCACTTCTAAGTCTTCAGGTTATGCGTTGAAAACAACTAAGGAAGAAGACGCGGATACATCCTCCTCAGACGATGACGAGAACCTTTCTATGGAGGAATTTGAGAAGCAGCTCGCTCTCTTGACAAGGAAGTTTCGCCGCAACTTTCGAAGGGGTAATTCAAGCAAATCTCCATCCTTCGGAAAGTCGAACAAAGGCAAGGGTACTTCAAGTTACAAGTCAAGAAAGCAAGAGAACTTCTCAAAGGATAAGAAAAGTTCAGAAGGACAACTACAATGCTTCAAATGTCGAGGCTACGGCCACATTGCAACGGAGTGTCCTAACAAGTATCCGGCAAAGAAGAAGGCGATGCAAGTCGTCACTTGGGATGACAACTCAACGTCAAATGAGTCGTCTTCGAGTGATGAAGAAAAGAGCTCCACCGCATTCCACGCGTCCGTATCTTCACCCTTCATGTGCTTTATGGCAAGTACATCTGAGTCGTTGTCCAACTCCACTGTTGAAAAGAATGCAACGGACAACGAATCGGATGATTCGGAAGGTGAAGATTTTGCTCTAGCCTATCACAGATCTTTACGGGATTTAAAGAAACCGGCTAAGCAAAACAAGGGGTTGAGAGGGAGATTGCAGGATCTCGAAGAAGAAGTAAAAAGGGTAACTTCTCTCTCGACCGATCTTGAAGTGGAAAGGGATAACTGATAAAAGAAAATGTTTCCCTTCAAGAGTCCAATGAGCAACTCGAGAAGAACTATATAGATATGGTGAACAAAGCGAACTACTTCTTGAAGCTCTACGGCGAGGCCCGACGGGAAAAATTGGAAATGACAGAGACCATTTGCCAACTCAAGGATGACTTACAGCAATTTCTTTAGGAAGGAGTAAGTTGGATAAACTTCTTGGTCTTGGTCAAACAAACAAGTTCGGCCTCGGATACAATCGAACTGAAGACAATTTTAGTTCGGTTGGGACAGTCTTTGTGCCTCAGTCGGTATCTCCTCCTCCGACACCGGAAATCATGACAACCAACGACAACAAGCCTACTTCATCCTCTTCAGAATCGTCAAGCACAAAGGTATGTTTTCGTTGTAATTTTGCAGGGCACATTGAAGAAATTGCAAGATTGGAGCTCAAAGATCAAATCAACCACATCTTGCAACTGCTACCAATAAGTTCACTCCATGGAATTCAAAGAAGGATTTTCCTAAAGAAAAGGACATTGGTAGTACTTCAAACAAGACGATGACAAAAGAAAAAGACCAATCATGCAAGACGTCTTCATCAAGGAAAACTTCTCAACCATTGCCAACATACTCCAAAACTCAAAAGGTTTGGGTATGCAAAGGTGAAACCCCTCCTTGTCTTTAATCGTTCTACGATTAAATCTTGTGTAGTTTATGTAGACTATTTTCTTTTCTTCTTTTTCTTTTGGCCGACCCGTCAACCATCTTTGGGAGGTAAATGGTACATTTTTTTATTGGTTGATGATTTCTCTCGGTTTTCTTGGGTAGCATTTTTAAAAGAGAAAGCTGATACGTTTGACTCTTTTCATGAGATTTGCCATCGTATTATGATTGAAAAGAATGAAAAGATCATTCGTGTTAGAAGTGATAGAGGTGGAGAATTCATAAATTCAAAATTCATTGATTTTTGCACTTCAAATGGCATTAAACATGAATTCTCGGCACCCTATACACCTCAGCAGAATGGTGTTGTTGAGCGCAAGAACAGGGTTGTTCAAGAGATGGCGCGTGTGATGCTTCATAGCCGGAATTTACCGCTACATTTTTGGGCTGAAGCTGTGAACACCGCTGTCTATGTCATTAATAGAGTTTACTTGCGCCCAGGAACTTTAAATACACCATATGAGCTGTGGTTTAGTAGAAAACCCAATATCAAATATTTTCGTATCTTCGGGAGTCGATGTTACATTTTACGTGACCGTGAAAATCTTGGAAAGTTCGACTCTCGAAGTGATGAAGGGATCTTTTTGGGTTATTCTACGAATAGCAGAGCATATCGAGTATTTAACATTGAATCTAAGACGATCGTAGAATCTATAAATGTTAAAGTAGATGAAGCTTTTCACTTTGAATCTGGAAAATCTACCCTCGATATCTCTCTAGATGATGATTCTCCTGCTAGTGCATCTTCTCATAATAATACTTCCAATATTAATGATGCATCTAATGGTTCTTCTAGTTTATCTGATGTGCAGGAATCATCTCATGTATCTCCGAGTACTCCGTTTCAACAAACGTTACGAATCTCCAAGGATCATCCGGAATCGAATATTATTGGAGATCCACAAGAAGGAGTTAGAACTCGGAGGCAGTTGGTTTGTGGATTCGCTTGCTACGTATCTTTAATCGAACCAAAGAACATAGATGAAGCTCTTCAGGATGACTACTGGATTAAAGCAATGCAGGAAGAGCTCCATCAATTTGAGCGAAACAAAGTCTGGGAATTAACGAAGCCTCCAAAGCAACACAATGTGATAGGTACCAAATGGATCTTCAAGAACAAGAAAATGAGGATGGTACTATCATCAGGAACAAGGCACGATTAGTTGCTCAAGGCTACTCTCAAGTAGAAGGTATAGACTTTGACGAAACATTCGCCCCTGTAGCTAGACTCGAGTCCATTCGTATACTATTTGCTATTGCTTGTCATTTTAAAATCAAATTATTTCAAATGGACGTTAAGAGCGCATTTCTAAATGGGTTTTTAAATGAGGAAGTTTATGTGGCTCAACCGAAAGGTTTTGTAGATCATAAACAACCTAACCATGTTTTTCGTTTGAAAAAGGCTCTTTACGGTCTGAAACAAGCACCGCGAGCATGGTACGAAAGGTTAACAAAGCACCTTTTGGAGAAGGGCTATACTCGAGGGGGAGCTGATAGGACTCTCTTTGTGAAGCATTATCAAAGCAATTTCATTGTAGCACAAATCTATGTCGATGACATTGTATTTGGCGCAACAAGAGATAATGATGCTTCTAAATTCGCGGAGACCATGGAAAGCGAATTTGAGATGTCCATGATGGGCGAATTGACTTATTTCCTTGGATTGCAAATTAAACAAAATGATGAAGGTATTCACTTGAGTCAATCCAAGTATGCAATGGAGTTGGTCAAAAAGTTTGATCTAGAAAATTGTAAAGATTTTCCGACTCCAATGGGAACTAGCCACAAGGGACTTGGAAGTGAATCACATAGTGAGAATGTAGACGAGAAACTGTATCGAAGTATGATTGGAAGTCTACTTTACCTCACGGCTAGTCGCCCGGATATATCTTTTGGTGTTGGGATTTGCGCGAGATATCAATCAGCACCAAAGGAGGTTCACCTGAAAGCGGTGAAAGGATCATCCGGTATATCAAAGGATCAATTAATTTTCGAATTTGTATCCTATGGGAACAAGTTTGGATATTGTTGGATACTCACAGATGCCGATTGGGCAGGATCAGTGGATGATCGGAAAAGCACGAGTGTGGTGCATGCTTCTATCTTGGCCATTGCCTTGTTGCATGGCACAGTAAAACAGCAGAACTGCATAGCACTCTCGACTGCCGAAGCGGTAATACATTTCAGCTGGAAGTTGCTCAACTCAACTCATTTGGATGAAAAGCGTATTGAGCGACTTCCGCATTTCAGCATCTTCGGTAACAATTCTTTTGACAACACAAGTGCAATTAACATTTCTAAAAACCCTGTGTTGCACTCTAGAACAAAACATATTGAACTTAGATATCATTTTCTTAGAGAGCTAGTTGAATCAAATACTCTTCAACTTTCATATATTTCAACTGAGGATCAATTAGCTGACATTCTAACAAACCTTTGGATCAAAACGTTTTATTCATTTACGAAAAGCAATTGGAATGCTTTCATTGAAATAAACTTCTTTTTGAAACCTTTGCTTAGGATAGGTTTTGTATTTGTTTTTGTTTTGTTCATTATCTATGTTTGTACATAGGACATTAATTGAGCATAGATCATAATTGACTTTAATTGCATCTTTTCGCACATTTAGAAATTTATTATGCTTTTTGCCATCATAATATTTCACTGTTGCAATGATCATTTATGTTAATTAAATCATCTTCTAAGTGATCAAAGTCATTTCTCTCTCTCTATGATCTCTTGGTATAGTCATTATCTTATTTGACTTGCTTAGTCGAGTATGAAATCGAGATCAATATTTGGTTGAATACTTTATATCTTAAATAATTGTAGCCAATTGAGGGGGAGTCATAGAAAAAGTAAAATTGCTCAAAAGATGTGGAAAGAGTTACATCCCAATGAGGAGTGTGAAAACTACCACCACATGGAGGAAAGAGCTACCACCTCGGTCGTTCCGAGTATTGTGTGCAGCTACCACATGTATACCAAGCATGGTTGTTCAAATTTTTGATTAAGTAAAATGCATGTTGAAATACTTGACTCCGTCAAATTTCAAGGTGGTATAAGGTGGATTTTTAAAGAAAGATGCTCAAAGAGCCACTCTCTTCAACAGATTGTCTAGATACATTATCTATTATATTTGGGATTTCAAACATCTATTGATCTTTGTATTTCATTTTCTTTACTGAATTGATGATTTGATAAAGGCATTACTCATAAGATCAAGTTAGATGTAATTGAAGGTGTTCAACTTTAAGGGATTTAATTTTTGTAAATTTTTTGTTTCATTTTTGGATATTATTGATAGATTTGGCATAATCTAATTCTTGTTGTATGAACGATGATTTTTGTTTTAAAGTTGATACACATTTGTGCTTACAATCTTTTTTCTGGTTTTTCTTGAATTTCTCTGAAATTTTCTAAAGAAAAGTTGGAGCCGGTCCGGATCGGGCTAGATGATCCGGATCCCGAACGCAGGAATTCTTCTGCGGGCTGACGATCCGGATTGTATCTGCCGATCCGGATCCGAACGCAGTTTCTCACTGCGGGTAGCCGATCCGGATCGCAGTTATGAACTGATCCGGATCGCGGCTAGGTTTTATAAAGAACAAAAGGGTTTTGATTTCTTTTACTCCAATCTTTTGTTCCAAAGTTTCCAGAGCCTCTCTCTCTAGATTTCATCCTTCCCTGGAAGCTTTCAAACTCAAGTTCTTCAACTCCAAGTAAGTTTTATTGATCAAAATCTCGGTTTTTTCATCGTTTTCTCTCTTCTTCCTCAAACGTCATGAATTTCTTGGATCAACTTTGTTTGTAGATGGTTTTTGATCAAATTTCTTTTGAAATAAGAACTCTGGGTAGATTAGTTTTGATTATATGCTAGGTATTCTCCTGATTAACGGACTTTTAGGCTTCGATTTCTAAAATTTCGGTTTTAGGGCATATAATAAGGATTTTCGAAAATCATGCAATTGATCCATTTTTTAAAAGTCCTTTTGCAAAACTAATTTGATTCTTAGTCTCTCTACATGATTATGATTGTTTGGGTACAATTTTTCAATCTTTGAAAATTAACAATTTTCTCATGTGTTCTTGAGTTGTTGCTCACAGGATTTAATCTTCTTAAAGCACTTGGATCAATGGGATTCTCATGGATCATTCTCTTATTGGTCACTATGGTGCACACTCGGGCCACAAATAAGTTAAAAAGAGCTAAGAAAACACAACAAAAGGGTGAGTTTCATGTGATCAGCGACACAGAAGTAGATTGTCACGAGGTAGATTGGACTGCATTGACAGATGATGATGACTCATTGCCTGAACAAAAGGCGTCCGATGCATCGAAAGAAAAAGCACCCATGGACAAAGGTAAAGCACCTATGACTGCACCAACCATCTCAGTGAAAAGGAAACGACTCGCTCGACGGTTTGGACGAGCACGAGGTTTCATGGCTAACGAACCGATTATTCCGGATTCTCCACCTCGGGAGGAACAAGTGTTCGTTAATTCGGATCGCCTAAGGGCATTTGAGAATCGTGAATGCATTGGTGAGAGGCATGTCAATATAGAGGCTCTACGAGATCACTCTCCTGAGTTTGGCGTTCTAATTGAACAAGCAAACCTTATTCAAGTTTGTCGATTTCCAGAAGTGCTTGGATACTGTCTGCATCTTGTAAGGGCCTTCTATACAAATGCACGGCACCTTCGTGAAATTGAAAACGGTCCAATGGAATTTTACACGAACATCCAAGGCACAAGATTCAAAATTACTCCACAATTGATTGGCGAGGTTTTGGGAATGCCTGCCAGCAAGACCGGAGTTAATTACTTGAAGGGAAAGGTTTTGACGAACACTGTGTGGCAAATGGTTATAAAGGGAATTTGTTTGGAAGGAACGCAATCAACGGAGAAATCGATCAGATCCAAGGAACTTCGTCTTGAGTACCGATTTCTAAACTTCATCACTTGTTACAATATCCTTCCAAATTTGCAGACGAAAGTCTTGAGATGGGATCGAATGCTATTTTTGTATCTCTTAGGACATCCGTCTGAGGCGATGAGATTGAATATCAACATTCCATACATTATTTGGAATAGAATGACAAGATATGTTGAGCACCCTCATCCCACAGAGAGAATTCCATTTCCACTGATTATAATGAGGATTTTGAAGAAATTTCAGGTTGACATTACCTCACCGACTTATCATCAATGTTTGGGCATGATCGATGAGTCTACCGTCGTGAAGTCACTTCACAAATTGCCCCATGTCACTCCAGTCCCAACGTGCGGAACGAAACCTAATAGCGGCACTTCCGCGTCACCATCACAACCAGCACCCACACCAGCGGATGAAGCATCAGTCTCATCCATCTACAAAGAACAACAACGATTATCGGTTGAGCAGGAACAGATCTCGAAGGCACAGACGAGAATCTCCAATGAGCTCGAGCTCATCACGGCAGCTCACATTACCATAACTAAGAAGATTAATTCTATGAACAAGCTGGTGAAAAAGATGTTCTCAAAGATGGGCTGCACGAGCTCTGAAGACTCCGAATCTGATGACTGATTCCTTCTTTTTATTCTTTTGCAGATTTTTAATCTTTTTGTGCAGGTTTTTCAGTTTTTAGGACTTACTTTTAGTTCTAGTTCTTAAATTTCGGAACATTTTCGTTGAAATTTTTAACTCTCCTTCAATTTTTGGTAATTTTGGCTTTGTTTGTGACAAAAAGGGGGAGAGAGTTTAGAGAACTTGAACAATGATATTGTGAAAATTGTGATCTTGTATACATCAATGATGAACAACGATGACTGCATCAAGGTACAATGATGATGTGAATGAACATCAAGGTAAGTGAACATCAAGGGAACTTGAACAATGATTGTGAAAATCTTGCTGATGAAGATTTTGTATACATCAAGGTAAGTATCACTTCAACTTCAACTTTGGTTTTCATCTTGTGATTGTTTGCATGTCTCGACTAACTATTCGACTAACTATTTGGGCATGTAATATGACTAACAAGTTGATGTTGGACTAACTTTTTGTGACATTTGGTTTTTAATTGCATAGAAGATATGTTGGTTTTTGACTATGATTCTCTTACATATCTGAATTCTCAAATGTCATGATGATCAGATAAACTCTATCTCTGTACTAGGTTTTGTATGCTAAATATTCTTGAGGTATCTAACGATCTCTTTTTGTCAAGAATGATTTCTTTGTGCAGAGAGTACAGATGTCTAAGTCTAGAGTCTGTTTTAGGAGTTTATCTCATGTTTTTTAAATTTTTGGATCTCCATTGTAAATTTTTGTTGTATGGTGATAGCAACAAAAATATCTTTTTGAATTTTCTTTAGTGGATCTGTGTTTTGTCACGAAACCGCCAAAGGGGGAGATTGTTATGGAATTTGAGTTGGCGTAGTTTCGTGAAAGTCTCAAGTCTTGAAGATTGAAGGTGAAGAAAGTTGGATCATTTAACTCAATCTCAAGAAAGAAGAATTCAAAAGGATCAGGTATGTTTTACTAAAGATTTTGTGTGATCCGAATACTTCTTGTAGTGTAGAAACACTTGGAAGAATCTTTCATTGCATAAAAATCAAAAACTGGACTTGGGACATGTTCAGGATCCGGATCAGGTTGTTCGATCCGGATCCCGAAGGTGGTTCGTTCATACACCAGTTCAATCCGGATCGTAGCCTCTCTTGATCCGGATCCCGAACACTGAGTTTACCATCTTCCTTGAACGATCCGGATCAGGCTTCGCAATCCGGATCCTGAACGTTGATGTTTGGTGAACTGTATGAACGATCCGGATCAAGCACTTCGATCCGGATCCCGAACCTTCGTTTTTTCTGGAATTACCTGACTCGTTACGACGATCCGGATCACAGCTAATCCGATCCGGATCGCCGTCCGTAAAATCTCCAGAAATGTTAGGTTTTTGATTCTTATCTCCTTCCTAGGGTTTCTAACCTATAAATAGACCCTATGACTCTTTTTCTAGGGTGAATCCAAAAAAAAGGAAAATAGCCGTCATATTCTTGTATCATCTTATACGGCTCTAGATCCACATATAGAGAAGAAAGGAAATCATTAGAGAATACTCTATGTTTCTTCATCTATATTGATTAGTTTGATTCTAGGTTTTCATACTCACATCTTGAGTTGAATCAAACTAATGAATACTTAGATGGTATTTCCGATCTATCTTTGATCTAAGTATTCGGCGGATCATCACCACCCAAAAACAACGATTTACCCCAAAAATCGGCGCGTGGATTCGCGTGTCCTTGTGGATTCAAGGTTCAACCGCTCTCGTGGATTCGGAGCGAGGCACGTTCGTGGATTCGAAGGGTGCTATTGGGTGAAGACCGTGGATTCGGTCGGACGTCGTGGATTCGACGTTGGACACCGTGGATTCGGCGTTGGGCGCAGATCGTGGATTCGAGAAGCGTCGCGGAGCGAGCGGAGACGATCCTCTAGGAGCGTATGGAAAAGGTAGAGTCGTAATTGTGTACGGTAAATCACCTTGTACGTGTTTTAATTCTAGTGGATTTCTGCCGTGTTATCGGTCCCGTGGTTTTTTACTCCGGTGATGGAGTTTTCCACGTAAAAATCTTGCGTATTATTTTTTATTTCCGCATTGGGTTTTTATCGCAACGATTTTTGAGTGTTTATACGTTTACACCTATTCACCCCCCTCTAGGTGTTTTTTCCCCTATTTAGATCCTTATTACATATAACCCAACATATGTTACTTTATGCCTCTAGTAGACTTAGTGGGCAGAGACCGTTGGGCTTGTTGGCGGCACCCACTGAGAACTACTGTGGGATGTAGTTCTCACACCCGTCGTGGTGTCTTTTTCCCTAGGGACGTCTGCTCCTGTTCCTGCTGCTCCAGTTGCTTCTTCTTCAGATCGAGGTGAGGGAGTCACGAGCTAGATCCCTACCAGTCGTCGTCCAGAGAGTAGATGTACCCTTATTATTTTGAGAGTTTTTTTTGTTGAGAGACCTTGTAGTGAGGTATAGAGTTGTACTTCTCTTTCATTGCTGAGAGACTTATGTACTTTTGGTGAGGACCTTGTGTTGTATATTTTATTTCTAGCAGTTTACTTTCAGCTCTGATATCTGTTTAGTATAGTATATTCCTTTTGCAGGTTTGATGCTTCGTCTATACGGGGTTCACCGTATCGGCGGCGGATCTGTTGGCGAGCCCGGGTCGCAGTTTCGACCCCGGGGCGTGACAGATTAGAGTGGTATCAGAGTCTAGGTTGTAGGTCATTATGGACTTAGAAAACCTAGGCTTGTTGTCACGCCCCGGGGTGTAAACCAGAACCCGGGTCCGTCTACAGATCCGCCGTGCACACGGAATTTCCCGCGTACACGAAGCACTGGTAACCTGCTCAGATATAAGATGTATAATAAAAGAGCATAATACAGAGCTGAACTAAGAAGAACTACATAATATCTCAGACTGGAAATAAGGTACAAGTTGTAATAAATACAATAATCTCCCAGCTTACCAAAATAGTACAACCAGCTGGCTAAGCCAGACCCAAAATAAAAGAATAATACAACAGTCTGAGTGGAGCGAACAACATCTGTCTAAAAGCAGCTCACAGCCTCACAGGAGATCTACCTACTCAGCGATCCCCTTACCTCGATCAGCTGCCGATGGCCTAACAGCTCCCACAGACGACTCTGCAAAACAAAAGGAAAAAGACAGAAAACAACAATGGGGGGTGAGAACTACTAGATAAACCAGTAGCCTCCCCCTAGTGGGTAAATCCTCAACTCTGACGGACCCACTAGGACTACTAGAGACAAAAGGAAAGAACAGTGGTAAGCTATAAAGGCTGCTGATAAAAAGGGAAACTACCACTACTATGCCTCTAAATGCCATGTAGAACGAAGTGACTGAATGTATGCATCAATACCTAACATGCCTGCCTGAAATAACCCAATCAATGAACCAGTAAGAACTGGTACTGCCTGCTGTGCCTTGCCGTATCGGGTATGCTGGCCGACGCATAACACCGATGAAAAGGAGTCTCAAGGACTCAGAGCCTGTCTGTCGCACACTCCGGAGTGGCACTCGAGGGGAGCGACCCACACGAGTAAAGTATCTCAGTAATAAGTATCATAAGTGCCATAAAATAGCAGGACTGGATCACGACTCTGATCAAAGTGGGAAAACCCATCCACTAAAGAAAACCCTGATCTGATGCCATAGTACTCAATAAGTGGGAAAATACCATCCACTAGAGAAAAGCCCGATCCCCAATCTGATGAACAAGTAAACATCCGGTCAACCGCCTAATGTCCGCGGTCGCCGCAATACCCCATAAGTCGAAAGCCTGATAAAGTAATCAACATCTGGTCAACCGCCTAATATCTGCGGTTACCACAATGCCCCACAATCCACAATCAAGTACCACCTGTCCCGGACTCCAAGGTCCCGACTACACTATCCCAAACCCCTGCTCGAACCCGAGCAACCAGACTCAAAAGTCTAAATGAGAAGGAGAAAGGAAACAATCATGGTTTCTCCTAAGTCAAGTCCCAACATGATAGTGTAGCAATAAATAGTGGCCTACCTAGATGTCCATACAAGCATGCAATTGTCCTCTTTTAAAACTGTAGAAAAGTGTCAGATTTTGAAAAGATGGATCTTACTGTACCGACATAATAAGTCATTTGCATGCAAGATTATGATATAGCATTTGTCCCAACAACAGTGTCCCCATGTAACATAAATAAGTTGCCATATAATTTGTGGGGTCTACTCATACAATTCACAATTGGAATACCGATTATCAGTTTTGAAATAGGGGATCTCTAATACTCCTAGTGAGTTAGTCAAAAATGAGGTAAGCAACAACCACCCACCTCGAAAAGCGCAATCCATACCCAAATAGTCTCCTAGCTATCCACAGTCCTCTAATCCCGCAACTCACTGAAAACAGTGCACAGCTGTACAGAACAACGCACCCGGTATAAATACAAGTCCCAAAAATACAGTATTTGCTGTTTTCCAAACAACACGGAAAGAGGAGTTTTTCACCTCTGTACAGTACTTCGAAAAATCCAAAAAAATTACGGTTGCGTTCCTTGCGACGAGTAGATCGAAATTGACTACTTATACGCCTTGATCCGATTCTCCTAGCTAAAGATATAAATCGGAGAAGTCAATGCTGTCCAGAAAATACCACAGCAAAAAGGGGGGTCAAAGGTGCCTCGGGAACCATGCCAAAAGTGCGAAATGGAGTGAGGTGAACAACACAAAAATCGAAGCCTTACCTCTTAGGAACGCGCTGCCACAGAAATCGCTCAAAAATTCCTCCTGGTTAGCATACAGGGAGTTTCCGACTGAACTGTGATGGAAAATGGGACGAAATCGAAAATCATCGCAGCACGCCGTGCCGTAGATAACTCGCTGTCGGCGACTCCAAAAATTCTGAAACTTCTCGGGGAGAGGGAGGACAGAGAGGGGAACAATTTTTGTAAAGACCACAAGTCCAAATACTCTCTCTAGAATTCGGAATGGCAGAGTGAAGAGGGATGTGGCTTAAATAATAGGCCAAGGAATCTTCGGGCTCCACACCAAATACGGGCACAAAACAGGAAACACCAAAAATGACCAACCAGGACGCGCCACGTGTCCTCAAAAACAGGAAACATCCATGCAAGGCCATCCAGGAATCGCCACGTGTCACCGGGGAGCACGCACCCGGTCCCCGCGCCGGGTCTTCCGGATCCTGTCGGCCAATAGGGTGCTTCCACGTGTCACTACCCCGCCGCCTTCTAGAAGCCGACCAACCAATCAGGAGCTGCCACGTGTCAAAGCCGATCTTCAGTGCACCCGGTGCACGCCATGCCGTGGACCAACCGGCGTGCGCGCCTGCCCGCGCCTGCCCGCGCTGCCCACGCCGCGCTCCGCCGTGCTCTGCCGCTGCGCCGCCGCTACGCCGCCTGCTGGTCGCCGCCGGTCGCCGGAACAGTGTTTCCGGCGCCGGAGTTACTGTTCCGGCGTGAACAGTACTTTTGCGCCGAAAACAAGTGAATACACCATTTTGATCGTTTTCGCGCGCTGAGTCCAAATCCGCCGTCCGTTTCGCCAAATTCTCATCCGAAATTTTGCCGAAAGCCCCCGGAAAGCCCACTTGATCCGATTTTCGCGCCGGATCCATTTCTAAGATCCGTTTTCGACACTACTAGCTCCAATACACTGTGTAAGCTTCCTATAGTCATTGTTAACACTGCAACAGTCTCTGCGGAAGTCCGGATCATCACACTTGTGGTTGGACATTAGGATGACTACGTGTGTGTCGTGACTTTTAGCGAGAGTCCTGATTGAGTTTTATACCTCTCCCAAGGGATGGGATGAGTGATTGGCATGTTTATTCTCCTAAGCGATTATGTTGACTGCAGACAACATAATGCTATGGAAGGAATGACATGTCTTAGACTTTCGCTGGATTGGGTCGAATGGTTGTTGTGTCCTGATGTTTGTTATTGTGCAGTGGACTACGATGCCCCTGAGACGTCGTGTAGTGAAGAGGCCACATCCCGCATCTGATGAGTAACCCGAGCAGCGGGAGGCAGAGCTATCAGAGCAGGGCAAGACCCAAGAGTTATGGATCCAGATGGCACAGATGTCGGAAGCTGTCCGGCGTCAGGAGGAGACCATGGACCGGATGATGCGCATGTTGGAGCAGAGAGCGCAGCCTGTTGTTACTCCCCCTGAGTGTTTCCCCGCACCTCCTTCTCCAGCTGTGGCACCCCCAGTTGTATCAGCAGCACATGCAGCCCCTACTGCACCGGTTACCAGTGGTCAGCCATCCGGGACGGCGGAACAGCTGACCCCAGCAGAGCAGCGTGAGGTGGTGGATCTATTAATGAGGTTCCGCCAGTTCGATCCACCCCGTTTTTCTGGATTGAGTGCAGAGCCGTGGGAGGCTGACTCTTGGATCACGGCCATGGAGCGTCATTTTGAGAGTTTGTTCATTGAGGAGCGGTTTCGAGTCCTCTTGGCTACACATTTCTTGGAGCGCAACGCCGAGGCTTGGTGGCGGCGTGTGCGACCTGCTGGTCCGCCTGGGACGCAGCTTCTCTCTTGGGCGGGGTTCCGCAGTCTATTTCTTGGAGCCTTTTTCCTGGAGAGCGTCCGTTAGAGGCTGGAGGAGCAGCTGAAGAATCTCCGTCAGGGAGATCGGCCCGTGCTTGAGTACATCGCAGACTTCAACCAGTTGTTGGCCTGTGTACCGCACGCTGCGAGGGACGAGGCGCATCGGATTTATATGTTTGAGCGGGGTTTGCGCCGGGAGATTTATCAGTTCGTCCGTTCGCGTAGATTGCAGACGTTGGATGCATCTATGGAGCAGGCACCTCCGAGACCTCCACGATCTCACCCTGAGGGTCGTGAGTTTCAGAGGCGCCAGAGTTCAGGTGGACACCCGCAGCAGCCGCAGTATCAGTAGCGACAGCAGTTTCAACAGCAGTATCGACAGCAGCGACGTGAGCGGTGTGTCATCTGTGGCGGCCCTCATCCACCGTCGCAGTGTGACCAGAGATAGGGACGGTGTTTCCTATCTGGAGAGTTTGGACATTTTCGAGCAGCTTGTCCCCAAGCCATTCTGTCAGTGCGACCCCTTGCTATAGCACCCCCCTTGCCTGTTCAGGAAGCGGAAGCCCCTACGGTACACCGTCAGATGGAGTGGGGTACGACGTCGGGACAGACGGCACGACGGTCTTCAGCACCCAGTGGACGGGTTTACGCGGCCCTGGTGGATGGCACCCAGGCTGTCATGCCCTGGGGTCGAACTGCAACCCGGGCTCGCCAACAGATCCGCCGTCTGTACGAAAACTGCCGCGCAGACGAAGCGTCTACCCAGCAAAAGATCTATAGCTAACATGTATCAGAGCTGAAAATTAAAACAAATAGCTACATAAATCAACTGAACATCGGGATAAATAAAAGTCCTCGATACAAAGTCTGTCTAGCTATAAGAAATAAATACAATGCTCACAAGTCTCTCAGAAATCCAGTACAAAAGTGGAAACATAAAATACACCGGGTACATCTACCTCAGACTCTCAATGCTGGTAAGGAACTAATCGGCCGCGTCCTCACCTCGATCTGCTGTCTCTGCGCGAACCAAGCCGGAACAGCTGCCTCAAACCTGTCACCGCAACGGGTGTGAGATCTACTGCAGAAGGCAGATCTCCGTGGGTACCGTCCCAATATCCACGGTATGCCCACTAAGTCTACTGGAGGCAAAACAGATAGGTATGCAGATAGATAGATAGATAATGGGTAAGCTGAAAGAAAACTACAGCTAAAATGTCTCAATCATAAAGCTCAAGAAACTCTACCAATAACATGAAATGCATACACCCTCTACTGCTAAGATGGCTCAGTATCAATGCTCAAAGGAAATAAACCCATCTAAGAACATAGTATGTAACCACCCGCTCACATCACCCAATCTCAATGACTGCCAAAACTGGCTCAGTCCAGCCTGCGCCTGTCGTCTAGGAACGCACCTGCCTACTACCACGCATCCACACAGGACGGGATTTACGTGGGGCGTCCTAAACCGACTATCTCAAACTCACGTAAAGTGACCCAATGGTTACTCGGCCAGGGGTATCAGGCGACCACTAGTATATCAACTAGGCGCATCAATTATCTCATCATCAACACGCACCCGGGGCGTAACTCGAGGGGAGCGACCCCAGCGAGCTCAAGTATCTCATCAGTCTCAACTGTCTCAATAAGCGGCACATGCAGGCAATGGTCCACGATCAAACAGATCGGCAACTCGATGCTCAAAAGCACAACTCAGTCGGAAAAGAGACTCCACGACTCAACAGGAAAAGCCCAAACACTCTCACAGCTATGTCGGAGAACCCTCCACGACTCAATCTGATAATGCACAACCCATGGCTGAGTCGGGAAACCTCCACGACTCGATCTGCCAGAACCCCAAAACTCTCATAACTAAGTGGGAGAACCACCTCCACTATCAAATCAGAGATACTTAACCCATGATTCAGAATAATCTCATCAGATGCTCAAACTCAAATGACAGTATAACTCATCTCAATACTCAAAAAGAGACCTCTCGGCCCCCAGGCACGAGGTCAGAAGCACCCTGAACCTATGCCATACCTCTGGCGAACTCCTGATTTAAAAACCACATTTAAAAAGCTGATTTTCCTTAAAACAGGTTTTCTCGATTTTTAAAACGATCAGGGTGCAAAATAAATGCCAAAAGAATATGAAGACTAGTGTCATATAACATCAGGAGTCTACTAAAAATAATCTGGGGTTCTAAACAATTTTCTAAAAATTCCCAGGCAACTATCAGATTTAATTACAGAGAAATTAACATAATAAACATGCTCAACTTGCATTCAATAGCTTTAAAGGGCATTCCACACATTTTGGAGAAATTCCAACCTACCTGGAACGCTTTTCGCAGGCAATTGCTGAAGTCGGTGAAGCGCCGAAACCTCGAACAGAAGAAACCTCGAAAAACGCGCCGCGCACGCGCACACCGTCACGGAAAAATCCTCGGAAGCTCCAAAATGCTCTCAAGTCCTCACAATAAAACTTGCGCGTATTCAACCTCTCTCCCAAACATACACCCAAGCTCCAGCACAATGAAATGCAAGCTCACAATCAACAAATTAGGTAAATCGATCCATACACACCACCAGCTCCTAAAGCACATAATAAATCATCTCTAATTCACTTACAAAAACCACCTCAATCCAACAGCAAACTTAAAAACTCCAATTGCACACATCCACAAGTCCACCATAATATCAGCACACTAATAAATGAATGCACACTTAATACAAATCACTTAAATACAAGTCCAGCACCCTCAACATAACCAACAACAACTGTCCATACACAGCACACACATATCTCACACATACCTGCTCTTATACATTCCAAAAACCACAGCACACACCAAAAATTCACAACACCCAACATCATTCTCCAACTCCTCTGCACACACAAAAGAAACTCCCCACACTCACACCAAGTCCATATACACCCATGCCTCACAAGGATCATAACCACAACATGGAACCCTCAGCCAACAAGCAGCTCCAATCCGAGCCACCATGCACCCTCGGCTCCACGTGGCGGAAGCATCCCAACCGGCCAAGCGGCACCAAAACTGCACCACAACAAGCAAAAAAGAGGGAAAAACCAAAGTTAGTGGAAACACGGCCAACACGCGACCGCCGGCGTCAAAAACGAGCCCCCCGGCCGACGAAACGCCCCGCGCTGCGCGAGGAGCTTCCTGCGCACGCACAGCAGCGCGCTGGCCAGCCGCTGCCCGCTAAGCTTCCGCGCTAGCTGTTACGGCATTTTGGTGTTGGCATATTTCGTGAGTCAAGTCAGTGAGTTGAGTCGGAGTCTTAAAGGGATCAAATTGTCAATCAGCAATCAAAGACTTAGAGAAGATTCAACAAGAGCTCAAGTTGACACTCAGTATCTTGAGTCTTGAAGATTGAAGTTGAAGAATTGTGGATCAGTTACATCAATCTCAAGAAGAAAGTATTCAAGAGGATCAGGTATGTTTAACTAAATATTTGTGGTGATCCGAATACTTTCTTATAGTGTAGAAACACTTGGATGAACTTTTAATTGCATAATAATCAAAAACTGGTGTTCGGACATGTTCAGGATCCGGATCAGAGCCAACGATCCGGATCCCGAAGGTTGTTGCTTCATACAAGACTTCGATCCGGATCCATGCAATTTCCGATACGGATCCCGAATGTTAAGTTTTCTGATTTGTATGAACGATCCGGATCGGGCAATGCGATCCGGATCCCGAACCATGGTATTTCTGGAATCGTCATTCTCGTTACGACGATCCGGATCGCAGTAAATCCGATCCGGATCGCCGTCCTGAAAATTTCCAGATAAGGTATGTTTTTGATTCTTATCTCTTTCCAAAGGTTTCTAAACTATAAATAGACATTTAGGGTTTCTCAAAAACGGGGGAGCTACGGCCGATCTTTTTATAAAACTCTTGAGAGCAACCCTAGAGGCTAGGTTTTCATCGTTCCTTTTTATAGCCTCTTTTAGGTCAATTCGATGGTTCTTTCAAGAACATGTCTTTTGTCGAATTGATCTAATCTTTGCTTAGAGATTTCTTCTACGGTTCTTCATTGATAATCTAAGCAAAGGATCACCATCGAAGTCAATATTCTTATCGACTAAGTTTGCGTCGTGGATTCGACGTGGCATCGTGGATTCGGTGTGCTAAAGGCGTTTCGTGGATTCGAAGCGTGCGTTCGTGGATTCGAACGTGAGCAGTGGACGGGCAAAACGGTGGAGCGCGAGGTCCAAGAAATTGAAGGAGGGGTTAAATCCGTGGAGACGGTAATCACCTTGTTATTCTTCTTTTCTTAGGGATTGTTATTGCGTGGATATCCAACCGGTCAGCGCGAGGTCCGAAGAAGCTGAAGGAGGGGTTGAGTCCGTGGAGTCGGTAATCACCTTGTTATTCTTCTATTATTAGTGGATTGTTATTGCGTGTTGGTCCCGTGGTTTTTCTCCTGGATTGGAGTTTCCACGTATATCTCGGTGTGCTGTTTTTATTTTCCGCATTGGTTTTTATTTTGCACTGAGATTGAGTTTTTAAGTATTACACCTATTCACCCCCCCTCTAGTTGTTTGATAGTACCTATTTAGATCCTTGTGGATCCTATAAAAACCGACAAGTGGTATCAGAGCGGGTTTTAGGTTTATCTATCATGATGGGTGAAAGTGGTAATATTTATAGACCTCCTCTTTTTGATGGGACTAATTATGCTTGTTGGAAAGTGCGGATGAGAGCTTTTCTCATCGCAATTGATGAGCGGGTATGGCAATCTGTGGAATACGGTTGGGTGCATCCTGTTGAGGAAGTAGGAAATTCTACTACCCCAAAACCTCGCTCTAGATGGTCCAAAGAGGAATTTGAAAGATCTTCTTACAATGGGAAAGGTATGAACGCTTTATTTAATTCTCTTTCCTCGACTGAATTTACAAGAATTTCCGCGTGTGATTCCGCGAAGGAAATTTGGGATATTCTCAAAATTACACATGAGGGTACTAATCTTGTAAAAATTCAAAAGCTCCAGATGCTTACAAGTCAATTTGACTCTATTCATATGGAAGAGCATGAATTGTTTACAGATGATTACACTAGACTTCAAGATGTAATAAATACATGTGCTAATTTAGGAGAAAAGATCCCGGAGTCGAAAATTGTAAGAAAGATACTTCGGACTCTTCCGGAACGATTTAGGGCAAAGGTTACCGCCATTGAAACCGTTAGTCATCCGGATGAGATGAGTGTAGAGGAATTAGTAGGTGCTTTGCAAACTTATGAAATGACTTTTCCTACTAATCAAGTTTCTTCCAAGTCTTCTTCTAAGCTTACAGGTATTGCATTCAAATCAACAAAGGAAGAAGATAGCGAATCGAGTTCCGACGATGAAATCTCTTTTGCCGATTTTGAAGAACAATTGGCGCGGATCACAAAGAAATTTCGTCGAAAGTTTTGGAAGAATCGAACCGATGGATCTTCATCCACGAAACCTTCTAAAGGATCATCGGGTTCTAAATCCTCTAACCTCAAAAGCTTTGCAAAACCTTCTAAAGAAAAAGAAAAAGATGATTTCGAAGGGGAAATCCAATGCTATCGATGCAAAGGCTACGACCATTTTTTAATGGATTGTCCTTCTAAGAAATCATATAAAAAAAAAGGCTTTGCAAGCGAAAACTTGGGACGATTCTACTTCTAATGAATCAACCTCAAGTAAAGAGGAAAAAGGAAAAATCGTTGCTTCTCATGCCTCTCATTTTCCCTCTTCTAATAATTGTTTATCATCTTTAGTCGCTGACTCTACTCCTTTGATTTTGTATGAAACATCAACAATCGGCGGAGAGTCATCAAGTGAGGGGGAGTCGGATGAGGAAGAACTCGTTGAGGCATATCAACAACTTCTTGCGGAATCTAAGAAGATGGCCAAGCATATCAAGAAGTTGAGGAAGCAACAACTCGAGAATCAAGACGAGAATCATGCTTTAAAGATCAAACTTCATGATCTCGAGGAAGAACGAGAGCTTTTATTGGATAATAATAAAATCCTCCAGGAAAAGATAAATCAATCGAAAACGATCGTTAATTCCCATATTAACAAGATTGATTTTCTAGAAAAACAGTTTGAGGAGATTCATATCACCAACCAAGCATTGACCAGGCAAGTTCATGAACTCAAATCCGACATACAAAGGCTTTCAACCGTTCCCAAGAAACGAGATTGTATGTGCGCATTAGGTCAAACAAGCAAGGTTGGTTTGGGTTTCAAAAAGGTCCAAACTGTGCATGCTTCAAGTTCCACAATGAAATTGAAAGGAAGAACTTGTCACTTATGTGGACTTGAAGGACATTTGGTGAAGGATTGCCCGAAAAAGAGAAAGAAGAATTCTTCGGCAACTTCATCTACGGAGCGAACTCAACGGAATCAAAAGACACATCAAGTCAAAGGAGTTCACTCAACCCACCAAAGGTCCGAGCCACATCATCAATCATACAAGTGGATCACTGCGAGGCAAAGACCTAAGGTGGATCAACAGTCAAAGCGGACAACCCCCGGCCACAACGAATCAAGACAACCCAAAATCCAGCGATTTTGGATTCGGAAAGGTGATATCTTTCCTTATCTTAAGTTCTAATTAGCTTATGACTGTATGTAATGCTTTGATCGGTTTTTCTTTCATATTGTTCTTGATCTTTGCATTACATGTTTTCAATGCTCTTCGTTTTTATGTTTTGTTTTTAAACAAAAGGTTTTTAACGAACAAGTGCATTGAATAAAAAAAAAAAAAAAAGGTTTTCACTTTCATTCACTCCAAATTAATTTTATATGGATTATCAACTTTAGTTCATAATCATAATCTTGAAGATACTTCATTATAGGAGTTTTTGATATTATAAGCATCAAATTTTAGAAATCATGTGTGATCTTCAGATTCTTAATCTATCTCGGTTGTGTGAGTTCTTTGTGATAAACATGAGACAACCGATTGACTAAAATTTGGGATTTAATTCTTTCACGTAAGAGATTGCCTTCTTACAAGGGTAAATAATTGAATTATGAAAGATGTGGAAAGAGTTACATCCGAAAGGAGTGTGAAAACTACCACCACATGCTGGAAAGAGCTGCCACCCCCGGTCGTCCGGTTTGTGTGTGAAGCTACCACATGTTATGGATGCTTGATAGTATTTTATGAGAAAATCTTTAGTTGAAGCATTTGGAGATTTATATGCAAAACTCTTATATTTTGAACAATCTCCTGGTTGGTATAAGGTGGAATAGTTGAAAGATGCTCAAAGAGCCACCCTTAGGTATTCTAGTGCTTATCTCAAATTTGAAAGGGTAAAAATTCAGAATTGATGTCATTTGGAAATCTCCGTAAGTCATCTTTGTAAATCCGTTACATCTTGATAGAGTTTGGATCTCAAGATTATTTTGATGACTTGTGTTTGATGAATATAACATGAAAAACGGTTTATAATGTTTTACCTTTATTTTTCATGATTTTGGAGTAAATCTTTTTAATTTCGTGAAATTAATTGGATTGAATGGCATCTATGTGAATTCATTGTTTTTTCAAAGCACTTACATGGATTTCTTGATGGAATACAAATCGGTATTTGAAAAGATTCCAAAATCTGGATTTGTTTCAAGAAATTATTTGATTTTTGCTTTCTGGTACAGGTACGCAATCTGCATTTTTGTTATATACCGGAACTGAGCTTTTATCTCTCTTTCTCTATGAACTAATCGTGTAGTGATTTCCTTTTGTCTAGTAGTTCACTGTTTGACAATTTGTGACAAAAAGGGGGAGAAGAGAAATAGGGGGAGACAGAGATGAGATCATCGAGATAGGGGGAGAACGAAAATGATGACGTATCACAAAGGGGGAGAACATGGAGAACATGTTAGAGATGCTCAAGATAGGGGGAGACAAAGAAAAAAACAAAAGAACCAAAGAAGACCGGATCAAATGTAGGATTCTAATTTCTAACGGCTAACGTTTGATTTTGTTGGAGTTTTTGTTTTGCAGGAATTACATCACTTTAAGACTCCAAGTCCTAAGTCATAGAGTATGTTCTAGGACTGTTTGGTTCAAATATAATTTTGTATTATTGGATCTTTCACGCAAAGAAAATCAATGTTTGGTGATAACATTGAATTTCGACTTTTTGGTTTAAGATGAGTGACTTGAGCGCTTTTATGTATTTTTGGGTTTGTCACGAAATTGCCAAAGGGGGAGATTGTTACGGCATTTTGGTGTTGGCATATTTCGTGAGTCAAGTCAGTGAGTTGAGTCGGAGTCTTAAAGGGATCAAATTGTCAATCAACAATCAAGACTTAGAGAAGATTCAACAGAGCTCAAGTCGACACTCAGTATCTTGAGTACTGAAGATTGAAGTTGAAGAATTGTGGATCAGTTACATCAATCTCAAGAAGAAAGTATTCAAGAGGATCAGGTATGTTTAACTAAATATTTGTGGTGATCCGAATACTTTCTTATAGTGTAGAAACACTTGGATGAACTTTTAATTGCATAATAATCAAAAACTGGTGTTCGGACATGTTCAGGATCCGGATCAGAGCCAACGATCCGGATCCCGAAGGTTGTTGCTTCATACAAGACTTCGATCCGGATCCATGCAATTTCCGATCCGGATCCCGAATGTTAAGTTTTCTGATTTGTATGAACGATCCGGATCGGGCAATGCGATCCGGATCCCGAACCCTGGTTTTCTGGAATCGTCAATCTCGTTACGACGATCCGGATCGCAGTAAATCCGATCCGGATCGCCGTCCTGAAAATTTCCAGATAAGGTATGTTTTTGATTCTTATCTCTTTCCAAAGGTTTCTAAACTATAAATAGACATTTAGGGTTTCTCAAAAACGTGGGAGCTACGGCCGATCTTTTTATAAAACACTTGAGAGCAACCCTAGAGGCTAGGTTTTCATCGTTCTTCTTTATAGCCTCTTTTAGGTCAATTCGATGGTTCTTTCAAGAACATATCTTTTGTCGAATTGATCTAATCTTTGCTTAGAGATTTCTTCTACGGTTCTTCAATGAGAATCTAAGCAAAGGATCACCATCGAAGTCAATATTCTTATCGACTGAGTTTGCGTCGTGGATTCGACGTGGCATCGTGGATTCGGTGTGCTAAAGGCGTTTCGTGGATTCGAAGCGTGCGTTCGTGGATTCGAACGTGTGCAGTGGACGTGCAAAACGGTGGAGCGCGAGGTCCAAGAAATTGAAGGAGGGGTTAAATCCGTGGAGACGGTAATCACCTTGTTATTCTTCTTTTCTTAGGGATTGTTATTGCGTGGATATCCAACCGGTCAGCGCAAGGTCCGAAGAAGCTGAAGGAGGGGTTGAGTCCGTGGAGTCGGTAATCACCTTGTTATTCTTCTATTCTTAGTGGATTGTTATTGCGTGTTGGTCCCGTGGTTTTTCTCCTGGATTGGAGTTTCCACGTAAATCTCGGTGTGCTGTTTTTATTTTCCGCATTGGTTTTTATTTTGCACTGAGATTGAGTTTTTAAGTATTACACCTATTCACCCCCCCTCTAGTTGTTTGATAGTACCTATTTAGATCCTTGTGGATCCTATAAAAACCTACACAGCCGCTGCCGCTCGGCGCCCACGGAAGCGCGCGCAGCGTGCGGTCCTGTGAGCTTGCCGCGCCAGCGCAAGGTGCCGCCGCTCGGCGCCCTGGCCGACCGGCTAGGCGGCGCGGGCCCTTGCGCGCCCGATTGCAGCGTGCGTAGGCCCAGGCGCCCCTGCCTGCACTGCGCTGCGCCCCGGCACACGCAGAACGCGCCTTGCTTTGCGTGCGCGATCGCGCGTCGCCCATGCGCGCATCCGATGCATCCGCCCCGCGGCCGGCCGCGCAGCACCTGCGCCAGCGCTGCCAACCAATCCTCCACCTCCATAAGTTAATGCCATCCCAACAGAGGACAACCAGTCCCCACATCAACGCCAAGCTCTCTCTCTACACCGAGCGCACTCTCTCTCTCTCTAAAAAAAAGTAAACAAAAAACTGCACTTGCCACGTTGAAGGCATTGACGAGACGCGCTCCCGCGCGCTCCACACGGCTTTAGGAGGCAGTCCAACAATCAAACCACACTCAAATCTTCTTTTTCTTCT
>CM055068.1:22590883-22610923 GCA_029204045.2 Tillandsia leiboldiana
AATGATGCACACTTAAATACAATCACTGAAATACAAGTCCACACCCCTCACTAACCAACAACAACCTGTCCCACACAGCACACACATATCTCACCCCTCCCTGCTCTTTATACATTCCAAAAACCACAGAACACCAAAGATCCACAACACCCAACATCCATTTCTCCAACTCCTCTTGCACACACAAAAGAACTCCCCACACTCACACCAAGTCCTATACACCCACTGCTCACAGGACATAACCACAACAGTGACCCGCTCAGCCAACAAGAGCGCAATCCGAGCCACCAGGCACCCTCGGCTCACGTGACAGAAGCATCCCAACCGCCAGCGCACCAAAACTGCACCACAACAAGCAAAAAATAGGTAAAAAACCAAAGTTAGTGGAAAACCCCGGCCAACCCTCTCCCGCCGCGTCAAAACACGAGCCCTGCGCCGACGAACGCCCCGCGCTGCGAGAGCGTCCTCGCACCACGCTCGCGCTGGCCAGCCGCTGCCCGCTAAGCTTCCGCGCTAGCTGTTACGGCATTTTGGTGTTGGCATATTTCGTGAGTCAAGTCAGTGAGTTGAGTCGGAGTCTTAAGGGATCAAATTGTCAATCAGCAATCAAGACTTAGAGAAGATTCAACAAGAGCTCAAGTTGACACTCAGTATCTTGAGTCTTGAGATTGAAGTTGAAGAATTGTGGATCAGTTACATCAATCTCAAGAAGAAAGTATTCAAGAGGATCAGGTATGTTTAACTAAATATTTGTGGTGATCCGAATACTTTCTTATAGTGTAGAAAACACTTGGATGAACTTTTAATTGCATAATAATCAAAAACTGGTGTTCGGACATGTTCAGGATCCGGATCAGAGCCAACGATCCGGATCCCGAAGGTTGTTGCTTCATACAAGACTTCGATCCGGATCCATGCAATTTCCGATACGGATCCCGAATGTTAAGTTTTCTGATTTGTATGAACGATCCGGATCGGGCAATGCGATCCGGATCCCGAACCATGGTATTTCTGAATCGTCATTCTCGTTACGACGATCCGGATCGCAGTAAATCCGATCCGGATCGCCGTCCTGAAAATTTCCAGATAAGGTATGTTTTTGATTCTTATCTCTTTCCAAAGGTTCTAAACTATAAATAGACATTTAGGGTTTCTCAAAAACGGGGGAGCTACGGCCGATCTTTTTATAAAACTCTTGAGAGCAACCCTAGAGGCTAGGTTTTCATCGTTCCTTTTTATAGCCTCTTTTAGGTCAATTCGATGGTTCTTTCAAGAACATGTCTTTTGTCGAATTGATCTAATCTTTGCTTAGAGATTTCTTCTACGGTTCTTCATTGATAATCTAAGCAAAGGATCACCATCGAAGTCAATATTCTTATCGACTAAGTTTGCGTCGTGGATTCGACGTGGCATCGTGGATTCGGTGTGCTAAAGGCGTTTCGTGGATTCGAAGCGTGCGTTCGTGGATTCGAACGTGAGCAGTGGACGGGCAAAACGGTGGAGCGCGAGGTCCAAGAAATTGAAGGAGGGGTTAAATCCGTGGAGACGGTAATCACCTTGTTATTCTTCTTTTCTTAGGGATTGTTATTGCGTGGATATCCAACCGGTCAGCGCGAGGTCCGAAGAAGCTGAAGGAGGGGTTGAGTCCGTGGAGTCGGTAATCACCTTGTTATTCTTCTATTATTAGTGGATTGTTATTGCGTGTTGGTCCCGTGGTTTTTCTCCTGGATTGGAGTTTCCACGTATATCTCGGTGTGCTGTTTTTATTTTCCGCATTGGTTTTTATTTTGCACTGAGATTGAGTTTTTAAGTATTACACCTATTCACCCCCCCTCTAGTTGTTTGATAGTACCTATTTAGATCCTTGTGGATCCTATAAAAACCGACAAGTGGTATCAGAGCGGGTTTTAGGTTTATCTATCATGATGGGTGAAAGTGGTAATATTTATAGACCTCCTCTTTTTGATGGGACTAATTATGCTTGTTGGAAAGTGCGGATGAGAGCTTTTCTCATCGCAATTGATGAGCGGGTATGGCAATCTGTGGAATACGGTTGGGTGCATCCTGTGAGGAAGTAGGAAATTCTACTACCCCAAAACCTCGCTCTAGATGGTCCAAAGAGGAATTTGAAAGATCTTCTTACAATGGGAAAGGTATGAACGCTTTATTTAATTCTCTTTCCTCGACTGAATTTACAAGAATTTCCGCGTGTGATTCCGCGAAGGAAATTTGGGATATTCTCAAAATTACACATGAGGGTACTAATCTTGTAAAAATTCAAAAGCTCCAGATGCTTACAAGTCAATTTGACTCTATTCATATGGAAGAGCATGAATTGTTTACAGATGATTACACTAGACTTCAAGATGTAATAAATACATGTGCTAATTTAGGAGAAAAGATCCCGGAGTCGAAAATTGTAAGAAAGATACTTCGGACTCTTCCGGAACGATTTAGGGCAAAGGTTACCGCCATTGAAACCGTTAGTCATCCGGATGAGATGAGTGTAGAGGAATTAGTAGGTGCTTTGCAAACTTATGAAATGACTTTTCCTACTAATCAAGTTTCTTCCAAGTCTTCTTCTAAGCTTACAGGTATTGCATTCAAATCAACAAAGGAAGAAGATAGCGAATCGAGTTCCGACGATGAAATCTCTTTTGCCGATTTTGAAGAACAATTGGCGCGGATCACAAAGAAATTTCGTCGAAAGTTTTGGAAGAATCGAACCGATGGATCTTCATCCACGAAACCTTCTAAAGGATCATCGGGTTCTAAATCCTCTAACCTCAAAAGCTTTGCAAAACCTTCTAAAGAAAAAGAAAAAGATGATTTCGAAGGGGAAATCCAATGCTATCGATGCAAAGGCTACGACCATTTTTTAATGGATTGTCCTTCTAAGAAATCATATAAAAAAAAGGCTTTGCAAGCGAAAACTTGGGACGATTCTACTTCTAATGAATCAACCTCAAGTAAAGAGGAAAAAGGAAAAATCGTTGCTTCTCATGCCTCTCATTTTCCCTCTTCTAATAATTGTTTATCATCTTTAGTCGCTGACTCTACTCCTTTGATTTTGTATGAAACATCAACAATCGGCGGAGAGTCATCAAGTGAGGGGGAGTCGGATGAGGAAGAACTCGTTGAGGCATATCAACAACTTCTTGCGGAATCTAAGAAGATGGCCAAGCATATCAAGAAGTTGAGGAAGCAACAACTCGAGAATCAAGACGAGAATCATGCTTTAAAGATCAAACTTCATGATCTCGAGGAAGAACGAGAGCTTTTATTGGATAATAATAAAATCCTCCAGGAAAAGATAAATCAATCGAAAACGATCGTTAATTCCCATATTAACAAGATTGATTTTCTAGAAAAACAGTTTGAGGAGATTCATATCACCAACCAAGCATTGACCAGGCAAGTTCATGAACTCAAATCCGACATACAAAGGCTTTCAACCGTTCCCAAGAAACGAGATTGTATGTGCGCATTAGGTCAAACAAGCAAGGTTGGTTTGGGTTTCAAAAAGGTCCAAACTGTGCATGCTTCAAGTTCCACAATGAAATTGAAAGGAAGAACTTGTCACTTATGTGGACTTGAAGGACATTTGGTGAAGGATTGCCCGAAAAAGAGAAAGAAGAATTCTTCGGCAACTTCATCTACGGAGCGAACTCAACGGAATCAAAAGACACATCAAGTCAAAGGAGTTCACTCAACCCACCAAAGGTCCGAGCCACATCATCAATCATACAAGTGGATCACTGCGAGGCAAAGACCTAAGGTGGATCAACAGTCAAAGCGGACAACCCCCGGCCACAACGAATCAAGACAACCCAAAATCCAGCGATTTTGGATTCGGAAAGGTGATATCTTTCCTTATCTTAAGTTCTAATTAGCTTATGACTGTATGTAATGCTTTGATCGGTTTTTCTTTCATATTGTTCTTGATCTTTGCATTACATGTTTTCAATGCTCTTCGTTTTTATGTTTTGTTTTTAAACAAAAGGTTTTTAACGAACAAGTGCATTGAATAAAAAAAAAAAAAAAAGGTTTTCACTTTCATTCACTCCAAATTAATTTTATATGGATTATCAACTTTAGTTCATAATCATAATCTTGAAGATACTTCATTATAGGAGTTTTTGATATTATAAGCATCAAATTTTAGAAATCATGTGTGATCTTCAGATTCTTAATCTATCTCGGTTGTGTGAGTTCTTTGTGATAAACATGAGACAACCGATTGACTAAAATTTGGGATTTAATTCTTTCACGTAAGAGATTGCCTTCTTACAAGGGTAAATAATTGAATTATGAAAGATGTGGAAAGAGTTACATCCGAAAGGAGTGTGAAAACTACCACCACATGCTGGAAAGAGCTGCCACCCCGGTCGTCCGGTTTGTGTGTGAAGCTACCACATGTTATGGATGCTTGATAGTATTTTATGAGAAAATCTTTAGTTGAAGCATTTGGAGATTTATATGCAAAACTCTTATATTTTGAACAATCTCCTGGTTGGTATAAGGTGGAATAGTTGAAAGATGCTCAAAGAGCCACCCTTAGGTATTCTAGTGCTTATCTCAAATTTGAAAGGGTAAAAATTCAGAATTGATGTCATTTGGAAATCTCCGTAAGTCATCTTTGTAAATCCGTTACATCTTGATAGAGTTTGGATCTCAAGATTATTTTTGATGACTTGTGTTTGATGAATATAACATGAAAAACGGTTTATAATGTTTTACCTTTATTTTTCATGATTTTGGAGTAAATCTTTTTAATTTCGTGAAATTAATTGGATTGAATGGCATCTATGTGAATTCATTGTTTTTCAAAGCACTTACATGGATTTCTTGATGGAATACAAATCGGTATTTGAAAAGATTCCAAAATCTGGATTTGTTTCAAGAAATTATTTGATTTTTGCTTTCTGGTACAGGTACGCAATCTGCATTTTTGTTATATACCGGAACTGAGCTTTTATCTCTCTTTCTCTATGAACTAATCGTGTTAGTGATTTCCTTTTGTCTAGTATGTTCACTGTTTGACAATTTGTGACAAAAAGGGGGAGAAGAGAAATAGGGGGAGACAGAGATGAGATCATCGAGATAGGGGGAGAACGGAAAATGATGATCGTATCACAAAGGGGGAGAACATGGAGAACATGTTAGAGATGCTCAAGATAGGGGGAGACAAAGAAAAAACAAAAGAACCAAAAGGAAGACGGATCAAATGTAGGATTCTAATTTCTAACGGCTAACGTTTGATTTTGTTTGGAGTTTTTGTTTTGCAGGAATTACATCACTTTAAGACTCCAAGTCCTAAGTCATAGAGTATGTTCTAGGACTGTTTGGTTCAAATATAATTTTGTATTTATTGGATCTTTCACGCAAAGAAAATCAATGTTTTGGTGATAACATTGAATTTCGACTTTTTGGTTTAAGATGAGTGACTTGAGCGCTTTTATGTATTTTTGGGTTTTGTCACGAAATTGCCAAAGGGGGAGATTGTTACGGCATTTTGGTGTTGGCATATTTCGTGAGTCAAGTCAGTGAGTTGAGTCGGAGTCTTAAAGGGATCAAATTGTCAATCAACAATCAAAGACTTAGAGAAGATTCAACAAGAGCTCAAGTCGACACTCAGTATCTTGAGTACTGAAGATTGAAGTTGAAGAATTGTGGATCAGTTACATCAATCTCAAGAAGAAAGTATTCAAGAGGATCAGGTATGTTTAACTAAATATTTGTGGTGATCCGAATACTTTCTTATAGTGTAGAAACACTTGGATGAACTTTTAATTGCATAGTAATCAAAAACTGGTGTTCGGACATGTTCAGGATCCGGATCAGAGCCAACAATCCGGATCCCGAAGGTTGTTGCTTCATACAAGACTTCGATCCGGATCCATGCAATTTCCGATCCGGATCTCGAATGTTAAGTTTTCTGATTTGTATGAACGATCCGGATCGGGCAATGCGATCCGGATCCCGAACCATGGTATTTCTGGAATCGTCATTCTCGTTACGACGATCCGGATCGCAGTAAATCCGATCCGGATCGCCGTCCTGAAAATTTCCAGATAAGGTATGTTTTTGATTCTTATCTCTTTCCAAAGGTTTCTAAACTATAAATAGACATTTAGGGTTTCTCAAAAACGGGGGAGCTACGGTCGATCTTTTTATAAAACTCTTGAGAGCAACCCTAGAGGCTAGGTTTTCATCGTTCCTTTTTATAGCCTCTTTTAGGTCAATTCGATGGTTCTTTCAAGAACATGTCTTTTGTCGAATTGATCTAATCTTTGCTTAGAGATTTCTTCTACGGTTCTTCATTGATAATCTAAGCAAAGGATCACCATCGAAGTCAATATTCTTATCGACTGAGTTTGCGTCGTGGATTCGACGTGGCATCGTGGATTCGGTGTGCTAAAGGCGTTTCGTGGATTCGAAGCGTGCGTTCGTGGATTCGAACGTGAGCAGTGGACGGGCAAAACGGTGGAGCGCGAGGTCCAAGAAATTGAAGGAGGGGTTAAATCCGTGGAGACGGTAATCACCTTGTTATTCTTCTTTTCTTAGGGATTGTTATTGCGTGGATATCCAACCGGTCAGCGCGAGGTCCGAAGAAGCTGAAGGAGGGGTTGAGTCCGTGGAGTCGGTAATCACCTTGTTATTCTTCTATTCTTAGTGGATTGTTATTGCGTGTTGGTCCCGTGGTTTTTCTCCTGGATTGGAGTTTCCACGTATATCTCGGTGTGCTGTTTTTATTTTCCGCATTGGTTTTTATTTTGCACTGAGATTGAGTTTTTAAGTATTACACCTATTCACCCCCCCTCTAGTTGTTTGATAGTACCTATTTAGATCCTTGTGGATCCTATAAAAACCGACACTAGCCGCCTGCCGCTCGGCGCCCACGCGCCGCAGCGTGCGGTCCTGGCGCGTGCCGCGCGGCGCCAGGTGCCAGCCGCGCGGCGCCCTGGCGCGCCCGCCTGCTGCGCGGCGCCCTGGCGCGCCCGATTGCAGCGCGCGGAGCCCAGGCGCGCCCGCCTGCACTGCGCGGCGCCCTGGCACACGCAGAACAGCGCCTTGCTGCGTGCGCGCTGCGCGCGGCGCCCATGCGCGCCCGCGTGCAGCCGCCCGCGCCGGCCGCGCGCCCTTGCGCCAGCGCTGCCACCTCCTCCACCTCCTTTAGCCAGCCCAACAGAGGACAACCAGTCCACCAACAGCAACGCCAAGCTCTCTCTCTAAACCGAGCTCACTCTCTCTCTCTCTAAAAAAAAGTAAACAAAAAACTGCACTTGCCACGTTGGAGGCTTGACGAGCGCGCTCCGCTCGCTCCACACGGCTTCTAGGAGGAAGTCCAACATCAAAACCACACTCAAAATCTTCTTTTTCTTCTTCCTCATTTTCTTCTTCTTTCTTCTTCTTTCTCTCTCTCTTCCTCTGTTTCTTTTGCTTTCCTCTGTTTCATGCTGCCAGGAAGATGAAGATGAGCAGGCTAATTAATAAGGTCGCTTAATTAAGGGTTGAAAAAAAAACCCATTTACCCTCCACCAAAAAATATCTAATGCCCTTCTAATTCATTCATTTTTCTTATCTTGCTCTCTTAATCCATTTCTTCCCAGACCAAAGACAACCAATTAAAATTAAATTCCTTTACATAACAGACCAAGCCACCAATTAATTAAATTAATTAAATATTCCATCAAAGCCCCCAATATCTCACTTTTTGCCCTCGGGGCCTCCGCACGGGTCCGAAACCTCCCGAACTCCACTGTAATATGAAAATACACATGTCCACAGCTTTTCCACCTCAAAAAACTCAACTGTGGAGTTGGTGCGCTAAATCCAAAAACCGGCGCCCATAACTGCCAACTCCAACTCACTTTTTGCCTTCGGGGCCTCCGCATCAATCCGGAACCTCCCGAACTCCGCTGTAATCTGCAAATACACTTGTCCCAACATTTTTCCAATTTTTCTGCGCACCACGGCGGAGTCGGTACACAAACAAAACCGGTCCTCTATCGGCGCACAATGCCCGAAAAACTCCGATTCAAGCTGGGGCTTCCACGTCGATCCGACTCATCCTGAACTCATCCGTAAACATAATTGGAACTCGTCCAAAGCAATTTCTCCGCACCACGCCATCCTGCGAGGTCTGTACACTATCCGAAGTCCCGGTACTCTATGTTAGGTTATATGAAATATAGATCTAAATAGGGGAAAAAACACCTAGAGGGGGGTGAATCGGTGTAAACAATAAACACTCAAAAAATCGTTGCACAATAAAACCCAATGCGGAAATAAAAATGAACACGCAAGATTTTTACGTGGAAAAACTCCAAACCGGAGTAAAAAACCACGGGACCGATAACACGGCGAAATCCACTAGAATTAAAACACGTACAAGGTGATTTACCGTACACACTTACGACTCAACCTTTTCCATACGCTCCTAGAGGATCTTCTCCGCTCGCTCCATGACGCTTCTCGAATCCACGATCTGCGCCCAACGCCGAATCCACGGCGTCCAACGTCAAGTCCACGACGTCCAACCGAATCCACGGTCTTCACCCAGTAGCACGCTTCGAATCCACGAACGTACCTCGCTCCGAATCCACGAGAGCGGTAACACCTTGAATCCACAAGGCCACGCGAGTCCACGCGCCGATTTTGGGGAAATCGTTGTTTTTGGGTGGTGATGATCCGCCGAATACTTAGATCAAAGATAGATAGGAAATACCATCTAAGTATTCATTAG
The DNA here is from genome assembly GCA_029204045.2 of Tillandsia leiboldiana. Classification (NCBI taxonomy): domain Eukaryota; kingdom Viridiplantae; phylum Streptophyta; class Magnoliopsida; order Poales; family Bromeliaceae; genus Tillandsia; species Tillandsia leiboldiana. The sequence continues at coordinate 22,599,633 of CM055068.1, forward strand.
TTTGATTCAACTCAAGATGTGAGTATGAAAACCTAGAATCAAACTAATCAATATAGATGAAGAAACATAGAGTAATATCTAATGATTCCCTTTCTTCTCTATATGTGGATCTAGGGTCGTATCAAAGATGATATTTGATTATGACGGCTCTATGTGATTATTTGGATTAACCCTAGAAAAAGAGTCATAGGGTCTATTTACAGGTTAGAAACATTTGGAAGGAGATAAGAATAAAAAATCTACCAATTCTGGAATTTTTACGGACGGCGATCCGGATCGGATTTGGGCGATCCGGATTGCAGTAGCAAGAAAGACGGTTTCTAGAAAAACAATAGTTCGGGATCCGGATCGGATTGCCTGATCCGGATCGTTCATACAATTCAGAAAACTCGACGTTCGGGATCCGGATCATGAGATGCTGCGATCCGGATCGAAGTAGTGTATGAAACAACAACCTTCGGGATCCGGATCGCTGGCTCTGATCCAGATCCTGAACATGTCCGAACACCAGTTTTTGATTTTTATGCAATTAAAAATTCTTCCAGGTGTTTCTACACTACAAGAAGTATTCGGATCACCACGAATCTTTAGTTAAACATACATGATCCTTTTGAATTCTTCTTTCTTGAGATTGAGTTAAATGATCCAACCTTCTTCACCTTCAATCTTCAAGACATAAACCTTTCACGAAATTACGCCAACTCAAATTCCGTAACAATCTCCCCCTTTGGCGGTTTCGTGACAAAACACAGATCCACTAAAGAAAATTCAAAAAAGATATTTTTGTTGCTATCACCATACAACAAAAATTTACAATGGAGATCCAAAAATTTGAAAACATGAGATAAACTCCTAAAACAGACTCTAGACTTAGACATATGTACTCTCTGCACAAAGAAACCATTCTTGACAAAAAGAATCGTTAGATACCTCAAGAATTGAAACATACAAAACCAAGTACAGAGATAGAGTTTATCTGATCATCATGACATTTGAGAATTCAGATATGTAAGAGAATCATAGTCAAAGACCAACATATCTTCTATGCATTCAAAAACCTAATGTCACAAAATGTTAGTCCAACATCAACTTGTTAGTCATATTACATGCCCAAATAGTTAGTCGAATAGTTAGTAGAGACATGCAACCAATCACAAGATAAAAACCAAAGTTGAAGTTGAAGTGATACTTACCTTGATGTATACTTACCTTTATGTTCACAAAATTTTCACATCATCATTGTTCAAGTTCTCTCTAAACTCTCTCCCCCTTTTTGTCACAAACTGAAATCCTGTGCACAAGGATTAGAAAGAAGGTTAAGTCAGTCCGAATCAGAACTAGTGGGATTGGTACAATCCAACTTCTTCAAAATTGCATGAAGCATTTTTGACATTGTGGAGCACTTTCTTTTCATCTTATGTTGCTCAGGGATAATCTGTTGGAGATTTGTAGACACACTGTCTTGTCCAGCAGACAATCTTCGCTGTTCTTGTCGAATTGAGGACCATACATTCGCTTTTGCTGTGTGTCTCCAGGACGTTGAAGGATGTAGTATTGATCCAGACGGTGCATCTTGACCTTCAGTCCATGGAGATTCTCTAGGGAGAGAGCGAGCTCTGGCGAGGGGTCTATCAATCTGAATTCCAGTTTCCCTCGACTTCTTTCGCCTAGTGTACTGCTTGGTTGTTGAGGAAGATTTCATCAGCTTCTTGTTCTTCAAATACAACCTATCTTCTTTGTCAATAGCTTGTTGTGCTTGGTTACAAATCTCTTCCCAGTCTTCTTCATCTGATTCTGAACTATTTTGACACACTTTCCTTGTCTCTCCTTGATTTGGGTCATCTTGTTCTCTTTTTATAGAAGATGTACTAGGTCCTACCATTGCTACCAAAAGGAAGATTATCCATGGGAACGCCATTGGTGCAAGTGCTTAATAGAATTAAAGTCCTGTGAAGACCAACTCAAGAACACATGAAAAATTGTTAATTTTTAAAGATTTAAAAAACTGTACCCAAACAATCATAATCATGTAGAGAGACTAGGAATCAAATTAGTTTTGCAAAAGGAAATTTAAAAATAGATCAATTGCATGATTTTGGAAAATTCCCATTATATGCCCTAAAATCGAATTCTTTGAAATCGAAGACCAAAAATCCGTTTATCTTGAGAATACCTAGCATATAAACAAAACTAATCTACCGAGAGTTCTTATTTTAAAAGAAATTTGATCAAAAACCATCCACAAACAAAATTGATACAAGAAATTCATCACGTTTTGAGGAGGAATAAGAAAAACTATGAAAAACTGAGATTTTGATCAATAAAACTTACTTGGATTCGAAGAACTTGGGTTAGGAAAGCTCCAAGGTGCAAGAATTCTAGAGAGAGAGGCTCTAGAGACTTGAGAACAAAAGATTAAGGTAAAAGAAATCAAAACCCTCTTGTTCTTATTAAAACCCTAGCCGTGATCCGGATCGGATCGAGATTTCGATCCGAATCGGCCAGCCGAAGGAAGAAGCCTGCGTTCGGGATCCGGATCACTTATCCCGATCCGGATCGGCTGCAACTTTTTCTTCAGAAACATTTATAAAAATTCAATAAAATCCAGAAAAAGTATGTAAGCACAATTGTGTATCAACTTTAAACAAAAACATCGTTTCATATCAAGAGAAATAGATTATGCTAAATCTATCAATAACATTCAAATAATGACATGAAAATTTACAGAAATTAAAACCTTTAAAGTTGATCAAGTTCAAACACATCCATCATGATCATATGAGTACGACGTTTATCAAATCATTAAAATGATAAAGAAAATGAATTACCAAGATCAATAGATGTTTGAAATCCCAAATAAATTATATAATGTATCTAGTCAATCTGTTGAAGAGAGTGGCTCTTTGAGCATCTTTCATTTAAAAATCCCACCTTATACCAACCTTGAAATTTGACGGAGTCAAGTATTTCAATCATGCATTTTACTTAATCAAAAATTACAAACCCATGCTTGGTATACATGTGGTAGCTGCACACAGTACTCGGACGACCGAGGTGGTAGCTCTTTCCTCCATGTGGTGGTAGTTTTCACACTCCTCATTGGGATGTAACTCTTTCCACATCTTTTGACCATTTTACATTTCTTTGACTCCCCCTCAATTGGCTATCAATTATTTAAGATATAAAGTATTCAACCAAGGATTGATCTCGAATTCATACTCAACTAGATAGTCAAATAAGATAAAAACAATACCAAGAGATCATTGAGAGAGAAATTGACTTTGATTAATTAAAAAATGATTTAATTTAAATAAATGATCAATGCATCAACTGAATTATTATGATATCCAAAGCATAATAAATTTCTAATTATATGAAAAGATGCAATTAAAGTCAATTATGATCTATGCTCAATTAATGTCCTATGTATAAACATAGATAAAGAACAAAACAAAACAAAAACAAAACCTAACCTAAGCAAAGGTTTCAAAACAAATTATTTCAAGGAAAGCATTCCAATTGCTTTTCGCAAATGAATAAAACGTTTTTGATCCAAAGGTTTTGTTAAAAAGTCAGCTAATTGATCTTCAGTTGAAATATATGACAGTTGAAGAGTATTTGATTCAACTAGCTCTCTAAGAAAATGATATCTAAGTTCAATATGTTTTGTTCTAGAGTGCAACACAGGGTTTTTAGAAATGTTAATTGCACTTGTGTTGTCACAAAGAATTGTTACCGAAGATGCTGAAATCCGGAAGTCGCTCAATACGCTTTTCATCCAAATGAGTTGAGTTGAACAACTTCCAGCTGAAATGTATTCCGCTTCGGCAGTCGAGAGTGCTATGCAATTCTGCTTTTTACTGTGCCATGCAACAAGGCAATGGCCAAGATAGAAGCATGCACCACTCGTGCTTTTCCGATCATCCACTGATCCTGCCCAATCGGCATCTGAGTATCCAATAATATCTAGACTTGTTCCCATAGGATACCAAATTCCGAAATTTTTGGTTCCTTTAATGTATCGGATGATCCGTTTCACCGCTTTCAGGTGAACCTCCTTTGGTGCAGACTGATATCTCGCGCAGATCCCAACACCAAAAGATATATCCGAGCGACTAGCCGTGAGGTAAAGTAGACTTCCAATCATACTCCGATACAGTTTCTCGTCTACATTCTCACTATGTGATTCACTTCCAAGTCCCTTGTGGCTAGTTCCCATTGGAGTTGGAAAATCTTTACAATTTTCAAGATCAAACTTTTTGACCAACTCCAAAGCATACTTGGATTGACACAAGTGAATGCCTTCGTCACTCTGTTTCACTTGCAATCCAAGGAAATACGTCAATTCGCCCATCATTGACATCTCAAATTCGCTTTCCATGGTTTCAGCGAATTTAGAAGCATCATTATCCTTTGTTGCTCCAAAAACAATGTCATCGACATAGATTTGTGCAATAATGAAGTTATTTTGATAATGCTTCACAAAGAGAGTCCTGTCAGCTCCCCCTCGAGTATAGCCCTTCTCCAAAAGGTGCTTTGTCAACCTTTCGTACCATGCTCGCAGTGTTTGTTTCAGACCGTAAAGAGCCTTTTTCAAACGAAAAACATGGTTAGGTTGTTTATGGTCTACAAAACCTTTCGGTTGAGCCACATAAACTTCCTCATTTAAAAACCCATTTAGAAACGCGCTCTTAACGTCCATTTGAAATAATTTGATTTTAAAATGACAAGCAATAGCAAACAGTATACGAATGGACTCGAGTCTAGCTACAGGGGCGAAAGTTTCATCAAAGTCTATACCTTCTACTTGAGAGTAGCCTTGAGCAACTAATCGTGCTTTGTTCCTGATGATGGTACCGTCTTTATTTTTCTTATTCTTGAAAATCCATTTGGTACCTATCACATTGTGTTGCTTTGGAGGCTTCGTTAATTCCCAGACTTTGTTTCGCTCAAATTGATGGAGCTCTTCCTGCATTGCTTTAATCCAGTAGTCATCCTGAAGAGCTTCATCTATATTCTTTGGTTCGATAAAAGATACGTAGCAAGCGAATCCACAAACCAACTGCCTCCGAGTTCTAACTCCTTCTTATGGATCTCCAATGATGTTTGATTCAGGATGATCCTTGGAGATTCGTAACGTTTGTTGTAACGGAGTACTCGGAGGTACATGAGATGATTCCTGCACATCAGATAAACTTGAAGAACCATTAGATGCATCATTAATATTGGAAGTATTATCATGAGAAAATGCACTTACAGGAGTATCATCATCCAGAGAGATATCGAGGGTAGATTTTTCATATGCAAAGTGAAAAGCTTCATCTACTTTAACATTTATCGATTCTACGATCGTCTTAGATTCCAAGTTAAATACTCGATATGCTCTGCTATTTGTAGAATAACCCAAAAAGATCCCTTCGTCACTTCGAGAGTCAAACTTTCCAAGATTTTCACGGTCACGTAAAATGTAACATCGACTCCCGAAGATACGAAAGTATTTGATATCCGGTTTTCTACTAAACCACAGCTCATATGGTGTATTTAAAGTTCCTGGGCGCAAATACACTCGATTAATGACATAGACAGCGGTGTTCACAGCTTCAGCCCAAAAATGTAGCGGAAAATTCCGGCTATGAAGCATCACACGCGCCATCTCTTGAACAACCCTGTTTTTGCGCTCAACAACACCATTCTGCTGAGGTGTATAGGGTGCTGAGAATTCATGTTTTATGCCGTTGGAAGTGCAAAAATCAATGAATTTGGAATTTATGAATTCTCCACCTCTATCACTCCTAACACGAATGATCTTTTCATTCTTTTCAATCATAATACGATGGCAAATCTCATGAAAAGAGTCAAACGTATCAGTTTTCTCTTTTAAAAATGCTACCCAAGAAAACCTAGAGAAATCATCAACTAATAAGAAAATATACCATTTACCTCCCAAAGATGGTTGACGGGTCGGCCCCATTAAATCCATGTGCAAAAGTTCCAAAGGCCGTTTTGTACCAACGTGGTTCAAGTTCTTGTGTGCAGTCCTAGACTGTTTTCCCTTTTGGCAACCACCACACACAACGTTTTGTTTAAAAGTTTTGGAACCCCCTTGACCACGTCCTTGTTTGAAATTCTAGCAAGTTCCTTAAAATTTAAGTGACCTAGCCTTTCATGCCAAAGTGTTTCATTATCCAAAGAAACTAGGTTACATTTTTCAGAAAATTTATTAGGAACAACATAACAATTGTTTTCAGATCTAACCCCTTTTAAAAAGAATACATGGTCCTTATCAGTTACAACACATTCAACAGATGAAAAGTTAACTGAAAAACTATTATCGCAAAGTTGACTTATGCTGATGAGGTTAGTCTTAAGGCCTTCTACATATAACACATTATTTAGAACCGGGCCATCTGGAATAGCTACTGTTCCTTTTCCAATAATTTTGGAAGATCGACCGTCTCCGAAAACAACGAGTCCTCCGGAGATTTTCTCAAAGTCTTGAAAACTATTTTAATTGCCACCGGTCATGTGACGGGAACATCCGCTATCCAGATACCAAGACGAATTATCATATGCATGCAAGGAAACATTAGTAACAAGACAAGGGTAAATTTCACCTTTGCGCACCCAAACCTTTTTGGAGTGCGTCGGTAATGGTCGTGAGGTTATTCTCCTAGGTGAAGGCATCTTGTCAGATCGATTGCTGCTCCTTGATGATGTCGTCTTGCGCGGTGAACTACCAAGTCTCTTTTTATTTGAAAAGTGTTGCTTTGATTTCCGGGGAGGCACCTTTTTGGTAGTTGTTGCAAGAGGTGCTTGAGATGAGCATTTGGCTCCCATCTTGCAATTTCTCCTTATGTGCCCTGAAATACCACAACAAAAACATACCTTAGTGCTGGACGATCCCGAAGAGGATGAAGTAGGCATGTTGTTGTTGTTTCTCGTGAATTCTGGTGTCGGAGGAGGAGATACCGACTGAGGCACAAAAACTGTCCCACTCGAACTTGGACTGTTTCCAGTTCGAGTGTACCCGAGGCCGAACCGATTTGTTTGACCAAGACCAAGAAGCTTATCCAACTTACTCCTTCCAGAAGAGAATCGCTGCAAGTCATCCTTGAGTTGGAAAATGGTCTTTGTCATTTCCAGGTTATCCCGTCGAGCCTCGTTGTAGAGCTTTGAGAAGTGATCCGCTTTATCCACCAGTTTTGTATGTTCCTTCTCAAAAAGCTCATTGGACTCTTGAAGGAAAACATTTACTTTTATCAGATTTTCCCTTTCCACTTCAAGAGCGTTTGAGAGAGAAGATGCCCTTTTTGCTTCTTCTTCGAGATCCTGCAATCTCCCTCTCAAACTCTTGTTTTGTTTAGCCAGTTTCTTTGAATCCCTCAAAATTCTGTGGTAGGCTAAAACAAAATCTTCACCTTCCGAATCATCCATTTCATTGTTCGTTTTCTTTTCAACAGTGGAGTTGGACAGCGACTCGGATGTACTTGCCATTAAGCACATGAATGGTGAAGATGTGGACGCGTGGAATGTCGTGGTGCTCTTTTCTTCATCACTTGAAGACGACTCATTTGACGTTGAGTTGTCATCCCAAGTGACTACTTGCATCGCCTTCTTCTTTGACGGATTCTTAGTTGGACACTCCGTTGAGATATGGCCGTATCCTCGGCACTTGAAGCATTGGACTTGTCCTTCTGAACTTTTCTTATCCTTAGAAAAATTCTCTTGCTTTCTTGACTTGCAACTTGAAATACCGTGCCTTACTTCGACTTTCCGAAGGATGGAGATTTACTTGAATTACCCCTTTGAAAGTTGCGGCGACACTTCCTTGTCAAGAGAGCAAGTTGCTTCTCAAATTCCTCCATAGATAGGTTCTCGTCATCGTCTGAGGAGGATGAATCCGTGTCTTCTTCCTTTGTTGTTTTCAAAGCATAACCTGAAGACTTAGAAGAGGATACCTTTCCCGAAGAATAGTTAGTAGTAAATGTCATTTCATAAGTTTGTAATGAACCAACTAGTTCTTCTACACGCATTTCGTCCGGGTGTTTAATAGTTTCAATAGCTGTAACCTTTGGGCGAAATCGTTCAGGAAGAGTTCTTAAGATTTTTCTTACAACCTTAAATTCTGGAATCTTCTCTCCCAGGTTAGCACATGAGTTTACGATGTCTTGTAATCGTGTATAGTAGTCCGTGAAAGATTCATTTTCTGCCATAAAAATGGAGTCAAATCTGCTCATAAGCATTTGCAGCTTTTGAATCTTCACGAGGTTAGTTCCCTCATGTGTAACCTGAAGAACATCCCAGATTTCTTTCGCAGTCTCACATGCCGAGACGTAAGAGAATTCAGTTTGAGATAAGGCATTAAAAATAGCATTAATTCCCTTGCCATTGTAAGAAGATGAGTCTAACTCTTCCTTGGTCCATTTCGACCTAGGTTTTAAGGTGCGAACATCAGAAATAATCTCAGTTGGATTAGACCATCCTAATTCAATTGATTGCCACACCCTTTCGTCGATGGAAATTAAAAAGGCTTTCATCCGTACTTTCCAGTACGCATAATTTGTTCCATCAAAGAAAGGGGGTCGATTGATGTTTCCACCTTCAACCATTGTTTACAACCCTATTCCCGCTCTGATACCACTTGTTGGGTTATATGAAATATAGATCTAAATAGGGGAGAAAACACCTAGAGGGGGGTGAATAGGTGTAAACAATAAACACTCAAAAAATCGTTGCGCAATAAAACCCAATGCGGAAATAAAAATGAACACGCAAGATTTTTACGTGGAAAAACTCCAAACCGGAGTAAAAAACCACGGGACCGATAACACGGCGAAATCCACTAGAATTAAAACACGTACAAGGTGATTTACCATACACACTTACAACTCAACCTTTTCCATACGCTCCTAGAGAATCTTCTCCGCTCGCTCCACGACGCTTCTCGAATCCACGATCTGCGCCCAACGCCGAATCCACGGCGTCCAACGTCGAATCCACGACGTTCGACCGAATCCACGGTCTTCACCCAGTAGCACCCTTCGAATCCACGAACGTACCTCGCTCCGAATCCACGAGAGCGGTAACACCTTGAATCCACAAGGCCACGCGAGTCCACGCGCCGATTTTGGGGAAATCGTTGTTTTTGGGTGGTGATGATCCGCCGAATACTTAGATCAAAGATAGATAGGAAATACCGTCTAAGTATTCATTAGTTTGATTCAACTCAAGATGTGAGTATGAAAACCTAGAATCAAACTAATCAATATAGATGAAGAAACATAGAGTAATATCTAATGATTCCCTTTCTTCTCTATATGTGGATCTAGGCCGTATCAAAGATGATATTTGATTATGACGGCTCTATGTGATTATTTGGATTAACCCTAGAAAAAGAGTCATAGGGTCTATTTATAGGTTAGAACATTTGGAAGGAGATAAGAATAAAAAACCTACCAATTCTGGAATTTTTACGGACGGTGATCCGGATCGGATTTGGGCGATCCGGATTGCAGTAGCAAGAAAGATGGTTTCTAGAAAACAATAGTTCGGGATCCGGATCGGATTGCCTGATCCGGATCGTTCATACAATTCAGAAAACTCAACGTTCGGGATCCGGATCATGAGATGCTGCGATCCGGATCGAAGTAGTGTATGAAACAACAACCTTCGGGATCCGGATCGCTGGCTCTGATCCAGATCCTGAACATGTCCGAACACCAGTTTTTGATTTTTATGCAATTAAAAATTCTTCCAGGTGTTTCTACACTACAAGAAGTATTCGGATCACCACGAATCTTTAGTTTAAACATACCATGATCCTTTTGACTTCTTCTTTCCTTGAGATTGAGTTAAATGATCCAACCTTCTTCACCTTCAATCTTCAAGACATAAACCTTTCACGATATTACGCCAACCTCAAATTCCGTAAACACTCTACACTCTCCCCCTTAAAAGGTTTTCGTCCTCGAAACCAAAATAAATCCGTAATCAGAGGTGACCAAACAGATGGATAGGAGACACACACCATCCTCAGGCCCTCAAGTGGTCATTCTCACTCATCATAAAGCTCCACTAAACGTCACTAGAGGCATGATCCGTCTGCACAATTCTTAGCTTCACACGAGCAGAATTGCATCTGATCGATCCAAATAACTCGATCCTCGTCCAATTCCAAGAAAAGAAATCCCAGAAATGCAAGGGATCAATATACTTCTTTCAGCCAGATAGTTACTCGCAGACCAAACACACTCCGTGTAAACTCAAATCTATAAATAACCCTGCGGCTGGTGGCGTTCTCAGAACATGGTCTCCAAATCCAAACTCTAAGCCTCCACTAGGCAAACTCCTCCGTTGCTCCTTAGCAACCAAAGGCTTCAAAATTCCACAACTACACTCTCATATCCATCAATAGGGAGATCATCTTCGGAACATTCCAAATGTCCATCTCACAATCTCCAAGTTCCAAGTGGCAATCACTGATCGACCACCCTCATTCCAAGGTTGCATTTGCTCGCCTAGCCAAGGCGTACTGACCATAAAGTCCTCGCCTGGATAATGATATACTAAAACAATCATATCGCTCCAATAACTCTGTCCCACCGGCGTTGCCTCAACCAAAATCCCCCTGAGTAACCAAGTACTTCCGGTTCAAGGGTCTAGGGATAACTCCATACTCTCTCTATCACCACATAGGCTAAGGCAAATTCCCACACGGCATCACTCCTCGTTGGGTCCTCTGTTCTCTTACCGCTGAAAATCATATGGCCTAATCCACAGAACATGTCGAAGTCAAAAGCATGCTCTCTAAACTTGACATCCACCTGCTTCTCTCTCGGAAAGTTGCAGCACTCTCTCCAAGTGCTCCTCAGGCTCTATGTCGCCTCGGAAATAAATCCAAACATCCATGACGGGTACGGCTACCCACGGTCCGTCCAAGACACATCTGGAACACTCGATTTCCTCAATCCTAAGGCGGCAGGGCATCAATCAATCCACTTGACTGTGCTGTAAGCTCACACTGCCCCTACCGGTCCTGAAACACCACAGGGCACAGCCCTCGGCTGTAAGGTTTCATAAAGCAATCAAACTCACAAGGGGCATCTGCCGAAATACACTCCAAACCTGTCTTCGCTCAAATCAATGAAGGAACCCTCCTATTGTGTACCCACACCGTTGCACTAGGTTACACAGACCTCCTCGATCCATCATATCGCCCTGTGCTAGCGCTCACTGTCTCACGGGTGTTACTCCAATAGGTGCTACCGAAGTCGGCGCAGTTTCCAAAACCA
>CM055068.1:22611023-22648856 GCA_029204045.2 Tillandsia leiboldiana
ATATATAATCTAAATAGGGGAAAAAACACCTAGAGGGGGGAATAGTTGTAAACGTATAAACACTCAAAAATCGTTGCGATAAAACCCAATGCGGAAATAAAAATAACACGCAAGATTTTTACGTGGAAAACTCCATCCCGGAGTAAAAAACCACGGGACCGATAACACGGCGAAATCCACTAGAATTAAAACACGTACAAGGTGATTTACCGTACACACTTACGACTCAACCTTTTCCATACGCTCCTAGAGGATCTTCTCCGCTCGCTCCACGACGCTTCTCGAATCCACGATCTGCGCCCAACGCCGAATCCACGGCGTCCAACGTCGAATCCACGACGTCCGACCGAATCCACGGTCTTCACCCAGTAGCACCCTTCGAATCCACGAACGTGCCTCGCTCCGAATCCACGAGAGCGGTTGCACCTTGAATCCACAAGGACACGCGAATCCACGCGCCGATTTTGGGGAAATCGTTGTTTTTTGGTGGTGATGATCCGCCGAATACTTAGATCAAAGATAGATCGGAAATACCATCTAAGTATTCATTAGTTTGATTCAACTCAAGATGTGAGTATGAAAACCTAGAATCAAACTAATCAATATAGATGAAGAAACATAGAGTATTCTAATGATTTCCTTTCTTCTCTATATGTGGATCTAGGGCCGTATAAATGATATATTTGATTATGACGCTCTATGTGGATTATCTGGATTAACCCTAGAAAAAGAGTCATAGGGTCTATTTATAGGTTAGAAACCCTAGGAAGGAGATAAGAATCAAAAACCTAACATTTCTGGAATTTTTACGGACGGCGATCCGGATCGGATTTGGGCGATCCGGATTGCAGTAGCAAGAAAGACGGTTTCCAGAAAAACAAGTTCGGGATCCGGATCGGATTGCCTGATCCGATCGTTCATACATTCAGAAACTCAACGTTCGGGATCCGGATCGTGAGATCTGGCGATCCGATTGAAGGTAGTGTATGAAACAAAACCTTCGGATCCGGATCGCTGGCTCTGATCCGGATCCTGAACATGTCCGAACACCAGTTTTTGATTTTTATGCAATTAAAAATTCTTCCAGGTGTTCTACACTACAAGATATTCGGATCACCATAATCTTTAGTTAAACATACCTGATCCTTTTGAATTCTTCTTTCTTGAGATGAGTTAAATGATCCAACCTTCTTCACCTTCAATGCTTCAAGACTTGAACCTTCACGAAATTACGCCAACTCAATTCCGTAACAATCTCCCCCTTTGGCGGTTTCGTGACAAACAACAGATCCACGAAAGAAATTCAAAAAAGATATTTTTGTTGCTATCAAACCCTACAACAAAAATTTACAATGGAGATCCAAAAATTTGAAACATGAGATACCCGAACACATACTCTTAATCCTTAGACATCTGTACTCTTCTGCACAAAGAAACATTCTTGACAAAACAGAATCGTTAGATCACAAGATTGAAACATACAAAACCAAGTACAGAGATAGAGTTTAGCTGATCCCATACATTGAGAATTCAGATATAAGAGAATCATAGTCAAAGACATTGACATATCTTCTAATGCATTCAAAACTAATGTCACAAAAGTTAGTCCCACATCAACTTGTTAGTAATATACATGCCCAAATAGTTAGTCGAAGTAGTTTTAAACATGCAACAAATCACACAAGATAAAAACCAAAGTTGAAAGTGAGTGATACTTACCTTGATGTATACTTCCTTTTATGTTCACAAAATTTTCACATCTCATTGTTCAAGTTCTCTCTAAACTCTCTCCCTCCCCCTTTGTGGTCACAAACTGAATCCTGTGACAAGATTAAAAGAAAGATAGAGTGAAGTCAGCCGAATCAGAAACCTATGGGATTGGTACAAATCCACTTCTTCAAAATTGCAATGAGCATTTTGACATTGTCGGAGCACTTTCTTTTCATCTTGCTGTTCTCAGGGATAATCTGTTGGAGATGTGTAGACACCGTCTTGTCCACAGACAATCTTCGCTGTTCTTGTCGAATTGAGGACCATACATTCGCTTTTGCCGGTGTCTCCAGGACGTTGAAGGATGTAGTATTGTCCAGACGGTGCATCTTGACCTTCAGTCCATGGAGATTCTCTAGGGAGAGAGCGCGAGCTCTGGCGAGGGGTTTCAATCTGAATTTTCCAGTTTCCCCTCGACGATTCTTTCGCCTAGTGTACTGCTTGGTTGTTGAGGAAGATTTCATCAGCTTCGTTTGCTTCAAATACAACCTATCTTCTTTGTCAACAGCTTGTTGTGCTTGTTTACAAATCTCTTCCCAGCTTCTTCATCGGATTCTACTTTTTGACACACTTCCTGTCTCTCCTTGATTTGGGTCATCTTGTTCTCTTTTATAGAAATGGTACTAGGTCCTACCATTGCTTCACCAAAAGAAGAAAATATCCATGGAACGCCATTGGTGCAAGTGCTAAGAGAATTAAAGTCCTGTGAAGACCAACTCAAGAACACATGAAAAATTGTTAATTTTCAAAGATTTAAAAAAACTGTACCCAAACAATCATAATCATGTAGAAGACTAGGAATCAAATTAGTTTTGCAAAAGAAATTTAAAAATAGATCATTGCATGATTTTGGAAAATTCCCATTATATGCCTAAAACGAATTTTGAAATCGAAGACCAAAAATCGTTAATCAGGAGAATACCTAGCATATAATCAAAACTAATCTACCCAGAGTTCTATTTAAAAGAAATTTGATCAAAAACCATCCACAAACAAAATTGATCCAAGAAATTCATCACGTTTTGAGGCAATAAGAAAAACATGAAAAACGAGATTTTGATCAATAAAACTTACTTGATTCGAAGAACTTGGGTTAGAAAGCTCCAAGGTGCAAGAATTCTAGAGAGAGAGGCTCTAGAGACTTGAGAACAAAAGATTAAGGTAAAAGAAATCAAACCCTCTGTTCTTATTAAAACCCTAGCCGTGATCCGGATCGGATCGAGATTTCGATCCGGATCGGCCAGCCGCAGGAAGAAGCCTGCGTTCGGGATCCGGATCACTTATCCCGATCCGGATCGGCTCCAACTTTTTCTTCAGAAAAATTTTAAAAATTCAATAAAATCCAGAAAAAGTATGTAAGCACAATTGTGTATCAACTTTAAACAAAACATCGTTTCATACAAGAGAAAATTATTATGCTAAATCTATCAATAACATTCAAATAATGACATGAAATTTACAGAAATTAAAACCTTTAAAGTTGATCAAGTTCAAACACATCTATCATGATCTTATGAGTACGCCTTTATCAAATCATTAAAATGGTAAAGAAAATGAAATACCAAGATCAATAGATGTTTGAAATCCCAAATAAATTATATAATGTATCTAGACAATCTGTTGAAGAGAGTGCTCTTTGAGCATCTTTCTTTAAAAATCCCACCTTATACCAACCTTGAAATTTGACGAGTCAAGTATTTCAATCATGCATTTTACTTAATCAAAAATTAACAACCATGCTTGGTATACATGTGGTAGCTGCACACAGTACTCGGACGACCGAGGTGGTAGCTCTTTCCTCCATGTGGTGGTAGTTTTCACACTCCTCATTGGGATGTAACTCTTTCCACATCTTTTGAGCATTTTACATTTCTTTGACTCCCCCTCAATTGGCTATCAATTATTTAAGATATAAAGTATTCAACCAAAAATTGATCTCGATTTCACTCAACTAGTAGTCAAATAAGATAAAAACAATACCAAGAGATCATTGAGAGAGAAATTGACTTGATCACTTAAAAAATGATTTAATTAAATAAATGATCATTGCATCAGTGAAATATTATGATGGCCAAAGCATAATAAATTTCTAAATGTATGAAAAGATGCAATTAAAGTCAATTATGATCTATGCTCAATTAATGTCCTATGTACAACATAGATAAAGAACAAAACAAAACAAAAACAAAACCTATCCTAAGCAAAGGTTTCAAAAAATTATTTCAAGGAAAGCATTCCAATTGCTTTTCGCAAATGAATAAAACGTTTTGATCCAAGGTTTTGTTAAAATGTCAGCTAATTGATCCTCAGTTGAAATATATGAAAGTTGAAGAGTATTTGATTCAACTAGCTCTCTAAGAAAATGATATCTAAGTTCAATATGTTTTGTTCTAGAGTGCAACACAGGGTTTTTAGAAATGTTATTGCACTTGTGTTGTCACAAAGAATTGTTACCGAAGATGCTGAAATGCGAAGTCGCTCAACACGCTTTTCATCCAAATGATTGAGTTGGTTGAACAACTTCCAGCTGAAATGTATTCCGCTTCGGCAGTCGAGAGTGCTATGCAATTCTGCTTTTTACTGTGCCATGCAACAAGGCAATGGCCAAGATAGAAGCATGCACCACTCGTGCTTTTCCGATCATCCACTGATCCTGCCCAATCGGCATCTGAGTATCCAACAATATCCAGACTTGTTCCCATAGGATACCAAATTCCGAAATTAATTGATCCTTTGATGTACGGATGATCCTTTTCACCGCTTTCAGGTGAACCTCCTTTGGTGCAGATTGATATCTCGCGCAATCCCAACACTAAAGATATATCCGGGCGACTAGCCGTGAGGTAAAGTAGACTTCCAATCATACTTCGATACAGTTTCTCGTCTACATTCTCACTATGTGATTCACTTCCAAGTCCCTTGTGGCTAGTTCCCATTGGAGTTGGAAAATCTTTACAATTTCTAGATCAACTTTTTGACCAACTCCATTGCATACTTGGATTGACTCAAGTGAATACCTTCATCATTTTGTTTAATTGCAATCCAAGGAAATAAGTCAATTCGCCCATCATGGACATCTCAAATTCGCTTTCCATGGTTCCGCGAATTTAGAAGCATCATTATCCTTTGTTGCGCCAAATACAATGTCATCGACATAGATTTGTGCTACAATGAAATTATTTTGATAATGCTTCACAAAGAGAGTCCTGTCAGCTCCCCCTCGAGTATAGCCCTTCTCCAAAAGGGGCTTTGTCAACCTTTCGTACCATGCTCGCAGTGTTGTTTCACGACCGTAAAGAGCCTTTTTCAAACGAAAAAACATGGTTAGGGTTGTTTATGGTCTACAAAACCTTTCGGTTGAGCCACATAAACTTCCTCATTTAAAAACCCATTTAGAAACGCGCTCTTAACGTCCATTTGAAATAATTTGATTTAAAATGACAAGCAATAGCAAACAGTATACGAATGGACTCGAGTCTAGCTACAGGGGCGAAAGTTTCATCAAAGTCTATACCTTCTACTTGAGAGTAGCCTTGAGCAACTAATCGTGCTTTGTTCCTGATGATGGTACCGTCTTTATTTTTCTTATTCTTGAAAATCCATTTGGTACCTATCACATTGTGTTGCTTTGGAGGCTTCGTTAATTCCCAGACTTTGTTTCGCTCAAATTGATGGAGCTCTTCCTGCATTGCTTTAATCCAGTAGTCATCCTGAAGAAGCTTCATCTATATTCTTTGGTTCGATAAAAGATACGTAGCAAGCGAATCCACAAACCAACTGCCTCCGAGTTCTACTCCTTCTTATGGATCTCCAATGATGTTTGATTCAGGATGATCCTTGGAGATTCGTAACGTTTGTTGTAACGGAGTACTCGGAGGTACATGAGATGATTCCTGCACATCAGATAAACTTGAAGAACCATTAGATGCATCATTAATATTGGAAGTATTATCATGAGGAAAATGCACTTACAGGAGTATCATCATCCAGAGAGATATCGAGGGTAGATTTTTCATATGCAAAGTGAAAAGCTTCATCTACTTTAACATTTATCGATTCTACGATCGTCTTAGATTCCAAGTTAAATACTCGATATGCTCTGCTATTTGTAGAATAACCCAAAAAGATCCCTTCGTCACTTCGAGAGTCAAACTTTCCAAGATTTTCACGGTCACGTAAAATGTAACATCGACTCCCGAAGATACGAAAGTATTTGATATCCGGTTTTCTACTAAACCACAGCTCATATGGTGTATTTAAAGTTCCTGGGCGCAAATACACTCGATTAATGACATAGACAGCGGTGTTCACAGCTTCAGCCCAAAAATGTAGCGGAAAATTCCGGCTATGAAGCATCACACGCGCCATCTCTTGAACAACCCTGTTTTTGCGCTCAACAACACCATTCTGCTGAGGTGTATAGGGTGCTGAGAATTCATGTTTTATGCCGTTGGAAGTGCAAAAATCAATGAATTTGGAATTTATGAATTCTCCACCTCTATCACTCCTAACACGAATGATCTTTTCATTCTTTTCAATCATAATACGATGGCAAATCTCATGAAAAGAGTCAAACGTATCAGTTTTCTCTTTTAAAAATGCTACCCAAGAAAACCTAGAGAAATCATCAACTAATAAGAAAATATACCATTTACCTCCCAAAGATGGTTGACGGGTCGGCCCCATTAAATCCATGTGCAAAAGTTCCAAAGGCCGTTTTGTACCAACGTGGTTCAAGTTCTTGTGTGCAGTCCTAGACTGTTTTCCCTTTTGGCAACCACCACACACAACGTTTTGTTTAAAAGTTTTGGAACCCCCTTGACCACGTCCTTGTTTGAAATTCTAGCAAGTTCCTTAAAATTTAAGTGACCTAGCCTTTCATGCCAAAGTGTTTCATTATCCAAAGAAACTAGGTTACATTTTTCAGAAAATTTATTAGGAACAACATAACAATTGTTTTCAGATCTAACCCCTTTTAAAAAGAATACATGGTCCTTATCAGTTACAACACATTCAACAGATGAAAAGTTAACTGAAAAACTATTATCGCAAAGTTGACTTATGCTGATGAGGTTAGTCTTAAGGCCTTCTACATATAACACATTATTTAGAACCGGGCCATCTGGAATAGCTACTGTTCCTTTTCCAATAATTTTGGAAGATCGACCGTCTCCGAAAACAACGAGTCCTCCGGAGATTTTCTCAAAGTCTTGAAAACTATTTTAATTGCCACCGGTCATGTGACGGGAACATCCGCTATCCAGATACCAAGACGAATTATCATATGCATGCAAGGAAACATTAGTAACAAGACAAGGGTAAATTTCACCTTTGCGCACCCAAACCTTTTTGGAGTGCGTCGGTAATGGTCGTGAGGTTATTCTCCTAGGTGAAGGCATCTTGTCAGATCGATTGCTGCTCCTTGATGATGTCGTCTTGCGCGGTGAACTACCAAGTCTCTTTTTATTTGAAAAGTGTTGCTTTGATTTCCGGGGAGGCACCTTTTTGGTAGTTGTTGCAAGAGGTGCTTGAGATGAGCATTTGGCTCCCATCTTGCAATTTCTCCTTATGTGCCCTGAAATACCACAACAAAAACATACCTTAGTGCTGGACGATCCCGAAGAGGATGAAGTAGGCATGTTGTTGTTGTTTCTCGTGAATTCTGGTGTCGGAGGAGGAGATACCGACTGAGGCACAAAAACTGTCCCACTCGAACTTGGACTGTTTCCAGTTCGAGTGTACCCGAGGCCGAACCGATTTGTTTGACCAAGACCAAGAAGCTTATCCAACTTACTCCTTCCAGAAGAGAATCGCTGCAAGTCATCCTTGAGTTGGAAAATGGTCTTTGTCATTTCCAGGTTATCCCGTCGAGCCTCGTTGTAGAGCTTTGAGAAGTGATCCGCTTTATCCACCAGTTTTGTATGTTCCTTCTCAAAAAGCTCATTGGACTCTTGAAGGAAAACATTTACTTTTATCAGATTTTCCCTTTCCACTTCAAGAGCGTTTGAGAGAGAAGATGCCCTTTTTGCTTCTTCTTCGAGATCCTGCAATCTCCCTCTCAAACTCTTGTTTTGTTTAGCCAGTTTCTTTGAATCCCTCAAAATTCTGTGGTAGGCTAAAACAAAATCTTCACCTTCCGAATCATCCATTTCATTGTTCGTTTTCTTTTCAACAGTGGAGTTGGACAGCGACTCGGATGTACTTGCCATTAAGCACATGAATGGTGAAGATGTGGACGCGTGGAATGTCGTGGTGCTCTTTTCTTCATCACTTGAAGACGACTCATTTGACGTTGAGTTGTCATCCCAAGTGACTACTTGCATCGCCTTCTTCTTTGACGGATTCTTAGTTGGACACTCCGTTGAGATATGGCCGTATCCTCGGCACTTGAAGCATTGGACTTGTCCTTCTGAACTTTTCTTATCCTTAGAAAAATTCTCTTGCTTTCTTGACTTGCAACTTGAAATACCCGTGCCTTACTTCGACTTTCCGAAGGATGGAGATTTACTTGAATTACCCCTTTGAAAGTTGCGGCGACACTTCCTTGTCAAGAGAGCAAGTTGCTTCTCAAATTCCTCCATAGATAGGTTCTCGTCATCGTCTGAGGAGGATGAATCCGTGTCTTCTTCCTTTGTTGTTTTCAAAGCATAACCTGAAGACTTAGAAGAGGATACCTTTCCCGAAGAATAGTTAGTAGTAAATGTCATTTCATAAGTTTGTAATGAACCAACTAGTTCTTCTACACGCATTTCGTCCGGGTGTTTAATAGTTTCAATAGCTGTAACCTTTGGGCGAAATCGTTCAGGAAGAGTTCTTAAGATTTTTCTTACAACCTTAAATTCTGGAATCTTCTCTCCCAGGTTAGCACATGAGTTTACGATGTCTTGTAATCGTGTATAGTAGTCCGTGAAAGATTCATTTTCTGCCATAAAAATGGAGTCAAATCTGCTCATAAGCATTTGCAGCTTTTGAATCTTCACGAGGTTAGTTCCCTCATGTGTAACCTGAAGAACATCCCAGATTTCTTTCGCAGTCTCACATGCCGAGACGTAAGAGAATTCAGTTTGAGATAAGGCATTAAAAATAGCATTAATTCCCTTGCCATTGTAAGAAGATGAGTCTAACTCTTCCTTGGTCCATTTCGACCTAGGTTTTAAGGTGCGAACATCAGAAATAATCTCAGTTGGATTAGACCATCCTAATTCAATTGATTGCCACACCCTTTCGTCGATGGAAATTAAAAAGGCTTTCATCCGTACTTTCCAGTACGCATAATTTGTTCCATCAAAGAAAGGGGGTCGATTGATGTTTCCACCTTCAACCATTGTTTACAACCCTATTCCCGCTCTGATACCACTTGTTGGGTTATATGAAATATAGATCTAAATAGGGGAGAAAACACCTAGAGGGGGGTGAATAGGTGTAAACAATAAACACTCAAAAAATCGTTGCGCAATAAAACCCAATGCGGAAATAAAAATGAACACGCAAGATTTTTACGTGGAAAAACTCCAAACCGGAGTAAAAAACCACGGGACCGATAACACGGCGAAATCCACTAGAATTAAAACACGTACAAGGTGATTTACCATACACACTTACAACTCAACCTTTTCCATACGCTCCTAGAGAATCTTCTCCGCTCGCTCCACGACGCTTCTCGAATCCACGATCTGCGCCCAACGCCGAATCCACGGCGTCCAACGTCGAATCCACGACGTTCGACCGAATCCACGGTCTTCACCCAGTAGCACCCTTCGAATCCACGAACGTACCTCGCTCCGAATCCACGAGAGCGGTAACACCTTGAATCCACAAGGCCACGCGAGTCCACGCGCCGATTTTGGGGAAATCGTTGTTTTTGGGTGGTGATGATCCGCCGAATACTTAGATCAAAGATAGATAGGAAATACCGTCTAAGTATTCATTAGTTTGATTCAACTCAAGATGTGAGTATGAAAACCTAGAATCAAACTAATCAATATAGATGAAGAAACATAGAGTAATATCTAATGATTCCCTTTCTTCTCTATATGTGGATCTAGGGCCGTATCAAAGATGATATTTGATTATGACGGCTCTATGTGATTATTTGGATTAACCCTAGAAAAAGAGTCATAGGGTCTATTTATAGGTTAGAAACATTTGGAAGGAGATAAGAATAAAAAACCTACCAATTCTGGAATTTTTACGGACGGTGATCCGGATCGGATTTGGGCGATCCGGATTGCAGTAGCAAGAAAGATGGTTTCTAGAAAAACAATAGTTCGGGATCCGGATCGGATTGCCTGATCCGGATCGTTCATACAATTCAGAAAACTCAACGTTCGGGATCCGGATCATGAGATGCTGCGATCCGGATCGAAGTAGTGTATGAAACAACAACCTTCGGGATCCGGATCGCTGGCTCTGATCCAGATCCTGAACATGTCCGAACACCAGTTTTTGATTTTTATGCAATTAAAAATTCTTCCAGGTGTTTCTACACTACAAGAAGTATTCGGATCACCACGAATCTTTAGTTAAACATACATGATCCTTTTGAATTCTTCTTTCTTGAGATTGAGTTAAATGATCCAACCTTCTTCACCTTCAATCTTCAAGACATAAACCTTTCACGATATTACGCCAACTCAAATTCCGTAACACTCTACACTCTCCCCTCCTTAAAAAGGTTTCGTCCTCGAAACCAAAATAAATCCGTAACTCAGGAGGGTGACTCAATCAGAAGGGAATAGGAGACACACAACTCATCCTCAGGCCCTCAAGTGGTCATTCTCACTCATCATAGAAGCTCCACTAAAACTTCACTAGAGGCATGATCCGTCTGCACAATTCTTTAGCTTCACGAGCAAGAATTTGCATCGATCGATCCAAATAACTCGATCCTCGTCCAATTCCAAGGAAAAGAAATCCCAGAAATGCCAGGGATCAAATATACTTCTTTCAGCCAGATAGTTACTCGCAGACCAAACACCCCGTGTAAACTCAAATCTATAAATAACCCTGCGGCTGGTGGCGTTCTCAGAACATGGTCTCCAAATCCAAACTCTAAGCCTCCACTAGGCAAAACTCCTCCGTTGCTCCTTAGCAACCAAAAGGCTCAAAATTCCACAACTACACTCTCATATCCATCAATAGGGGAGGAAGTTCATCTTCGGGAACATTCCCAAATTTCCATCTCACAATCTCCAAGTTCCAAAAGTGGCAATCACTGATCGAACACCTCATTCCAAGGTTGCATTGCTCGCCTAGCCAAGGCGTACTGACCATAAAGTCCTCGCCTGGATAATGATATACTAAAACAATCATATCGCTCCAATAACTCTGTCCACCGGCGTTGCCTCAACCAAAATCCCCCTGAGTAACCAAGTACTTCCGGTTCAAGGGTCTAGGGATAACTCCATACTCTCTCTATCACCACATAGGCTAAGGCAAATTCCCAAACGGCATCACTCCTCGTTGGGTCTCCTGTTACTCTTACCGCTGAAATCATATGGCCTAATCCACAGAACATTTCGAAGTCAAAAAGCATGCTCTCTAAACTTGACATCCAACTTCTTCTCTCTCGGAAGTTGCAGCACTCTCTCCAAGTGCTCCTCAGGCTCTATGTCGCCTCGGAAATAAATCCAAACATCCATGACGGGTACGGCTACCCACCCGTCCAAACACAGCTGGAACACTCGATTTCCTCAAATCCTAAAGGCGGCAGGGCATCAATCAATCCACTTGACTGTGCTGTAAGCTCACACTGCCCCTACCGGTCCTGAACACCATCAGGGCACAGCCCTCGGCTGTAAGGTTTCATAAAGCAATCAAACTCACAAGGGGCATCTGCCGAAATACACTCCAAACCTGTCTGTGCTCAAATCATGAAGGAACCCTCACTATTGTGTACCCACAACGTGGCACTAGGTTACACAGACCTCTCGATCCATCAGATCCCGCCACTGTGCTATCGGCTCACTGTCTCACGGGTGATACTCCAATAGGTGCTACCGAAGTCGGCGCAGTTTCCAAAACCACGTCAGTCACCAACTCGACCTCAATCTCACTAAACAGCGGCTTCAAAATCAGCTCAGGTAGACTCACACCCGGAATCACACGGAGATAAGAATAATCTTTAGTCCCGGTGCCGCCGTAGGCACTTCCTCTACAATCGCTAGCAAACCGACACGACCACGACTCAAACACTGTCATGCTCTAACCTCCTCTATAAGCATACTCCTCCTGACCAGGTCCACGGAGGGTCAAAATCCTCTCTCGACAATCCATGATAGCATAAAAAAAAATTGGGATAGCCAAATCCCTAACTAACCTCATATCAACATCTCGGAGCTGGTGTAGGACTAGCAACTCAAGGATCAAATCCAATGTCCTACTACACTGGGCAGGGTTGGCAACACTCATTCAGGTGCTAAATGTGAATTGGAACCTGATCCTCACGTGCACAGGCCAACAGTCCTATCTCGGGCCCACGTGAAGCTACTCCTGCTTCACCTAAACATGCACATGCTGTGCCGCCATCAACCAGCTCTAAATCCACTGACTGTAAGGAAGACCACACCAGGTAAGACACCACCCACTATCCTGGTGCCCTCTAACCAGCTGCACAAACTCATCCACTAGATGCTGGCGACCATCGCTCTATCAACCTCGGTAACACGACTCTATCGGCCCGCTGGTAAGTCGGATGAACCTCTTCATCTTGAAGGGGTAGTGGGGGTGCGTCGCAAGCGGCAGATCCATGAGCACTACTGCTGGTGCATTCTGCCAGAAAACATCCTAACTATCCATGAGAAAACCATCGCCCCTGCCTGAGGTCACACTATGGCGATGGATGCGGCCAACCGCAGATGACATACTCGTCCTGACACTGCTGCTGGTGCCTCGCTCTTCATCCCTCCTGGACGTGATCAGTGATCCTCGATCAATCCATCGAACATGCCCAATAGCCGTATCTAAAGTCGGCACTCGCCGAGAACGCACAAAGAGATAGATATCCAGATGCAGTCCCCTCTCAAACATAATCAACCTTTAGGCCTCATCCTGGTGACAAGGGGTACACGGCTCCACCGTCGCGGAAACTCGCTCCGGGTCATCAACTGCGCTCCCGGTGGTCCAACGGGACGAATTCGACGTCATTAACTCTCGGCGTCCCTATCTAAAGTGCGCAACCAAGTGCACCTGATGCTTCTTCTGGATGAACAAATCCTCGAACAGCTCTTTGATAGCAGCGATCCTGTCCTCAGCCTCCCAAGGCTCCAAACTCTATCCCAAATCCACAGGGGAAGGTGCCGGCTGATTTACAACCACTAATCAGTAACTCTCGCTGCTCTTGTACTATCCACAGTGCGATCTGGGTCGAAGTCAACGAAGTCACGGCCGGAGGTACTACTGGCGGTACCCCGGTAAATGCTTTCCGCTCAAGCATGCGCATCATGCGCTCCCTGTTCTCTTCCTGACGTCGCATCGTCTCAAACATCCGGGCTCCCTGGGTCCATAACTCTCAAACCTACTCTGCTTGTCCATTCAGCCTCCCGCTGTTCGGCTCCTCCTCCAAGGTCGAGCATGCCCTTGCCGCTGCACGGCGTCTCGGAAGCCTCAAAACCACTGCAACAGAGCAAACATTAGGACCAAGAACTCTCTCGACCCAATCAAGCGAAAGTCTAGACATGTTACCCATACTAAAGTAT
Organism: Tillandsia leiboldiana; assembly: GCA_029204045.2. NCBI lineage: Eukaryota > Viridiplantae > Streptophyta > Magnoliopsida > Poales > Bromeliaceae > Tillandsia > Tillandsia leiboldiana. The sequence continues at coordinate 22,624,490 of CM055068.1, forward strand.
TATGTTGTCTGCAGCCAACATAATCATCTTTAGAGAAAATAACATGTAAGATCACTCGCCCCAATCCTCTGGGGGAGGTACAAACTCAATCAGGACTCTCGCTAAAGTCACGTCGCTCACGACAGTCATCCTACTGTCCAACCAATAGCCTAGGGTCTCTAAGTCCTCAACGACCTATACACCTAGGCTCTGATACCACCCTAATCTATCACGCCCTGGGGTCGAACTGCGACCCGGGCTCGCCAACAGATCCGCCGTCTGTACGGAAACTGCCGCACAGACGAAGCGTCTACCCAGCAAATGTTGGGTTATATGTAATAAGGATCTAAATAGGGGAAAAAACACCTAGAGGGGGGTGAATAGGTGTAAACGTATAAACACTCAAAAATCGTTGCGATAAAAACCCAATGCGGAAATAAAAAATGATACGCAAGATTTTTACGTGGAAAACTCCATCACCGGAGTAAAAAACTACGGGACCGATAACACGGCAGAAATCCACTAGAATTAAAACACGTACAAGGTGATTTACCGTACACAATTACGACTCAACCTTTTCCATACGCTCCTAGAGGATCTTCTCCGCTCGCTCCGCGACGCTTCTCGAATCCGCGATCTGCGCCCAACGCCGAATCCACGGCGTCCAACGTCGAATCCACGACGTCCGACCGAATCCACGGTCTTCACCCAATAGCACCCTTCGAATCCACGAACGTGCCTCGCTCCGAATCCACGAGAGCGGTTGAACCTTGAATCCACAAGGACACGCGAATCCACGCGCCGATTTTTGGGGTAAATCGTTGTTTTTGGGTGGTGATGATCCGCCGAATACTTAGATCAAAGATAGATCGGAAATACCATCTAAGTATTCATTAGTTTGATTCAACTCAAGATGTGAGTATGAAAACCTAGAATCAAACTAATCAATATAGATGAAGAAACATAGAGTATTCTCTAATGATTTCCTTTCTTCTCTATATGTGGATCTAGAGCCGTATAAGATGATATATGAAAATGACGGCTATTTGGATTAACCCTAGAAAAAGAGTCATAGGGTCTATTGATAGGTTAGAAACCCTAGGAAGGAGATAAGAATCAAAAACCTAACATTTCTGGAGATTTTACGGACGGCGATCCGGATCGGATTAGCTGTGATCCGGATCGTCGTAACGAGTCAGGTAATTCCAGAAAAACGAAGGTTCGGGATCCGGATCGAAGTGCTTGATCCGGATCGTTCATACAGTTCACCAAACATCAACGTTCGGGATCCGGATTGCGAAGCCTGATCCGGATCGTTCAAGGAAGATGGTAAACTCAGTGTTCGGGATCCGGATCAAGAGAGGCTACGATCCGGATTGAACTGGTGTATGAACGAACCACCTTCGGGATTCGGATCGAACAACCTGATCCGGATCCTGAACATGTCCCAAGTCCAGTTTTTGATTTTTATGCAATGAAAGATTCTTCCAAGTGTTTCTACACTACAAGAAGTATTCGGATCACACAAAATCTTTAGTAAAACATACCTGATCCTTTTGAATTCTTCTTTCTTGAGATTGAGTTAAATGATCCAACTTTCTTCACCTTCAATCTTCAAGACTTGAGACTTTCACGAAACTACGCCAACTCAAATTCCGTAACAATCTCCCCCTTTGGCGGTTTCGTGACAAAACACAGATCCACTAAAGAAAATTCAAAAAGATATTTTTGTTGCTATCACCATACAACAAAAATTTACATTGGAGATCCAAAAATTTAAAAACATGAGATAAACTCCTAAAACAGACTCTAGACTTAGACATCTGTACTCTCTGCACAAAGAAATCATTCTTGACAAAAAGAGATCGTTAGATACCTCAAGAATATTTAGCATACAAAACCTAGTACAGAGATAGAGTTTATCTGATCATCATGACATTTGAGAATTCAGATATGTAAGAGAATCATAGTCAAAACCAACATATCTTCTATGCAATTAAAAACCAAATGTCACAAAAAGTTAGTCCAATATCAACTTGTTAGTCATATTACATGCCCAAATAGTTAGTCGAATAGTTAGTCGAGACATGCAAACAATCACAAGATGAAAACCAAAGTTGAAGTTGAAGTGATACTTACCTTGATGTATACAAAATCTTCATCAGCAAGATTTTCACAATCATTGTTCAAGTTCCCTTGATGTTCACTTACCTTGATGTTCATTCACATCATCATTGTACCTTGATGCAGTCATCATTGTTCATCATTGATGTATACAAGATCACAATTTTCACAATATCATTGTTCAAGTTCTCTAAACTCTCTCCCCCTTTTTGTCACAAACAAAGCCAAAGTTACCAAAAAATTGAAGGAGAGTTAAAAAATATCAACGAAAATATTCCAAAATTTAAGAACTAGAACTAAAAGTAAGTCCTAAAAACTGAAAAACCTGCACAAAAAGATTAAAAATCTGCAAAAGAATAAAAAGTTCCTGCATAAGAGAATTGTTAATCAGACGATTCAGGCATCTGAATCTGAGTCAACCGAGGCGGAGTCTTCAGAGCTCGTACAACCCAGCTTTTTCAAAATTCCTTTAAGCATTCCCGAGATCGTAGTACACTCTTGCTTCATCTGATGTATGTCCTTGGACATCTTTCTGAGTTCTAGAGCCATTTTATCTTGTTCTTGTTTTATGGAAGACTCTAGATTTCCCGTTTGCTCAGTTCTTCTGGAAGTTGAAGAACGTTGAGTGACGATTGACGGAGCAGTCTGGCCTTCATTCCGAGGAGATCGTCTTGGCAAAAAGGGTGGATTGCTTGGCACATTCCTTTTCATGGCTTGCTGCTTAAGTATTGAGGAAGGCTTCAGTAGCTTCTTTTTCTTTAGGTAAACCTTATTTTCTTCATCAATGCCTTGTTGTACTTCGTCAAGAAATGTGTCCCAATCTTCTTCGTCTTCTGATTCAGTGTCAATTTGAGAAATATTCCTTGGGTTCTCTTGACATGGTTCATTTATTTCAATACCTCGAGCTCGTCCAGGTCGTCGAGCAAGTCTTTTTCTTTTTAGGAAAATGGATGAAGAAGTCATTGGTGCTTTTCCTTTTTCCGCAGCAGTAAGCGGGGCCTTTTCCGTTGATGTTTCTGCATGGGCTTTCCCTTTCGATGCAACAGAGGTTTTCTGTGGCGATTCTTCAGGATGTGTTTCATCATCTGATAACTCATCCCAGTTAACTTCATCCCTTTTAGCTCTCTTGGCAGTGTCTCTCGTATGTACCATAGCAGTAAGTAGGAAAATAATCCAAGTGATCACCATTGCTAATGGTTTCTTGAGAAAAGGAATCCTGTGTGGAACGACTCAAGAACACATGAGAAAATTGTTAATTTTCAAAGATTGAAAAATTGTACCCAAACAATCATAATCATGTAGAGAGACTAAGAATCAAATTAGTTTTGCAAAAGGACTTTTAAAAATAGATCAATTGCATGATTTTCGAAAATCCTTATTATATGCCCTAAAACCGAAATTTTAGAAATCGAAGCCTAAAAATCCGTTAATCAGGAGAATACCTAGCATATAATCAAAACTAATCTACCCAGAGTTCTTATTTCAAAAGAAATTTGATCAAAAACCATCCACAAACAAAGTTGATCCAAGAAATTCATGACGTTTGAGGAGGAAAAGAGAAAAACGGTGAAAAACCGAGATTTTGATCAATAAAACTTACTTGGAGTTGAAGAACTTGAGTTTGAAAGCTTCCAGGAAGGATGAAATCTAGAGAGAGAGACTCTGGAAACTTTGGAACAAAAGATTGGAGTAAAAGAAATCAAAACCCTTTTGTTCTTTATAAAAACTAGCCGCGATCCGGATCAGTTCATAACTGCGATCCGGATCGGCTACCCGCAGTGAGAAACTGCGTTCGGGATCCGGATCGGCAGATACAATCCGGATCGTCAGCCCGCAGAAGAATTCCTGCGTTCGGGATCCAGATCATCTAGCCCGATCCGGATCGGCTCCAACTTTTTCTTTAGAAAATTTCAGAGAAATTCAAGAAAAACCAGAAAAAGATTGTAAGCACAAATGTGTATCAACTTTAAACAAAAATCATCGTTTCATACAACAAGAATTAGATTATGCCAAATCTATCAATAATATCCAAAAATAAAACGAAAATTTACAAAAATTAAATCCCTCAAAGTTGAACACCTTCAATTACATCTAACTTGATCTTATGAGTAATGCCTTTATCAAATCATCAATTCAGTAAAGAAAATGAAATACAAAGATCAATAGATGTTTGAAATCCCAAATATAATAGATAATGTATCTAGACAATCTGTTGAAGAGAGTGGCTCTTTGAGCATCTTTCTTTAAAAACCCACCTTATACCAACCTTGAAATTTGACGGAGTCAAGTATTTCAACATGCATTTTACTTAATCAAAAATCTGAACAACCATGCTTGGTATACATGTGGTAGCTGCACACAATACTCGGACGACCGAGGTGGTAGCTCTTTCCTCCATGTGGTGGTAGTTTTCACACTCCTCATTGGGATGTAACTCTTTCCACATCTTTTGAGCATTTTACTTTTTCTATGACTCCCCCTCAATTGGCTATCAATTATTTAAGATATAAAGTATTCAACCAAATATTGATCTCGATTTCATACTCGACTAAGCAGTCAAATAAGATAATGACTATACCAAGAGATCATAGAGAGAGAGAAATTGACTTTGATCACTTAGAAGATGATTTAATTAACATAAATGATCATTGCAACAGTGAAATATTATGATGGCAAAAGCATAATAAATTTCTAAATGTGCGAAAAGATGCAATTAAAGTCAATTATGATCTATGCTTAATTAATGTCCTATGTACAAACATAGATAATGAACAAAACAAAAACAAATACAAAACCTATCCTAAGCAAAGGTTTCAAAAAGAAGTTTATTTCAAGGAAAGCATTCCAATTGCTTTTCGTAAATGAATAAAACGTTTTTGATCCAAAGGTTTTGTTAGAATGTCAGCTAATTGATCCTCAGTTGAAATATATGAAAGTTGAAGAGTATTTGATTCAACTAGCTCTCTAAGAAAATGATATCTAAGTTCAATATGTTTTGTTCTAGAGTGCAACACAGGGTTTTTAGAAATGTTAATTGCACTTGTGTTGTCACAAAGAATTGTTACCGAACATGCTGAAATGCGGAAATCGCTCAATACGCTTTTCATCCAAATGAGTTGAGTTGAGCATCTTCCAGCTGAAATGTATTCCGCTTCGGCAGTCGAGAGTGCTATGCAGTTCTGCTTTTTACTGTGCCATGCAACAAGGCAATGGCCAAGATAGAAGCATGCACCACTCGTGCTTTTCCGATCATCCACTGATCCTGCCCAATCGGCATCTGAGTATCCAACAATATCCAAACTTGTTCCCATAGGATACCAAATTCCGAAATTAATTGATCCTTTGATATACCGGATGATCCTTTTCACCGCTTTCAGGTGAACCTCCTTTGGTGCTGATTGATATCTCGCGCAAATCCCAACACCAAAAGATATATCCGGGCGACTAGCCGTGAGGTAAAGTAGACTTCCAATCATACTTCGATACAGTTTCTCGTCTACATTCTCACTATGTGATTCACTTCAAGTCCCTTGTGGCTAGTTCCCATTGGAGTCGGAAAATCTTTACAATTTTCTAGATCAAACTTTTTGACCAACTCCATTGCATACTTGGATTGACTCAAGTGAATACCTTCATCATTTTGTTTAATTTGCAATCCAAGGAAATAAGTCAATTCGCCCATCATGGACATCTCAAATTCGCTTTCCATGGTCTCCGCGAATTTAGAAGCATCATTATCTCTTGTTGCGCCAAATACAATGTCATCGACATAGATTTGTGCTACAATGAAATTGCTTTGATAATGCTTCACAAAGAGAGTCCTATCAGCTCCCCCTCGAGTATAGCCCTTCTCCAAAAGGTGCTTGGTTAACCTTTCGTACCATGCTCGCGGTGCTTGTTTCAGACCGTAAAGAGCCTTTTTCAAACGAAAAATATGGTTAGGTTGTTTATGATCTACAAAACCTTTCGGTTGAGCCACATAAACTTCCTCATTTAAAAACCCATTTAGAAATGCGCTCTTAACGTCCATTTGAAATAATTTGATTTTAAAATGACAAGCAATAGCAAATAGTATACGAATGGACTCGAGTCTAGCTACAGGGGCGAATGTTTCGTCAAAGTCTATACCTTCTACTTGAGAGTAGCCTTGAGCAACTAATCGTGCCTTGTTCCTGATGATAGTACCATCCTCATTTTTCTTGTTCTTGAAGATCCATTTGGTACCTATCACATTGTGTTGCTTTGGAGGCTTCGTTAATTCCCAGACTTTGTTTCGCTCAAATTGATGGAGCTCTTCCTGCATTGCTTTAATCCAGTAGTCATCCTGAAGAGCTTCATCTATGTTCTTTGGTTCGATTAAAGATACGTAGCAAGCGAATCCACAAACCAACTGCCTCCGAGTTCTGACTCCTTTTTGTGGATCTCCAATAATATTCGATTCCGGATGATCCTTGGAGATTCGTAACGTTTGTTGAAACGGAGTACTCGGAGATACATGAGATGATTCCTGCACATCAGATAAACTTGAAGAACCATTAGATGCATCATTAATATTGGAAGTATTATTATGAGAAGATGCATTAGCAGGAGAATCATCATCTAGAGAGATATCGAGGGTAGATTTTCCAGATCCAAAGTGAAAAGCTTCATCTACTTTAACATTTATAGATTCTACGATCGTCTTAGATTCAATGTTAAATACTCGATATGCTCTGCTATTCGTAGAATAACCCAAAAAGATCCCTTCATCACTTCGAGAGTCGAACTTTCCAAGATTTTCACGGTCACGTAAAATGTAACATCGACTCCCGAAGACACGAAAATATTTGATGTTGGGTTTTCTACTAAACCACAGCTCATATGGTGTATTTAAAGTTCCTGGGCGCAAGTAAACTCTATTAATGACATAGACAGCGGTGTTCACGGCTTCAGCCCAAAAATGTAGCGGTAAATTCCGGCTATGAAGCATCACACGCGCCATCTCTTGAACAACCCTGTTCTTGCGCTCAACAACACCATTCTGCTGAGGTGTATAGGGTGCCGAGAATTCATGTTTAATGCCATTTGAAGTGCAAAAATCAATGAATTTTGAATTTATGAATTCTCCACCTCTATCACTTCTAACACGAATGATCTTTTCATTCTTTTCAATCATAATACGATGGCAAATCTCATGAAAAGAGTCAAACGTATCATCTTTCTCTTTTAAAAATGCTACCAAAGAAAACCGAGAGAAATCATCAACCAATAAAAAAAAAAATATACCATTTACCTCCCAAAGATGGTTGACGGGTCGGCCAAAAGAAAAAGGACGAAAAGAAAGTAGTATACATAAACTACACAAGATTTAATCGAAGAACGATTAAAGACAAGGAGGGGTTTCACCTTTGCATACCCAAACCTTTTGAGTTTTGGAGTATGTTGGCAATGGTTGAGAAGTTTTCCTTGATGAAGATGTCTTGCAAGATTGGTCTTTTTCTTTTGTCATCGTCTTGTTTGAAGTACTCCAATGTCCTTTTCTTTAGGAAAATCCTTCTTTGAATTCCATGGAGTGAACTTATTGGTAGCAGTTGCAAGATGTGGTTGATTTGATCTTTGAGCTCCAATCTTGCAATTTCTTCCAATGTGCCCTGCAAAATTACAACGAAAACATACCTTTGTGCTTGACGATTCTGAAGAGGATGAAGTAGGCTTGTTGTCGTTGGTTGTCATGATTTCCGGTGTCGGAGGAGGAGATACCGACTGAGGCACAAAGACTGTCCCAACCGAACTAAAATTGTCTTCAGTTCGATTGTATCCGAGGCCGAACTTGTTTGTTTGACCAAGACCAAGAAGTTTATCCAACTTACTCCTTCCTAAAGAGAATCGCTGTAAGTCATTCTTGAGTTGGAAAATGGTCTTTGTCATTTCCAGGTTATCCTGTCGAGCCTCGTTGTAGAGCTTTGAGAAGTGATTCGCGTTATCCACCAGATTTGTATGTTCCTTCTCAAGTTGCTCATTGGACTCTTGAAGGGAAACATTTGCCTTTATCAGGTTTTCCCTTTCCACTTCAAGAGCGTTTGAGAGAGAAGTCGCTCTTTTTGCTTCTTCTTCGAGATCATGCACTCTTCCTCTCAAACTCTTGTTTTGCTTAGCCACTTTCTTTGAGTCCCTCAAAAGTCTGTGGTAGGCTAGAGCAAAATCTTCACCTTCCGAATCATCCGATTCGTTGTCCGTTGCATTCTTTTCAACAGTGGAGTTGGACAACGACTCGGATGTACTTGCCATAAAGCACATGAAGGGTGAAGATACGGACGCGTGGAATGCGGTGGAGCTCTTTTCTTCATCACTCGAAGACGACTCATTTGACGTTGAGTTGTCATCCCAAGTGACGACTTGCATCGCCTTCTTCTTTGCCGGATACTTGTTAGGACACTCTGTTGCAATGTGGCCGTAGCCTCGACATTTGAAGCATTGAAGTTGTCCTTCTGAACTTTTCTTATCCTTTGAGAAGTTCTCTTGCTTTCTTGACTTGTAACTTGAAGTACCCTTGCCTTTGTTCGACTTTCCGAAGGATGGAGATTTGCTTGAATTACCCCTTCGAAAGTTGCGGCGAAACTTCCTTGTCAAGAGAGCGAGCTGCTTCTCAAATTCCTCCATAGAAAGGTTCTCGTCATCGTCTGAGGAGGATGTATCCGCGTCTTCTTCCTTAGTTGTTTTCAACGCATAACCTGAAGACTTAGAAGTGGATGCCTTTCCAGAAGAATTGTTAGTAGTAAATGTCATTTCATAAGTTTGTAATGAACCAACTAATTCTTCTACACGTATTTCGTCCGGGTGTTTAATAGTTTCAATGGCAGTAACCTTTGGGCGAAATCGTTCAGGAAGAGTTCTTAAGATCTTTCTTACAATCTTAAATTCTGGAATCTTCTCTCCCAGATTAGCACATGAGTTTACGATGTCTTGCAATCGTGTATAGTAGTCCGTGAAAGATTCATTTTCTGCCATTAAGATAGAGTCAAACTTGCTCGTAAGCATTTGCAGTTTCTGAATCTTCATGAGGTTAGTTCCCTCATGTGTAACCTGAAGAACATCCCAGATTTCTTTCGCAGTCTCACATGCCGAGACGCGAGAGAATTCAGTTTGAGATAAGGCATTAAAAATAGCATTAATTCCCTTGCCATTGTAAGAAGATGAATCTAACTCTTCCTTGGTCCATTTCGACCTAGGTTTTAAGGTGCGAACATCACCAGTAAATTCAGTTGGATTAGACCATCCTAATTCAATTGATTGCCACACCCGTTCGTCGATGGAAATTAAAAAGGCTTTCATCCGTACTTTCCAGTACGCATAATTTGTTCCATCGAAGAACGGGGGTCGGTTGATGTTTCCACCTTCAACCATTGTTTACAACCCTATTCCCTCTCTGATACCACTTGTTGGGTTATATGTAATAAGGATCTAAATAGGGGAAAAAACACCTAGAGGGGGGTGAATAGGTGTAAACGTATAAACACTCAAAAATCGTTGCGATAAAAACCCAATGCGGAAATAAAAAATGATACGCAAGATTTTTACGTGGAAAACTCCATCACCGGAGTAAAAAACCACGGGACCGATAACACGGCAGAAATCCACTAGAATTAAAACACGTACAAGGTGATTTACCGTACACAATTACGACTCTACCTTTTCCATACGCTCCTAGAGGATCTTCTCCGCTCGCTCCGCGACGCTTCTTGAATCCACGATCTGCGCCCAACGCCGAATCCACGGTGTCCAACGTCGAATCCACGACGTCCGACCGAATCCACGGTCTTCACCCAATAGCACCCTTCGAATCCACGAACGTGCCTCGCTCCGAATCCACGAGAGCGGTTGAACCTTGAATCCACAAGGACACGCGAATCCACGCGCCGATTTTTGGGGTAAATCATTGTTTTTGGGTGGTGATGATCCGCCGAATACTTAGATGAAAGATAGATCGGAAATACCATCTAAGTATTCATTAGTTTGATTCAACTCAAGATGTGAGTATGAAAACCTAGAATCAAACTAATCAATATAGATGAAGAAACATAGAGTATTCTCTAATGATTTCCTTTCTTCTCTATATGTGGATCTAGAGCCGTATAAGATGATATATGAAAATGACGACTATTTGGATTAACCCTAGAAAAAGAGTCATAGGGTCTATCTATAGGTTAGAAACCCTAGGAAGGAGATAAGAATCAAAAACCTAACTTTTCTGGAGATTTTACGGACGGCGATCCGGATCGGATTAGCTGTGATCCGGATCGTCGTAACGAGTCAGGTAATTCCAGAAAAACGAAGGTTCGGGATCCGGATCGAAGTGCTTGATCCGGATCGTTCATACAGTTCACCAAACATCAACGTTCGGGATCCGGATTGCGAAGCCTGATCCGGATCGTTCAAGGAAGATGGTAAACTCAGTGTTCGGGATCCGGATCAAGAGAGGCTACGATCCGGATTGAACTGGTGTATGAACGAACCACCTTCGGGATCCGGATCGAACAACCTGATCCGGATCCTGAACATGTCCCAAGTCCAGTTTTTGATTTTTATGCAATGAAAGATTCTTCCAAGTGTTTCTACACTACAAGAAGTATTCGGATCACACAAAATCTTTTGTAAAACATACCTGATCCTTTTGAATTCTTCTTTCTTGAGATTGAGTTAAATGATCCAACTTTCTTCACCTTCAATCTTCAAGACTTGAGACTTTCACGAAACTACGCCAACTCAAATTCCGTAACAGCAAAAGATCTATAGCTAACATGTATCAGAGATGAAAATTAAAACAAATAGCTACAGAAATCAACTGAACATCGGGATAAATAAAAGTCCTCGATACAAAGTCTGTCTAGCTATAAGAAATAAATACAATGCTCACAAGTCTCTCAGAAATCCAGTACAAAAGTGGAAACATAAAATACACCGGGTACATCTACCTCAGACTCTCAATGCTGGTAAGAAACTAATCGGCCGCGTCCTCACCTCGATCTGCTGTCTCTGCGCGAACCAAGCCGAAACAACTGCCTCAAACCTGTCACCATAGCGGGTGTGAGATCTACTGCAGAAGGCAGATCTCAGTGGGTACCATCCCAATATCCACGGTATGCCCACTAAGTTTACTGGAGGCAAAACAGATAGGTATGCAGATAGATAGATAGATAATGGGTAAGCTGAAAGAAAACTACAGCTAAAATGTCTCAATCATAAAGCTCAAGAAACTCTACCAATAACATGAAATGCATACTGTCACGCCCCGGGGGGTCGAAACTGCAACCCGGGCTCGCCAACAGATCCGCCACCTATGCGAAACCCCGCATAAGCGAAGCGTCTAACCTGCAAAGTGTCATCTAACAACTAAATAGATATCAGAGCTGAAGAAAAACTGCTGTAATAAAAATCTGAATCACTGTACAACAGAAAAGTAAAAGTACAATATCCATCTCCCAAAAATAATAATACAATAATCCGGTCCACCGAAACTGTAATACAAGTAAAAACCACCTATACAACAATTATTAATCCAAAAAGGGGAATAAACTGAAATAATAAAATACAACTGTGTACAGTGAAACCCACAATCCGGGTTTGTACATGTATCCCACTGTAGTAATCAACACTGGTAGGGAACTATCTCGCGACTCCCTCGCCTCGAACCTCCAACCGTAAGATCCACAACTCCCGCAGCAGACACTGCAAAACAAAGGGAGGAAAGGGGGAAAACAACAATGGGGGTGAGAACCACTAGTAAAACCAGTAGCCTCCCCCTGTGGGTAAAGCCTCAAACCCCGACGTACCCACAAGTCTACCGGAGGCAAGAATAGGAATAAGAGAGGTGGTAAGCTATAAACAGAACTACTGATAAAAGAAAGCTACCACTAAAAATGCCTCTAAATGCCGAGCTAATAAGGATAGCTAAAAATATGCATCAGTAAATGAATGCCTGCCTGAATAAACCCAATCCGACCACCAGTAAACACTGGTACTGCCTGCTCTGCCTACCAAACTCAAAACTCAGCTGCGGGAAGCAGACCGGCTCCTAACCGGCACGGTTGCATCCCGAAAAGCAACAGACCGGCTCCTGACCGGCACGGTCACACACACTCCGGAGTGGCACTCGAGGGGAGCGACCCACATGAGTAAAGTAAGTAGCCATAAATAACCTGACATAGCAGGGCTGGATCACGACTCTGATCAAAGTGGGAAAACCCATCCACTAGAGAAAGCCCGATCCCCACAATCTGATGTAACTGTAAATACCCGGTCGGCCGCCCAAAGTCTGCGGTTGCCGCAATATCCCACAAATACCCCAAATAAAGCCCTGACCTGTCATCCCTAATCCGATGCACAAGTCGCCATCCGGTCAACCGCCCAAGATCCGCGGTAGCCGCAATACCCTGCCCTCAAGCCAGCCTGTCACGCCCCGAGTCCGCCAATTTGTACGGTTCGGGCACGCCAACAGACCCGCCAATCGAGTAAGACCTGTTTCTACCCGAAAGGAACGGTAACATCCATAATAACACAACCAGTGTATGCGGAAGCTGTATATCAGAGCACTAAAAATCACTATAAATTTAAAACTTTCACTCAATAATGAATAGTTAATGCGGAAATGAAAGCATACAGGAGTGAACCATAAATTAAACTTACTACACTTTACATTTCTGAACTTGCAAATAAAATTATTACATTTTCTTTACATAAATTCCTCACTATACAAGGTTCACTCAAGAAATACATAAATGGGATACCTCTGCTAGACCCTCTAGGTCACCATGCTGCTGGGCCCTTGCCTCTGTCGTATGCCTCGCTGTCTGCATCTGATCCGTCTCGACCGCTGCATCCATTCCCGAACCTGTTGGGGGAGTCACCCAAGGGGTGTGAGAACTTCATCTGAGTTCCCAGTGGGTTCAACCACCGAGAAAAAGTGTTCTACCCCACTTGGTCCAATGGAAGCAATAATAATAGTGCTAGGAAACTAAATCCTCAATATCAAAATGCAGCTATGCAATATAACATATCACTACACTATCTGTGTATAACCATCTACCCAGCACTACTCTGTCTAGCCACACTAGGCTGCTAAGCACCAACTCGGCCACTATGCCGCTGAATACAGGGTCCAACTAACCCGGCCACCTTGGCCACTCTATTTTTCTTTATTCTTTAGATTCTGGTGCTTTAGTTCAAGTTAACCCTCGGAAATTCTTATCCAACGGGCCCGAGCCCGGTAGTCTTGCTACCATAAGATAAGATTTCTAAGGTTGCCGATAACACCTGCAAGTGTTACCCCGCCCAACGGGGAACTTGTCACACGGGTCACTGCCCGGGAGAGGGACACTGCCCATAGCTCCGACAAGATCTACGTTTCACCCCCGAAGGTACGCCCATTTTATCTTTTTATATTTTCTTTCTTTTCTTTCTACTTTAGTTCTTAACCTCTTTGCCTTTGAACACTTGCTTTCCTTTCTTATTCAGGCTTATAGCTCCCTTTTTGCCACTGGCAAATCACTTTCTCTTTTCTTTGAGCATTTAGCTCCTTGCTTTCACTTTTAGCCATTCGAAAGTACCTCGTCCGACGGGTCACTGCCCAGGGAGTCCTGCTCCACTTGACGAGTCTCAAATTCGAAGGCGCCAATTACATTTTCTTTATGCTTTTAGCCACTTTTAGCTTGCTTTTAATCTTTGCCTTTTAGCAACAATTTTTCCCTCTTATCCTAGGTCTTGCCATAAGGATAACTAGAGAGTCTCCTAGACTCTTAAACATTTCTCTTTTATTTCTTTAACTCAAATTGAAGTTAAAGTTATTATCCATTTGCCGAGACACCCTATGACCTTCTAGGGTTATATTTGATCAACTCTTCAAACTGGGGATCTCATCCCACATTTCTGATTCCTCACTGAATCCTAGAGTTAACTAAACTCTATTTTCCTGCTTCACCATTAACTTAGAGTTACACTGACTCTAATTCCATGTTCCACTGTTATCTTAGAATTACATTGACTCTACTTTTCTGTTTTCCCTTTCATATCTCCACACTTGATCCACCTTTTCCATCCTCCTGATTCCTTACTTAATCCTAGAGTCAACTTGACTCTATTTCCTGTCTGTGAGTTTAAACTCTTCTAGCTCAACTTAGGTTCCCTTTACCTAAGTCCCATGTCATACTTGTCCTAGAGTTCCATGACTCTATGCTGACCTCTAGTTCACCTTAGGTTTCCTTACCTAAGTTCCATGTCATACTCATCCTAGAGTTCCTTGACTCTATGTTGAACACTAGTTCTCCTTAGGTTCTCTTTACCTAAGTTCCATGTCATATACACCCTAGAGTTTTCTGACTCTATGTTGATCACTCTATCCAGTGTCCTTAGGTTATCACCTAAGACCATGCCACTCATCCTTCCTAGGATAACTCCTAAGTTGATGTCACTCGTCAAACCCCTAAACTAGGTTTTCTCCTAGTCTTACTACCAACAAGTTCTGTTCCCTTATATCACATGATTCCTAGGGTTGTACCCTAACATGATCACAGTCATCAAGTAATTACTCATTTCTACGCATGCAATTATTTTCATATCCATCATAAAAATAATATTTATCCTCTAAGTCCTTTTTGCACATGAAAATGAATTATCTCCTTTTGGCAACCGACAGTTGCATTTATCATCTGCGTCCATCTACACATACAAATTTATCCCCTATTGTGGATAAATCATAAATATCACTTTTCCTCTAAATTTCTCTACACATGCACATATATCATCTGTTATTGGCAACCAACAGTTGCTCTTTTCATCTGTATTCCTCTAAACATGCAATCTTATTCATAATTACCTAATGCCTCTAACAGGCTACTATCATGATTCGAATCGAAAAGCAAAGGAGCAAGGGGAGAGGTCACCCAATTTCGGCAGAATTCCCCACCTTGTAGTGTACCCAATTGCTTGTAGACACTTGCAATTGGTCTCCGCGCGATTTCACTTGTCTCCTCAAACTTGCACGCAAAACGACGCACTTCTCTCGAGTCTGCACGCAAAACGGTGCACGTCCACCAAACCTGCACGCAAAACAATGCACGTCACTAAAAACCCGCACGCAAAATGGTGCGCGTCATTTTAGTCTGCACGCAAAACGGTGCGCGTTAAATCAACCGGCACGCAAAACGGTGCACGTAACTCGAATCTGCACGCAAAATAGTGCACGGTCTACTATAGGGTTGCACGTAAAACGGTGCACGTTTTTCTAACCCAGTACGAAAAATGATGTATAATATTAGAGAGTGCACGCAAAACGATGCGCGACAACACAACCGACACGCAAAACGATGCACGTATCTCAAATCTGCACGCAAAACGGTGCATGTCTTTTCCAACCCTGCACGAGAAATGATGCATAATATTAGGATCGGCACGCAAAACGGTGCGCGTTAAATCAACCGGCACGCAAAACGAGGCGTGCCAAAACTGCCCCCGGCAGTCCGCGCAGCAAAACGGCGCAGTATAACTTGTTTTCTAACACGCAATATGGTAATGGGGTCAAATCTAAACCCAAAGAAGGCATAAAAATTATGCTAAAAATATCGTGAAAATAACGTTACATCGTACAGTCGCGCTGTCCATCGGCTTTTTGGAACGCCTCGCGCGCTCCACGAGGTTCACGGCGCGCTCGCTTGCCCCACAAAATCCCCTCTTTTTTTTTTTTCTTTTCTTCTCTCTCTATCTCTCTCTCTCTCTCCCTTACTCGAAGCTCGGCTGGACAAAAATGGAAGGAGAAGAGGAAGGGTCTGCGGGGTGGAGGAAGAAGAAGAAGAAAAGAAAAAGAAAAAAGAGAAGAGAAGGGAGAGTGGGGGGGTGGCCCGTGGACCGGGTCCATGGGTCCTCCCAATGGGAACCCGCCAAATGGCGGTTCACCACGAAGGGGGGCGCGCACCGGGTCCAAGCGGCGCCCCCGCGCCACGTGGCGCGCGTCCTGCGCGCCACGCGGGCGCGCACTAGCGCCAGGCGCGCCTTGCGCAGCAAGCCACCCTCGCCTCGATCCGCGCATCGTCATCGCCTCGAGATCCGTTTTTGTTTTGTTTTCTGTCCATTTTTCGTCTGTTTCCGTCCAAATTTGTCAGGCGGCTTCGTTTCAGCTTAATTTACCACAGGAAAATTTAAATTTTCACTTTTGGCCATTTCTGGGCCACCAAAAGCCCCGCTGTATCCAGAATCGCTGGCGGACCCCGTTCTCGCAATCCGAATATCCTATCAACCCGAAATTTTTACTGTGGCCTTAAAACATAATTACGAAGCTCCCCAAATTTTCTCAGAATTTTTTGACACTGTTGGCGGAGCCCGTTCTCACTATCAGGCATCCGATCAACGCGAAACTTTTTCTGTGGTCTTAAAACATATTTACGGGGCTCCCGTAATTTTCTCGGAATTTTCCGACACTGTGAATTTTCCACTAAAAATCTGGGCCCCCTTTCTCCAATAAATTTTTAGATCTCTCCATTTTAACCCGAATTGGGCCCAACTCGCGTCCAAATGTTCCTTACTTCCCCAACTTTCATAACACTAGTATTTCATACCACCTTTATTTACATTTATTTATGTGCCGAAAATTCGGTACATTACATTCTACCCCCCTTAAAATAAGTTTCGTCCTCGAAACTTGAATCACATCTCGACTCCTACTTGATCGAGAGGGAGGAAATCTTGCCCTCACTACTGGGCTCACTGTATATCGTGACCGGCATCAAATTTCCTGCTCGCCAGGACTACACGAGCAACTCATTCATGAATCCCTACCGCAATTTAGGGACAAACACAGACCTGGTGTCTGGCCACTTTCACCAAGTAGGTGAAAGACACAGTTGAGCACTTGTTCTCTCAATTGCCACGAATGATCCAGTTTTTTACTTGCGAAATTTTCACTTTAATTCCGCCATCATTCTTTTCACAACGAGGTTGCATCTGCAACTAGTTACATCTACTGCATTTCTGGTCGCTCCGCTGCCTAATGTGGAGGGCAAAGGCCAATCCACGAGTCCTCAACTATCACACACGCTACAAGCGCTCCATGTCCACGGGTTATCAGCTAACCCGATATCTAGGTCTATTAATAGGTCCGCAGACCACGATCTAATAGGGGCCTATAGCCCAACTAGTCCAACACTGTACAATGACTCTCACTAGCACAAAGATCCAATCGTCATACGGGTAGATCCACACATAGGATTGCTACCCCAGCACTCCCACTAGGAGCTACAGAACCTCGATCACCCCTAGCACTACGGTCTGATCATATCACACACTCTCGGTGTACTAACAGCCTCAAGGCTCACACGTGGCATTTCACGTTCCTGGGTCGTCGCTCGGACTACCGCCCCGACCAAATCTCTATCATGCCCCGCCATCAGGTCTCGGGCCGATGTCTCTCACAGCTGACTGCGCCTGCCCACTGGGCTACAGGCCCACAGTCCACAAACATGGTCCAGGCACGGATCGTCCACAAGCGAACCCGCTAATCGTCGCCACGCGACCACTATGCTCCACTGAGCAAAATCAACTAACAAGTCGTCAATCCACGACCCAAACTCTCTATATCAACTCTGGCCACACTGGGCAAAGGCTAATACACCACCTAATCAGCTCTCTCTGGCTAAACCGTACCTGTGCTCCATGAGCACCTAAACAGTTGGGCGTCCTACGCCCCTACGCTAACTTGCATAATCAAGAATGTTAAGCAACTTGCTTAAACACGCGCGTAACTCCTGTACACCTCTCCCACCTGGGTTGAGGCACCAAAAATAACTGTCCACCAACTCTGGTGATCAACTCGCAAAGACTACGGTGGCAACCCTTGCCATTACACCGATTCATCAGAACGGCGCCACAAAACTCTCGCTCTTTCGAGAGGTTCCTGCATCCTGAAGCCTACTCTGGGCCTCACCAACTCTACTATGCGGCAACACAGCCATAGTTATCGCGCACACGGTTACTACCGTCATCAGGGGCAAATTCCACGCCGCCAGGCTCGTAAATCTTTCTTGCCCTAAACCCTCAGGGCACTGCAACTTGGCTCTCGCGACATAGCGATCACCATTTACCTCGCGAGTCGGTCTCTTACTGGACCTTACTAACCATACTTTGCCAGCAACCTAGCTGACACAAGCGTAAAACACCCAATGCTGAAGGTGTTGGCTGCGCCGACAAAAGTTCGGCGGCCATAGCCATTTCTTTACTGTCGCCCCTACGGGCGGCGACGCCGTATACCTATGCGTCATTATGCAGCCTCAACTTGTTGCGCTATCAGTCACTGGAGCCCATCTATCTGCTCCAACTGTCACGCTGACGTTACTCTTAGTGCGTCGAAACCTGTCTTCCTGTCGGCGGGGATTTTGCCGCCCTACGGCAAGAAGTCCTGACCTGCGGCTGGACCACAGCCAACAGATGCGGTTCCCGTGCTACGCGCAGCTCGTATACAGTCGTGTTGACCCCGAGTGCCCTCTCGTGACTCGGGTCAAACACAGGTGCGTCTTCCCCTATGTGGTGTCATCGCTAATATGCCCACCACGAACGACAGCACCAACCAGCCCAAATTTAGCCATTTGAGCACGCGCAGTCTATACACCGAACAAAAAGGCTCGTCGACCTAATCATAGCTAAAGTATATGAGGGTACTCCTTTTCATCTCCAATTACGTTGTCGGCCGCCAACGTAATATTCGAAGAATGAAAGCTCGTCGCCCTCGATCAGTCCCAACATCCTTTTTGGGAACAACAATAACCAATCAAATACTTTCGCCCAATAATCCACACACTCTCTCGTGCCATAAACCCTAGAGTATCCCTAAGGTTTGCTAACCACCTAGGACTATTCCTAGGCTCTGATACCACTCTATCTGTCACGCCCCGAGTCCGCCAATTTGTACGGTTCGGGCACGCCAACAGACCCGCCAATCGAGTAAGACCTGTTTCTACCCGAAAGGAACGGTAACATCCATAACAACCAACCAGTGTATGCGGAAGCTGTATATCAGAGCACTAAAAATCACTATAAATTTAAAACTTTCACTCAATACGAATAGTTAATGCGGAAATGAAAGCATACAGGAGTGAACCATAAATTAAACTTACTACACTTTACATTTCTGAACTTGCAAATAAATTATTACATTTCCTTTACATAAATTCCTCACTATACAAGGTTCACTCAAGAAATACATAAATGGGATACCTCTGCTAGACCCTCTAGGTCACCATGCTGCTGGGCCCTTGCCCCTGTCGTATGCCTCGCTGTCTGCATCTGATCCGTCTCGACCGCTGCATCCATTCCCGAACCTGTGGGGGAGTCACCCAAGGGGTGTGAGAACTTCATCTGAGTTCCCAGTGGGTTCAACCACCGAGAAAAAGTGTCCTACACCACTTGGTCCAATGGAAGCAATAATAATAGTGCTAGGAAACTAAATCCTCAATATCAAAATGCAGCTATGCAATATAACATATCACTACACTATCTGTGTATAACCATCTACCCAGCACTACTCTGTTTAGCCACACTAGGCTGCTAAGCACCAACTCGGCCACTATGCCGCTGAATACGTACCCGGCCACCTTGGCCACTCTATTTTCTTTATTCGTTAGATTCTGGTGCTTTAGTTCAAGTTAACCCTCGGAAATTCTTATCCAATGGGCCCAGAGCCCGGTAGTCTTGCTGTAACACCCCCGGAATTTGGATTAGTCCTCTATATAAATGATATAATAGGACTAAATCTCTAACACGGCTATAGCATTTTGGATGGTAGCAAGATCGAAGAGGAACATGAGAGTTAAGCGTGCTAGAGCTAGAGTAGTTCTAGGATGGGTGACCCCCTGGGAAGTGGGGCGTCACAGTTGGTATCAGAGCCATTCACCAGCCGGAAATGTGAGATGAGTCTCGGCTGATCCAGGGTTATATAGCGGGTAGAGCGAGGCTCCCCGGCTAATGACCGTTGTGAGTGGAGTGCAGCTCCTCACAAGGTCGGCTAAGGCTAGCGAGACGAGTCTCACATCGCCTGGTGCTTGTGAGTGTGCTTGAGCCTGACGTGGACGTCAGGGCTAAAGGGGGGAAGAATGGTAACACCCCCGGAATTGGATATAGTCCTCAATATAACTGATATAATAGGACTAAATCTCTAACCCGGCTATAGCATTTTGGATGGTAGCAAGATCCAAGAGGAAAATGAGAGTTAAGCGTGCTAGAGCTAGAGTAGTTCTAGGATGGGTGACCCCCTGGGAAGTGGGGCGTCACACTTGCTACCATAAGATAAGATTTCTAAGGTTGCCGATCACACCCGCAAGTGTTACCCCCGCCCAACGGGGAACTTGTCATACGGGTCACTGCCCGGAGAGGGGACACTGCCCATGGCTCCGACAAGATCTACGTTTCACCCCCGAAGGTACGACCATTTTATCTTTTTATATTTTCTTTCTTTTCTTTCTACTTTAGTTCTTAGCCTCTTTGCCTTGAACACTTGCTTTCCTTTCTTATTCAGGCTTATAGCTCCCTTTTGTGCCACTGGCAAATCACTTTCTCTTTCTTTGAGCATTTAGCTCTTGCTTTCACTTTTAAGCCATTCGAAAGTATCTCGTCCGATGGGTCACTGCCCAGGGAGTTCCTGCTCCACTTGACGAGTCTCAAATTCGAGGCGCCAATTACATTTTCTTTATGCTTTTAGCCACTTTTAGCTTGCTTTTAATCTTTGCCTTTTAGCAACAATTTTTGCCTCTTATCCTAGGTCTTGCCATAAGGATACTAGAGAGTCTCCTGGACTCTTAAACATTTCTCTTTTATTTCTTTAACTCAAATTGAAGTTAAAGTTATTATCCATTTGCCCAGACACCCTATGACCTTCTAGGGTTATATTTGATGAACTCTTACACTTGGGATCTCATCCCACATTTCTGATTCCTCACTGAATCCTAGAGTTAACTAAACTCTGTTTTCCTGCTTCACCATTAACTTAGAGTTACACTGACTCTAATTCCATGTTCCACTGTTATCTTAGAATTACATTGACTCTACTTTTCTGTTTTCCCTTCATATCTCCACACTTGATCCACATTTTCCATCCTCCTGATTCCTTACTGAATCCTAGAGTCAACTTGACTCTATTTCCTGTCTGTGAGTTTAACGCTTCTAGCTCAAACTTAGGTTCCCTTTACCTAAGTCCCATGTCATACTTGTCCTAGAGTTCCATGACTCCTATGCTGACCTCTAGTTCACCTTAGGTTTCCTTACCTAAGTTCCATGTCATACTCATCCTAGAGTTCCTGACTCTATGTTGAACACTAGTTCTCCTTAGTTCTCTTGACCTAAGTTCCATGTCATATACACCCTAGAGTTTTCTGACTCTATGTTGATCACTCTATCCAGTGTCCTTAGGTTATCACCTAAGACCATGCCACTCATCCTTCCTAGGATAACTCCTAGTTGATGTCACTCGTCAAACCCCTAAACTAGGTTTTCTCCTAGTCTTACTACCAACAAGTTCTGTTCCCTTATATCACATGATTCCTAGGGTTGTACCCTAACATGATCACAGTTATCAAGGAATTACTCATTTCTACGCATTGCAATATTTTTTCATATCCATCATAAAAATAATATTTATCCTCTAAGTCCTTTTTGCACATGAAAATGAATTATCTCCTTTTGGCAACCGACAGTTGCATTTATCATCTGTGTCCATCTACACATACAAATTTATCCCCTATTGTGGATAAATCATAAATATCACTTTCCTCTAAATTCTCTACACATTCACATATATCATCTGTTAGTGCAACCAACAGTTCTCTTTCATCTTGTTTCCTCTAAACATGCAATCTTATTCATAATTACCTATGCCTCTAACAGGCTACTACATGCTTCGAATCGAAAAGCAAAGAGCAAGGGGAGAGGTCACCCAATTTCAGCAGAATTCCCCACCTTGTAGTGTACCCAATTGCTGTAGACACTTGCAATTGGTCTCCGCGCGATTTCACTTGTCTCCCGAACTTGCACGCCAAACGATGCACTTCTCTCGAGTCTGCACAGTAAAACGTGCACGTCCACCAAACCTGCATGCAAAACGATGCACGTCACTAAAAACCCGCACCCAAACGGTCGCGTCATTTTAGTCTGCACAGCAAACGAGCCGTTAAATTCAACCCAACCGCACGCAAAACGGTGCACATAACTCGAAATCTGTACGCAAAACGGTGCACGGTCTACTGTAGGGTTGCCCGTAAAACGGTGCACGTTTTTCTAACCCTGTACGAAAAATGACGTAATAATATTAGAGAGTGCACGCAAAACGATGCGCACAACCAAACACACCCGGCACGCAAAACGATGCACGACCTCAAATCTGCAGCAAAACGGTGCATATCTTTTTTCAACCCCGCACGAGAAACGATGCATAATATTAGGATCGGCACGCAAAACGTGCGCGTTAAATCAACCGGCACGCAAAACGAGGCCCGCCAAACCTGCCCCGGCAGTCCGCGCAGCAAACGCGCGGTATAAACTTGTTTTCTAACACGCAATATGGTAATGGGGTCAAATCTAACCCAAAGAAGGCATAAAAAATTGTGCTAAAAATATCGTGAAATACTAAGTTCGTAAGTCCCGCGCTGTCCATCGGCTTTTTGGAACGCCTCGCGCGCTCCGACGAGGTTCACGTCCGCGCTCGCTGCCCTCACGATATCCCCTTCTTTTTTTTTTCTTTTCTTCTCTCTCTATCTCTCTCTCTCTCCTCCCTTCACCGAAGCTCGGCTGGACAAAATGGAAGGAGAAGAGGATGGTCTGCGGGGAGGAAGAAGAAGAAGAGAAAAGAAAAGAAAAAAGAGAGAAAGGGAGAGTGGGGGGTGTTGCTCGTGGACCGGGTCCACGGTCCCCAATGGGAACCCGCCAAATGGCGGTTCACCACGAAGGGGGGCGGCGCACCGGGTCCAAGCGGCGCCCCGCGCCATGTGGCGCGCGTCCTGCGCGCCACGCGGGGCGGCACTAGCGTCCAGGCGCGCCTTGCGCAGCACGCCACCCTCGCCTCGATCCGCGCGTCCGCCATTCCCTCGAGATCCGTTTTTGTTTTGTTTTTTTCTGTCCATTTTCGTCCGTTGTCCGCCAAATTTTGCAGGCGCTTCGTTTCAGCTTAATTTACCACAGAAAAATTTAAATTTCACTTTTGGGCCATTTCCTGGGCCCCAAAAGCCCCGCTGTATCCAGATCGCTGGCGGACCCCGTTCTCGCAATCCGAATATCCTATCAACCCGAAATTTTACTGTGGCCTTAAAACATAATTACGAAGCTCCCCAAATTTCTCAGAATTTTTCGACGCTGTGGCGGAGCCCTTCGTGCTATCAGGCATCCGATCAACGCCAAACTTTTTCTGTGTCTTAACAATATTTACGGGGCTCCCGTAATTTTCCCCTCGTTATTTTCACGACACTGTGAATTGTCCCACTAAAAATCTGGCCCCCTTTCTCCAATAATTTTTAGATCTCTCCATTTAAACCCGAATTGGTCCCAACTCGCGTCCAAATGTTCCTTACGTCCCCAACTTTCATAACACTAGTATTTCATCCACCTTTATTTACATTTATTTAGTGCCGAAAATTCGGTCATTACACAGCCTGTCCCAGATCCTAAGAATATCTAACACTATCTAAAAAGCCCCTGCTCGCTGCACGAGCTATAAATACCCTGAGCCTAGTATGCAAGGAGAAAAGCAAGAACATGGTTTCTCCTAAGTCAGTCCAGCGTGATAGTGTCGCAGAAAATGTGGCCTATCTAAATGACCATACAAGCATGCAATTGTCCCAAATTATAAAAAGAACACAGGTTGTCGATGTTCTAAACATTTATTAGAGCATGCTTATCCAAATTACATATCAATCTCACAGAAGGATTATGTTAACATAGCATACATCAGTCTACACAAGTAGGCACCTTTCCCATTAGAAAATAAAGAGGAGAATAGTATCCATCATGGTTTTCATCTAATCATGAATCAGGAGATAACCGAAATCAACAAATTCCATAGAGTGAATCTCATCATAGATAGATCAAGATTAAAGTAGTCGCTATTCTCACACACACCCCTAACCGCCCTCATATGAACCATCCCTTCCATATAGACTTGCCACAGATCAGTTGAACATTACTTGATATGGCATTCAATCCACTATCACCAATGAATAACTAAGGTTTCAACAACTTTTATGATCTCACATAGGATTGACCATAG
>CM055068.1:22648956-22713364 GCA_029204045.2 Tillandsia leiboldiana
ACTCGAGGGGACCGCGACCCACATGAGTAAAGTAAGTAGCCCATAAATAACCTGACATAGCAGGGCTGGATCCAAGACTCTGATCAAAGTGGGAAAAACCCATCCACTAGAGAAAGCCCGATCCCCACAATCTGATGTAACTGTAAATACCCGGTCGTGGCCGCCCAAAGTCTGCGGTTGCCCGCAATAGCCACAATACCCCAAATAAAGCCCTGACCTGTCATCCCTAATCCGATGCACAAGTCGCCATCCGGCTCAACCGCCACCCAAGATCCTGCAGCGGTTAAGCCGCAATACCCTGCCCTCAAGCCAGCCTGTCCCGCCCCGAGTCCGCCATTTGT
This sequence comes from Tillandsia leiboldiana, assembly GCA_029204045.2. Lineage (NCBI taxonomy): Eukaryota > Viridiplantae > Streptophyta > Magnoliopsida > Poales > Bromeliaceae > Tillandsia > Tillandsia leiboldiana. Next base: position 22,649,298 of record CM055068.1, read on the forward strand.
ACGCGTCTTCGGGCACGCACAACAGACCCGCCCCAATCGAGTAAGACCTTGTTTCGTACCCGAAAGGAACGGCTAACATCCATAATAACACAACCACTGTATGCGGAAGCTGTATATCAGAGCACATAAAAATCACTATAATTTAAAACTTTCACTCAATAATGAATAGTTAATGCCGGAATTGAAAGCAATACAGATGGAACCATAAATTAAACTATACTACACTTACATTTTGAACTTGCAAATAAAATTATTACATTTTCTTTACATAAATTCCTCACGTAATACAAGGTTCACTCAAGAATACATAAATGGGATACCATCTAGCTAGACCCGCTAGGTCACATGCTGCTGGCCCTTGCCTCTGTCGTATGCCTCGCTGTCTGCATCTGATCCGTCTCGACCGCTGCATCCATTCCCGAACCTGTTGGGGAGTCACCCAAGGAGTGTGTAGTACAGTGAGAATCATTGAGTTCCCAGTGAGGTTACAACCACCGAAGAAAAAGTGTTATACCCCACTTGGTCCAATGGAAGCAATAATAATAGTGCTAGGAAACTTAAATCCTCAATATCAAAATGACAGCTATGCAATATAAACATATCACTACACTATCTGTGTATAACCATCTACCCAGCACTACTCTGTCTAGCCACACTAGGTGCTAAGCACAAACTGGGCCACTATGCCGCTGAATACAGGGTCCAACTAACACCGCCACCTTGGCCCACTCTATTTTCTTTAATTCTTTAGATTTCTGGTGCTTAGTTCTTCAAGTTAACCCTCTGGAAAATTCTTATCCAACTGCCCGAGAACCGGTAGACTTGTACCATAGATAGATTTCTAAGGTTGCCGATAACACCTGAAGTGTACCCCGCCCCCAACGGGGAACTTGTCACACGGGTCACTGCCCGGGAGAGGAGACACTGCCCATAGCTCCGACAAGATCTACGTTTCACCCCGAAGGACGCCCCATTTATATCTTTTTATATTTTCTTTCTTTTCTTTATACTTTAGTTCTTAACCTCTTTGACTTTGAAACTTGCTTTCCTTCTTATTCAGGCTTATAGCTCCCTTTTTGCCACTGGCAAATCACTTTCTCTTTTCTTTGAGCATTTAGCTCCTTGCTTTCACTTTTAGCCATTCGAAAGTAACTCGATCCGACGGAGGGTCACTGCCCAGGGGAGTCCTGCTCCAATTGACGAGTCTCAAATTCGAAGGCGCCAATTACATTTTCTTTATGCTTTTTCTTCTTTTAGCCACTTTTAGCTTGCTTTTAATCTTTGCCTTTAGCAACAATTTTTCCCTCTTATCCTAGGTCTTGCCATAAGGATAACTAGAGAGTCTCCTAGACCTTAAACATTTCTCTTTTATTTCTTTAACTCAAATTGAAGTTAAAGTTATTATCCATTTGCCGACACACCCCTATGACCTTCTAGAGGTTTATATTTGATCACTCTTCAAAATGGGGATCTCATCCCACATTTCTGATTCCTCACTGAATCCTAGAGTTAACTAAACTTTTTCTTTTCCTGCTTCACCATTAACTTAGAGTTACACTGACTCTAATTCCATGTTCCACTGTTATCTTAGAATTCACATTGACTTCTACTTTTCTGTTTTCCATTTCATATCTCCACACTTGATCCACCTTTTCCATCCTCCTGATTCCTTACTTAATCCTAGAGTCAACTTGACTCTATTTCCTGTCTGTGAGTTTAAACTCTTCTAGCTCAACTTAGGTTCCCTTTACCTAAGTCCCATGTCATACTTGTCCTAGAGTTCCATGACTCTATGCTGACCTCTAGTTCACCTTAGGTTTCCTTACCTAAGTTCCATGTCATACTCATCCTAGAGTTCCTTGACTCTATGTTGAACACTAGTTCTCCTTAGGTTCTCTTTACCTAAGTTCCATGTCATATACACCCTAGAGTTTTCTGACTCTATGTTGATCACTCTATCCAGTGTCCTTAGGTTATCACCTAAGACCATGCCACTCATCCTTCCTAGGATAACTCCTAAGTTGATGTCACTCGTCAACCCCTAAACTAGGTTTTCTCCTAGTCTTACTACCAACAAGTTCTGTTCCCTTATATCACATGATTCCTAGGGTTGTACCCTAACATGATCACAGTCATCAAGTAATTACTCATTTCTACGCATGCCATTATTTTCATATCCATCATAAAAATAATATTTATCCTCTAAGTCCTTTTTGCACATGAAAATGAATTATCTCCTTTTGGCAACCGACAGTTGCATTTATCATCTGCGTCCATCTACACATACAAATTTATCCCCTATTGTGGATAAATCATAAATATCACTTTTCCTCTAAATTTCTCTACACATGCACATATATCATCTGTTATTGGCAACCAACAGTTGCTCTTTTCATCTGTGTTCCTCTAAACATGCATCTTATTCATAATTACCTAATGCCTCTAACAGGCTACTATCATGAATTCGAATCGAAAAGCAAAGGAGCAAGGGGAGAGGTCACCCAATTTCGGCAGAATTCCCCACCTTGTAGTGTACCCAATTGCTTGTAGACACTTGCAATTGGTCTCCCGCGCGATTTCACTTGTCTCCTCAACTTGCACGCAAAACGACGCACTTCTCTCGAGTCTGCACGCAAAACGGTGCACGTCCACCAAACCTGCACGCAAAACAATGCACGTCACTAAAAACCCGCACGCAAAATGGTGCGCGTCATTTTAGTCTGCACGCAAAACGGTGCGCGTTAAATCAACCGGCACGCAAAACGGTGCACGTAACTCGAATCTGCACGCAAAATAGTGCACGGTCTACTATAGGGTTGCACGTAAAACGGTGCACGTTTTTCTAACCCAGTACGAAAAATGATGTATAATATTAGAGAGTGCACGCCAAACGATGCGCGACAACACAACCGACACGCAAAACGATGCACGTATCTCAAATCTGCACGCAAAACGGTGCATGTCTTTTCCAACCCTGCACGAGAATGATGCATAATATTAGGATCGGCACGCAAAACGGTGCGCGTTAAATCAACCGGCACGCAAAACGAGGCGTGCCAAAACTGCCCCCGGCAGTCCGCGCAGCAAACGGCGCAGTATAACTTGTTTTCTAACACGCAATATGGTAATGGGGTCAAATCTAAACCCAAAGAAGGCATAAAAATTATGCTAAAAATATCGTGAAAATAACGTTACATCGTACAGTCGCGCTGTCCATCGGCTTTTTGGAACGCCTCGCGCGCTCCACGAGGTTCACGGCGCGCTCGCTTGCCCCACAAAATCCCCTCTTTTTTTTTTTTCTTTTCTTCTCTCTCTATCTCTCTCTCTCTCTCCCTTACTCGAAGCTCGGCTGGACAAAAATGGAAGGAGAAGAGGAAGGGTCTGCGGGGTGGAGGAAGAAGAAGAAGAAAAGAAAAAGAAAAAAGAGAAGAGAAGGGAGAGTGGGGGGGTGGCCCGTGGACCGGGTCCATGGGTCCTCCCAATGGGAACCCGCCAAATGGCGGTTCACCACGAAGGGGGGCGCGCACCGGGTCCAAGCGGCGCCCCCGCGCCACGTGGCGCGCGTCCTGCGCGCCACGCGGGCGCGCACTAGCGCCAGGCGCGCCTTGCGCAGCAAGCCACCCTCGCCTCGATCCGCGCATCGTCATCGCCTCGAGATCCGTTTTTTGTTTTGTTTTCTGTCCATTTTTTCGTCTGTTTCCGTCCAAATTTGTCAGGCGGCTTCGTTTCAGCTTAATTTACCACAGGAAAATTTAAATTTTCACTTTTGGCCATTTCTGGGCCACCAAAAGCCCCGCTGTATCCAGAATCGCTGGCGGACCCCGTTCTCGCAATCCGAATATCCTATCAACCCGAAATTTTTACTGTGGCCTTAAAACATAATTACGAAGCTCCCCAAATTTTCTCAGAATTTTTTGACACTGTTGGCGGAGCCCGTTCCTCACTATCAGGCATCCGATCAACGCGAAACTTTTTCTGTGGTCTTAAAACATATTTACGGGGCTCCCGTAATTTTCTCGGAATTTTCCGACACTGTGAATTTTCCACTAAAAATCTGGGCCCCCTTTCTCCAATAAATTTTTAGATCTCTCCATTTTAACCCGAATTGGGCCCAACTCGCGTCCAAATGTTCCTTACTTCCCCAACTTTCATAACACTAGTATTTCATACCACCTTTATTTACATTTATTTATGTGCCGAAAATTCGGTACATTACATTCTACCCCCCTTAAAATAAGTTTCGTCCTCGAAACTTGAATCACATCTCGACTCCTACTTGATCGAGAGGGAGGAAATCTTGCCCTCACTACTGGGCTCACTGTATATCGTGACCGGCATCAAATTTCCTGCTCGCCAGGACTACACGAGCAACTCATTCATGAATCCCTACCGCAATTTAGGGACAAACACAGACCTGGTGTCTGGCCACTTTCACCAAGTAGGTGAAAGACACAGTTGAGCACTTGTTCTCTCAATTGCCACGAATGATCCAGTTTTTTACTTGCGAAATTTTCACTTTAATTCCGCCATCATTCTTTTCACAACGAGGTTGCATCTGCAACTAGTTACATCTACTGCATTTCTGGTCGCTCCGCTGCCTAATGTGGAGGGCAAAGGCCAATCCACGAGTCCTCAACTATCACACACGCTACAAGCGCTCCATGTCCACGGGTTATCAGCTAACCCGATATCTAGGTCTATTAATAGGTCCGCAGACCACGATCTAATAGGGGCCTATAGCCCAACTAGTCCAACACTGTACAATGACTCTCACTAGCACAAAGATCCAATCGTCATACGGGTAGATCCACACATAGGATTGCTACCCCAGCACTCCCACTAGGAGCTACAGAACCTCGATCACCCCTAGCACTACGGTCTGATCATATCACACACTCTCGGTGTACTAACAGCCTCAAGGCTCACACGTGGCATTTCACGTTCCTGGGTCGTCGCTCGGACTACCGCCCCGACCAAATCTCTATCATGCCCCGCCATCAGGTCTCGGGCCGATGTCTCTCACAGCTGACTGCGCCTGCCCACTGGGCTACAGGCCCACAGTCCACAAACATGGTCCAGGCACGGATCGTCCACAAGCGAACCCGCTAATCGTCGCCACGCGACCACTATGCTCCACTGAGCAAAATCAACTAACAAGTCGTCAATCCACGACCCAAACTCTCTATATCAACTCTGGCCACACTGGGCAAAGGCTAATACACCACCTAATCAGCTCTCTCTGGCTAAACCGTACCTGTGCTCCATGAGCACCTAAACAGTTGGGCGTCCTACGCCCCTACGCTAACTTGCATAATCAAGAATGTTAAGCAACTTGCTTAAACACGCGCGTAACTCCTGTACACCTCTCCCAACTGGGTTGAGGCACCAAAAATAACTGTCCACCAACTCTGGTGATCAACTCGCAAAGACTACGGTGGCAACCCTTGCCATTACACCGATTCATCAGAACGGCGCCACAAAACTCTCGCTCTTTCGAGAGGTTCCTGCATCCTGAAGCCTACTCTGGGCCTCACCAACTCTACTATGCGGCAACACAGCCATAGTTATCGCGCCACACGGTTACTACCGTCATCAGGGGCAAATTCACGCCGCCAGGCTCGTAAATCTTTCTTGCCCTAACCCTCAGGGCACTGCAACTTGGCTCTCGCGACATAGCGATCACCATTTACCTCGCGAGTCGGTCTCTTACTGGACCTTACTAACCATACTTTGCCAGCAACCTAGCTGACACAAGCGTAAAACACCCAATGCTGAAGGTGTTGGCTGCGCCGACAAAAGTTCGGCGGCCATAGCCATTTCTTTACTGTCGCCCCTACGGGCGGCGACGCCGTATACCTATGCGTCATTTATGCAGCCTCAACTTGTTGCGCTATCAGTCACTGGAGCCCATCTATCTGCTCCAACTGTCACGCTGACGTTACTCTTAGGCGTCGAAACCTGTCTTCCTGTCGGCGGGGAATTTCCGCCGACGGCAAGAAGTCTGACCTGCTGCTGGACCACTCCAACAGATGCGGTTCCCTGCTATCGCAGCTCGTATACGTCGTTTGACCCCGAGCCCTCTCGTGACTCGGGTCAAAACAGGTGCGTCTCCCTATGTGGTGTCATCGCTAATATGCACACCACAACGACACAACCAGCCCAAATTTAGCCATTTGAGCAACGCGCAGTCTATACACCGACAAAAAGGCTCGTCGACCTAATCATGCGAAAGTATATGAGGGTACTCCTTTTCATCTCCAACATTACGTTGTCGGCCGCCAACGTAATATTCGAAGAATGAAAGCTCGTCGCCCTCGATCAGTCCCAACATCCTTTTTGGGAACAACAATAACCAATCAAATACTTTCGCCCAATAATCCACACACTCTCTCGTGCCTAAACCCTAGAGTATCCCTAAGGTTTGCTAACCACCTAGGACTATTCCTAGGCTCTGATACCACTCTAATCTGTCACGCCCCGAGTCCGCCAATTTGTACGGTTCGGGCACGCCAACAGACCCGCCAATCGAGTAAGACCTGTTTCTACCCGAAAGGAACGGTAACATCCATAACAACACAACCAGTGTATGCGGAAGCTGTATATCAGAGCACTAAAAATCACTATAAATTTAAAACTTTCACTCAATAACGAATAGTTAATGCGGAAATGAAAGCATACAGGAGTGAACCATAAATTAAACTTACTACACTTTACATTTCTGAACTTGCAAATAAAATTATTACATTTCCTTTACATAAATTCCTCACTATACAAGGTTCACTCAAGAAATACATAAATGGGATACCTCTGCTAGACCCTCTAGGTCACCATGCTGCTGGGCCCTTGCCCCTGTCGTATGCCTCGCTGTCTGCATCTGATCCGTCTCGACCGCTGCATCCATTCCCGAACCTGTGGGGGAGTCACCCAAGGGGTGTGAGAACTTCATCTGAGTTCCCAGTGGGTTCAACCACCGAGAAAAAGTGTCCTACACCACTTGGTCCAATGGAAGCAATAATAATAGTGCTAGGAAACTAAATCCTCAATATCAAAATGCAGCTATGCAATATAACATATCACTACACTATCTGTGTATAACCATCTACCCAGCACTACTCTGTTTAGCCACACTAGGCTGCTAAGCACCAACTCGGCCACTATGCCGCTGAATACGTAACCCGGCCACCTTGGCCACTCTATTTTTCTTTATTCTTTAGATTCTGGTGCTTTAGTTCAAGTTAACCCTCGGAAATTCTTATCCAATGGGCCCGAGCCCGGTAGTCTTGCTGTAACACCCCCGGAATTTGGATTAGTCCTCTATATAAATGATATAATAGGACTAAATCTCTAACACGGCTATAGCATTTTGGATGGTAGCAAGATCGAAGAGGAACATGAGAGTTAAGCGTGCTAGAGCTAGAGTAGTTCTAGGATGGGTGACCCCCTGGGAAGTGGGGCGTCACAGTTGGTATCAGAGCCATTCACCAGCCGGAAATGTGAGATGAGTCTCGGCTGAGCCAGGGTTATATAGCGGGTAGAGCGAGGCTCCCCGGCTAATGACCGTTGTGAGTGGAGTGCAGCTCCTCACAAGGTCGGCTAAGGCTAGCGAGACGAGTCTCACATCGCCTGGTGCTTGTGAGTGTGCTTGAGCCTGACGTGGACGTCAGGGCTTAAAGGGGGGAAGAATGTAACACCCCCGGAATTTGGATTAGTCCTCAATATAAATGATATAATAGGACTAAATCTCTAACCCGGCTATAGCATTTTGGATGGTAGCAAGATCCAAGAGGAACATGAGAGTTAAGCGTGCTAGAGCTAGAGTAGTTCTAGGATGGGTGACCCCCTGGGAAGTGGGGCGTCACACTTGCTACCATAAGATAAGATTTCTAAGGTTGCCGATAACACCCGCAAGTGTTACCCCGCCCAACGGGGAACTTGTCATACGGGTCACTGCCCGGGAGAGGGACACTGCCCATGGCTCCGACAAGATCTACGTTTCACCCCCGAAGGTACGACCATTTTATCTTTTTATATTTTCTTTCTTTTCTTTCTACTTTAGTTCTTAGCCTCTTTGCCTTTGAACACTTGCTTTCCTTTCTTATTCAGGCTTATAGCTCCCTTTTTGCCACTGGCAAATCACTTTCTCTTTTCTTTGAGCATTTAGCTCCTTGCTTTCACTTTTAGCCATTCGAAAGTATCTCGTCCGATGGGTCACTGCCCAGGGAGTCCTGCTCCACTTGACGAGTCTCAAATTCGAAGGCGCCAATTACATTTTCTTTATGCTTTTAGCCACTTTTAGCTTGCTTTTAATCTTTGCCTTTTAGCAACAATTTTTGCCTCTTATCCTAGGTCTTGCCATAAGGATAACTAGAGAGTCTCCTGGACTCTTAAACATTTCTCTTTTATTTCTTTAACTCAAATTGAAGTTAAAGTTATTATCCATTTGCCCAGACACCCTATGACCTTCTAGGGTTATATTTGATGAACTCTTTACACTGGGGATCTCATCCCACATTTCTGATTCCTCACTGAATCCTAGAGTTAACTAAACTCTGTTTTCCTGCTTCACCATTAACTTAGAGTTACACTGACTCTAATTCCATGTTCCACTGTTATCTTAGAATTACATTGACTCTACTTTTCTGTTTTCCCTTTCATATCTCCACACTTGATCCACATTTTCCATCCTCCTGATTCCTTACTGAATCCTAGAGTCAACTTGACTCTATTTCCTGTCTGTGAGTTTAAACTCTTCTAGCTCAACTTAGGTTCCCTTTACCTAAGTCCCATGTCATACTTGTCCTAGAGTTCCATGACTCTATGCTGACCTCTAGTTCACCTTAGGTTTCCTTACCTAAGTTCCATGTCATACTCATCCTAGAGTTCCTTGACTCTATGTTGAACACTAGTTCTCCTTAGGTTCTCTTTACCTAAGTTCCATGTCATATACACCCTAGAGTTTTCTGACTCTATGTTGATCACTCTATCCAGTGTCCTTAGGTTATCACCTAAGACCATGCCACTCATCCTTCCTAGGATAACTCCTAAGTTGATGTCACTCGTCAAACCCCTAAACTAGGTTTTCTCCTAGTCTTACTACCAACAAGTTCTGTTCCCTTATATCACATGATTCCTAGGGTTGTACCCTAACATGATCACAGTTATCAAGTAATTACTCATTTCTACGCATGCAATTTTTTTCATATCCATCATAAAAATAATATTTATCCTCTAAGTCCTTTTTGCACATGAAAATGAATTATCTCCTTTTGGCAACCGACAGTTGCATTTATCATCTGTGTCCATCTACACATACAAATTTATCCCCTATTGTGGATAAATCATAAATATCACTTTTCCTCTAAATTTCTCTACACATGCACATATATCATCTGTTATTGGCAACCAACAGTTGCTCTTTTCATCTGTGTTCCTCTAAACATGCAATCTTATTCATAATTACCTAATGCCTCTAACAGGCTACTATCATGCTTCGAATCGAAAAGCAAAGGAGCAAGGGGAGAGGTCACCCAATTTCAGCAGAATTCCCCACCTTGTAGTGTACCCAATTGCTTGTAGACACTTGCAATTGGTCTCCGCGCGATTTCACTTGTCTCCTCGAACTTGCACGCAAAACGATGCACTTCTCTCGAGTCTGCACGGAAAACGGTGCACGTCCACCAAACCTGCATGCAAAACGATGCACGTCACTAAAAACCCGCACGCAAAACGGTGCGCGTCATTTTAGTCTGCACGCAAAACGATGCGCGTTAAATCAACCGGCACGCAAAACGGTGCACATAACTCGAATCTGTACGCAAAACGGTGCACGGTCTACTGTAGGGTTGCACGTAAAACGGTGCACGTTTTTCTAACCCTGTACGAAAAATGACGTATAATATTAGAGAGTGCACGCAAAACGATGCGCGACAACACAACCGGCACGCAAAACGATGCACGTACCTCAAATCTGCACGCAAAACGGTGCATATCTTTTCCAACCCTGCACGAGAAACGATGCATAATATTAGGATCGGCACGCAAAACGGTGCGCGTTAAATCAACCGGCACGCAAAACGAGGCCCGCCAAAACTGCCCCCGGCAGTCCGCGCAGCAAAACGGCGCTGTATAACTTGTTTTCTAACACGCAATATGGTAATGGGGTCAAATCTAAACCCAAAGAAGGCATAAAAATTGTGCTAAAAATATCGTGAAAATAACGTTACCTCGTACAGTCGCGCTGTCCATCGGCTTTTTGGAACGCCTCGCGCGCTCCACGAGGTTCACGGCGCGCTCGCTTGCCCCACGATATCCCCTCTTTTTTTTTTCTTTTCTTCTCTCTCTATCTCTCTCTCTCTCTCCCTCACTCGAAGCTCGGCTGGACAAAAATGGAAGGAGAAGAGGAAGGGTCTGCGGGGAGGAGGAAGAAGAAGAAGAAAAGAAAAAGAAAAAAGAGATGAGAAGGGAGAGTGGGGGGGTGGCTCGTGGACCGGGTCCACGGGTCCCCCCAATGGGAACCCGCCAAATGGCGGTTCACCACGAAGGGGGGCGCGCACCGGGTCCAAGCGGCGCCCCCGCGCCATGTGGCGCGCGTCCTGCGCGCCACGCGGGCGCGCACTAGCGCCAGGCGCGCCTTGCGCAGCACGCCACCCTCGCCTCGATCCGCGCGTCGCCATTCCCTCGAGATCCGTTTTTGTTTTGTTTTCTGTCCATTTTTCGTCCGTTTCCGTCCAAATTTGACAGGCGGCTTCGTTTCAGCTTAATTTACCACAGAAAAATTTAAATTTTCACTTTTGGCCATTTCTGGGCCACCAAAAGCCCCGCTGTATCCAGAATCGCTGGCGGACCCCGTTCTCGCAATCCGAATATCCTATCAACCCGAAATTTTTACTGTGGCCTTAAAACATAATTACGAAGCTCCCCAAATTTTCTCAGAATTTTTCGACGCTGTTGGCGGAGCCCGTTCTTGCTATCAGGCATCCGATCAACGCGAAACTTTTTCTGTGGTCTTAAAACATATTTACGGGGCTCCCGTAATTTTCTCGTTATTTTCCGACACTGTGAATTTTCCACTAAAAATCTGGGCCCCCTTTCTCCAATAAATTTTTAGATCTCTCCATTTTAACCCGAATTGGTCCCAACTCGCGTCCAAATGTTCCTTACTTCCCCAACTTTCATAACACTAGTATTTCATACCACCTTTATTTACATTTATTTATGTGCCGAAAATTCGGTACATTACACAGCCTGTCCCAGATCCTAAGAATATGTCTACACTATCTAAAAATCCCCTGCTCGCGCACGAGCTATAAATACCCTGAGCCTAGTATGAAAGGAGAAAAGCAAGAAACATGGTTTCTCCTAAGTCAAGTCCAGCATGATAGTGTAGCAGAAAAATGTGGCCTATCTAAATGACCATACAAGCATGCAATTGTCCCAAAATGATAAAAAGAACACAGGTGTCGATGTTCTACATTTATTAGAGCATGCTATCCAAATTACATAATCAATCTCACAGAAGGATTAGATGTTAACATAGCATACATCAAGTCTACACAAGTATGCACCTTTCACATTTAGAAATAAAGAGAGAATAGTATCCATCATGGTTTTCATCTAATCATGAATCAGGAGATAACCGACAATCATCAAATTCCATAAGAGTGAATCTCACATAGATAGATCAAGATTAAAGTAGTCAGCTATTCTCACACAAACCACTAACCGCCCTCATATGAACCATCCATTCACATATAGACTTGCCACAGATCATTTAACATTACTTGAATATGGGCATTCAATCCACTATCACCAATGAATAGACTAAGGTTCAACAACTTTTATTGATCTCACATAGGATTGACCATAGGATTTACCAACAACATCCAATCCCATTTGGGGAATTAAGAGTCATTATCAAAGCTTAGTCTTATAAGGAATAGGCCTCAACTCACAATGATAACCGTCTTTTCATGAATGAATTAGGAATCAAAAGCATAGGTCATTCGCACATTACTAGATCAACAATCAACATCAACACCCATTTTTACATAAGCTAGATCGAAGATCAATCAATTAATTATTCTCACATAAGCTACCAAGCACTTGTCACATAATCCCATCAAGTCCTCACATAAATCCACCAACCATTCACATATAACTATCACCATCATTCACCATGATTAGGTTAACCATTCATCACAAGGTGTAGGTTAAAGATTAATTTTCCAATTACCCTCACATAACATAGGTTTAAGGATGATCACTTATAATGAAATTCATATGAGATAATGCAACATCAATCAAACTATTCATTCACTTATGTATACAATGAGGATCAATTAACTTAATCTAAACATGGATATCCAAACACATCACACCAAGGAGAAGAGAACATCAACCACAATGCCATGAGGGAAACCAATAGCCCGGGTGGGTAAATCGATGTTTTCGGCAAAGCACAACCACCCACCTAAATCTTGACGATCCGATGCCCGATCTAGCTGAATTTTGGCGTGAGTAATCCTTATCCTCCCAGGAGTCCGATGCCGTGAAAATCATCCAAATCCGCCTCACGGATTGGGCGCAATCACCGAAACAATGCACACTGCGCATTCAAATTCCAGAATTTCGGCAAGTGCAACAAGGTTAAATAAAAAGTATGTGCAACCTCAAATACCTCAAAATGAAGTTCCCAGCAGTAAAGCAAAGATATCCTCTTTCATACAAACATCTTCAAGTCCTCAAAAATCCACCATTAATTTTCCTTTAACATTCAAATACAACAAATGTCACAATGCTGTCCAAAACTGCTAACATAAACTTGCTAGCATTTCCAAGCTTAATTAGGGGCTTTTCCACAGGGATTCATCCATAGATCACAATAGAGAATTTGCTCAACTTGAAGTTAAGAAGAAGTACCAACTTTAATTTCTGAAAAAGACTTTATATCCACGAAGTTATCTGCATTCCAAGGTGCATTGCTCAAATCAAAACTAAAACAGGGACTGCAGTAATCCATATAACAACACTTGAAAAGATCATTAAAGTTACCTAACCAAACGTGCTCCAAATCATACAATAGAGGTACCATTGGATTCCTTGTCGAGAGTAGATACAAATTGAGCTAAAGAACTCCAATTTTCATGCTCGGATGAAGGAAAAACCCATAAACACTTTGAACTATCCACCAAGTTCCATCTGTACACGAATGCAGCAGGGTGCTCCAAAGATCATGCATAAACCCTAATAAAATCTCAGATCTGGAGAAAATGGTACCTACTAATATTGTAGATATTGGCGTCCTGGAAATTTTTCCGCAAAAAACATCCAAAAATTCCACTCCTACAATTCAGAAAAGACAAAATACCACAGATTGCCCAAAATTTCAGGCTGCAACAAAGGGTCCCAAAGATGGCCTTAAAACTCAGATAAAAATCCAGATTTAGGCAACGTGTTGAATATCAATGTTGTAGATCTACCTCTTGTGAAGAACTCGTAAAATTTTCAGATCAAAAATCCATCAGATGAGTGCTGTAGGCCTCCTGCACTGAAACGCGACGAAAAAGAGCTAAAATAACAACAATGGTGATCTTCTCCACTTGCTCAGCTATGAAGACAGCAGGAAGTCCCCCAAGTTCAGCAGCAGATGAAGGAGAAGCGGAAGAAGATGGGGAGGAAGCTCTGAGAAGTACAGGAAAAATCTCCAAGGTCCAAAAGTCTGAAAATGGAGGAAGGAGAAGGTTTAAATAGCCAAAAGACCTACTGAAAGGAGGCTTCTGGGTACGGAATCGAACACCCGTAGCCGGCAGAAGAGGGAAAAAGCCAGCGGGACACGTGGCGCAAATCCACACGCCCCGCAGGCGCGATCGGGCGGCTGGGCTGGCGCCGCGTGGCGGATCCGGAGCGGCGGGCGCCCGCCAATGGCGCGACGCCGCGTGTCCCGCACGGGGACGCGCAACGCGCCAGCGGCGCACGTGGACGCGCTCTGCCCAACGCGGGCGCGCCGCGTGGCCCACGTTCCCCCTCTCCTGCGCCGACACGTGGCGGTGCCTACGGCCGCTGCGCCTGGTGCACGCGCACCCCGTGGACCGGCAGCCTGGAATTGGTCCAAAAAGCTCCAAAAAAGCCACATTTTGCTATTTTCGCGCGTTGGGTCCAATTCCGAAGTCCAAAACTCCCAATAATGCAACCAAATAGCTGTTTTGATCGTTTTTCCGCGCTAAATCCAAATACGGTGTCCGTTTTGCACAAAATCACTTCTATTTTTCGACGAAACTCCCAAATAGGCAATCTTGATCCATTTCTCGCACTGAGTCGGTTTCTTTGGTCCGATTTGCGCGCAACCAACACTATCTACAGAAATAGGCCTCCACAAGCTGTCGATCACACTGTAATGACCACGAAGATTCCGGTCTTCACACATACACCCTCTACTGCTAAGAGGGGAGCACTAGTATATCAACTAGGCGCATCAATTATCTCATCATCAACACGCACCCGGGGCGTAACTCGAGGGGAGCGACCCCAGCGAGCTCAAGTATCTCATCAGTCTCAACTGTCTCAATAAGCGGCACATGCAGGCAATGGTCCACGATCAAACAGATCGGCAACTCGATGCTCAAAAGCACAACTCAGTCGGAAAAGAGACTCCACGACTCAATAGGAAAAGCCCAAACACTCTCACAGCTATGTCGGAGAACCCTCCACGACTCAATCTGATAATGCAAAACCCATGGCTGAGTCGGGAAACCTCCACGACTCGATCTGCCAGAACCCTAAAACTCTCATAACTAAGCGGGAGAACCACCTCCACTATCAAATCAGAGATACTTAACCCATGATTTAGAATAATCTCATCAGATGCTCAAACTCAAATGACACTATAACTCATCTCAATACTCAAAAAGAGACCTCTCGGCCCCCAGGCACGAGGTCAGAAGCACCCTGAACCTATGCCATACCTCTGGCGAACTCCTGATTTAAAAACCACATTTAAAAAGCTGATTTTCCTTAAAACGGGTTTTCTCGATTTTTAAAACGATCACGGTGCAAAATAAATGCCAAAAGAATATGAAGTCTAGTGTCATATAACATCAGGAGTCTACTAAAAATAATCTGGAGTTCTAAACAATTTTCTAAAAATTCCCAGGCAACTATCAGATTTAATTACAGAGAAATTAACATAATAAACATGCTCAACTTGCATTCAATAGCTTTAAAGGGCATTCCACACATTTTGGAGAAATTCCAACCCACCTGGAACACTTTCCGCAGGCAATTGCTGAAGTCGGTGAAGCGCCGAAACCTCGAACAGAAGAAACCTCGAAAAACGCGCCGCACGCGCGTACACCGTCGCGAATCACGAAAAAATCCTCGGAAGCTCCAACAACGCTCTCAAGTCCTCACAATAAAACTTGCGCGTATTCAACCTCTCTGCCAAACATACACCCAAGCTCCAGCACAATGAAATGCAAGCTCACAATCAACAAATTAGGTAAATCGATCCATACACACCACTAGCTCCTAAAGCACACAATAAATCATCCTCTAATTCACTTACAAAAACCACCTCAATCCAACAGCAAACTTAAAAACTCCAATTGCACACCATCCTCTAATTCACTTACAAAAACCACCTCAATCCAACAGCAAACTTAAAAACTCCAATTGCACACATCCACAAGTCCACCATAATATTAGCACACTAATAAATGAATGCACACTTAATACAAATCACTTAAATCCAAGTCCAGCACCCTCAACATAACCAACAACAACTGTCCATACACAGCACACACACATCTCACACATACCTGCTCTTATACATTCCAAAAACAACAGCACACACCAAAAATTCACAACACCCAACAGCATTCTCCAACTCCTCTGCACACACAAAAGAAACTCCCCACACTCACACCAAGTCCATATACACCCATGCCTCACAAAGATCATAACCACAACATGGAACCCTCAGCCAACAAGCAGCTCCAACCCGAGCCACCATGCACCCTCGGCTCCGCATAGCGGAAGCATCCCAACCGGCCAAGCCGCACCAAAACTGCACCACAAAAAGCAAGAAAGAGGGAAAAACCAAAGTTACTGGAAACACGGCCAACACGCGACCGCCAGCGTCAAAAACGAGCCCCCCGGCCGACGAAACGCCCCGCGCCGCGCGAGGAGCTTCCTGCGCACGCGTCGCAGCGCGCCGGCCAGCCGCTGCCCGCTAAGCTTCCGCGCTAGCCGGCTGCCGCGTGCGGTCCTGGCGCGTGCCGCGCGGCACCAGGTGCCAGCCGCGCGGCGCTGCCGCTGCTGCGCGGCGCTGTGCGCGGCGCCCAGGCGCGCCCGCCTGCTGCGCGGCGCCCTGGCGCGCCCGCTTGCAACGCGCGGAGCCCAGGCCCGCCCGCCTACGCTGCGCGGCGCCCTGGCACTCGCAGCGCAGCACCTTACTGCGCGCGGCGCCCATACGCGCTCGCGTGCAGCCGCCCGCGCCGGCCGCGCGCCCTTGCACCAGCGCGGCCACCTCCTCCACCTCCTGTAGCCAGCCCAACAGAGGACAACCAGTCCACCAACAGCAACGCCAAGCTCTCTCTCTCTAAACCGAGCTCACTCTCTCTGTCTAAAAAAAAGAAAACAAAAATCTGCACTTACCACGTTGGAGGCTCAACGAGCGCGCTCAGCTCGCTCCACACGGCTTCTAGGAGGAAGTCCAACATCAAAACCACACTCAAAATCTTCTTTTTCTTCTTCCTCATTTTCTTCTTCCTTCTTCTTCTTTCTCTCTCTCTTCCTCTGTTTCTTTTGCTTTCCTCTGTTTCATGCTGCCAGGAAGATGAAGATGAGCTGGCTAATTAATAAGGTGGCTTAATTAAGGATTGAAAAAAAGACCCATTTACCCTCCACCAAAAAATATCTACCCTCCACCAAAAAATATCTAATGACCTTCTAATTCATTCATTTTTTCTTATCTTGCTCTCTTAATCCATTTCTTCCCAGACCAAAGACAACCAATTAAAATTAAATTCCTTTACATAACAGACCAAGCCACCAATTAATTAAATTAATTAAATATTCCATCAAAGCCCCCAATAACTCACTTTTTGCCCTCGGGGCCTCCGCACGGGTCCGAAACCTCCCGAACTCCGCTGTAATATGAAAATACACATGTCCACAGCTTTTTCCCCCTCAAAAAGCTCAACTGTGGAGTCGGTGCGCTAAATCCAAAAACCGGCCCCCATAACTGCCAACTCCAACTCACTTTTTGCCTTCGGGGCATCCGCATCAATCCGGAACCTCCCGAACTCCGCTGTAATATGCAAATACACTTGTCCCAACATTTTTCCAATTTTTCTGCGCACCACGGTGGAGTCGGTACACAAACAAAACCGGTCCTCTATCGACGCACAATGCCCGAAAAACTCCGATTCAAGCTGGGGCTTCCACGTCGATCCGACTCATCCTGAACTCATCCGTAAACATAATTGGAACTCGTCCAAAGCAATTTCTCCGCACCACGCCATCCTGCGAGGTCTGTACACTATCCGAAGTCCCGGTACTCTACACCGGCAGCAGATCCTATCGCCGCGGGTACGGCTTTATTTTCGGTCAGCTGAGTTGAGCATTTTGGATACCGCTGCATCCTTCTGCACATGTTAGTAGGGCTTTTGCATCTCGGCATGGTATGGTTAGGAAACTTTACTACATGCATTAGCGGCTGGTTTCTTCACAGTATCATACGAGCAGATGTGAATTTTGGGGCATGATCAGGACAGCAGAGACTTTGAGAGATACACCGGCAGGTGTGACGGTTCAGTTACAGCTCCACGACTCAGAGTGAGCACACGGGATGGACCAGTTGGTGCGGTATCATGCAACGATTGATTGTGGACTGAGAACAGTGACCTTCCCGCGAGTTGGACAACAGGAGATCGTTTCCATAGGTCACGGAGGCATCCTTTCTGCAGCAGTGGCTTTAGCGGTTTTGGGTTTGGTGCTACCCGTTGAGCGTAGGTGATGTAGAATACCGAGATTTCGGATAGCGCCCCGACATCGTGAGACGGCGTGGTGTGGATAAATCGCCTCGAGCATTTTCCATATTGGATTACAGATGAGTTCGGGTCGACGCGGATCAACGCGGAAACCCCGGGTCAATTCGGGGTTTTCCGGGCAGTGTCTACCGTTAGAGGACTGGCTTCGGGGAAGCCTCGACTCCACAGTGGAGTGCACAAAATTGGGAAACTCTGGGAACAGGTGTACTGTAAGATTACAGCAGAGTTCGGGAGGTTCCGGACTGACGCGGAGGACCCGAAGGTAAAAAGTGAGTCAGAATTGACAATTATGGGAGCCGGTTTTCGGATTGAGCACACAAACTCTACGGTTGAGATTTTTGAGTGGGGAAAACTTTGGACATGTGTAATTTCAGATTACAGCGGAGTTCGGGAGGTTCCGGACTGGTGCGGAGGCCCCGAAGGCAAAAAGTGACTTGGAGTTGGCTAAAAAGGGGTTTATTTAATTATTTAATTTAATTGTTCTGTAATTGTTGCTTCTGCCTATGTTGAGTTTAGTGAGTGGAAGGAGAGAGAGAGGGGGGTGAAGTGGGCTATTTAATTGAGGGTGAGCTGCCTCACACCCACTGTGCCAATTAATTGGCCTGCGCTAATTAATTAGAGAGTCCACGTCACCTTCCTTCTCCCCTGATGCAAGCAGAGGAAAAAATAAGGAACAGAGGAAAAATTGGAAGAGGAAGAAAGAGAAGAAGAAGAAGAAGAGGAAGAAGAAAAGAAAGAGATGGAATGGTAGAGTTTGATGGTCGGAACTTCCTGCAGGGAGCCGCAGCGCCATGTGGAGCGGAGCGCGCGCGCGTCGATCGCCCAGCGAGGTGAGTCCTGTAGTAGTTTTGGGAAGCTTGAATTCTTGAGTTTTGCTTTTCTAGTTTTGGATTTTTTTTTTTGGGTGTGTTGTGGTTTGGTGTGGACTGCTATCCACAGGAGCTTGGGTGGCCGCAGCGGGGAGCCGCGCGGGGCGCAAAGGCGCCGCGCGCGGCCGGCCGTGGTGCTGCGCGGGCACGCATGGGCGCGGCGCGCAGCAGGGTGCGGCGCTGCGCGCGCTCTGAGGGCGCGCGCAGCAGCTGAGCTTGCATGGGCGCTGCGCGGGCTGCCACCGCGCAGCGCAGGGCGCGCGCGGGGGCTGCCGCGGGCGCCGCGCAGCGCGCAAGTGCGCTGCGCGGGCGGGCGCCGCACAGCGCAGGGCGCTGCGCGGCAGGCCCAGGGCGCCGCGCGGCTGGCCCAGGGCGCTGCGCAGCTACGTCCACGGGCGCCGCGCTGCAGCGGCAGCGGCGCAGCGGGCAGCGGTGACTGCTGGGCTGCGCGCTTGTGTGGGTGAGCTGGGTGCTTCTCCACGCCGTTTTCGCGACTGGGGCGGTTTTCTTGCCAACGGACGCGCGTTTTTCGTCGAAACCTTCCTGATTTTGGTTTCTTCTTTCTCTCTCTCTCTCTGTCTCTCTCTCTCTCTCTCTCTCTCTTTGTTGTTACAGCAACTTCGGTTCGCGGCGAGCTTGGTGCCGCACGAGCTGTTGGTGCCGACGGTGACGGCACGTGGATCACCAACAGATTTTGGAGCTGCGGCAGTGAGGGAGCCTTCACTTCTTGGAGTGGGCTGCAAGTGGTGATTTGTGGTGGATTAAAATAAGTGTGAATGTGTGTATTTGTAGCCTGGCAAAGTGTAATTGAGCAGTGAGTTGAAGTAATTTGTGTATGTGAGCATTTGTGATTAAGTACTCATTGTTTTAGTTGTGATGGGAACTTAAGAGTTTATGTTGGAGCTGCTTGTGCTGTGGTAGTGTGTGTGTATTGTGGACTTAAGTGGACTGTGTATGTGGGTGCTATGGAATTGATGCATTGTGTTTATGTAATCTTTAACTATTGTATGCATATGGAGCCTGGGCAGTGTGAATTGTATGCTGAGTATGTGGGTGTGTGTAGGTGAGCTTTGGAGCTGCTTGTACTGCTAGTGGTGTATATGAGATATATGAATTGTTCTTGGGCTGTGACACTTTGGTGGTGGTGTGGTGAACTTGTAGTTTTATGTGGTTGAGGGAAGTAGGTTGTATTTTAAATACTGTGGGACTTGGCTATGTTAACTGTGCATATGTGTGCTGTTGGTGACACTTGGAAGCTCTGTTTTGGCTGGGGAATGATCAGAGTGCGCCGGGATTTTTGGGTTGAGGACTCGGGAAAATTTATTCGAGCTCCCAGGATTCTTCCAAGTATGCGCCAGTGTGCGCGCGCGGCGCGTTTTTGGAGTTTCATCAATTCGAGGGTTCAGCACTACACCGACTTCAGTGTTGCCTACGGAATGCGTGTCAGGTGGGTTGGAATTTCTCCAAAATGTGTGGAATGCCCTTTAAAGCTATTGAATGCAATTTGATCATAATTATCATGTTATTTCTCCTGTATTTAAATCTGATAGTTGCCTGGATTTTTCTGGAAAATTCATTTGAGCCCCAGACTATTTTTAGCATACTCATGACACTATATGACACTAGGTTTCATGTTCTGTTGGCCTTACATATGCACCTGAATCGTTTTAAAAATCGAGAAAACCCGTTTTGGCAAAAACAACATTTTTTAAAGTGGTTTTTAAATCAGGATTTCGCCATAGGTGTGGCATAGGTTTACGGTGCCTTTGACCTCGTGCCTGGGGGCCGAGGGGTCTCTTTTTTTGAGTTTGAGATGAGTTATAGTGTCAGGCGAGTTTTGAGCTCCTGATGGATTTATTCTAGATCATGGGTTGTGGTTTTGATTTAGTGATACCAGTTGTGACACCCCCAGAATTTGGATTAGTCCTCTATATAAATGATATAATAGGACTAAATCTCTAACCCGGCTATAACATTTTGGATGGTAGCAAGATCCAAGAGGAACATGAGAGTTAAGCGTGCTAGAGCTAGAGTAGCTCTAGGATGGGTGACCCCCTGGGAAGTGGGGCGTCACAGTTGGTATCAGAGACATTCACCAGCCGGAAATGTGAGATGAGTCTCGGCTGAGCCAGGGTTATATAGCGGGTAGAGCGAGGCTCCCCGGCTAATGACCGTTGTGAGTGGAGTGCAGCTCCTCACAAGGTCGGCTAAGGCTAGCGAGACGAGTCTCACATCGCCTAGTGCTTGTGAGTGTGCTTGAGCCTGACGTGGACGTCAGGGCTTAAAGGGGGGAAGAATGTGACACCCCCGGAATTTGGAATAGTCCTCTATATAAATGATATAATAGGACTAAATCTCTAACCCGGCTATAGCATTTTGGATGGTAGCAAGATCCAAGAGGAACATGAGAGTTAAGCGTGCTAGAGCTAGAGTAGTTCTAGGATGGGTGACCCCCTGGGAAGTGGGGCGTCACACCAGTGGTTCTTCCACTTAGTTTTGAGGATTTTGGGGTTCCGGCAGATTGAGTCATGGAGGTTTCCCGACTCAGCCACGGTCGTGCATTATCAGATTGAGTCGTTGAGGGTTCTCCGACATAGCTGTGAGAGTGTTTGGGTTATTCCTGATTGAGTCGTGGAGTCTTTCTCCGACTGTAGCCTTGAGATTGTGTGGGTAGTTCCTGATCGAGTCGTCAAGGTTCCTTTCCAACTGAGTTGTGTTTTCGAGCTTTGGGATACCGATCTGTTTGATCGTGGATTATAGCCTGCATGTGCCGCTTATTGAGTCAGTGAGACAGATGTGATACTTGAGTTCGGTGGGGTCGCTCCCCTCGAGCTACGCCCCGGGTGCGATGATGATACCGAGCCTGACGAGGCTACGATGTGGATATTCGCCTAGTTCATATACTAGTGGACGCTTGATACCCCTGGCCGAGTTACCATGGGGTCACTTTGTGTGAGATTGAGATAGTCGGTTTAGGACGCCCCACGTAAATCCCGTCCTCTTATGGATGCGTGGTAGTGGGCAGGTGCGTTCCTAGACGACAGGCGCAGGCTGGACTGAGCCAGTTTTGGCAGTCTTTGAGATTTGATGATATGAGCGGGTGGTTTCATATTATGTTCATAGATGGTTTCTTTTCTTTGAGCATTAATATCGAGGCATGTTAGCAGTAGCGAGTGTATGCACTTTTCATCATTAGTATAGTTTTCTTGAGCATGATGATTGAGACATGATAGCTAGTTCCTTTCAAGCTTTATTTATCTATCTATCTATCTATCTATCTGCATACCTATCTGTTGTGCCTCTAGTAGACTTAGTGGGCATACCGTGGATATTGGTGACGGTACCCACTGGGATCTACCTCTGCAGTAGATCTCACACCCGCTGCGGTGACAGGTTTCCTGAGGCTGCTGTTCCGGCTGTGTTCGCGCAGAGACAGCTGATCGAGGTGAGGACGTGACCCTATAGTTCCTTACCAGCTTTGAGAGTCTGAGGTAGATGTACCCGGTTTTATATTTTATGTTTTCACTTTTGTACTGGACATTCTGAGAGATCAGTGACGATTTTTGTATATTGTTTTTAGCTGCGAGACTTTGTATTGAGGTTTTAATCGGATTCAATGTCCAGTTGATCTCTATAGTTTCTAGTTTTATTTCAGCTCTGATACATGTTTAGCTTTAGACCTGACTTGCAGGGTAGACGCTTCGTCTGTGCGGTAGTTTCCGTACAGATGGCGGATCTGTTGGCGAGCCCGGGTCGCAGTCTCGACCCCGGGGCGTGACAGATTTAGGTGGTATCAGAGCCTAGGTTTATAGGTCATTGAGGACTTAGAGACCCTAGGCTATTGGTTGGACAGTAGGATGACTGTCGTGAGAGACGAGACTTTAGCAAGAGTCCTGATTGAGTTTGTACCTCCCCCAGAGGATTGGGGTGAGTGATCTTACATGTTATTTCTCTAAAGATGATTATGTTGGCTGCAGAAAACATAATGCTTTAGTATGGGTAACATGTTCTTGACTTTCGCTTGATTGGGTCGAGAGAGTTTTGGTCCTAATGTTTGTTTTGTTGCAGTGGGTTCCGATGCTTCCGAGACGCCGTCCAGCGGCGAGGGCGCGTTTGACCTTGGATGAGGAGTCGAACAGCGGGAGGCTATATAGGCAGAGCAGAGCGAGGTCTGAGAGTTACAGGCCCAAGTAGCCAGACGTTTGAGGCGATGCGGCGCCAGGAAGAGAACATGGAGCGCGTGATGTGCGTGCTTGAGCTGAGAGCATCTCCCGGGGTACCGCCAGTAGTACTCCCGGCCACGACATCATCGTTTTCGACCTGGTGCGCACTGTGGATAGTGCAGGAGCAGCGAGAGTTGCTGACCGGCTGTGGTACTTCATCCAGTTCCATCCCTATAGATTTCGGGATTGAGTTTGGAGCCTTGGGAGGCCGAGAACTAGATCGCTGCTATGGAAGAGTTGTTCAAGGATTTGTTCACTCAGGAGAAGCATCTAGTGCACTTGGTTATGCACTTTTGGTTAGGGACGCCGAGAGTTGGTGGCGTCGAGTTCGTCCTGCTGGACCACCGGGAGCGCATAGGATGACCGGGAATGAGTTTCTGCGATTGTTGAGCAGGGTACCCCTTGTCGCCCAAGAGGAGGCACCAGTGGCCGTGTCAGGACATGTTCAGGCAGAGTGTTCCAGAATGGTGCTCTTGGAATTGCCGCTTGCGACCGCACCCTCTACCCCTTTTTGGATGAAGAGGTTCGTCCAGTCTACCTGTAGTGATCCGGCCCTTAGGGGTATTTTTGACTCACATCTAAACCATTTAAACCCTTAAGAGGAATAAAATTATTTAATTGTTAAAAGTTGGCCAGTGTGTGGTACTGGTATTTTTCTGTGATAGAGCACGGAAAATGATGGCCGACGGTGCGATCGGATCTGAAATCCGATGTCGGGATCTCCCGGAACGGAATTCTTAGTGATACGGTGATTAGTCATGCATCGGAATCAGTGCGAAATATCTTGCACCCGTTGGAGATAAGGTGGGTTATCCCGTAGAGGATAATTAATTAATTAATTAATTATCCGATGACGGAAAATAGAATTTTCTTACGCACGAATTAAAGAGGAAATTAATTAAAGATATAATACGAGCTATATAAGGGATCCCGATTATCGGAAAGAAAAGAAAAGAAAAATAAAACCCTAACCGGTGAGGAGAGAAAGAAAGAGAAAAAGGAAAAGACGGAACCCTAGCCGGAAGAAAGGGAAAGGAGAAAGAGAAGGAGCCCGATCTTCCCGGACATCGAACCGAAGGCAAGAACGTGACCGGACAACCTTCCCGTCGATCTTCGGTTAGTAAAATAATTGTGATAAATTATTTGGGATTTTTCCATCGTCCTTTTTGTTTGAGTTCTTGGGTTCTCCGTCGTATAAGTCACCGTCGCCGTCATCGTTGTCATGCTAGGGCACGGAACGGACGGCGGAGGCGCGCGGTGCCGCTAGGGCATCGCGCGGAGGAGAATCGCGGACGGCCGATCGCCGCCGCAAGCGGCGATGGGACCGCGCGGGTCGTACCCGCGCGGGCGCCGCGCGGGCGGCACCCGCGCGGACCCGCAAACGCCCGGGCACCGCGCGGGCGCCGCGCGGCTACCACGCGGGCGGCTCCCGCGCGGACCCGCAACCGCGCGGGCGCCACGCGGCTACCGCGCGGGCGGCACCCGCGCGGACACGCAACCGCGCGGGCACCGCGGCACCCGCAACCGCGCGGGCGGCACCCGCGCGGACCCGCAACCGCGCGGGCGCCGCGCGGCTGTCGCGCGGGCGGCACCCGCGCGGACCCGCAACCGCGCGGGCGCCGCGCGGGGCACCCACGCGGGAGCCGCGCGCGGGCGCCGTGCGGTGCCGCACCCGCGCGGGCGTCGCGTGGCCGCCGCACGGGCAGCACTCGCGCGAGGCGCCGCGCCGCGTGGGCACCGCCCGCGGAGACACGCCGCGCGGTTCCGAACCGCGCGGGGCTCCGACGGACGGCGACGGCGGCGCGGGATTCCGGTTTTCGTCAACCCGGACGGTGTTGGACTTTTCCGTCGAAAATAGTAAATTGGGTCTTTTATTTTGGGATGTTAGTACACGTTTTTGACTATAGTTATCCTTGCGGACTTTCTTTAGGTCCAGGTGCGCAGCGGGGGTGCGCGAAGGATTCAAGTGTTCCGATTTCTCTTCCACTAGGTGGGTACGGTTGCTATAAGTGCAACAAGTGCAGTAAGTGCATCTATCATCATTAAAATACTCTGAATTGGTCTAACAAAGTAGATGGACAGTTTAACCTTTCGCATAATTGTATTTTATCTAACAATTGAAGCGGCTGCGGTCGCGGTGCTCACTACACGCCGATCTCGGTAAATCCGTTTTCGGATGCTGCACGTACACAGGCGGATTGGCCTCCGCATGGGTGTACTTTTCCGGAGAAGTGGTCTTTTTGACCCGTGTACCTCACAAAGGGGTGGGAGCCGTGAGGACCTCTTCGCGCCTGCTGCAAATAGCACACCAGCACCGTGAAGAGGTTAAAAGCATCAAAAAGGTGTTTAAGCACGAGGGGAGACTTTAGTCTCTCCGACAGGTACTCTGGGGTTGGTGCCCAACTTACTTGATAAATCTGGGGTTGGTGCCCAGCTTAATTATGTACAGGGTTTTAGCGAAAGGTTCCGGTGTAATCGGTTTGTTCCTTATTCCTTATTGATATTTAGACATCTACTTTGTTTGTCACTGACTTTACCCACTCCGTGACAGGTATTACTAGGTGCGTTAGCCGGGACGGCGGTGAGACAGCGTCGCGAGGACCGTAGTCAGGATACTTGGGTTTTTATCTCATTTTCCCACATGCCTTAATTAGTTATTTTGCTTGTGGACTTTATTAGTCGTGGACATGTATTAGTTAGCACTGTGGATGAGATGTACTTTTGCGTTTAGATACTTTTAGTGATGTTTTCTTATGCGGCACGCTTTCATGAAAAACTAAATGATTTCGAAAATGTTTTATCAAAACGAAGTGCTGTGTGGGCACGGGTTTTGCAACCGCTGGTTTTATCCCCTCCAAACGGTGACGCCGCTTTAATAACTTGCTCGAAAAAAACAAGGTGTCGAGTGGACACCGGTCTTTTAAAACATTAGTTAAATTACTCTACTCTGTTTGACGATGTATGTCTATTGTATGGTTGATGGTTGATGTATGATGTTGTAAATGAGACGCCGTGCATATGCAAAGGAGACTCTGTCCGTGGGTAGAGAGAATTTGTGTATGTGGCGGTCTGGCACGCACCAGGGATGAGGTTTAAGTTACCTTGTTAAGAAAAAAAAAATAATACACGTAATTTTCCGCTTTGATAGACTCAAAAACCCCCGGGGGCGTGACAGATTAAATGGTATCAGAGAAAACAACCATAACCATAGTAGACGTGATCCACATCCACAGTGTAGGGTGCCACAAGCAAATTGGACATGAGATAACCAAGGTATAGGTGCGTAGTACGTGAGAGTACGGGGAAAAGGGAACGTAATATAGGTGTAATCGTAAGACAGGGTGCTAGGGTTATAACCTTAGGGTTAACGTGGTTTCTTTGTATCACAGCGGACAACGGTCAGGATCCGGCCACCGAGCGCTAACCATTCTCAATGGACAGGATGGATCCCGCAGCCGCAGCCAACCGCTTACTCCGCAACCAGTTACGCGACATAGCAGGACAAATGCTAACTCTCACTGGGCGCCTAGGCCTACTGACTCAAGATTTCGAGGGTGTCGACCGCACCCAGCGAGACGCCAGGGACGACGCCTATCGGGGAATGCCACCGGCAGGGTTCCCCACTTTTAACGAAGCCGTTATGTTGGCCCGGCGGGCAGAGCAAGAACTGGCCGAGACACGCGCTTGGCAGAGTTATCCCTATCCCAGTCCGGCGGAGGACCCCTTCCAGCAGGGCCCGGCACTCAAACGCCCGAGGACAGAGGGGAACTTTGGAAAGGCGATGAGAGGAGAACCCAAACCGCAGAGGAAGCCGTGTCCCATATGAAGTGGGGCACATCAGGTGACTAAGTGTCCAGGGAGACACGACCACTGCTACCGATGCGGCAGACCAGGACACGCACGCTACGAGTGCCCACGGAAACCGGGCACCACCAGGCCTCCGGCACCGCGACCGAAGGGGACAGAGAAGACTGCTACACCCGTTCCGCAAGGGGGCCCCGCCCCGGAGGGCCGAGGAGGAGGGCGTCCGGAGAAAGCACGGAAGGACGAACCGACACCAGCGAGGGGCGCGAAACCACCTCAGGGACCGTGCGTAATCTGCGAGGGTGCTCACCCGGTGGCGGAATGTACGTGGAGGTACCATTACTGTAATCAGTGCGGCTTACCGGACCACTACCGTGCCTTCTGCCCTCAGAGGCCCACCCCCGCCGCCGCCGCCGCGCCACAACAGTAGAAAGGACCAGAGATTGCTGCGGCCCCCATTCAGCCAAAGGATTTGCCCAGCGACCAGCAATCCGCAGACTCCTCCGACGTCAAGTCCCTTCCCCAGCACGCCGTACGACGCTGGCCCAAGGGCTGTGGACGGACTCCCCGGGATACTACAGTGGAGGACGCGACGTCCCAGACCTAGTAACGGCAGGTAATTTTTGGTTTCTCTTTTCCCTCTTAGATTAGGAGCACTGGTTACACCTTAGCCTGCCACCCCTGTTAGACTCTCTCTCTCTCTCTCTCTCTCTCTCTAAAATCCTTAAGTATTAGGCGAAGCCTTCCCCGGCCGAGGTACGCGGGCGGGCTTCGAAGCATAGGAGAACCTTGTGTACTCGGGGCCCGTTAATGGCCATGCAAGGAATAAATAGGCTCCATCCTATGCCTTGCAGCCGAGAACTCAATGGGCCGATAGGTAGTTCAGGGCCGTTCCCCAGATAAGGATCAGCGGTCCCGTGGTAAGGGAATTTCCGGACGTGTTTCCGGCGGAGCTCCCCGGAATGCCACCGGAACGAGAGGTTGACTTCCCTATTGAACTACTTCCCGGCACCAAACCCATCACCAAGGGGGAGGACATCCCCAAAACGGCTTTCCGGACTCGCTACGGTCATTACGAATTTACAGTAATGTCGTTCGGGCTCACAAATGCCCCGGCGGTGTTCATGGACATGATGAACAGGGTATTCAAACCCTTCCTGGACTTATTCGTGGTGGTCTTCATCGACGATATCCTCATCTACTCCCGTACAGACGAGGAACACGAAGAACATCTGCGCACAGTCCTCCAGACCCTACGGGAACAGAAACTCTACGCCAAACTCAAAAAGTGTGAGTTTTGGCACCGTGAGGTCGGCTTCTTGGGGCACGTAATCTCGGCGGCTGGAGACGCAGTCGATCCGAGAAAGATAGATTCGGTGACGGACTGGCCCCAACCGACGACGGTGACGGAGATTCGAAGCTTCCTGGGATTAGCCGGGTACTACCGGCGCTTCGTGGAGGGTTTCTCCAAGATAGCCACCCCCTTAAACCGTTTGACTAGAAAGGGGGAAAAGTTCATCTGGACGGACAAATGTCAGAGGAGCTTCGAGGAGCTCAAGGATAGATTGACGCGAGCCCCGATTCTCGCCCTGCCAGAACCAGGGGAGGATTATGAAGTGTATTGCGATGCGTCGCGAAACGGACTGGGTGGAGTACTCATGCAACGGGGAAAGGTTATAGCCTATGCGTCAAGGCAGCTCAAGGAATACGAGCGGAACTACCCCGTGCACGATTTGGAACTCGTAGCGGTTGTGTTCGTCCTCAAGCTTTGGAGACACTACTTGTATGGGGCACACTCCAATGTGTACTCAGATCATAAAAGTCTTAAGTACCTTTTCACCCAAAAGGAGTTAAATTTACGACAAAGACGGTGGCTCGAGCTACTGAAGGATTACGATTTAACGATCCACTACCACCCGGGAAAGGCAAACGTGGTGGCCGACGCCCTGAGCCGCAAGGGGCAGGCCGAGGAGGCAGGGGTAAGTGCCATCACCCAGCAAGATAGTCTGATTGCGGAATTTTCGTGATTAAGACTAGAAGTAGTACCGGCGGGTACAGTCGCACAACTTATGACACTGGTGGTCAGACCTACCTTGCTTGACAGAATCCTCGAGGGGCAGTCGACTGATGACCAACTCCAGCTGGTGCGAAGTAGAGTAACTGCCGACCAAGAAGGTGATTTCACAGTAAACTCCGACGGCACGATACGATTTCGGGGACGAATCTGCGTGCCGGATCTACCGGAACTCAAAGAGGAAATCCTGCGGGAGGCGCATACTGCTCCATATGCAGCGCACCCCGGGGGAACGAAGATGTATAAGGACGTCAAACAGACCTTCTGGTGGCCCAAAATGAAGGGAGACGTGACTCGGTTTGTGGCACACTGCCTGGTGTGCCAACGGGTGAAGGCCGAGCACCAGCGTCCGGCAGGAAAATTGCAACCCTTACCGGTGCCCGAGTGGAAGTGGGACATGATTACCATGGATTTTGTGACCGGGTTCCCGAGATCGTCACAGGGGCACGATGCAATATGGGTGATTGTGGACCGTCTGACGAAATCGGCCCACTTTCTGCCCATACACACGACGTGGACGCGGGAACGACTGGCACAAACGTACATCAACGAGATAGTAAGGTTGCATGGGGTGCCGACATCCATCACGTCGGACAAGGACACGCGATTTGTGTCAAACTTTTGGCAGAGCCTGCAGCGAGCAATGGGAACCAAGTTGCACTTCAGTACGGCTTTTCACCCGCAGACCGATGGACAATCAGAGCGGGTGATACAAATTGTGGAGGACATGCTTCGAGCATGCGTTTTGGACTTGTGCGAAGGGTGGGCACGGTGTTTGCCTGTAGAGTCCTGGCGTTCCCTTGCCCTTGTATACCTCCCTTTTATTTTTTTATGACGGGATCGTTAGGAAAACTTTTCACGGTGTTCTCTGCAACGGACTGGCCTGGACCGCGAGTATTTTTCTGCGATTGAGCTCGAAAAGCGGAGGACGGCAAAGAGAACGGATTCGGATTCCGATTTACGGATCTCCCGGGATAGGGGGTCAAAGCGGTTGCCTTTGAGTGGTGCATCTTTTTATGTCAGTGGGTTATTTTATTTATTTGGTAGTACCTCGACCTTTCAGTTTTCTGTTTTGGGTCCTAATTGAATTTTCTTCAGTTGTTAGAAGGGGAGTTGAAATTCGAGAATTTTTGGGCTGATCGTCGGGGTTTGCGGGTATTTTTGGGTGGTAGAGCTCGCAAAACGGTGAACGGTGGTGCGATCGGATTTGAATTCCGACCCCGGGATCTCCCAGAAATAATTGTTGAAGTTTTACCATTAGTTTGGGCGCATCGAAAGCCGTGCAGGAGATCGGCACGTTTTTCGAGGTAATCTGGACCCCTCGTTGCATCCCGATTGATTTTAGTTGTGTTTTGGGGATTTAGGTCTTTCACGTTTTTTTATTTGAGCGTTTAGTTTATTTGGGTGCGTGCGGGGGAAAAACCCCAATTCCTTTTCCCTCTTCTTAAGAAATCGACGGAGGGAACAAGACCGAGAAACGGGTAGAGAAAGGGAAAATCGCCCATCCTCTGCGGGATTGATCGGGCGTGGAGGGGACGATCCTCCTTCTTCCTCCTCCTCCGGCGGAATCAAGGTGAGCGGTTCGAATTTTCCCGTTTTCCTTTTTGCAATTTCTGTGAGGTCGAGGATTTGGGTGTCGGTTGCTCGGGTGTTGTGGGTGATGCGTGTTGTTGAACGGGAGGCCGCCGTCGCCGTTGTTAAACGGGAGGCCGCCGCCGCCGTTATCTTGTTCGCGGGGTCGTTGCCGGAATCGCACGGGAGAGAAAACGGAGAAGAAATCGCGAAAAAGGGGCGTTACTGTTCATCAGGTACGGATTCCTCAGCCGGCGGTCCACAGACCCAGGCGTGCACCCGGTGCACGCCCCACAGCCTCGGGAGCGCAGACCCGGCGCACGCAACCGTGCGCCGGGCTGCATACTGTGCGCGGTGCACGCTCCAGGCGTGCACCCGGCGCACGCATCGGCAGCCAAAGCCGCAGACCCGGTGCACGATTTCATGCGCCGGCCCAGCCCGCTCAGGCGCGGTGCACGCTACAGCGTGCACCCGGTGCG
The DNA here is from genome assembly GCA_029204045.2 of Tillandsia leiboldiana. NCBI lineage: Eukaryota > Viridiplantae > Streptophyta > Magnoliopsida > Poales > Bromeliaceae > Tillandsia > Tillandsia leiboldiana. Next base: position 22,680,366 of record CM055068.1, read on the forward strand.
CACCGCAGACCCCTGCGGCCGGGAGCCCAGTGCGCGCTCGTGTCGTGCACCGGCCCGGCCCAGGATGCGCGGTGCATGCTTCCTGCGTGCACCCGGCGCATGCCGCGCAGCCGCCGCCGTTGTAAACCCGGTCCACGCGCTGCTCCGTGCACCATCCGGGAGCCGGAAGTTCGGTAGCTCCGTTTTGGCCCGTTCTTCCACCGTTTTGAGCGCCGTCTTCGCCGTTGGGATCACCATTTCTACGGTTTTCTTGGCATGGCTACTTGGGATCTTTTTGGTCACCGTTTTGCCATATTGGGTGCTGGTTTCGCCGACGCTCCGCGCCTCGACGAAATCTTCGGGGACGCGCCGTGGGTCTTTTTCTCATCATTTTCGCCGTTGCGGTCTTCTTGGTTTAACCTTTGACGTTCTGAGTTGGCTACCGGTTGAGAATTGGGTTTTTGTTGGAGTTCGCGATGAAATAGTCGTGGTCCGGTTGTTAGCCTTTGATGTTACCGGTTTGATCTGAGTTTTCGGTTTTGTGGGTTTATTGTTATAGTGGTCGGGACCACTTATTTTTACCTAATTAGGGTAAGGTGTTAATTTGTGTTCTCGGATATTTCAGTAGGCCGCGAGGAGTTCTGATCTGCTTAGGAGGGTCGCGGGCGCGGTCAGTTATCTTCATTCCAGGTGGGTACACTCTTAGAATCCCTTACGCGCACTATCGTTATTTTCATGTTTATCATGTTGTGGGTTTTCGTTCGAGACATAGTGTGGAACTTTTCGAAAGCTGTTGATGATCTCCAATTGTTCGTTTAACTGTACTAATGTTGATAGTGTATATGGTTTTTATTATTGGTTTGGTTTCGTGTATTTGGTTACGATGCTCGAGGCTGCAGCACGCGCACCCGCGGTTTGGCCACCGCAAAGGGTGTGCTTTTCCGGAAAAGTGGTCGATGACCCGTGTATACCCACGAGGTGACGTTGTGGGGGCCCCCGTAGGTGGGGGGGTTTGAGGCGCCAAGGTGTGAGCGGTGCGACCCGTCGAGGTAGGTGCTCGGCGTGGTTTACCGAGGTTGGTGCTCGGTTCAGTTTTCTTTTCTGAGGTTGGTGCTCGGTTCGGTTTTCTTTTCCGAGGTTGGTTCTCGGTTCGGTTTTCTTTTCCGAGGTTGGTTCTCGGTTCGATTTTCTTTTCCCGAGGTTGGTGCTCGGCTCGGTTTTCTTTCCCGAGGTTGGTGCTCGGTTTGGTTTTCTTTCCGAGGTTGGTGCTCGGTTTGGTTTTCTTTCCGAGGTTGGTGCTCGGTTTGGTTTTCCGAGGTTGGTGCTCGGTTTGGTTCTCCGAGGTTGGTGCTCGGTCCGGGTTGCCGGGGCAGGTGCCCGGGACAGGTTATACAGGGATACGGTCGATTGCACGATGAGGAGGGGCGGTTGCTCTGGTTTTACTGCGGTTTGCGTTACTTATAGCCCTAGTTGCTTTCGTGCTTTATTTTCTGGTTACTGACTTCCCACTCTGTCACAGGTTCATCCAGGGATGAGTGCTAAGACGACGGTGAGGCCGTGGCAGGAGTACTTTTGGTCCTTCGAGGCCATAGACTGTATGTACTTCTTATTTTGCTCATTTCATTACCTGTTAGTAGCTTACTATGTGGATCGCGATACCCTTGTGGGGTCGATGTGGATGTTGGAATGTCTTTTATTATCTTTGTGGGCGGTTGTTTTGCTTTTCCGGAGTGGCCGCTTTCAAACTACAAAAGGACAAAAAAAAAGGGAAAATAGTTCGAAAACTGTTTTTAAAATGTGGGTGTCGTGTGGGCACCATTTTAAAACCCTGTGGATTTATGGATTGCGAAAACCGTTTTGAAAATCTGGGTGTCGTGTGGGCACCATTTTAAAACCCTGTGGATTTATGAATTTTGAAAACCGTTTTGAAAAACCTGGGTGTCGTGTGGGCACCGTTTTTAAAACTTGTGGATTTATCCTTTCAAAATTTGTCGGCCTCTTTAATACTTATGGAAAATGCTTGTATATTTCGGCTGTTGAACTAGAGTGGTTAAAGCGATGATTGTATGGTTGTTGTAGTCAAGACACCGTGCATATACAAAGGAGACTCCTCCCGTTCGCAGAGTGAATTTGTATATGCGGCGGGTCTGGGCACGCACCGGGGGAGTTTGGTTTTCAAAAAAAAAAAAATACATACACAAATCTAAATCTTTTCAGTGGTAGTCTTCCGCTTACGGATACCCCCGGGGCGTGACAGATTAAGATGGTATCAGAGAAAACAGCTTTAACCACAGTAGTCGCCGTCCAACATCCACAGGAGCACATTACCACTGGCTACTAACTAATGAAATGAACAGGGTATAATTACGTAGAGATGCGAGAGTGCGGGACTGTTGAGTTTAGTTTTCCGGTGTAGCTCGGGTGTTGTGCTGGTGTAGTCGGGTTGATGTGGAGGTTGGGGTCGAGGTCGGCTGCCACCGCGGCCTTGATGGTTGCTATGAGTTAATGGTTTGGGCAACCAGCATAGGAGGTACGGTGGGTCTGATGACGGTGTTTATGCACTTGGTGCGGCTGTTGGCACGGCAGATCGTTGCACCGGCTTTTGTTTTTTTCGAACCCCTTCCTCTGCCGACTTTGGGGTCGTCGTTGGTAACAGTGACGGGTGGTAGTGCAACCCACCGGTGTTTGTTAGGGTGTCGGCCGTTTGTCGGTCATGGGTAACTGGTCAGCCGTTGTCTAAACTTGTACCTTCTGGATCTTCTGGTGTTGGGTTATAGCAGATAATCGGCCGATTCCTTGTGCACCATGGGCAAGGTATGGGTGGGAATGAGGATTCTTCCCCTATGGTTGTTACCCATAGTTCGGCTCTTTACCGTAGACATTGCGATGGTTGCAGAAATTGTCGCAATGGGGTCTCGGGGTGCTCCTTTGGGTTAGAAAGGGAGACCACCGGGGCTTGAAATCTTATTCGTTTGGGCTCGTTTTCGGTTAGAGAGGGCGTGCCTTGTTTCGCACAAGTGCGCGTAAGTGGCGACTTTTTGTTGAGGGATTTAGCTTCTGACGTTGGGTGGTGCCAGGTAGCTCTGGGTCGGGTTCCTGGGTTCTGCGCAAGAGGGTCGGTTAGGTTGTCCTGTTGGTGGGTTGGCATGTGATCCCTCGAGTGCGTTTAGTGAATCTAGGCAACTTTTGACAGGGTTCTCCTCGCTGTTTTCGTTGCTTGTCTTCTTCCGATCCTTAGGTTTCAGATGGATAGTCTTCAGTACCTGGAGGTCACTGTTGAGCGGACCTAGAGCTTAGTTTTTCTCCTAGTTGGGAGTGTCACTGTTGGCCTGGAGGTTTACCGCTCGTTTCACTGCCCGGTACTAGGTGGGACTGAGAGTTAGTGGCAATTCAGAGTGTCGCACCCCGTCGGTGCCGGGACGGAGGTGGGACCTGACCTTGTGGTAGGCCTTAGGGCTGAAGCCTAAATTTAGTTTTGACCGTCACCCCGGTCGGACGGACCATCAGAGCGGGTAATCCAGGACGGTGGATATGCTCCGAGCTTCTGACTCGTGTTGGTGACGGGTGGAGGTGGCCCGTGTTGGTGACGGGTGGGTGCGGTCCGTGTTGGTGACGGGTGAGTTCGTTGCTCTCAGGGGAGATTTACTGGTAGTTAGTAACCCAGTCTGTTTTGTTGGCACCTCTTGGAGCCTTATGAGGGCGTTAGTGTGGTTTGTTTTCCTTGTCGTCGGGTTAGTTGTGTTGGACTTTTAAAGGCTCACCGGTACGGGTTGGGCGGTAGGACTGCGGAACCTCGACGCATCGCGAGACTTTTGTGCTAACTTCTCAGCGCCGGCTGAGGTGGGTTGCGGACCGGTGGCGTCGTGACGGGAAATTTCGAGTCAGGTAGCAAGATTACGACGAGGTGCTGGGAATGGAGTGGTTCACAAGGTGTTGGGTTATATGTAATAAGGATCTAAATAGGGGAAAAAATACCTAGAGGGGGGTGAATAGGTGTAAACGTATAAACACTCAAAAATCGTTGCGATAAAAACCCAATGCGGAAATAAAAAATGATACGCAAGATTTTTACGTGGAAAACTCCATCACCGGAGTAAAAAACCACGGGACCGATAACACGGCAGAAATCCACTAGAATTAAAACACGTACAAGGTGATTTACCGTACACAATTACGACTCAACCTTTTCCATACGCTCCTAGAGGATCTTCTCCGCTCGCTCCGCGACGCTTCTCGAATCCACGATCTGCGCCCAACGCCGAATCCACGGCGTCCAACGTCGAATCCACGACGTCCGACCGAATCCACGGTCTTCACCGAATAGCACCCTTCGAATCCACGAACGTGCCTCGCTCCGAATCCACGAGAGCGGTTGAACCTTGAATCCACAAGGACACGCGAATCCACGCGCCGATTTTTGGGGTAAATCGTTGTTTTTGGGTGGTGATGATCCGCCGAATACTTAGATCAAAGATAGATCGGAAATACCATCTAAGTATTCATTAGTTTGATTCAACTCAAGATGTGAGTATGAAAACCTAGAATCAAACTAATCAATATAGATGAAGAAACATAGAGTATTCTCTAATGATTTCCTTTCTTCTCTATATGTGGATCTAGAGCCGTATAAGATGATATATGAAAATGACGGCTATTTGGATTCACCCTAGAAAAAGAGTCATAGGGTCTATTTATAGGTTAGAAACCCTAGGAAGGAGATAAGAATCAAAAACCTAACATTTCTGGAGATTTTACGGACGGCGATCCGGATCGGATTAGCTGTGATCCGGATCGTCGTAACGAGTCAGGCAATTCCAGAAAAACGAAGGTTCGGGATCCGGATCGAAGTGCTTGATCCGGATCGTTCATACAGTTCACCAAACATCAACGTTCGGGATCCGGATTGCGAAGCCTGATCCGGATCGTTCAAGGAAGATGGTAAACTCAGTGTTCGGGATTCGGATCAAGAGAGGCTGCGATCCGGATTGAACTGGTGTATGAACGAACCACCTTCGGGATCCGGATCGAACAACCTGATCCGGATCCTGAACATGTCCCAAGTCCAGTTTTTGATTTTTATGCAATGAAAGATTCTTCCAAGTGTTTCTACACTACAAGAAGTATTCGGATCACACAAAATCTTTAGTAAAACATACCTGATCCTTTTGAATTCTTCTTTCTTGAGATTGAGTTAAATGATCCAACTTTCTTCACCTTCAATCTTCAAGACTTGAGACTTTCACGAAACTACGCCAACTCAAATTCCGTAACAATCTCCCCCTTTGGCGGTTTCGTGACAAAACACAGATCCACTAAAGAAAATTCAAAAAAATATTTTTGTTGCTATCACCATACAACAAAAATTTACAATGGAGATCCAAAAATTTAAAAACATGAGATAAACTCCTAAAACAGACTCTAGACTTAGACATCTGTACTCTCTGCACAAAGAAATCATTCTTGACAAAAAGAGATCGTTAGATACCTCAAGAATATTTAGCATACAAAACCTAGTACAGAGATAGAGTTTATCTGATCATCATGACATTTGAGAATTCAGATATGTAAGAGAATCATAGTCAAAAACCAACATATCTTCTATGCAATTAAAAACCAAATGTCACAAAAAGTTAGTCCAACATCAACTTGTTAGTCATATTACATGCCCAAATAGTTAGTCGAATAGTTAGTCGAGACATGCAAACAATCACAAGATGAAAACCAAAGTTGAAATTGAAGTGATACTTACCTTGATGTATACAAAATCTTCATCAGCAAGATTTTCACAATCATTGTTCAAGTTCCCTTGATGTTCACTTACCTTGATGTTCATTCACATCATCATTGTACCTTGATGCAGTCATCATTGTTCATCATTGATGTATACAAGATCACAATTTTCACAATATCATTGTTCAAGTTCTCTAAACTCTCTCCCCCTTTTTGTCACAAACAAAGCCAAAGTTACCAAAAAATTGAAGGAGAGTTAAAAAATATCAACGAAAATGTTCCGAAATTTAAGAACTAGAACTAAAAGTAAGTCCTAAAAACTGAAAAACCTGCACAAAAAGATTAAAAATCTGCAAAAGAATAAAAAGAAGGAATCAGTCATCAGATTCGGAGTCTTCAGAGCTCGTGCAGCCCATCTTTGAGAACATCTTTTTCACCAGCTTGTTCATAGAATTAATCCTCTTAGTTATGGTAATGTGAGCTGCCGTGATGAGCTCGAGCTCATTGGAGATTCTCGTCTGTGCCTTCGAGATCTGTTCCTGCTCAACCGATAATCGTTGTTGTTCTTTGTAGATGGATGAGACTGATGCTTCATCCGCTGGTGTGGGTGCTGGTTGTGATGGTGACGCGGAAGTGCCGCTACTAGGTTTCGTTCCGCACGTTGGGGCTGGAGTGACATGGGGCAATTTGTGAAGTGACTTCACGACGGTGGACTCATCGATCATGCCCAAACATTGATGATAAGTCGGTGAGGTAATGTCAACCTGAAATTTCTTCAAAATCCTCATTATAATCAGTGGAAATGGAATTCTCTCTGTGGGATGAGGGTGCTCAACATATCTTGTCATTCTATTCCAAATAATGTATGGAATGTTGATATTCAATCCCATTGCCTCAGACGGATGTCCTAAGAGATACAAAAATAGCATTCGACCCCATCTCAAGACTTTCGTCTGCAAATTTGGAAGGATATTGTAACAAGTGATGAAGTTTAGAAATCGGTACTCAAGACGAAGTTCCTTGGATCTGATCAATTTCTCCGTTGATTGCGTTCCTTCCAAACAAATTCCCTTTATAACCATTTGCCACACAGTGTTCGTCAAAACCTTTCCCTTCAAGTAATTAACTCCTGTCTTGCTGGCAGGCATTCCCAAAACCTCGCCAATCAATTGTGGAGTAATTTTGAATCTTGTGCCTTGGATGTTCGTGTAAAATTCCATTGGACCGTTTTCAATTTCACGAAGGTGCCGTGCATTTGTATAGAAGGCCCTTACAAGATGCAGACAGTATCCAAGCACTTCTGGAAATCTACAAACTTGAATAAGGTTTGCTTGTTCAATTAGAACGCCAAACTCAGGAGAGTGATCTCGTAGAGCCTCTATATTGACATGCCTCTCACCAATGCATTCACGATTCTCAAATGCCCTTAGGCGATCCGAATTAACGAAAACTTGTTCCTCCCGAGGTGGAGAATCCGGAATAATCGGTTCGTTAGCCATGAAACCTCGTGCTCGTCCAAACCGTCGAGCGAGTCGTTTCCTTTTCACTGAGATGGTTGGTGCAGTCATAGGTGCTTTACCTTTGTCCATGGTTGCTTTTTCTTTCGATGCATCGGACGCCTTTTGTTCAGGCAATGAGTCATCATCATCTGTCAATGCAGTCCAATCTACCTCGTGACAATCTACTTCTGTGTCGCTGATCACATGAAACTCACCCTTTTGTTGTGTTTTCTTAGCTCTTTTTAACTTATTTGTGGCCCGAGTGTGCACCATAGTGACCAATAAGAGAATGATCCATGAGAATCCCATTGATCCAAGTGCTTTAAGAAGATTAAAATCCTGTGAGCAACAACTCAAGAACACATGAGAAAATTGTTAATTTTCAAAGATTGAAAAATTGTACCCAAAAAATCATAATCATGTAGAGAGACTAAGAATTAAATTAGTTTTGCAAAAGGACTTTTAAAAATGCATGATTTTCGAAAATCCTTATTATATGCCCTAAAACCGAAATTTTAGAAATCGAAGCCTAAAAATCCGTTAATCAGGAGAATACCTAGCATATAATCAAAACTAATCTACCCAGAGTTCTTATTTCAAAAGAAATTTGATCAAAAACCATCCACAAACAAAGTTGATCCAAGAAATTCATGACGTTTGAGGAGGAAAAGAGAAAAACGGTGAAAAACCGAGATTTTGATCAATAAAACTTACTTGGAGTTGAAGAACTTGAGTTTGAAAGCTTCCAGGAAGGATGAAATCTAGAGAGAGAGACTCTGGAAACTTTGGAACAAAAGATTGGAGTAAAAGAAATCAAAACCCTTTTGTTCTTTATAAAACCTAGCCGCGATCCGGATCAGTTCATAACTGCGATCCGGATCGGCTACCCGTAGTGAGAAACTGCGTTCGGGATCCGGATCGGCAGATACAATCCGGATCGTCAGCCCGCAGAAGAATTCCTGCGTTCGGGATCCGGATCATCTAGCCCGATCCGGATTGGCTCCAACTTTTTCTTTAGAAAATTTCAGAGAAATTCAAGAAAAACCAGAAAAAGATTGTAAGCACAAATGTGTATCAACTTTAAACAAAAATCATCGTTTCATACAACAAGAATTAGATTATGCCAAATCTATCAATAATATCCAAAAATGAAACGAAAATTTACAAAAATTAAATCCCTTAAAGTTGAACACCTTCAATTACATCTAACTTGATCTTATGAGTAATGCCTTTATCAAATCATCAATTCAGTAAAGAAAATAAAATACAAAGATCAATAGATGTTTGAAATCCCAAATATAATAGATAATGTATCTAGACAATCTGTTGAAGAGAGTGGCTCTTTGAGCATCTTTCTTTAAAAAACCCACCTTATACCAACCTTGAAATTTGACGGAGTCAAGTATTTCAACATGCATTTTACTTAATCAAAAATTTGAACAACCATGCTTGGTATACATGTGGTAGCTGCACACAATACTCGGACGACCGAGGTGGTAGCTCTTTCCTCCATGTGGTGGTAGTTTTCACACTCCTCATTGGGATGTAACTCTTTCCACATCTTTTGAGCATTTTACTTTTTCTATGACTCCCCCTCAATTGGCTATCAATTATTTAAGATATAAAGTATTCAACCAAATATTGATCTCGATTTCATACTCGACTAAGCAGTCAAATAAGATAATGACTATACCAAGAGATCATAGAGAGAGAGAAATTGACTTTGATCACTTAGAAGATGATTTAATTAACATAAATGATCATTGCAACAGTGAAATATTATGATGGCAAAAGCATAATAAATTTCTAAATGTGCGAAAAGATGCAATTAAAGTCAATTATGATCTATGCTCAATTAATGTCCTATGTACAAACATAGATAATGAACAAAACAAAAACAAATACAAAACATATCCTAAGCAAAGGTTTCAAAAAGAAGTTTATTTCAAGGAAAGCATTCCAATTGCTTTTCGTAAATGAATAAAACGTTTTTGATCCAAAGGTTTTGTTAGAATGTCAGCTAATTGATCCTCAGTTGAAATATATGAAAGTTGAAGAGTATTTGATTCAACTAGCTCTCTAAGAAAATGATATCTAAGTTCAATATGTTTTGTTCTAGAGTGCAACACAGGGTTTTTAGAAATGTTAATTGCACTTGTGTTGTCACAAAGAATTGTTACCGAAGATGCTGAAATGCGGAAGTCGCTCAATACGCTTTTCATCCAAATGAGTTGAGTTGAGCAACTTCCAGCTGAAATGTATTCCGTTTCGGCAATCGAGAGTGCTATGCAGTTCTGCTTTTTACTGTGCCATGCAACTAGGCAATGGCCAAGATAGAAGCATGCACCACTCGTGCTTTTCCGATCATCCACTGATCCTGCCCAATCGGCATCTGAGTATCCAACAATATCCAAACTTGTTCCCATAGGATACCAAATTCCGAAGTTAATTGATCCTTTGATATACTGGATGATCCTTTTCACCGCTTTCAGGTGAACCTCCTTTGGTGCTGATTGATATCTCGCGCAAATCCCAACACCAAAAGATATATCCGGGCGACTAGCCGTGAGGTAAAGTAGACTTCCAATCATACTTCGATACAGTTTCTCGTCTACATTCTCACTATGTGATTCACTTCCAAGTCCCTTGTGGCTAGTTCCCATTGGAGTCGGAAAATCTTTACAATTTTCGAGATCAAACTTTTTGACCAACTCCATTGCATACTTGGATTGACTCAAGTGAATACCTTCATCATTTTGTTTAATTTGCAATCCAAGGAAATAAGTCAATTCGCCCATCATGGACATCTCAAATTCGCTTTCCATGGTCTCCGCGAATTTAGAAGCATCATTATCTCTTGTTGCGCCAAATACAATGTCATCGACATAGATTTGTGCTACAATGAAATTGCTTTGATAATGCTTCACAAAGAGAGTCCTATCAGCTCCCCCTCGAGTATAGCCCTTCTCCAAAAGGTGCTTTGTTAACCTTTCGTACCATGCTCGCGGTGCTTGTTTCAGACCGTAAAGAGCCTTTTTCAAACGAAAAACATGGTTAGGTTGTTTATGATCTACAAAACCTTTCGGTTGAGCCACATAAACTTCCTCATTTAAAAACCCATTTAGAAATGCGCTCTTAACGTCCATTTGAAATAATTTGATTTTAAAATGACAAGCAATAGCAAATAGTATACGAATGGACTCGAGTCTAGCTACAGGGGCGAATGTTTCATCAAAGTCTATACCTTCTACTTGAGAATAGCCTTGAGCAACTAATCGTGCCTTGTTCCTGATGATAGTACCATCCTCATTTTTCTTGTTCTTGAAGATCCATTTGGTACCTATCACATTGTGTTGCTTTGGAGGCTTCGTTAATTCCCAGACTTTGTTTCGCTCAAATTGATGGAGCTCTTCCTGCATTGCTTTAATCCAGTAGTCATCCTGAAGAGCTTCATCTATGTTCTTTGGTTCGATTAAAGATACGTAGCAAGCGAATCCACAAACCAACTGCCTCCGAGTTCTGACTCCTTCTTGTGGATCTCCAATAATATTCGATTCCGGATGATCCTTGGAGATTCGTAACGTTTGTTGAAACGGAGTACTCGGAGATACATGAGATGATTCCTGCACATCAGATAAACTTGAAGAACCATTAGATGCATCATTAATATTGGAAGTATTATTATGAGAAGATGCATTAGCAGGAGAATCATCATCTAGAGAGATATCGAGGGTAGATTTTCCAGATCCAAAGTGAAAAGCTTCATCTACTTTAACATTTATAGATTCTACGATCGTCTTAGATTCAATGTTAAATACTCGATATGCTCTGCTATTCGTAGAATAACCCAAAAAGATCCCTTCATCACTTCGAGAGTCAAACTTTCCAAGATTTTCACGGTCACGTAAAATGTAACATCGACTCCCGAAGACACGAAAATATTTGATGTTGGGTTTTCTACTAAACCACAGCTCATATGGTGTATTTAAAGTTCCTGGGCGCAAGTAAACTCTATTAATGACATAGACAGCGGTGTTCACGGCTTCAGCCCAAAAATGTAGCGGTAAATTCCGGCTATGAAGCATCACACGCGCCATCTCTTGAACAACCCTGTTCTTGCGCTCAACAACACCATTCTGCTGAGGTGTATAGGGTGCCGAGAATTCATGTTTAATGCCATTTGAAGTGCAAAAATCAATGAATTTTGAATTTGTGAATTCTCCACCTCTATCGCTTCTAACACGAATGATTTTTTCATTCTTTTCAATCATAATACGATGGCAAATCTCATGAAAAGAGTCAAACGTATCAGCTTTCTCTTTTAAAAATGCTACCCAAGAAAACCGAGAGAAATCATCAACCAATAAAAAAATGTACCATTTACCTCCCAAAGATGGTTGACGGGTCGGCCCCATTAAGTCCATGTGCAAAAGTTCCAAGGGCCGTTTTGTACCAACGTGGTTCAAGTTCTTGTGTGCAGTCCTAGACTGTTTTCCCTTTTGGCAACCACCACACACAACGTTTTGTTTAAATAAAAGCTTTGGAACCCCCTTGACCACGTCCTTGTTTGAAATTCTAGTAAGTTCCTTAAAATTTAAGTGACCTAGCCTTTCATGCCAAAGAGTTTCATTATTCAAAGCGGCTAAGTTACAATTTTCAGAAAATTTATTAGGAACAACATAACAATTGTTTTCAGATCTAACCCCTTTTAAAAAGAAGACATGGTCCTTATCAGTTACAACGCATTCAACAGATGAAAAGTTAACTGAAAAACCATTGTCGCAAAGTTGACTTATGCTTATGAGGTTAGTCTTAAGGCCATCAACAAATAAGACGTTTTTCAAAATCGGGCCATCTGGAATAGCTACCGACCCTTTTCCAACAATTTTGGAAGATCGACCGTCTCCGAAAACTACGTGTCCTCCGGAGATTTTCTCAAGATTTTGAAAACTATTTTTGTCACCGGTCATGTGACGGGAACACCCGCTATCCAGATACCAAGACGAACTATCATATGCATGCAAGGAAACATTGGAAACAAGACAAGGGAAAAATTTCACCTTTGCGCACCCAAACCCTTTTGGAGTGCGTCGGTAATGGTCGTGAAGTTATATGCCTAGGTGAAGGCGTCTTGTTATAGCGATTGTTGTTCCTTGATGAAATCGTCTTGCGCGATGAACTACCAAGTCTCTTTTCATTTGAAAAGTTTTGCTTTGATTTTCGGGGAGGAGCCTTTGTGGTAGTTGTTGCAAGAGGTCCTTGAGATGAGCGTTCGACTCCCGTCTTGCAATATCTTCTTATGTGCCCTGAAACACCACAACGAAAACATACCTTAGATCTTGACGATCCCGAAGAGGATGAAGTAGGTTTGTTGTCGTTGTTTGTCTTGAATTCCGGTGTCGGAGGAGGAGATACCGACTGAGGCACAAAAACTGTCTCACTCGAACTTGGACTGTTTCCAGTTTGAGTGTATCCGAGGCCGAACCGATTTGATTGACCAAGACCAAGAAGTCTATCCAACTTACTCCTTCCTGAAGAGAATCGCTGTAAGTCATTCTTGAGTTGGAAAATGGTCTTTGTCATTTCCAGGTTATCCTGTCGAGCCTCGTTGTAGAGCTTTGAGAAGTGATTCGCGTTATCCACCAGATTTGTATGTTCCTTCTCAAGTTGCTCATTGGACTCTTGAAGGGAAACATTTGCCTTTATTAGGTTTTCCCTTTCCACTTCAAGAGCATTTGAGAGAGAAGTCGCTCTTTTTGCTTCTTCTTCGAGATCATGCACTCTTCCTCTCAAACTCTTGTTTTGCTTAGCCACTTTCTTTGAGTCCCTCAAAAGTCTGTGGTAGGCTAGAGCAAAATCTTCACCTTCCGAATCATCCGATTCGTTGTCCGTTGCATTCTTTTCAACAGTGGAGTTGGACAACGACTCGGATGTACTTGCCATAAAGCACATGAAGGGTGAAGATACGGACGCGTGGAATGCGGTGGAGCTCTTTTCTTCATCACTCGAAGATGACTCATTTGACGTTGAGTTATCATCCCAAGTGACGACTTGCATCGCCTTCTTCTTTGCCGGATACTTGTTAGGACACTCTATTGCAATGTGGCCGTAGCCTCGACATTTGAAGCATTGAAGTTGTCCTTCTGAACTTTTCTTATCCTTTGAGAAGTTCTCTTGCTTTCTTGACTTGTAACTTGAAGTACCCTTGCCTTTGTTCGACTTTCCGAAGGATGGAGATTTGCTTGAATTACCCCTTCGAAAGTTGCGGCGAAACTTCCTTGTCAAGAGAGCGAGCTGCTTCTCAAATTCCTCCATAGAAAGGTACTCGTCATTGTCTGAGGAGGATGTATCCGCGTCTTCTTCCTTAGTTGTTTTCAACGCATAACCTGAAGACTTAGAAGTGGATGCCTTTCCAGAAGAATTGTTAGTAGTAAATGTCATTTCATAAGTTTGTAATGAACCAACTAATTCTTCTACACGTATTTCGTCCGGGTGTTTAATCGTTTCAATGGCAGTAACCTTTGGGCGAAATCGTTCAGGAAGAGTTCTTAAGATCTTTCTTACAATCTTAAATTCTGGAATCTTCTCTCCCAGATTAGCACATGAGTTTACGATGTCTTGCAATCGTGTATAGTAGTCCGTGAAAGATTCATTTTCTGCCATTAAGATAGAGTCAAACTTGCTCGTAAGCATTTACAGTTTCTGAATCTTCACGAGGTTAGTTCCCTCATGTGTAACCTCAAGAACATCCCAGATTTCTTTCGCAGTCTCACATGCCGAGACGCGAGAGAATTCAGTTTGAGATAAGGCATTAAAAATAGCATTAATTCCCTTGCCATTGTAAGAAGATGAATCTAACTCTTCCTTGGTCCATTTCGACCTAGGTTTTAAGGTGCGAACATCACCAGTAAATTCAGTTGGATTAGACCACACCCGTTCGTCGATGGAAATTAAAAAGGCTTTCATCCGTACTTTCCAGTACGCATAATTTGTTCCATCGAAGAACGGGGGTCGGTTGATGTTTCCACCTTCAACCATTGTTTACAACCCTATTCCCGCTCTGATACCACTTGTTGGGTTATATGTAATAAGGATCTAAATAGGGGAAAAAACACCTAGAGGGGGGTGAATAGGTGTAAACGTATAAACACTCAAAAATCGTTGCGATAAAAACCCAATGCGGAAATAAAAAATGATACGCAAGATTTTTACGTGGAAAACTCCATCACCGGAGTAAAAAACGTGGGACCGATAACACGGCAGAAATCCACTAGAATTAAAACACGTACAAGGTGATTTACCGTACACAATTACGACTCAACCTTATCCATACACTCCTAGAGGATCTTCTCCGCTCGCTCCGCGACGCTTCTCGAATCCACGATCTGCGCCCAACGCCGAATCCACGGCGTCCAACGTCGAATCCACGACGTCCGACCGAATCCACGGTCTTCACCCAATAGCACCCTTCGAATCCACAAACGTGCCTCGCTCCGAATCCACGAGAGCGGTTGAACCTTGAATCCACAAGGACACGCGAATCCACGCGCCGATTTTTGGGGTAAATCGTTGTTTTTGGGTGGTGATGATCCGCCGAATACTTAGATCAAAGATAGATCGGAAATACCATCTAAGTATTCATTAGTTTGATTCAACTCAAGATGTGAGTATGAAAACCTAGAATCAAACTAATCAATATAGATGAAGAAACATAGAGTATTCTCTAATGATTTCCTTTCTTCTCTATATGTGGATCTAGAGTCGTATAAGATGATATATGAAAATGACGGCTATTTGGATTCACCCTAGAAAAAGAGTCATAGGGTCTATTTATAGGTTAGAAACCCTAGGAAGGAGATAAGAATCAAAAACCTAACATTTCTGGAGATTTTACGGACGGCGATCCGGATCGGATTAGCTGTGATCCGGATCGTCGTAACGAGTCAGGCAATTCCAGAAAAACGAAGGTTCGGGATCCGGATCGAAGTGCTTGATCCGGATCGTTCATACAGTTCACCAAACATCAACGTTCGGGATCCGGATTGCGAAGCCTGATCCGGATCGTTCAAGGAAGATGGTAAACTCAGTGTTCGGGATCCGGATCAAGAGAGGCTGCGATCCGGATTGAACTGGTGTATGAACGAACCACCTTCGGGATCCGGATCGAACAACCTGATCCGGATCCTGAACATGTCCCAAGTCCAGTTTTTGATTTTTATGCAATGAAAGATTCTTCCAAGTGTTTCTACACTACAAGAAGTATTCGGATCACACAAAATCTTTAGTAAAACATACCTGATCCTTTTGAATTCTTCTTTCTTGAGATTGAGTTAAATGATCCAACTTTCTTCACCTTCAATCTTCAAGACTTGAGACTTTCACGAAACTACGCCAACTCAAATTCCGTAACACAAGGTACCAGGCGGATGTGTAGTTACTTGGTTTCAGTGAGCTTAGCGACTCGACCCTCTGCATCACTCACTGACGCCCCCGTTGTAGGGGTTCCTTCCGACGGCCTTCGGACTGAACTGCAGGAATACCCCCGAGTGAGAGGTCATCCTCTCTTTCAAGCTTCTACCGGGCACGACTAGGAGCTTTCTGGATAAAGGGTTCATTAGACCGTGTGTGTCGCCTTGGGGCGCACCCGTGCTTTCGTGCGAAAGAAGAATGGAAGCCTTCGTCTACGCATCGACTACGGGGAGATAAACAAGGTTACAGTGAAGAACAAGCCCAGGATGGATGACCTCTTCAATCAACTGCGAGGAGCACTTGCGGATTATTCTCCGGAATCTCAGGGACCAGGAGCTGGTTGCTAAGTTTAAGAAATGTGAGTTCTGACTTCGCGAAGTGGACTTTTTGGGGCACTTTGTGTCAGCGACGGGAATCACAGAGGATGTGAGCGGAACTGCCCGACACGCGATCCAGAACTGGCAGCAGTCGTCTTCGTTCTAAGAACTTTGGAGACACCACCTTTTGGAGTTCACCGTGATGTTTTCGGATCGCCAGAGCCTTGAGTTTTGTCCACAGAGAAGGATTTGATTTTGCGGCAGAGGCATTGGTTGGAGTTGCTGAAGGACTCGGCTTGTCCATTCGGTATCACCCCGGGAAAAGCAAGTGTAGTAGCGGATGTTTTGAGCAAGAAGGGTCAAATCGAGGGAGAAATCGATGAGCGCAAGTACTCAGCAGAACCGGTACTGTCGCGCGACCTTGTTGTCCTTAATGATCAAGCCAACCCTATTAGAGAAATCCTGGAAGGTCAGAAGAGAGGCGCACCGATACAGCTTGTACGGGACATAAAGGATTGCACAACCGGACGATCCCCCATGTGAAGGTTCTGTGGAGCAACCAGGAAGAACATGAAGCGACTGGTGAACTGGAGTCAAAGATAAGGGAGTGCTACCCAGAATTAGTCGTTGCGGACCAGGATTAAGTTTCGGGGACGAAACTTATTTTAAGTGGTGAGTGATGTAGAGTCCTGGCGTTCCCTTGCCCTTGTATACCTCCCTTTTATTTTTTTATGACGGGATCGTTAGGAAAACTTTTCACGGTGTTCTCTGCAACGGATTGGCCTGGACCGCGAGTATTTTTCTGCGATTGAGCTTGAAAAGCGGAGGACGGCAAAGAGAACGGATTCGGATTCCGATTTACGGATCTCCCGGGATAGGGGGTCAAAACGGTTGCCTTTGAGTGGTGCATCGGAATCCGTGCTAGGTGGCCGGCACGCTTTTCGAGGTGTTTGGACGGGATCCTGCTGTGATCGGACTTTTCATCTTTTTATGTCAGTGGGTTATTTTATTTATTTGGTAGTACCTCGACCTTTCGGTTTTCTGTTTTGGGTCCTAATTGAATTTTCTTCAGTTGTTAGAAGGGGAGTTGAAATTCGAGAATTTTTGGGCTGATCGTCGGGGTTTGCGGGTATTTTTGGGTGGTAGAGCTCGCAAAACGGCGAACGGTGGCGCGATCGGATTTGAATTCCGACCCCGGGATCTCCCAAAAATAATTTTTGAAGTTTTACCATCAGTTTGGGCGCATCGAAAGCCGTGCAGGAGATCGGCACGTTTTTCGAGGTAATCTGGACCCCTCGTTGCATCCCGATTGATTTTAGTTGTGTTTTGGGGATTTAGGTCTTTCACGTTTTTTTATTTGAGCGTTTAGTTTATTTGGGTGCGTGCGGGGGAAAAACCCCAATTCCTTTTCACTCTTCTTAAGAAATCGACGGAGGGAACAAGACCGAGAAACGGGTAGAGAAAGGGAAAATCGCCCATCCTCTGCGGGATTGATCGGGCGTGGAGGGGACGATCCTCCTTCTTCCTCCTCCTCCGGCGGAATCAAGGTGAGCGGTTCGAATTTTCCCGTTTTCCTTTTTGCAATTTCTGTGAGGTCGAGGATTTGGGTGTCGGTTGCTCGGGTGTTGTGGGTGATGCGTGTTGTTGAACGGGAGGCCGCCGCCGCCGTTATCTTGTTCGCGGGGTCGTCGCCGGAATCGCACGGGAGCGAAAACGGAGAAGAAATCGCGAAAAAGGGGCGTTACTGTTCATCAGGTACGGATGCCTCAGCCGGCGGTCCACAGACCCAGGCGTGCACCCGGTGCACGCCCCACAGCCTCGGGAGCGCAGACCCGGCGCACGCAACCGTGCGCCGGGCTGCATACGGTGCGCGGTGCACGCTCCAGGCGTGCACCCGGCGCACGCATCGGCAGCCAAAGCCGCAGACCCGGTGCACGATTTCGTGCGCCGGCCCGGCCCGCTCAGGCGCGGTGCACGCTACAGCGTGCACCCAGTGCGCACCGCAGACCCCTGCGGCGGTGCGCGGTGCACGCTCCAGGCGTGCACCCGGCGCACGCATCGGCAGCCAAAGCCGCAGACCCGGTGCACGATTTCGTGCGCCGGCCCGGCCCGCTCAGGCGCGGTGCACGCTACAGCGTGCACCCAGTGCGCACCGCAGACCCCTGCGGCCGTGAGCCCGGTGCGCGCTCGTGTCGTGCACCGGCCCGGCCCAGGATGCGCGGTGCGCGCTCGTGTCGTGCACCGGCCCGGCCCAGGATGCGCGGTGCACGCTTCCTGCGTGCACCCGGCGCATGCCGCGCAGCCGCCAACGCTGTAAACCCGGTCCACGCGCTGCTCCGTGCACCATCCGGCAGCCGGAAGTTCGGTAGCTCCGTTTTGGCCCGTTCTTCCACCGTTTTGAGCGCCGTCTTCGCCGTTGGGATCACCATTTCTGCGGTTTTCTTGGCATGGCTACTTGGGATCTTTTTGGTCACCGTTTCGCCATGTTGGGTGCTGGTTTCGCCGACGCTCCGCGCCTCGACGAAATCGTCGGGGACGCACCGTGGGTCTTTTTCTCATCATTTTCGCCGTCGGGGTCTTCTTGGTTTAACCTTTGACGTTCTTAGTTGGCTACCGGTTGAGAATTGGGTTTTTATTGGAGTTCGCGATGATATAGTCGCGGTCCGGTTGTTAGCCTTTGATGTTACCGGTTTGATCTGAGTTTTCGGTTTTGTGGGTTTATTATTACAGTGGTCGGGACCACTGATTTTTACCTGATTAGGGTAAGGTGTTAATTTGTGTTCTCGGATACTTCAGTAGGCTGCGAGGAGTTCTGATCTGCTTAGGAGGGTCGCGGGCGCGGTCAGTTATCTTCATTCCAGGTGGGTACACTCTTAGAATCCCTTACGCGCACTATCGTTATTTTCATGTTTATCATGTTGTGGGTTTTCGTTCGAGACATAGTGTGTAACTTTTTGAAAGCTGTTGATGATCTCCAATTGTTCGTTTAACTGTACTAATGTTGATAGTGTATATGGCTTTTATTATTGGTTTGGTTTCGCGTATTTGGTTACGATGCTCGAGGCTGCAGCACGCGCACCCGCGGTTTGGCCACCGCAAAGGGTGTGCTTTTCCGGAAAAGTGGTCGATGACCCGTGTATACCCACGAGGTGACGTTGTGGGGGCCCCCGTAGGTGGGGGGGTTTGAGGCGCCAAGGTGTGAGCGGTGCGACCCGTCGAGGTAGGTGCTCGGCGTGGTTTACCGAGGTTGGTGCTCGGTTCGGTTTTCTTTTCCGAGGTTGGTGCTCGGTTCGGTTTTCTGAGGTTGGTGCTCGGTTTGGTTCTCCGAGGTTGGTGCTCGGTCCGGGTTGCCGGGGCAGGTGCCCGTGACAGGTTATACAGGGATACGGTCGATTGCACGATGAGGAGGGGCGGTTGCTCTGGTTTTACTGCGGTTTGCGTTACTTATAGCCCAGTTGCTTTCGTGCTTTATTTTCTGGTCACTGACTTCCCACTCTGTGACAGGTTCATCCAGGGATGAGTGCTAAGACAACGGTGAGGCCGTGGCAGGAGTACTTTTGGTCCTTCGAGGCCATAGACTGTATGTACTTCTTATTTTGCTCATTTCATTACCTGTTAGTAGCTTACTATATGGATCGCGATACCCTTGTGGGGTCGATGTGGATGTTGGAATGTCTTTTATTATCTTTGTGGGCGGTTGTTTTGCTTTTCCGGAGTGGCCGCTTTCAAACTACAAAAGGACAGAAAAAAAAAGGAAAATAGTTCGAAAACTGTTTTTCAAATGTGGGTGTCGTGTGGGCACCATTTTAAAACCCTGTGGATTTATGGATTGCGAAAACTGTTTTGAAAATCTGGGTGTCGTGTGGGCACCATTTTAAAACCCTGTGGATTTATGAATTTTGAAAACCGTTTTGAAAAACCTGGGTGTCGTGTGGGCACCGTTTTTTAAACTTGTGGATTTATCCTTTCAAAATTTGTCGGCCTCTTCAATACTTATGGAAAATGCTTGTATATTTCGACTGTTGAACTAGAGTGGTTAAAGCGATGATTGTATGGTTGTTGTAGTCAGGACGCCGTGCATATACAAAGGAGACTCCGCCCGTTCGCAGAGTGAATTTGTATATGCGGCGGGTCTTGGCACGCACCGGGGGAGTTTGGTTTTCAAAAAAAAAAAAATACATACACAAATCTAAATCTTTTCAGTGGTAGTCTTCCGCTTAAGGAAACCCCCGGGGCGTGACATTGCCCCTAGTGGAATTTGCCTACAATAACAGTTACCAGGCCAGCATTCAGATGGCACCATACGAGGCCCTGTACGGGCGCCGCTGTCGGTCTCCAATATGCTGGGACGACTTGGGTGAGCGTAAGTTTCTGGGCCCAGATTTGGTGGAGGAGACCGATGCAAAGGTGCGATTGATTAGACAAAGTCTACTGACCGCCCAGAGCAGACAGAAAAGCTACGCGGACAACAGACGTCGAGACTTAGAGTTCATGGTGGGTGAGCATGCGTTACTCCGAGTTTTGCCCTCTAAGGGGAACCGACGCTTCGGCATAAAGGGAAAGTTAAGCTCGAGGTACGTAGGACCGTTCGAGATCCTAGAACGCGTAGGACCGGTGGCATACCGATTAGCCCTGCCGCCGAACCTCGAACGAGTCCATAACGTGTTCCATGTCTCAATGCTCCGGAAGTACCTAGCTGATCCCTCTCACGCCTTGGATGCCTCCACCATCGAGTTGCGAGAGGATTTAAGCGTCGAGGAGACGCCGGTGCGGATTTTGGCGAGAGTGGACAAGAAGTTGCGCAAACGAACAATCCCCTATGTAAAGGTCCAGTGGAGCAACCACAAAGAGCGCGAGGCGACTTGGGAACTGGAATCGAAGATGAGAGAATGTTTTCCCGAATTGATTAGTGGGGTTTGTACTTAAGTTTCGGGACGAAACTTTTTATAAAGTGTGAGTGGTGTAGTGATCCGGCCCTTAGGGGTATTTTTGACTCACATCTAAACCATTTAAGCCCTTAAGAGGAATAAAATTATTTAATTGTTAAAAGTTGGGCAGTGTGTGGTGCTGGTATTTTTCTGCGGTAGAGCGCGGAAAATGATGGCCGACGGTGCGATCGGATCTGAAATCCGATGTCGGGATCTCCCGGAACGGAATTCTTAGTGATACGGTGATTAGTCATGCATCGGAATCCGTGCGAAATATCTTGCACCCGTTGGAGATAAGGTGGGTTATCTCGTAGGGGATAATTAATTAATTAATTAATTATCCGATGACGGAAAATAGAATTTTCTTACGCACGAATTAGAGAGGAAATTAATTAAAGATATAATACGAGCTATATAAGGGATCCCGATTATCAGAAAGAAAAGAAAAGAAAAATAAAACCCTAACCGGTGAGGAGAGAAAGAAAGAGAAAAAGGAAAAGACGGAACCCTAGCCAGAAGAAAGGGAAAGGAGAAAGAGAATGAGCCCGATCTTCCCGGACATCGAACCGAAGGCAAGAACGCGACCGGACAACCTTCCCGTCGATCTTCGGTTAGTAAAATAATTGTTATAAATTATTTGGGATTTTTCCGTCGTCCTTTTTGTTTGAGTTCTTGGGTTCTCCGTCGTATCCGTCACCGTCGCCGTCATTGTCGTCATGCTAGGGCACGGAACGGACGACGGAGGCGCGCGATGCCGCTAGGGCATCGCGCGGAGGAGAATCGCAGACGGCCGATCGCCGCAGCAAGCGGCGATGGAACCGCGCGGGCACCGTGCGGGCGCCGCGCGGCTGCCGCGCGGGCGGCACCCGCGCGGACCCACAACCGCGCGGGCACCGCGCGGGCGCCGCGCGGCTGCCGCGCGGGCGGCACCCGCGCGGACCCACAACCGCGCGGGCACCGCGCGGGCGGCACCCGCTCGGACCCGCAACCGCGCGGGCACCGCGCGGGCGCCACGCGACTACCGCGCGGGCGGCACCCACGCGGACCCGCAACCGCGCGAGCACCGCGCGGGCGCTGCGCGCCTGCCGCGCGGGCGGCACCCGCGCGGACCCTCAACCGCGCGGGCGCCGCCCGGGGCACCCACGCGGGCGTCGCGCGGGCAACCCCGCGCGCGGGCGCCGTGCGGGGCCGCACCTGCGCGGGCGTCGCGCGGCCGCCGCACGGGCAGCACCCGCGCGAGGCGCCGCGCCGTGTGGGCGCCGCCCGCGGAGACACGCCGCACGGTTCCGAACCGCGCGGGGCTCCGACGGACGGCGACGGCGGCGCGGGATTCCGGTTTTCGTCAACCCGGACGGTGTTGGACTTTTCCGTAAAAAAGAGTAAATTGGGTCTTTTGTTTTGGGATGTTAGTACACGTTTTTGACTATAGTTGTCCTTGCAGACTTTCTTTAGGTCCAGGTGCGCAGCGGGGGTGCGCGAAGGATTCAGGTGTTCCGATTTCTCTTCGACTAGGTGGGTACGGTTGCTATAAGTGCAACAACTGCAGTAAGTGCATCTATCATCATTAAAATGCTCTGAATTGGTCAAACAAAGTAGATGGACAGTTTAACCTTTCGCATAATTGTATTTATCTAACAATTGAAGCGGCTGCGGTCGCGGTGCTCACTACACGCCGATCTCGGCAAATCCGTTTTCGGATGCTGCACGTACACAGGGGGATTGGCCTCCGCATGGGTGTACTTTTCCGGAGAAGTGGTCTTTTTGACCCGTGTACCTCACAAAGGGGTGGGAGCCGTGAGGACCTCTTCGCGCCTGCTGCAAATAGCACACCAGCACCGTGAAGAGGTTAAAAGCATCAAAAAGGTGTTTGCGCACGAGGGGAGACTTTAGTCTCTCCGACAGGTACTCTGGGGTTGGTGCCCAACTTAATTGATAAATCTGGGGTTGGTGCCCAGCTTAATTATGTACAGGGTTTTAGCGAAAGGTTCCGGTGTAATCGGTTTGTTCCTTATTCCTTATTGATATTTAGACATCTACTTTGTTTGTCACGGACTTTACCCACTCCGTGACAGGTATTACTAGGTGCGTTAGCCGGGACGGCGGTGAGACAGCGTCGCGAGGACCGTAGTCAGGATACTTGGGTTTTTATCTCATTTTCCCTCATGCCTTAATTAGTTATTTTGCTTGTGGACTTTATTAGTCGTGGACATGTATTAGTTAGCACTATGGATGAGATGTACTTTTGCGTTTAGATACTTTTAGTGATGTTTTCTTATGCGGCACGCTTTCATGAAAAACTAAATGATTTCGAAAATGTTTTATCAAAACGAAGTGCCGTGTGGGCACGGGTTTTGCAACCACTGGTTTTATCCCTTCCAAACGGTGACGCCACTTTAATAACTTGCTCGAAAAAAACAAGGTGTCGAGTGGACACTGGTCTTTTAAAACATTAGTTAAATTACTGTACTCTGTTTGACGATGTATGTCTATTGTATGGTTGATGGTTGATGTATGATGTTGTAAATGAGACGTCGTGCATATGCAAAGGAGACTCTGTCCGTGGGCAGAGAGAATTTGTTTATGCGGCGGTCTGGCACGCACCGGGGATGAGGTTTAAGTTACCTTGTTAAGAAAAAAAAATAATACACGCAATTTTCCGCTTTGATAGACTCAAAAACCTCCGGGGGCGTGACACTACCAGTGGGCTGATAAAGCCGTGATATCGAAGCGGATAGAGCTATGGTCGCCAGCATCTAGTGGATGAGTTTGCGCAGCTGGTTAGAGACACCAGGATAGTGGATTGTATCTTACCTGATGTAGCCTTCCTTATAGTTGTTGGTTTTAGAGCATTTAGATGCCGACACCGCTTGTGTGTGCTTCAGCGAAGGAGGGGTAGCTTCGTGTGGGCCAGAGATACGACTGTTGGCTTGTGCACGTGAGGATCAGGTTCCAGATCACGTTATCACTTGGAAGAGTGTTGACAGTCCTACCCAGTGTACATAGGACTTTGGTTTTGACCACTGTGTATTAATCCTCCAACGGTTTAGAGATGTTGCTTTGAGGATGGATATAATTTGGCTATCCCAATTTATGTTATTATGGATTGTCGAGAGAGGACAATGACCCTCCGTGGACCTGGTCAGGAGGAGTACGCTTTTAGAGGAAGCTAGAGCACGATAGAGTTTGAGTTGTGATCGTATCGCTTCGCGTAAGACTGTAGAGGAGGTGCTTACGGCAGCACCGGGACTAAGGAATATTTTATCGCCCGTGTGATCCCGGGTGAATGTCTACCTGATCTGATATTGAAGCCACCGCTTAGTGAGATTGAGATTGAGATGATGACTGACGTGGATTTGGAAGCTGCGCCGATTATGGTAGCACCTATTGGAGTATCACCTGCGAGTCAGAGAGTGAGAGCTGATAGTGCAGCTGCAGGATTGATAGATCGAGAGGTCTGTGGGACCCAGTACCACGTCGTGGGTATACGACAGTGAAGATCCCAGAGATTGATGCTTGAGTATGATGCCACTCCGTTGATACACAGGGGTCATGCCACGCCGTTGGTACACGGCAGTGATGCCACGTTGTGAGTACACAACAATGAGGGTTCTATGATGGTTCGAGCATAGACAGGTTTGGTTGGTTTTTCTACAAATGCCTTTTGTGAGATTGATAGCTTTATGGAACCCTACAGCCGAGGGTTGTATCCAGACAAGGTTTTATGGATTGGCCATGCGATTTCAGCTGCAAGAGTGACAGTGGGCCCAACGAAGAGCGATGCCGTTTGGATTGAGCCTAAACTTATGATAGTGACTGAGGTCAGAAGTTTTTGGACTAAGCAGGGCCAGTATAGCTTCGAGGAGTTAAAGTTGATTATGATATCAGTATCGATATGGATGATTGCCAGTAATAGAGAGTGCATTGTGGAGTTTTGAGCATTTTAGTTGCTAAGGAGCAACGGAGAGATTATGCCAATTGGAGGCTTCGAGTTTGGATTGGAGATCTTGATTTGTGGAAGCCACTGTCCGCAAGAGCTGTTCATTCGACATTTACGCGAGGAGTTTGATCCGCGTGTGGTTTTCTGGCTGGAAGAAGTGTATTTGACCCCTTGCACATTTTGGACTTCACTCTTTTGGAGTTGGACGAGGTTTTGAGTTTAGGATCGACCGATGCAATTCTTGCTGGTGAGACGGAAGAATTTTGCAGTCGGGTTATACCTTGGCGGAGGTTCAGAGGAACCTTTTTGATGAGAGAAAAGCCACTTGAGAGCTGGGGATGAGTTGAGGATCTCCTGTTCCATTGGATTGAGGCACCCTCCTGAGTTATGGATTTATTTTGGGTTTCGAGGACGAAACCTTTTTAAGGAGGGGAGGGTGTAGAATACCGGGATTTCGGATAGCGCCCCGACCTCGTGAGACGGCGTGGTGTAGATAAATCGCCTCGAGCATTTTCCATATTGGATTACAGATGAGTTCGGGTCGACGCGGATCAACGCGGAAACCCCGGGTCGATTCGGGGTTTTCCGGGCAGTGTCCACCGTTAGTGGACTGGCTTCGGGGAAGCCTCGACTCCAACAGTGGAGTGCAGAAAATTGGGAAACTCTGGGAACAAGTGTACTGTAAGATTACAGCGGAGTTTGGGAGGTTCCGGACTGACGCGGAGGACCCGAAGGTAAAAAGTGAGTCAGAATTGGCAGTTACGGGAGCCGGTTTTTGGATTGAGCACACAGATTCTACGGTTGAGCTTTTTGAGTGGGGAAAACTTTGGACATGTGTAATTTCAGATTACAATGGAGTTCGGGAGGTTCCGGACTGGTGCGGAGGCCCCGAAGGCAAAAAGTGACTTGGAGTTGGCTAAAAAGGGGTTTATTTAATTATTTAATTTAATTATTCTGTAATTGTTGCTTCTGCCTATATTGAGTTTAGTGAGTGGAAGGAGAGAGAGAGGGGGGTGAAGTGGGCTATTTAATTAAGGGTGAGCTGCCTCACACCCAGTGTGCCAATTAATTGGCCAGCGCTAATTAATTAGAGAGTCCACGTCACCTTCCTTCTCCCCTGATGCAAGCAGAGGAAAAAATAAGGAACAGAGGAAAAATTGGAAGAGGAAGAAAGAGAAGAAGAAGAAGAGGAAGAAGAAAAGAAAGAGATGGAATGGTAGAGTTTGATGGTGGGAACTTCCTGCAGGGAGCCGCGGCGCCATGTGGAGCGGAGAGCGTGCGCGTCGATCGCCTAGCGAGGTGAGTCCTGTAGCAGTTTTGGGAAGCTTGAATTCTGAAGTTTTGATTTTTCTAGTTTTGGATTTTTTTTTTGTGGGTGTGTTGTGGTTTGGTGTGGACTGCTGTCCACAGGAGCTTGGGTGGCCGCAGCGGGGAGCCGCGCGGGGCGCAAAGGCGCCGCGCGCGGCCAGCCGTGGTGCTGCGGGGGCGCGCATGGGCGCCGCGCGCAGCAGGGAGCAGCGCTGCGCGCGCTGAGGGCGCGCGCAGCTGCTGAGCGCGCATGGGCGGTGCGCGGGCGGCCACCGCGCCGCGCAGGGCGCGCGCGGGGGCTGCCGCGGGCGCCGCGCAGCGCAGGGCGCCGCGCGGCAGGCCCAGGGCGCTGCGCAGCTGCGGCCGTGGGCGCCGCGCTACAGCGGCAGCGGCGCAGCGGGCAGCGGTGACTGCTAGGCTGCGCGCTTGTGTGGGTGAGCTGGGTGCTTCTCCACGCCGTTTTCGCGACTGGGGCGGTTTTCTTGCCGACGGACGCGCGTTTTTCGTCGGAACCTTCCTGATTTTGGTTTCTTCTCTCTCTCTCTTTCTCTCTCTCTCTCTCTCTCTCTGTGTGTGTGTGTGTTGTTACAGCAACTTCGGTTCGCGGCGAGCTTGGTGCCGCACGAGCTGTTGGTGCCGACGGTGACGGCACGTGGATCACCATCAGATTTTGGAGCTGCGGCAGTGAGGGAGCCTTCACTTCTTGGAGTGGGCTGCAAGTGGTGATTTGTGGTGGATTAAAATAAGTGTGAATGTGTGTATTTGGAGCCTGGCAAAGTGTAATTGAGCAGTGAGTTGAAGTAATTTGTGTATGTGAGCATTTGTGATTAAGTACTCATTGTTTTAGTTGTGATGGGAACTTAAGAGTTTATGTTGGAGCTGCTTGTGCTGTGGGAGTGTGTGTGTATTGTGGACTTAAGTGGACTGTGTATGTGGGTGCTATGGAATTGATGCATTGTGTTTATGTAATCTTTAACTATTGTATGCATATGGAGCCTGGGCAGTGTGAAGTGTATGCTGAGTATGTGGGTGTGTGTAGGTGAGCTTTGGGGCTGCTTGTACTGCTAGTGGTGTATATGAGATATATATATGAGTTGTTCTTGGGCTCCGACACTTTGGTGGTGGTGTGGTGAACTTGTAGTTTTATGTGGTTGAGGGAAGTAGGTTGTATTTTAAATACTGTGGGACTTGGCTATGTTAACTGTGCATATGTGTGCTGTTGGTGACACTTGGAAGCTCTGTTTTGGCTGGGGAATGATCAGAGTGCGCCGGGATTTTTGGGTTGAGGACTCGGGAAAATTTATTCGAGCTCCCAGGATTCTTCCAAGTATGTGCCAGTGTGCGCGCGCGGCGCGTTTTTGGAGTTTCATCAATTCGAGGGTTCAGCACTACACCGACTTCAGCGTTGCCTACGGAATGCGTGTTAGGTGAGTTGGAATTTCTCCAAAATGTGTGGAATACCCTTTAAAGCTATTGAATGCAATTTGATCATAATTATCATGTTATATCTCCTGTATTTAAATCTGATAGTTGCCTGGATTTTTTTGGAAAATTCATTTGAGCCCCAGACAATTTTTAGCATACTCATGACACTATATGACACTAGGTTTCATGTTCTGTTGGCCTTACATATGCACCTGAATCGTTTTAAAAATCGAGAAAGCCCGTTTTGGCAAAAACAGCATTTTTTAAAGTGGTTTTTAAATCAGGATTTCGCCATAGGTATGGCATAGGTTCAGGGTGCCTTTGACCTCATGCCTGGGGGCCGAGGGGTCTCTTTTTTTGAGTTTGAGATGAGTTATAGTGTCAGGTGAGTTTTGAGCTCCTGATGGATTTATTCTTGATCATGGGTTGTGGTTTTGATTTAGTGATACCAGTGGTTCTTCCACTTAGTTTTGAGGATTTTTGGGGTTCCGGCAGATTGAGTCGTGGAGGTTTCCCGACTCAGCCACGGTCGTGCATTATCAGATTGAGTCGTTGAGGGTTCTCCGACATAGCTGTGAGAGTGTTTGGGTTATTCCTGATTGATTCGTGGAGTCTTTCTCCGACTGTAGCCTTGAGATTGTGTGGGCAGTTCCTGATCGAGTCGTCGAGGTTCCTTTCCGACTGAGTTGTGTTTTCGAGCTTTGGGATACCGATCTGTTTGATCGTGGATTATAGCCTGCATGTGCCGCTTATTGAGTCAGTGAGACAGATGTGATACTTGAGTTCGGTGGGGTCGCTCCCCTCGAGCTACGCCCCGGGTGCGATGATGATACCGAGCCTGACGAGGCTACGATGTGGATATGCGCCTAGTTCATATACTAGTGGACGCTTGATACCCCTAGCCAAGTTACCATGGGGTCACTTTGTGTGAGATTGAGATAGTCGGTTTAGGACGCCCCACGTAAATCCCGTCCTCTTGTGGATGCGTGGTAGTGGGCAGGTGCGTTCCAAGATGACAGGCGCAGGCTGGACTGAGCCAGTTTTGCCAGTCTTTGAGATTTGATGATATGAGCGGGTGGTTTCATATTATGTTCATAGATGGTTTCTTTCCTTTGAGCATTAATACCGAGGCATGTTAGCAGTAGCGAGTGTATGCACTTTTCATCATTAGTATAGTTTTCTTGAGCATGATGATTGAGACATGATAGCTAGTTCCTTTCAGCTTTTATCTATCTATCTATCTATCTATCTGCATACCTATCTGTTGTGCCTCCAGTAGACTTAGTGGGCATACCGTGGATATTGGTGACGGTACCCACTGGGATCTACCTCTGCAGTAGATCTCACACCCGCTGCGGTGACAGGTTTCCTGAGGCTGCTGTTCCGGCTGTGTTCGCGCGGAGACAGCTGATCGAGGTTAGGACGTGACCCTGTAGTTCCTTACCAGCTTTGAGAGTCTGAGGTAGATGTACCCGATTTTATATTTTATGTTTCCACTTTTGTACTGGACATTCTGAGAGATCAGTGAGGATTTTTGTATATTGTTTTTAGCTGCGAGACTTTGTATTGAGGTTTTAATCGGATCCGATGTCCAGTTGATCTCTATAGTTTCTAGTTTTATTTCAGCTCTGATACATGTTTAGCTTTAGACCTGACTTGCAGGGTAGACGCTTCGTCTGTGCGGCAGTTTCCGTACAGATGGCGGATCTGTTGGTGAGCCCGGGTCGCAGTCTCGACCCCGGGGCGTGACAGGTGACGCCTAGGACTAGAGGGTGTGTCTCTAGAGGTCACGGATAGGGTTGTGTTTTTAGGGCCACGGATAGATCGTAGCTTCCGTTTTTGTTGCCACAGCAGGAACGGCATCAACACTTCTCTCCCATTTTCTCGCCCTTGTGCTGAAATTTGCGAACAGGACGAAAGATTCGAAAGGCTACTCCAGAAATGGAGACGGTGCCCGAACCTATTCTTGTTTGATTGGGGCGAAGGCACTGGTCTTTTCGGAATTTTCGAACTTTTCGTTAATTTCAACTATTTTCTAAATAGAGAGTTGGGGTTGATGACTTTCATGCTGGTGGGGCCCTTACCTTTCATGCTGGTTGTGTTGGCGTAATTCGTGTTGTTTGGACGGGTAGAGTTGGCGGTTCTTCCTTGTCCCCAGTTTTCTTGGAGTTCCTGAGGTTTATCCAGATGTTGGACTCGCTTTGTGGAGAGTGAGTAGCGACTGGGGAGTTGGAGACTGTGTTGTTGGATGCTCACTTTTGGCTTGGAGACTCCCTTTTGAGCCGTGTTAGTTTCGAGGACGAAACTTTCTTTTAGTGGGGGAGGATGTGAGTACCCGAATCCCCACTTATGGGTTTATTGATGGATTAGTTGTTTCTGGAAGTGTTTGTGCGCGTGTCGAGCCCCGAAAATGGATTCCTAGTGTACATGGGAGCAAGATTGCTTAACAGGAGGCCCATATTGGATGATTGAGGTTTTTGCGCGCTTATTGGAACCAAGGAAGTGACCCGGCACGAAAAATGGATCAAGTTCACTTTTCTGGGAATTTTCGGGAAATTTTAGAAGTGGAATTGGGCCAAACGGACATCGGATTTGGATTCAGCGCGCGAAAACGGTCAAGATGGACTATTTACTTGTATTTTTCGGAGCCCGGACGCGAAAACACGGATTTCTAGGTGTGGGTTTACTGTTCCGGCGGTCGGAGAGGCGCCGGCGGCGGCGGCTGGCGGCGGTGCGCGGCGGCGGGTGGAGGCGTAGCCGCGCGGTCCACCGCGGAAGGCGTGCACCGGGCGCTGGCCTCGTGGCGCCTCCCTATTGGCCGACGCGGCAGGCGCGGTCCATGGAATGGCGCGGGTGCACGGTGGACCGGGGGTGGACACGTCGCAGCACGTGGTTGGAGGGGTGTTGTGTTCGCGGTCGATGGGGCGGGGAGTGGTTGCCTCGAGCTGCGTGTGTCACGCCCCGGGGTCGAACTGCGACCCGGGCTCGCCAATAGATCCGCCGTCTGTACGGAAACTGCCGTACAGACGAAGCGTCTAATCTGCAAAAGAGATCTATAGCTATACAAGTATCAGAGCTGAAAAGAAGCTATACTGAAAAAGAAGAACTGAACAACTGAATCACTAAGTGGTAAAAGTCCAAGTACACCAGTCCACTAATCTCACAAAAGGCATAAGTACAATAACACTATCTGATACAAAAGTGGAAACCAAAAAGTAAACTCGGGTGACTCTACCACTGACCCCACAGACTCGAGTAAGAACTAGCCGGCCACGCCCTTACCCCGGTCTGAAGACTCCGCACGAGCCGAGCCTGGAACGGTCGCCTCAGGAACACCTGTCATCACAGCGGGTGTGAGATCTACTGCAACAGGCAGATCTCAGTGGGTACCGACGCCAAAACCCGCGGCACGCCCACTAAGTCTGCTGGAGACAAAAACAGATAGATAGATAGATAGATAGAATGCTGGAAATAAATCTATCCCTATATGTCTCAATGCAAAGCTCGAAGGATACAACATCCAAGAACATACACTACAACGACCCGCTCATGTCACCCAGTCCCAATGACTGCCACATAGGGTCCAGTCAAGCCTACGCCGGTCGACTAGGAACGCACCTGCCCATTACCACACATCCGAAAGAGGACGGGATTTACATGGGGCATCCTGTCAAACCATCTCAATCTCACTAAAGTAACCACCTGGTAACTCGGCCAGGGTATGTACCCACCTGGTAACTCGGCCAGGGGTATGTGTCCACCTGGTAACCCGGCCAGGGGCAATGTATCCATCTGGTAGCTCGGCCAGTGGAAAGTATCCTCCTGGTAACTCGGCCAGGGAAAAGTGTCCTCCTGGTAACTCGGCCAGGGCATGTGCCCACCTGGTAGCTCGGCCAGGGGCAATGTATCCATCTGGTAGCTCGGCCAGTGGAAAGCATCCTCCTGGTAACTCGGCCCGGGAAAAGTGTCCTCCTGGTAACTCGGCCAGGGCATGTGCCCACCTGGTAGCTCGGCTAGGGGCAATGTATCCATCTGGTAGCTCGGCCAGTAGAAAGCATCCTCCTGGTAACTCGGCCAAGGAAATGTGTCATCCTGGTAACTCGGCCAGGGCATGTGCCCACCCGGAAGCTCGGCCAGGGGCAGTGTAGAACACCGGGATTTGGATGACGCACCGACCTTGCAGGATGGTGTGGTGCGGAGGAATTTGCCATGGATGTGTCCCACTTGTGTTTTCAGAGGAGTTCGGGTTGATTTGGATCCCCGCGGAGGCCTCTGCTTGTTTCGGGCTTTGTACGCGTTAGGTGACTGGTACGGGAAGCTCCGACACCGCTATGGGTTGCAGAAAAATTGGGAAACACTTGGAGCAGGTGTACTTTTGATTTACAGCGAGGTTCGGGAGGTTCCGGACTGACGCGGAGGACCCGGAGGCAAAAAGTGAGTCGGAACTGGCAATTTTGGAGCCGGTATTTGATTTGAGCACCCCGACTCAACGGATGAGCTTTTTGAGGAGAAAAAGCTGTGGACACGCGTACTTTTGATTTACAGCGAGGTTCGGGAGGTTCCGGACTGACACGGAGGACCCGGAGGCAAAAAGTGAGTCGGAACTGGCAATTTTGGAGCCGGTATTTGATTTGAGCACCCCGACTCAACGGTTGAGCTTTTTGAAGAGAAAAAGCTGTGAGCGCGTGTACTTTGGAATTACAGCGGAGCTCGGGAGGTTCCGGGCAGCGGCGGAGGGCCCGAGGGCAAAAAGTGAGTTGGAGTTGGGTTTTTGGAATTAAGTTAATTAAATTAATTAATTTAATTAAAGCTTCTGCTTTATTAAACCCCCTCCCCTCCACCTCTGTAGCAAAGGAAAAAAAGAGAAAGAAAGAAAGAAAAGGAAAAGAGAAAAATGAGAGGAGAGGGAAGAAGAAGAAGAAGAAGAGGGCTTTGGAGGAAGCTTTTCTTGGCGTTTCTTCTCCGAGCGTGGCGGGAGCCGTGCGGGGGCCGGCGTGCCGCGAGGAGGTTGGCTTATTTTGTATCTTTTCTTTTCCCTTTCTTTTTCCTGCTGCTGGGGTGCCATGGACTTGTTGTCCGTGGCGCGGTGGTGCATCGCGAGCCGCGCGCGCTGTTTTTGGGCAGCGCGCGGCTAAGGGGAGCGGCCGCTGCGCGGGCGCGCATGGGCGCCGCGCGCGGCAGGCGCCCTGCTGCCGTGGCAGTGCAGCGGGCACCGGGCCGCTGGCAGCGGGCGCGCTGGTTGCGCGCCCTGGCTGGCACGCGCGGGCGGCCCCTGCGCTGGGCGACCCTGCAGGCCGCGCGCGTGGCGCGCGGCACTGCAGAGGTCCGGCGCGGGCTTGCAAAGCGCGGGGCGACCCTGCAGGCGCGCGGTGGCGCGCGGCACTGCAGCGGTGCCGCGCGGGCGGCC
>CM055068.1:22713464-22776395 GCA_029204045.2 Tillandsia leiboldiana
AGCGGCCAGACGACTCAGGGGGAGGGGGCTCCTCCAGCGGGAATCGGCCCCCTAAGCGGTGGAGACCCCAGCAAAGGGACCAGGGGAGCGCCAGGAGAGGGACAACGCCCGGAGGACCGCTCGTGCGTGATCTGCGGCGGGGCGCACCGGGTGATGGATTGCTCCAAGAGACAGGACCATTGCTTCCGATGTGGCAAGCAGGGGCACTTCCGTTTCAACTGTCCCCTGAACCAAGGCACCACATCTTCAGCAGCCTCCGTGCCTTCACCCCAGCATGCAGGGCGGGGGAAAGCGCCAATGACGTCAGCCCCCAGACCGCCAGCACCCCGATCTGTGGGGGGGAAGCCACCGCCTTCGGGAGGCCGCGTCTATTCGATGGGTCAGCAGGAGACACACCCGTCTGAGCACGTCGTCGCAGGTATCACTCTTGCTTCTGTTTACCGCGCTAGAACCCTTTTTGACACCGGAGCGACCCTCTCGTTTATGTCTCGAGACTTCGCACTGACCCATGATTTTGAGTTTGAGACCCTTACCCAGTTTGATGACCGTTCACACCGCGGGAGGATCCTTGGAGGCACGCAACATGGTGCCTTCCTGCCCTATATGGATGGGAAGGCTTCCGTGCCCCTGGGATCTGGTAGTCATTCCATTGAAAGAGTATGATGTAGGTGATCGGAATGGATTGGCTCACGTGGTACCTTGCGGTCATAGACTGTGAGAAGCGCGAGGTACGACTGATGTACCCCGATTTTTCCGGAGAACGTGTACTTGCCTGCAAGAGCGTTCCTTTTCTTCCTTGATTCCTGCATCCCGAGCCAGAAAGCTGGTAGAGGGCGGGTGTATGGCCTACATGGTGTCGGTGGCCCTGGCCGCCGGATCCTCCACGGCACTCCCCGACATCCCTGTAGTGAGGGACTTCCCAGATGTTTTTCCGGCCGAACTACCTGGATTACCCCCCGAGCGAGAAGTTGTCTTTCCCATTGAGCTTCCACCCGGCACTCGACCAATCACGAAGGCCCCCTACAGGATGGCCTTCGCGGAGCTGAAGGAACTTAAGGCACAGCTAGAGGACCTCCTGGACAAGGGGTTTATCCGACCGAGTGTGTCCCCTTGGGGCGCACCTGTACTCTTTGTACGAAAGAAAGACGGGAGCTTGCGGTTGTGCATCGACTACCGGGAAATCAACAAAGTCACAGTGAAAAACAAGTACCCCTTACCTAGGATTGATGACCTCTTTGACCAGCTGCGGGGTGCAACTGTCTTCTCAAAAATCGACCTGCAGTCGGGATACCACCAGCTCAGAGTTCGAGACGAGGATATTCCGAAGACGGCATTCCGGACTCGGTATGGCCATTACGAGTTCACAGTAATGCCGTTCGGGCTTACTAATGCCCCAGCAGTGTTCATGGACACGATGAACCGAGTTTTCAGACCCTTCCTGGATCAGTTCGTTGTGGTCTTCATCGACGACATCCTAACTTACTCCACCACCGATGAGAAGCACGAGGAGCACCTACGAATTGTTCTACAGACCCTTAGGGAGCAGGAGTTGTTCGCAAAACTTAAGAAATGCGAATTCTGGCTTCGCGAAGTGGGGTTTCTAGGGCATATCGTTTCAGCAGCAGGAGTCGCAGTGGATCCCAAGAAGGTGGAGACGGTGACCGACTGGCCCCAGCCGACTACAGTGACAGAGGTGCGCAGCTTCTTGGGCCTTGCGGGATACTACAGACGTTTCGTGGAGGGTTTCTCGAAGATTGCGACCCCTCTGAACTGCCTAACTCGAAAAGGAGTAAAGTTCATTTGGACGGTCCAATGTCAAGAGAGCTTTGAAGAACTTAAGAAACGGTTAACAAGAGCGCCCGTGCTTGCCTTACCAACCCTGGAGAAGACTACGAAGTCTACTGCGATGCATCGCGAATAGGACTGGGAGGAGTACTAATGCAGCAAGGAAGAGTCATTGCCTACGCTTCAAGACAACTCAAGGATTACGAACAGAACTACCCGATCCATGACTTGGAGCTTGCCGCAGTGGTCTTCGTTCTGAAACTGTGGAGGCACTACCTCTACGGTGTGCATTGCAACGTGTTCTCGGACCACCAAAGCCTTAAGTACCTTTTCACCCAGAAGGAGCTCAACCTACGGCAGAGGAGGTGGTTGGAGCTACTGAAGGACTACGACTTAACCATCCAGTACCACCCGGGGAAAGCAAAATGTGGTAGCCGATGCTCTAAGCAGGAGGGGACAAGCAGAGGGAACTTCGGCGGGCGCGATCACGCAGCAGAATGACTTGATCGCGGATTTTTCACGATTGAGGTTGGAAGTGGTACCGGCAGGGACGGTTGAGCGACTGTTGACCCTAACAGTCGCGCCGACCCTATTGGAGAGGATTCGGGAAGGCCAAGGTGCGGATCCGCAGCTGCAGCTGGAACGAGATAGGATTTCACCGGAGCAGGAAGGAGACTTTGCAGTGGGAACGGACGGCACCCTTCGGTTCCGAGGGCGGATCTGCGTGCCCGATCTGCCGGATCTAAAGGAAGAAATCCTGACTGAAGCACATTGCGCCCCCTACGTGGCGCACCCTGGAGGCACCAAGATGTACCGAGATATCCGACAGACCTTCTGGTGGCCAAGATTGAAGGGAGATGTGACGCGGTTCGTGGCTCACTGTTTGATTTGCCAACAGGTGAAAGCCGAGCATCAACGGCCGGCGGGGAAATTGCAACCTCTACCCGTGCCCGAATGGAAGTGGGAGCAAGTCACAATGGACTTCGTCACCGGATTCCCCCGTTCGCAGCAGGGACACGACGCCATCTGGGTTGTCGTGGATCGGCTAACGAAGTCAGCTCACTTCCTACCCATCCACACGACCTGGACACGCGACCGGCTGGCACAGGTCTACCTCAGCGAGATTGTAAGGCTGCACGGGGTGCCAACGACGATCACCTCGGACAGGGACACGAGGTTCGTTTCGAACTTTTGGAAGAGTCTACAACGAGCCTTGGGGACCAAGTTACACTTCAGCTCAGCCTTTCACCCCCAGACGGACGGGCAATCCGAGCGGGTGATCCAGATACTGGAGGACATGCTTCGGGCGTGCGTGCTGGATTTGGGAGACGGATGGTCGCGCTACCTACCCCTGGCAGAGTTCGCTTATAACAACAGCTACCAAGCGAGCATTAGGATGGCGCCGTACGAAGCGTTGTACGGCAGACGCTGTAGATCCCCGATCTGCTGGGACGATCTGGGGAGAGAAAGTTTTTGGGGCCGGACCTAGTGGCCGAGACAGAGGAAAGGGTGCGCCTCATCAGGCAACGTTTGACGACCGCCCAGAGCCGGCAAAAGAGTTACGCGGACCAGAGACGTCGCGACTTGGAATTCCAGGTGGGAGAGCACGTGTTACTGCGGGTGTCGCCGTCAAAGGGGGTGAAGCGGTTTGGGTTGAGGGGCAAGCTGAGCCCGCGGTACATAGGGCCGTTTGAGATTCTGGAGCGCATCGGCCCGGTAGCCTACCGCCTCGCCCTACCACCGAACCTTGACCGCGTTCATGATGTGTTCCACGTATCCATGCTTCGGAAATACCTCCCCGACCCATCGCGAGTGCTTGACGCCTCCGCGATTGAACTCAAGGAGGATCTAAGTTTCGCGGAAGTACCAGTGCGGATCCTAGCCCGGGAGGACAAAAAGCTGCGTAGTCGGACGATTCCCTACGTAAAGGTGCTTTGGAGCAATCAAGAAGAGCGTGAGGCAACTTGGGAACCCGAGTCAAAGATGAGGGAGTGCTACCCGGACCTGTTCGCCGCTGGGGAAGATTAAGTTTCGGGGACGAAACTTGTTTTTAGCGGTAAGTGGTGTAAGACCCGGCTTTTCCTTAACCCTTCTGGTCACCCTCTTCTTGTAATGCCTGACCGGGGGCCTCATTTTTGGCATTTTTCCGGACAGACCGTCGGGGCCCGCAAATAATTTTAGGCGGTAGAGCTCGCGGAACGGAGCGCGTGGGCGCGATCGGTTTATTTTCCGACTCCCGGTCTGACCAGAATTAATTCTCGAAGTTGGGGTCCCCCTTAGACGCCTCGGGATCCGTGTTGGCAGCCGCACACCTTTTAAGGTAAACCCTAATTCTCTTAGTATATATATGTAGCTGTGAGGGAAAGAGGATTAGGGTTCCTCTTATTCTCTTTTGGTGGCCGTCTCTTTTCTTTTCTTTTCTTCCTCCCACGTAGCCGCCGGCAAAGAGAAACCAAGCACACCGCAAGGGTGGACCGGTGGGGGCAAGCGGACGATCCCTCTCTTCCTCCTCTTTCGCACGTCGAGGTGAGTCGGACGCGTTTCGTTCGGGGGAATCTCCCTCTTTCTTTCTTTCTTTTGTTGGTCACGAGGAGGGAGGAGGCCCGGCGCCGTCGCGCACCGCGGGCCGCGCGCCGCGCGGCGCTCGGCCGCGCGGGGCCGCCCGCAGGAGGGGCGCCCGCGCGGGCTGGTGCCGCGCGGGGCCGCCCCGCACCGCGGGCCGCGCGCCCGCGCGGCGCCTCGGCCGCGCGGGGCCGGCCGCAGGAGGGGGCGCCCGCGCGGGCTGGTGCCCGCGCGGGGCCGCCCCGCATCGCGGGCCGCGCGCCCGCGCGGCGTTCAGCCGCGCGGGCCGCCCGCAGCGGGGGGCGCCCGCGCGGGCTGGTGCCGCGCGGGGCCGCCCCGCATCGCGGGCCGCGCGCCCGCGCGGCGTTCAGCCGCGCGGGGCCGCCGCAGCGGGGGGCGCCCGCGCGGGCTGGTGCCGCGCGGGGCCGCCCCACACCGCGGGCCGCGCGCCCGCGCGGCGCTCGGCCGCGCGGGGCCGCCCGCAGGAGGGGCGCCCGCGCGGGCTGGTGCCGCGCGGGGTCGCCCACACCGCGGGCAGCGCGCCCGCGCGGCGCTCGCCGCGCAGGGCCGCCCGCAGGAGGGGCGGCCGCGCGGGCTGGTGCCGCGCGGGGCTGCGCCCTGGCAGAGTGTTCGTCGCACGGGCTGGTGCCGTGTGAAGAACTCCGCCGCACGCTGTAGGGAGTCGTTGTAAGTTTCGGACTTCTAAGTCTCGATTTGCTTATGTTCCTTCAGGAGTGCGGGACACTGTTGGCGACTGGAGCACAGACGCGGACTGGACGAACGCAGGACGACGCACACAAGGTGGGTACGTTCCCGGGGGTTTCGGGAATGGGGTTTAACTGTTAGAAATAGCATGTTGGGGCAAGGTGGAATTGTCAGTCTCCTTCTATTTATGCACTAACCCTGTTATGTTATATTATTTTATGATACTCAATGTCAATCTGAGGCTCAAATTTGCTACACGCACACCCGCGGTTTGGCCACCGCAAGGGTGTGCTTTTCCGGAAAAGTGGTACGTTGACCCGTGTACCCCACGCGGAGGTGGCGTTAGGAATGGGGGCCCCCATGGGTGGGGGGTGTGAGCGGTGACGTCGAGGCAGGTGCTCGGCGGCCGAGGCAGGTGCTCGGCGGTGGCATCGGGGAAGGTGCCCGATGTTGCTTTGTGAGGCAGGTGCTCGGCGGTGGGCATCGGGGAAGGTGCCCGATGTCGTATTTGATACAGGGTGTGCTTAAGGTGGAAAGTGCAAGGGAAGGATAGTTGCTCCGGTGTTTGTGGTTTGCCTTATCTTTGTATACTACGCTTATCATGCTATTTCTAGTCACTGACTTCCCACTCCGTGACAGGTTCGTCCAGGGGCGAGTGCTAGGGCGCCGGTGAGGACGTTAGGGTGCTGATCTGATTTTTGGATGACTTCAGATACAGTGACTCTTCTTTCCCTTTCCTTTTATTATTCATGGTAGCTAGATGTGGATTGCGACACCCCCGTGGGGTCGAAGTGGATGTTGCCCTTTTCTTTCCTTATTTTGAATAATTGAAAGAATACTACGTTCTCTCTTACTTGGCCGTTTTGAACGATGAAAAACAAAGAAAACCGTTTGCGAAAACTATTTTTAAAACGTGGGTGTCGTGTGGGCACCGAGCTTTATAAACCTTGTGGGATTTATGTGTTTGCGAACTGTTTTCACAAACGAGGGCATCGTGTGGATGCCGCTTTCAAAACCTTGTGATTATTTATCCTTTCAAAACACCGGCCTCCATGCTCTAAGTGAATGCTAGAATGTCATGTGAATTGTTTGGTTGTATGTGTACGAGACCCCAACTGATGTGGTTAGAGATTGTATGTACTACGCCTTGTGAGACACTTTGTAGTTGAGACGCCGTGCATATACAAAGGGCCTCTGCTCATTTGCAGAGCGAATTTGTGTATGCGGCGGGTCTGTGCACGCGCCGGGGAGTAATGTTTTAAAAAAAAAAATATATGGCTGAATCAGGGGCATCGGTGGCTCCTCTTCCGCGCGTTTCGAACCCCCGGGGCGTGACAGCGGGCCTTTGGGCCCCCGCGGCCCTGCAGGGCGCCGCGCGGGCGGCCCCTGTGCCGCGGGCGGGCCTTTGGGCCCCCGCGGCCCTGCAGGCCGCGCGCTAGGCGCGCGGCGCTGCTGCAGGCCGCGTGGGTGGCCCTTGGGCCCCGCGGCCCTGCAGGCCGCGCGCTAGGCGCGCGGCGCTGCTGCAGGCCGCACAGGCGGACTTGGGGCCGCGCGGCGCTGCTGGCCACGCGGCTGACCTTTGTCGCGTGGGGTTGGTTTCTTTGGGCAGTACGGCCATGGGCCGCACTGTGCCGCGTTGTTGCGGCTCGGCGGTACGCCGCGGCGGATGCCCCGCGGCGGATGCGCGATGGGATTCCTCGCGACGCCCGACGCTCTTCGCCGCCGGAGGGTTTTCCTTCGCCTTTGTTTGCGCGGTTTTCGGCCGCGGGTTTGCTGATCCCGGTTCCTCTTCTTGTCTCGCAGTTGTGGCATAGTGTTAGCTTTTCCCGTGGCCGGCGGCGCGTGTTTTGCCGCGTGGAGCTGCGGGATCGCATCGGGACCTCCGTTTGGCGCACGGTTTTCGCGGTGGATCGCAGGTGGGTTGGTTTCTCCCAATGAACTACGGAATGCCCTTTATGCTTCCGAATGCAAAGGTATCGTATCCTTATTATCAGGTATTTGCGGAACAGTCGTGCAAGTCGAGGGTTGTCGTTTCCGACTTGGACACGAGTGTTAGTCGCATCGTTAGAGTATACGAGTTGTACTGGCAGAGTTACCAGATGGGTATAAATCACTGGCTGAGTTACCAGATGAGTAGATACCACTGGCAGAGATACCAGATGGGTATAAATCACTGGCTGAGTTACCAGATGAGTAGATACCACTGGCAGAGATACCAGATGGGTATAAATCACTGGCTGAGTTACCAGATGAGTAGATACCACTGGCGGAGTTACCAGATGGGTATAAATCACTGGCTGAGTTACCAGATGAGTAGATACCACTGGCGGAGTTACCAGATGGGTATAAATCACTGGCTGAGTTACCAGATGAGTAGATACCACTGGCAGAGATACCAGATGGGTATAAATCACTGGCTGAGTTACCAGATGTGCAGATATCACTGGCTGAGTTACCAGATAGATAGTTATGCCCTGGCCGAGTCACCAGGTGGTTACTAGAAGGGATTGAGGTGGCCTTCTAGTGTCTTGTAGAGTTCTAGCAGTCCCAGTGCGGGGGCGGAAACTATGGGCGCCTAAGCCTACAGCATGTTCTTGTTTGATAAGGGCTGTAGGGGGCGCAGACGTTCGTAGTTTCCAGGCCTCCCGTGAGAGAGACTGAGAACTTACTTCCAGCATTGCATTGAGACATGTAGCGATAGATTCATTTCCAGTTATCTATCTATCTATCTATCTATCTATCTATCTGTGTTTTTGTCTCCAGCAGACTGAGTGGGTGTACCGTGGGTTTTAGCTTTGGTGCCCACTGAGATCTGACTGTTGCAGTAGATCTCACACCCGCTGTGATGACAGGTGTTCCTGAGGCGACCGTTCCAGGTTTGGCTCATTCAGAGCTTTCTGACCGAGGTTTGCGCGTGGCTGGCTAGCTCCTACCCGAGTCGGTGGTGTCGGTGTAGTGTCTCTTGTACTTTTTAGTTTCCACTTTTGTACTTATGTTGTGGGTGCTAGTGGACTGGTGTACTTGGACTTTTCACCGCTTAGTGTTTCAGCTTCCTATCAGCTCTGATACTTGTTAGCTATAGATCTCTTTTGTAGGTTAGACGCTTCGTCTGTACGGCAGTTTCCGTACAGACGGCGGATCTGTTGGCGAGCCCGGGTCGCAGTTCGACCTCGGGGCGTGACAGGCAGTGTATCCATCTGGTAGCTCGGCCAGTGGAAAGCGTCCTCCTGGTAACTCGGCCAGGGAAATGTGTCATCCTGGTAACCCGGCCAGGGCATGTACCCACCTGGTAGCTCGGCCAGGGGCAATGTATCCATCTCGTAGCTCGGCCAGTGAAAAGCGTCCTCCTGGTAACTCGGCCAGTGAAAAGCGTCCTCCTGGTAACTCGGCCAGGGAAATGTGTCCTCCTGCTAACCCGGCCAGGGCATGTGCCCACCTGGTAGCTCGGCCAGGTGCAATGTATCCATCTGGTAGCTCGGCCAGTGGAAAGCGTCCTCCTGGTAACTCGGCCAGGGAAATGTGCCCTCCTGATAAATCGGCCAGGGCATGCAAAATACAACTATGCGTCCGGAGCGAATGCCCATCGAGTATAGAACGTGTCTCAGCAAAAAGTGCACGCAGGCTAAATCCCACGATCGACCAGATCAGAAAACTCGTACTCCAGTGAAGCTACTAACCTCATGTCCAAGTCGGAACAACAACCCTCGACTAATATCGGATAAAACCCCGCGAAAATCCCGTACCCTCGGCAAGCCCCGATGTAACACATACTAAAGAGAACATAATTTAAGGGCCAATTCCGTAAGAAAAGGGCTTTGCGTAAATATAGAAGCAGCCCGAGATTCCCAAGACTTACCACGACTGTCCAGTAGTTCACCAATTTAAAAAGATAGAAAAAGGACACGATACCTTTGCATTCGGAAGCAATAAGGGCATTCCATAATTTTTCTGGAGGAAACCAACCCACCTGTGATAATCCGCAAAACCATGCGCCAAACGGAGGTCCCGATGCGATCCCGCAGCTCCACGCGGCAAAACACGCTCCACCGGTCACGTAGGAAGCTAACACTAAGCCCCAAACTGCAAGAAAGGGCAATAAACCGGAATCAGAAAACGCGCGGCCAAACCCGCGCTCAAAACGGCGAAAGAAACCCATCCGGCGACGAGGAACGCCGGCGTTGCGCGAAAAACCCATCGCGCACTCGCCACGGCGCACCACCGAGGTGCCGTCGATGCGGCACAATGCGGCTTGCGGCCGCACAGCCTAAAAACCCAGCCCCGCGCGGCGGTGGCCAGCCGCGCGGCCGGCAGCACCGCGCGGCCCAAGGGCTGCCCGCGCGGCGCCCTTCAGCGCCGTGCGCCAAGCGCGCGGCCTGCAGTGCCGCGCAGCCCCATGGGCCGCCCGCGCGGCACCCCCTGCAGTGCCGCGCGCCAAAGGCGCGGCCTGCAGGGCCTGCGGCACAGGGGCCGCCCGCGCGGCGCCCCTGCAGTGCCGCGCGCCAAGCGCGCGGCCAGCAGGGGCGCGCGGCACAGGGGCCCCCCGCGCGGCGCCCCTACAGTGCCGCGCGCCAAGCGCACGGCCTACAGGGCCGCGAGGCCCCATGCCGCAACCCCAAGGCCGTCCGGTGCCCTGCTGCAAAAACATGGCAGCAGGGCGCATGCTGCGCGCGGCGCTCATGCGCGCCCGCGCAGCGGCAGCCCCACTCAGCCACGCGACGCCGAAAAGCGCGTGCGCGGCTCGCACAGCACCGCCACCTCGGACAACCAGTCCGCTGGCTCACAACAGGAAAAGAGAAGGGAAGAGAAAACCCAAGCTCACAAAATAATAATAAAATAAAACCAACCTCTTCGCGGCACGCCGGCCCTCGCACGGCTCCACGTCCACGCTCGGAGAAGAAAACGCACAAGAAAAGCTTCCTTCAAACCCTTCCTCTTCTTCTTCCTTCCCTCTTCCTCTCCTCTGCTTCCCTCCAGGCTACAGGAGCTCCATGGAGAAGACGAAGGTGATGTGGAATTTTGAGAGAGAGAGAGCTTAAATAAAGTAAAAGGGATTAATTAAATCCACCAACTCACTGCCAACTCCCACTTTAATTAATCCACCAACTGCACTAAAGGGAGGCAACACTTAATTAAGCTCACACTTAATTAATTAAAATAATAAAATAATCCAAAGTGCCAACGATAACTCACTTTTTGGCTTCGGGCCTTCCGCCGTAGTTCGGAACCTCCCGAACTCCGCTGTAATCTGAAAATACACATGCCCCCAGCTTTTCCTCCTCAAAAAGCTCAACCGTGGAGTCGGTGTGCTCAATCCAAAAATCGGCTCCAATACTGCCCGTTCCAACTCACTTTCTGCCCTCGGGTCCTTCGCGTCAGTCCGGAACCTCCCGAACTCCGCTGTAAACATAAAATACACCTGTTCCAAGTGTTTCCCAATTTTTCTGCACTCCACGGTGGAGTCGGTGCTCCCCAAACCAGTCCTCTTTCGCGTACAATGCTCCGAAAATTCTGAATCAAGCTGGGCTTCCGCGTAGATCCAAATCACTCCAAGCTCATCTGTAAACCAATATGGGACACAACCAAGGAAATTCCTCCCCCTCACGCCATCTTGCGAGGTCGGTGCGCCATCCAAAATTCCGGTATTCTACACTCTCCCCTCCTTAAAAAGGGTTTCGTCCTCGAAACCCGAATAAGTCCATGATTCTGGAGGGGGTCTCAATCAAATGGGGTAGGAGATCCTCAATTTATCCCAGGCTCTTAAGTGGCCTTCCTCTCATCAAGATGGCTCCACTGCACCTTCACCAAGGCATGACCCGACTGCGAAATTCTTCTGTCTCACCAGCAAGAATTGCATCGGTCGAACCTGATAACTGAATCCTCGTCCAACACCAAGGAAAAGAAATAGAACACATGCGAGGGTTCAAATAGACTTCTTCCAGCCGGATCAATACTCGCGGACCAACACCTCGCAAGCATTCAATTCTATAAATAACCTGCGGCTGGGGGGGGTTCCACAAATCAAGATCTCCTAAAACCAAGGTCTAAGCCTCCTAATGGCATAACCCCTCTGTTGCTCCTTACCAACTAAAACTCCAGTCCCACCATATATCCTTCACATCCCTCGACAGGGGAAGACTTTCAATCTCGGGAACCTTCCTTCAATTTCTGACTCTCAAATTCCAAGGTTACACTGCTCGCCTAACCAAGGCGTAATTGAACCTAATGTCCTTGCCGGGATAAGCAATCATACATCCTTGAGAGTTATATCCCTCGGCGTTACCTCAACCCAAACTTCCTGAGTATCCGAGTACTTTAGGTTCG
This sequence comes from Tillandsia leiboldiana, assembly GCA_029204045.2. Classification (NCBI taxonomy): domain Eukaryota; kingdom Viridiplantae; phylum Streptophyta; class Magnoliopsida; order Poales; family Bromeliaceae; genus Tillandsia; species Tillandsia leiboldiana. Next base: position 22,724,838 of record CM055068.1, read on the forward strand.
AGGATTCAAGAATAACTCAATTCTCTCTCTATGGCTGGCAACATCCACATCAAAGCTGTTATTCTCCCAAGCTTTATCTCCGTCACTAAAAGGCCACGAACAAAACCTTCCGAAGTCAGAAAGCAAACTCTCTCAACTTGGCAGACAACTTCTTCCCTCATAGAAGTCGTAGTACTATCCTCCAGTGCCCTTCAAGCTTCACGTCGCTTCGGAGATAATCCAAATACCCACGACGGGTTATACCACCAACCCGTCCAAACACAGCTGGGAAAAGCACAATTCCTAAAGTCGGTAGAGCATTAGTCAATCCACATGACCTCGCTAACAGCTTAAATTGCCCATACAGGTTCCTGATTCACTATCATGGCACAGCCCTCGTCTGTAAGGTTCAATAATGCCATCAATCAATCGAAGGCATCTGCCCAAGCACAATCCACATCTGTCCGTGTTCGAACCACCCCAAAACTCTCACCGTTGTGTACCCACAACATGGCCTCACTGCCGTGCACCCACGGCGTGGCATCACCACCGTGTATCAACGGTGTGGCATCACCACCGTGTATCAACGGTGTGGCATCACCACCGTGTATCAACGGTGTGGCATCAACTCAAGCATCAGGTTCACAGATCCTCACAGTCCTATACCCACGACGTGGCTCTGGGTCACTTGGACCCGTTCGAACCATCAGATCCCGCAACTGCGCTATCTGCTCTAGCTGAAGAGATCGTCGCCGCAAATAGAGTACTCTGACAGCCTAAAAAAAAATAAACTCCTGCTGACCCGGCTCACAAAGGGTCACAGTCCTCTCTCTATAATCCATGGTGGCACAATACTGAGTCCACCAATCCATACCCAACACTACATCGAAAACCCGGAGCTGACGAAGGGCTAAAAGATCCACGGACAAAAACCCAGGGCCCTAACTGCACTGGGCAGGACCAACATTACTCATCTACGTGCAACAGGTAACTGAACCTCACGAGCACAAGCTAAGGGTTCTATCTCTAGCCCATACAACAATGCAAATGCCCTACCGAAGAAATGCATGCGATGCTCCGGTAACAAATAAAGCTCAAGTGCAAGTAGGGGGAAAAGATAAGTACCTGCCACCACATGGCTAGCTGCCCCCGAATCCTCATCCTGGGCGACATAGCCTCTCCCGCTCGGGGGTGGTCGCTTGTCGGACTTCCGCGAAGAAGTGGCCCTATCCACCTGGCCACAACCTGTCGAAGCTCCGCCTGTCTGGAAGGGCGGAGGAGGAGCCGAAGCTGTCGATGCCACCGCTGACCCCACTCTACGACAGGACCATGACTGTGCCCTGCCTGCCCACATCGGTAGCACCGGCCCTGCCACTGATCACACTGTGGAGGTGCGTGGGGTCCGCCACAAATCACACAACTATGAGTGCGCCTCCACTGCTGCTGCTGCTGTTGCTGCTGCGGTCTAGGGGGTCGAGAGCCCCCCGATCTCTGCCTTCTCTGCATCCCGTGGCCTCGAGGCTGGAATCATGGTGGTCTTGGTGGTCTCGGCTTGCTCGACTGGCCCCACTCAGATAGCGCCGGGCGTTTCTCTCCTGAACTAGACCCCGGCGTCCTCTGTTCAAGTAACCTCAACATACGCTCCATAATTTCCTCCTGGCGGTTGGCCGCCTCCTCTTGGCGCCGCAAAGCCTCTGACATCTGGGCTACCTGGGCCCGTAGCTCCTGAATCTCGCCCTGCCCTGCCTCCTGGTGCTCGGACTCCTCATCTGACACGGAGTGCACCCTCGTCTCCGCGCGACGCTTTGGAGGCATCACAAGCAACTCTGCAACAAAGCAAAAGATGTAAGAGAGCAAAAATCTCTCGACCCAGTCAAGCGAAAGTCTAAAATATGTCAACCATTCTAAAGCATTATGTTGTCTGCAGCCAACATAACAACTTTAGAGAATAACTACACAAAATTACTCGCCCCAATCCCCTGGGGGAGTTAGAGACTCAAACAAGACTCTCGCTACAGTCTCGTCTCTCACGACAGTCATCCTACTGTCCAACCAATAGCCTAGGGTCTCTAAGTCCTCAGCGACCTATATTCCTAGGCTCTGATACCACCTAAATCTGTCACGCCCCGGGGTCGAACTACGACCCGGGCTCGCCAACAGATCCGCCGTCTGTACGGAAACTGCCGTACAGACGAACCGTCTAACCTGCAAAAGAGATCTATAGCTATACAAGTATTAGAACTGAAAAGAAGCTATACAGAAAAAGAAGAACTGAACAACTGAATCACTAAGTGGTAAAAGTCCAAGTACACCAGTCCACTAATCTCACAAAAGGCATAAGTACAATAACACTATCTGATACAAAAGTGGAAACCAAAAAGTAAACTCGGGTGACTCTACCACTGACCCCACAGACTCGGGTAAGAACTAGCCGGCCACGCCCTTACCCCGATCTGAAGACTCCGCACGAGCCGAGCCTGGAACGGTCGCCTCAGGAACACCTGTCATCACAGCAGGTGTGAGATCTACTGCAACAGGCAGATCTCAGTGCGTACCGACGCCAAAACCCGTGGCACGCCCACTAAGTCTGCTGGAGACAAAAACAGATAGATAGATAGAATGCTGGAAATAAATCTATCCCTATATGTCTCAATGCAATGCTCGAAGGAAACAACATCCAAGAACATACACTACAACCACCCGCTCATGTCACCCAGTCCCAATGACTGCCACATAGGGTCCAGTCAAGCCTACGCCCTTCGACTAGGAACGCACCTGCCCATTACCACACATCCGAAGGAGGACGGGATTTACATGGGGCATCCTGTCAAACCATCTCAATCTCACTAAAGTAACCACCTGGTAACTCGGCCAGGGTATGTACCCACCTGGTAACTCGGCCAGGGGTATGTGTCCACCTGGTAACCCGGCCAGGGGCAATGTATCCATCTGGTAGCTCGGCCAGTGGAAAGTATCCTCCTGGTAACTCGGCCAGGGAAAAGTGTCCTCCAGGTAACTCGGCCAGGGCATGTGCCCACTTGGTAGCTCGGCCACGGGCAATGTATCCATCTGGAAGCTCGGCCAGTGGAAAGCATCCTCCTGGTAACTCGGCCCGGGAAAAGTGTCCTCCTGGTAACTCGGCCAGGGCATGTGCCCACCTGGTAGCTCGGCCAGGGGCAATGTATCCATCTGGTAGCTCGGCCAGTGGAAAGCATCCTCCTGGTAACTCGGCCAGGGAAATGTGTCATCCTGGTAACTCGGCCAGGGCATGTGCCCACCCGGTAGCTCGGCCAGGGGCAGTGTATGTGAGGTCCCGGAATCCCCCGCGTAGGGTTTGCTGGTTGTTGGGCAGCTTTTTGTTGCCTTTGGGAGTGTTTGTGCGCATGTCGGGCCCGAGAAATGGATTTGTGATGCAATTTAGGATTTAGTTGCATCACTGGAGGCATGCGCGGTGTGTCGATTGTGTTTGTGCACAATTTGGACACAAGTGTTGGACTTTGGGCTTAAAAGGAGATCACGTGGGTAATTGGAGGACCCGTCGAGTGTTTGGAAGTGATTTCGCGCGACACGGATGTCAAATTTGGACTCAGGGCCAAGTTTGGATAAAAGATTACCTCTCCGGTTGCCTTCGGGAATTTTTTTGAGTTGGAATTTGGCAAATCGGACTTTAGAATTAGACCCGGCGCGGAAATCGGATCAAGTGGGCTATCCGGAGGCATTCGGCAAATTTTCGGATGAGAATTTGGAGAAACGGACATCGTTTTTGGATTCAGTGCGTGAAATCGTTGAGAATGGACTATTTACTTACTTTTTTCGGAGCCCGGGTGACGCGCGCTTTTTTCGAGGCGCGTGCACGTTTTTCGAGGTGGCACGGATCCCGTGGTGGCGCGCGGTTCGAGGCGGCGTACGACGCTGAGTGGGCGCGGCAGGCGCTCTGGGGAAGCGCGCCTATGGCGCGGGACGCGCGCGGGGGCCGCCACGTGGCGGGCCCCCACTGGCGCCCGCTCGGGCGCGGGGACGCGCGCCTGTGTGGCACGCGGTATGTCTCGCGCCCGTGTGGCGCGGTGTAACGCGCACCCGTGTGGCGCGCGTTTTGCCGCGCCTGCGTGGCACGCTTGGGTGCGTGCCGCGTGGCGCGCGGGGCGCGTGCGTGGACCCGGTGCACGCGTCCGGCTTTGTGGACCGGTGGTTGGTGGCTTCCCATTGGCCGGTGCACGGTGGACCGGGTCCGTGCTCCCTACCCTCTTCCTCCTCTTCTTTTTCTTCTTCTTTCTTCCCCCGCACACCATTTCTCCTCCATTTTCTTTTCTTTCTTCTCCAACCGAGCGAGAGAGGGAGTGAGGAGGAGATTTTTGGGTGGTGCGGCGGCGCGTCGTGGGCCTCGTTGAGCGCACGAGGTTTTCCAACGGGGCGGCTGGGCGGCGCGGCGCAGTCGGGTAGGACCCGCACTTGTTTTTACGGTGTTTTTGGCACAGTTTTGGGGCGTTCTTTTGGACTGTGAATTAACCCCTTGTTCTTATCTGTGTTAGGGACCGTATTTTACTGCACCGTTTTGCGTGCGGACCCCAACGACGTGCTCCGTATTGCGTACGGACTCCATTTTGCGCGCGGATTTCGGCACCGTGCTCCGTTTTGCGTGCGGACTGCATTTTGCGCGCGGATTTCGGCACCGTGCTCCGTTTTGCGTGCGGACTCCGGCACCGTGCATCGTTTTGCATGCGGACTCCGTTTTGCATGCGGACTCGGGCACCGTGCACCGTTTTGCGTGCGGACTCCGGCACCGTGCATCGTTTTGCGTGCGGACTCCGTTTTGCATGTGGACTCCGGCACCATGCACCGTTTTGCGTGCGGACGCCGGCACCGTGCACCGTTTTGCGTGCGGACTCCGTTTTGCGTGCGGATTCTGGGCATCGTGCTTCGTTTTGAGTGCGGATCGCGTGGTGGCCAATTGCAAGTATCTACAAGCAATTGGTGGCAACCGAGGTGGGTGGCCTTATCTCCAAGTTTTATGGACTGTACAGTAATTCTACTGATGTAGGACTATGCATGATAGTTTATTTTCTTGTGTAGCATGCCAGATTGTATGAATTGTTATTCCTTTTATCATCTATTAATATAGTTATCTTGGAACTTGACCTAGCACCCCCGTCATATGTTTCATGTGTAACCAGACCAGTAGAAAACCGTCACTTGGGCTAGGGTTATTTATGTTTAGACACCCACACTGTTATTCTATTCCTGGACATAGTGTTATCCTCGCCCGGGTAGTGGGTCGAGAGGTCGGGACTTTCTTTTAGTGTGGGATGCATTTGCACTCGTGCTTGGGAGCAGAGTGGAGTCTGGTAGACGTAGTGGGTCACTTTTCTGTGCCGGGAGCCGTTTGTATAAACGGTAGTCCCGGGAGGTCTTCTATCCCTGTTGTGCTGTCGCCACTGTGTTAGTGGCAGTTGTGTGCTTGTGTTAGCTGGACCTAGAACCCAGAATCTTTTGACATACACATGATTTTAGTCTATCGATGTTTCCTTCCAAACATCGAAGGGCCGCTGAAGTCTGTTCTTGTTTGATTGGACAAAGGTATGAGCCCTTTGGGGTTTGGATAAACACTTGTTTTCTAACTTTTTTTCCTAAAAAGAACTAAAAATCATTAAAATGGGTTTCTCCTCAAATTAAGATGGTTTTTCAAAAAGGGAACTACTTTTAGTCCTCACCCGCGGGGGTCGAGTGAAAATGGTTTTCAGTAACAAATGTCACCCCTTTTCCTGTAAATTTTCCCACTCGTAAGGATTCGAGTGGTCTGGGTTCTAGGGACCTTTCCTTTGTCGGGAAGAAACCCACGGGGGTCGAGCCTGGAACCGGTTCTTGTTTGATAGGGTTGTAGGTGTCGGCCTCCCGGAACTTTCGGGCCCTAGTTGGTATCTTCTGCGTGTTGTACCGAGGTTGTCGTGTTCCCGAACTGTAAGGGGGCAGGGAACTTCGATAGGCGGAGCCTAGAGTCTATTCTTGTTTGATAGGGTTCTTCGCACCGACCTATCGGATTTTCCAAACCCTTATGGTGTCGGCCCTCCCTGAGTTATCGATGTGGTTGGTGTTCTGGTGTGGGAGCCGTTTGGAGTGACAGCGGTCCCAGCTGTGTGGTACTTTCTTTTAGTGAGTTAGTGTTGTGAGTTGAGTCGTTGAGGGTTCTCCGACATAGCCGTGAGAGTGTTTGGGCTTTTCACATTTGAGTCGAGGTTCTTTTCCGACTGAGTTGTGTTTCGAGCTTTGTGATACCGATCTGTTTGATCGTGGATTATAGCCTGCTGAGCCTGGCATTTCATGCCAGTTATGAGATACTTGTGAACTTGAGTTCGTTGGGGTCGCTCCCCTCGAGCTACGCCCCGGGTGCGATGATGATATCAAGCCTGACAAGGCTGCGATGATGCGACTAGTTGATACACTAGAGTTCGCTTGAGATTGAGATAGTCCTTGAGGGACACCCTACGTAAGACCAAGTCCTGTTTGGGCGTAGTGGCAGTAGATGAGCGCAGGTTTGTTTGACTGGTCCAAAGTGGGACAGTCATTGAGATTGGGTGACATTGAGAGAGTGATGGCATAGCATGTGTCATAGTAGAGTTTTCTTTGAGCATAGTACTTGTGACATATTGTCAGTAGTGAGTGGATGCATACCATCATCTATGTTCTTTTTCCTTTTGAGCATAGTAGATAGAGGCATAGTAGCTGTAGAGTTATCCTTTCCTGCTCTTTTCCTTCCGTATCACTTTGTTACTTTATGCCTCTGGTAGACTTAGTGGGCAGACCGTTGGGCTTGTTGACGGCACCCACTGAGAACTACTGTGGGAAGTAGTTCTCACACCCGTCGTGGTGTCTTTTTCCCCAGGGACTTCTACTCCTGTTCCTGTGCTCCTGTTGCTGATCCTTCTGACCGGTTTCGAGGGAGTCGCGAGCTAGTTCCCTACCCATCGTTGGAGTGTAGCGGTACCCCCTTCAGAGGAGAGCTTCAGTAGATTAGTGTACTTATTTTTCCTCTGTTGAGAGACCTTTGTTGTGAGGTATAGAGTTGTACTTTATTTTACAGTTTGAGGGACTGTTGTAGTGAGGATATTCTTTGTATTGAGAGCTTGTACACTGATTTATTTATTAGAGATATCTCCCTTTTGGGTTTTTGTATCAGAGGACTTTTTATACGATCGTATTTGGGGAGATGGATATATGTATTATTTTCAGTTGTACTGTGATTGGATTTCAGTTTTTAGTAGTTTACTTTCAGCTCTGATATCTGTATACTGTAGTTGATTCTTTTTGCAGGTTAGTCGCTTCGCCTATACGGGGTTTCCGTATGGGCGGCGGATCTGTTAGCGAGCCCGGGTCGCAGTTTCGACGCCGGGGCGTGGCAGATTAGAGTGGTATCAGAGCCTAGGTTGTAGGTCGTTGTGGACTTAGAAACCCTGGGCTTGTGGTTGGACATTAGGATGACTACGTGAGAGTCGTGTCTTATAGCGAGAGTCCTGATTGAGTTTTATACCTCTCCCAAGAGACGGGATGAGTGATTGGCATGTTTACTTTCCTAAGCGATTATGTTGGCTGCAGACAACATAATGCTATGGAATGGATGACATGTCTTAGACTTTCGCTGGATTGGGTCGTATGGTTGTTGTGTCCTGACGTTTGTTATTGTGCAGTGGACTAAGATACTCCTGAGACGTCGTGTTGTGAAGAGGACACACCCCACACCTGATGAGTACCCGAGCTGCGGGAGGCAGAGCTATTAGAGCAGAGCGAGACCCAGGAGTTATGGACCCAGATGGCGCCGATGTCGGAGGCCGTCCGATGCCAGGAGGAAGCCATGGAACGTTTGATGCGCTTGTTGGAGCTTGGAGCACAGCTAGTTGCAGTATCGCTTGAGAGTCCTCCAGCACTTTTCCTATGCAGTGGCATATTCAGTTATACTAGTGGCACCGATGGAGCGAGCAACCCCTTCCGTGTCGACGAGTAGTGCCGAGGCACCGAGGTAGGGTGGATGACGGATAGTAGATGAGCTTTGGGACATCATCGGTCGATAGAACCAGTCCCGGCAGTCTGATCCACCCCGATTTGCAGGTTTGAGCTTGGAGCCGTGGGAGGCTGAAAACTGGATAGCAACAATGGAGAAGCTGTTTGAGAATTTACTCATCCAGGAGAAGCTTTAGGTGCACTTGGCTACGCACTTTTTAGGAAAAGGACGCCGAGATTTGGTGGCGTCGAGTTCGTCCTGTAGGTTTTTATAGGATCCACAAGGATCTAAATAGGTACTATCAAACAACTAGAGGGGGGGTGAATAGGTGTAATACTTATAAAACCAAATCTCAGTGCATAAATAAAACAAATGCGGAAAATAAAAACAGCACACCGAGATATACGTGGAAACTCCAATCCAGGAGAAAAACCACGGGACCAACACGCAATAACAATCCACTAAGAATAGAAGAATAACAAGGTGATTACCGACTCCACGGACTCAACCCCTCCTTCAGCTTCTTCGGACCTTGCGCTGACCGGTTGGATGTCCACGCAATAACAATCCACTAAGAAAAGAAGAATAACAAGGTGATTACCGTCTCCACGGATTTAACCCCTACTTCAATTTCTTCGGACCTCGCGCTCCACCGTTTGCACGTCCACTGCACACGTTCGAATCCACGAACGCCACTCGAATCCACGACACGTTTCGAATCCATGAAACGCCTTTAGCACACCGAATCCACGATGCCACGTCGAATCCACGATGCAAACTCAGTCGATAAGAATATTGACTTCGATGGTGATCCTTTGCTTAGATTCTCATTGAGGAACCGTAGAAGAAATCTCTAAGCAAAGATTAGATCAATTCGATAAAAGATATGTTCTTGAAAGAACCATCGAATTGACCTAAAAGAGGCTAAAAAGAAGAAAGATAAAAACCTAGCCTCTAGGGTTGCTCTCAAGTGTTTTCTATATTGATCGATCTTGAACCCACGTTTTTGAGAAACCCTAAACGTCTATTTATAGTTTAGAAACCTTTGGAAAGAGATAAGAATCAAAAACATACCTTATCTGGAAATTTTCAGGACGGCGATCCGGATCGGATTTACTGCGATCTGGATCGTCGTAACGAGATTGACGATTCCAGAAAACCAAGGGTTCGGGATCCGGATTGCAAGGTCCGATCCGGATCGTTCATGCAATTCAGCAAAGTCCCATGTTCGGGATCCGGATCGGAATAGCCTAGGATCCGGATTGAAATTGCCAATGAACAAGTACCCTTCGGGATCCGGATTGCAAGGTCTGATCCGGATCCTGAACATGTCCCATGTCCAGTTTTTGATTTTTATGCAATTAAAAGATCATCCAAGTGTTTCTACGCTATAAGAAAGTATTCGGATCACCAAAATTATTTAGTTAAACATACCTGATCCTCTTGAATACTTTCTTCTTGAGATTGATGTAACTGATCCACAATTCTTCAACTTCAATCTTCAAGACTCAAGACACTGAGTGTCAACTTGAGCTCTTGTTGAATCTTCTCTAAGTCTTTGATTGCTGATTGACAATTTGATCCCTTTAAGACTCCGACTCAACTCACTGACTTGACTCACGAAATATGCCAACACCAAAATGCCGTAACAATCTCCCCCTTTGGCAATTTCGTGACAAAACCCAAAAATACATAAAAGCGCTCAAGTCACTCATCTTAAACCAAAAAGTCGAAATTCAATGTTATCACCAAAATATTGATTTTCTTTGCATGAAAGATCCAATAAATACAAAATTACATTTGAACCAAACAGTCCTAGAACATACTCTATGACTTAGGACTTGGAGTCTTAAAGTGATGTAATTCCTGCAAAACAAAACTCCAAACAAAATCAAACGTTAGTCGTTAGAAATTAAAATCCTACATTTGATTCGTCCTTTTGGTTCTTTTGTTTTTCCCGGCTCTTTCAACCTTTTCTTTATCTCCCCCTATCAAGAGCATCTCTAACATGTTCTCCATGTTCTCCATGTTCTCCCCCTGTCTTGAGCATTTATGTTCTCATTTATGTTCTCCCCCTTTGTGATACGATCATTAATTTCTATTCTCCCCCTTTTTGTCACAAATTGTCAAACAGTGAACATACTAGACAAAAGAAAATCACTAACAGCATTAGTTCATAGAGAAAGAGAGATAAAGGCTCAGTTCCGGTATATAACAAAAATTCAGAGTGCGTACCTGTACCAGAAAGCAAAAATCAAATAATTTCTTGAAACAAATCCAGATTTTAGAATCTTTTCAAATACCGATTTGTATTCCATCAAGAAATCAATTTAAGTGCTTTAAACAGTGAATTCACACAGATGTCATTCAATCCAATTAATTTCACAAAATTAAAAAGATTTACCCCAAAATCATGAAAAATAAAGGTAAAACATTATAAACCGTTTTTCATGTTATATTCATCAAACACAAGTCATCAAAAATAATCTTGAGATCCAAACTCTATCAAGATGTAACGGATTTACAAAGATGACTTACAGAGATTTCCAAATGACATCAATTTGATTTCTTACCCTTTCAAATTTGAGATAAGCACTAAAATACCTAAGGGTGGCTCTTTGAGCATCTTTCAACTATCCCACCATATACCAACCAGGAGATTGTTCAAAATAAGAGCTTTAAATTTAAATCTCCGAATGCTTCAACTAAACAAAATTTCATAAATAATTTTCAAGCATCCATAACATGTGGTAGCTTCACACACAGACCGGACGACCGGGGAGGCAGCTCTTTCCAACATGTGGTGGTAGTTTTCACACTCCTTTCGGATGTAACTCTTTCCACATCTTTTGCAAATCATTTCAATACCCTTGTAAGAATGCAATCTCTTACGTGAAAGAATTAAATCCCAAATTTTAGTCTATCGGTTGTCTCACGTTTATCACAATGAATTCACACAACCGAGATAGATTAAGCATCTAAAGATCACACATGATTTCTAAAATTTGATGCTTATAATATCAAAAACTCCTATAATGAAGTATCTTCAAGATTATGATTATGGAGTAAAGTTGATAATCCAAATAAAATTAATTTGGAGTGAATAAACGTGAAGCCCTTTTTATTCAATGCACTTGTTCAGTAAAAACCCTTTTGTTCAAAAACAAAGTATAAAAACGAAGAGCATTGAAAAACATGTAATGCAAAGATTAAGAAAGATATGAAGGGAAAACCAATCAAAGCATTACATACAGTCATAAGCTATTTAGAACTTAAGACAAGGAAAGATATCACCTTTCCGAATCCAAAATCGCTGGATTTTGGGTTGTCTTGATTCGTTGTGGCCGGGGGATGATAGCTTTGACTGTTGATCTACCTTAGGTCTTTGCCTTGCAGTGATCCACTTGTATGATTGATGATGTGGCTCGGACCTTTGGTGGTTTGAGTGAACTCCTTTGACTTGATGTGTCTTTTGATTCCGTTGAGTTCGCTCCGTAGATGAAGTTGCCGAAGAATTCTTCTTTCTCTTTTTCGGGCAATCCTTCACCAAATGTCCTTCAAGTCCACATAAGTGACACGTTCTTCCTTTCAATTTGAATGTGGAACTTGAAGCATGCACAGTTTGATCCTTTTTAAAACCCAAACCAACCTTGCTTGTTTGACCTAATCCGGACATACCGTCAAAGTTTTTGAAACCGGTTGAAAGCCTTTGTATGTCGGATTTGAGTTGATGAACTTGCTTGGTCAAAGCTTGGTTGGTGACATGAATTTCCTCAAACTGCTTTTCTAGAAAACCAATCTTGTCCATATATGATTTAGCATTTGTCTCCGATTGGTTTAGCTTTTCTTGGAGGATTTTTTTGTTATTCAATAAACGTCCTTGTTCCTCCTCGAGATCATGAAGTTTTATCTTTAAAGCATGATTCTCGTCTTGATTCTCAAGTCGTTTGTGGTGACCCAGATCTCTGCAGGGCTTCTACAGTGCGATTAGCAGCTTCTGGAGGCCTATGTGGCATGTCGGCGGTGTTTCTGCACCAATTTGGACTCAAGTGATGGACTTCGGGTGTATAATGGGTCACGTGAGTGATCGGAGGACCCCGTCGGATGTTTAGAAGTGGTTTCGCGCGAAATGGTTATTAAAATTGGACTCAGCATGAAATTTGAGTAAAGAACACTTCTCCGGGAATTTTCGGCAAATTTTAGAAGTGGAATTGGGCCGAACGGACTTCGGATTTGGATTCAGCGCGCGAAAACGGTCAAGATGGACTATTTACTTATTTTTTTCGGAGCCCGGATGACCCGGCACTTTTTTCGAGGCAGTGGGTTACTGTTCCCGCCGGCCGGGCATCGCCGGCGGCGGCGGGCAGCGGCGGAGCGCGGCGGCGCGAGCTCGGGCAGGCGGCGGAGCGGCCGCAGGCAGGCGCGCGGGCGCGGGCAGGCGCGCGGGCAGGCGCGCGGTCCACGACGGGGGCGTGCACCGTGGGGATGGGGCACGTGGCACCTCGTGAGTGGCGGGTGCAGTGGGCGCGGTCCACGGGTTTGGCCTGGTGTATGGAGGACCAGGTGGCGACACGTGGCGGCTGGTGGTTGGCGGGTCCTGGTGCGCGCGGTCCACGCAGCGGCAGGGGCTGCCTCGGGATGCGTGCCCGGCACGGGGACGCGGGCGGCGCAGCCGCGCACGTGGGCGCACGTGGGCGCGGCGTGGGCGCGGTCGGGGGCGACGTGGGGGCGCCACGTGGCGCCCCGCGGTTGGTCGGGTGCAGCTGCGCACGCCCGCGTGTCGGGACACGTGGCGCTGCGCAGTTGGCGGGCGCGCGTGCGCCGAGCGCAGGCGGCGTCGGCGGGACGCGTGGCGGGCCCTCGGGCTTTCGGGCGCGCACAGTGTTGGGCCGGGCCCAACACTGTAGCGGCCCGAATGTTCCGGGCGCCCGGAACTTTGGCCCAAAAGTCCAAAGTCGGATTTTTTGGGCTGGGCCTATAAATAGGCGGTTGGCTGGGGCTTTTTGCCCCCTTTCCCGAGCTCCCTTCCCCTTGCACCCTTAAGCAAAGATGGAGATCTTTGTGCTGCGCATCATCTGGCGGAGGCCCGGATTTTTTGGAAGCCGCGGCATCGACGACTTCGGCATCGGAGCGCAGTGTGGCGATTTTTCAGCGGAGGCCCGTTATCATCGCAGTTTGATCTGAGAGGTCTACCGAGCTACTCCGTCGTATTTTTGGATGATTTCTGCGGCGTTGGAATCACGAGAGGTACGTCTTCGACTTTCGTGTTGATCATCTTGCTGGATTCAGAGTTTATGACACGGTTTTCGTGGCATTTGTAAGCCGCTGTTTTCTGGTGGAGTTTTTGGACAGCGGCCCCTTGCCGGAATTTTATCTCCGCACCCGAGTGTCGGATTGAGACGAGCCTATACACTTTCTGGATCTACTCGTCGCAAGGATTATCATTGTATTTTTCCGGGATTTTCCTGAGGTTTGCCTGAAGGTATACTATTCCCCTTTTATCTGTGTTTGAGTTTACAGTTGTGTGGTTGTGAGTGTTTGCGCACCTGTATTGTGGAATTTGTAACTTGGCCTACGGGGCTCGGATTTGGGCGTACAGGTACCCGTTTCGAAGGTCTCGACGAGACGGTCGCTGTGATATTTTTATTGGAATTTTTTGAGTTCGTTTTATAGGTGAAAATTTTGCATTAATCGGACTGTACCCAGCAGATTTGTGATGCTTGGATTTTATGGAATTAAGTGTAACTTTGGGTTGTGTTTTTGTACCCAGGAGGTATTGATCACTGTTACTGTATTGTTGGATTGGTGGGTGTGTAGAGATATCTGTTTCTGGTCTTTCTCAGTTGTACGACTCCTGACAGTTAGCATTTTCAGGTGGGTGGCCTTGTCTCCAAGATTGATGGACTGTGCTTTAAATCTGCTATAGTAGGACTATGCATGATAGTGAAATGCTTGTGCAGCATGTTAGAATGTAGGAATTGCTATTCCTTGTATTATCTGATGGTATTGTCATCTCCTTGCTTTCTACCATCTGTAAATTATAGTTATTGGAACTTGACCTAGCACCCCGTCATATGTTGCATGTGTAACCAGACTAGTAGAAAACCCTCACTTGGGCTAGGGTTATTTCTGCTTTAGACATCCACACTTCTACTTTCCTGGACATAGTGTTCTTCCTCGCCCGGGTAGTGGGCCGAGTGGTCAGGTGTTATCTTTTAGTGTGGGATGCATGTTACACTCGTGCTTGGGAGCAGAGTGGCGTCTGGTAGATGTAGTTGGTTGTTCATCTGTAGCGGGAGCCGTTTGGGTCAACTGCGGTCCCGAGATGTTTTATTTTTCTTGTTTTATCTGTCGCCGCTGTGATAGTGGCAGCGGTAGATCAGTGTTAGCAGGACCTTAAACCCAGAACCTTTTTGGACACACATATGATTTTTGTCAACCAAATATTTTCTTCCAAGCATCGTAGGGTCGCCTGAGTCTGTTCCTGTTTGATTGGACGAAGGCATTAGCCCTTCGAGGCTTAGATATAAAACTTGGTTTCAACTATTTTCCTAAGCAGAACTAAAAATCATTAAATATGGATTTCTTACAGATCAGATGGCTTCAGTAAGAAATGTCACAGTTTTTCCTATAAATTAACCACCGAGATGATTCGAGTGGTCTGGGTTCTAAGGTCTGCCTTTTCTTGGGACGATAATAACGAGAGGCTATGCCTAGAGCCTGTTCTTGTTTGATTTGGGTTGTAGGTTCTAGTTTTTTGGTGTTCCCGGACCCTTCATTGGGTCAGTGGTTGAGATGTTCGGCCTGTTTGGCCTGTTGAGTCAGCTGTTCATAGTGGATGCGATGTTGGCCTGTTGAGGCAGTTGTTCGCAGTAGATGCGACGTTTGGCCTGTTTGGCCTGTTGAGTCAGCTTCTCGCAGTGGATGCGACTTTGTGCTATGACTTGGTAGAGTGTGATCTAGAGGTTCTTTTTCCGACTGAGTTGTGTTTTGAGCTTGGAGTTACCGATCTGTTTGATCGTGGATCATAGCCTGCATGAGCCACATTTGGCTTGACAGAGATACTTTACAGAGATACTTGAGATGGGTTACTTTATACTCGAGCGGGTCGCTCCGCTCGAGTGCCACTCCGGAGTAGGCGAGACCGGGTTGTTGTACCGGCGTGAGATTGAGCTTTTCTATCGCGACTTGTCGTTGCATTTGTCCCTCTGGCTGTGCTGGTGTTGGCAGTCATGGACGTCCTACGTAAGTCCGCTCCTCCGGGACGTAACGGCAGTAGGTTGGCACAGGCTTGACTGGACCTGATGAGGCAGTCAGTTCAGATTGGGTGATCAGAGATGAGAGTTAGTTGTGGCATCATATTCTTTCTGTTCCACTCTTTGAGCATCTAGGTAGAGGCATAGTAGCTGTAGAGTTTACTTTTCCCAGCTTTCCTTACAGCACTGCTTTTGTTACTTTATGCCTCTAGTGGACTTAGTGGGCAGACCGTCGGGCTTGTTGGCGGCACCCACTGAGAACTACTTGGGACGTAGTTCTCACACCCGTCGTGGTGTCTTTTCCCATAGGAACTTCTACTCCGGTTCCTGTTGTTCCTGTTGCTGATCCTTCTGATCGAGGCGAGGGAGTTGCGAGCTAGTTCCCTACCCGTCGTTGGAGTGTAGCGGTACCCCTTCAGTGGAGAGCTTCAGTAGATTAGTTATCTCATTTTCTTCCTTTGAGAGATTATTGTAGTGAGGATTGTTATGTATTGAGAGCCTGTACACGGTTGTATTTATTGGAGATACCTCCATGTTGAGTTCTGAGTTTGTATTTGAGGATACTGTATGTTTATCATTTTGGGAGAGGGACATTGTTGTATTATTTCCAGTTGTACAGTGATTGATTTAGTTATACAGCAGATTTTTATTTTTGGCTCTGATATCTGTTTAGCTGTAGTACTTCTCTTGCAGGTAGGACGCTTCGCCTATGCGGGTTTGGCATAGGTGGCGGATCTGTTGGCGAGCCGGGTCGCAGTTTCGACCCCGGGGCGTGACATCGTTGCTTCCTCAACTTCTTGATATGCTTGGCCATCTTCTTAGATTCCACAAGAAGTTGTTGATATGCCTCAACGAGTTCTTCTTCGTCCGACTCCCCCTCACTTGATGACTCTCCGTTGGATGTTGATGTTTCATGCAAAATCAAAGGAATAGAGTCAGTGATTAAAGATGATAAACAAACATTAGAAGAGGGAATTTGAGAAGCATGTAAGGCAACGAATTTTTCCTCTTTACTTGAGGTCGATTCATTAGAAGTAGAATCGTCCCAAGTTTTCGCTTGCAAAGCCTTCTTTTTATATGATTTCGGAGAAGGACATTCCGTTGAAAAATGGTCGTAGCCTTTGCATCTATAGCATTGGATTTCCCCTTCGAAATCATCTTTTTCTTTTTCTTTAGAAGGTTTTGCAAAGCTTTTGAGGTTAGAGGATTTAGAACCCGATGATCCTTTAGAAGGTTTCGTGGATGAAGATCCATCGGTTCGATTCTCCCAAAACTTCCGACGAAATTTCTTTGTGATCCGCGCCAGTTGTTCTTCAAAATCGGCAAAAGAGATTTCATCGTCGGAACTCGATTCGCTATCTTCTTCCTTTGTTGATTTGAATGCAATACCTGTAAGCTTAGAAGAAGACTTGGAAGAAACTTGATTAGTAGGAAAAGTCATTTCATAAGTTTGCAAAGCACCTACTAATTCCTCTAAACTCATCTCATCCGGATGACTAACGGTTTCAATGGCGGTAACCTTTGCCCTAAACCGTTCCGGAAGAGTCCGAAGTATCTTTCTTACAATTTTCGACTCCGGGATCTTTTCTCCTAAATTAGCACATGTATTTATTACATCTTGAAGTCTAGTGTAATAATTTGTAAACAATTCATGCTCTTCCATATGAATAGAGTCAAATTGACTTGTAAGCATCTGGAGCTTTTGAATTTTTACAAGATTAGTACCCTCATGTGTAATTTTGAGAATATCCCAAATTTCCTTCGCGGTTTCACACGCGGAAATTCGTGTGAACTCAGTCGAGGAAAGAGAATTAAATAAAGCGTTCATACCTTTCCCATTGTAAGAAGATCTTTCAAATTCCTCTTTGGACCATCTAGAGCGAGGTTTTGGGGTAGTAGAATTTCCTACTTCCTCAACAGGATGCACCCAACCGTATTCCACGGATTGCCATACCCGCTCATCAATTGCGATGAGAAAAGCTCTCATCCGCACTTTCCAATAAGCATAATTAGTCCCATCAAAAAGAGGAGGTCTATAAATATTACCACTTTCACCCATCATGATAGATAAACCTAAAACCGGCTCCGATACCAATTGTAAGTTTTTATAGGATCCACAAGGATCTAAATAGGTACTATCAAACAACTAGAGGGGGGGTGAATAGGTGTAATACTTATAAAACCAAATCTCAGTGCATAAAAAAAAACCAATGCGGAAAATAAAAACAGCACACCGAGATATACGTGGAAACTCCAATCCAGGAGAAAAACCACGGGACCAACACGCAATAACAATCCACTAAGAATAGAAGAATAACAAGGTGATTACCGACTCCACGGACTCAACCCCTCCTTCAGTATCTTCGGACCTTGCGCTGACCGGTTGGATGTCCACGCAATAACAATCCACTAAGAAAAGAAGAATAACAAGGTGATTACCGTCTCCACGGATTTAACCCCTCCTTTAATTTCTTCGGACCTCGCGCTCCACCGTTTGCACGTCCACTGCACACGTTCGAATCCACGAACGCCACTCGAATCCACGAGCACACGTTTCGAATCCACGAAACGCCTTTAGCACACCGAATCCACGATGCCACGTCGAATCCACGACGCAAACTCAGTCGATAAGAATATTGACTTCGATGGTGATCCTTTGCTTAGATTCTCATTGAGGAACCATAGAAGAAATCTCTAAGCAAAGATTAGATCAATTCGATAAAAGATATGTTCTTGAAAGAACCATCGAATTGACCTAAAAGAGGCTATAAAGAAGAAAGATAAAAACCTAGCCTCTAGGTTTGCTCTCAAGTGTTTTCTATATTGATCGATCTTGAACCCACGTTTTTGAGAAACCCTAAACGTCTATTTATAGTTTAGAAACCTTTGGAAAGAGATAAGAATCAAAAACATACCTTATATGGAAATTTTCACGACGGCGATCCGGATCGGATTTACTGCGATCCGGATCGTCGTAACGAGATTGACGATTCCAGAAAACCAAGGGTTCGGGATCCGGATTGCAAGGTCCGATCCGGATCGTTCATGCAATTCAGCAAAGTCCCATGTTCGGGATCCGGATCGGAATAGCCTAGGATCCGGATTGAAATTGCCAATGAACAAGTACCCTTCGGGATCCGGATTGCAAGGTCTGATCCGGATCCTGAACATGTCCCATGTCCAGTTTTTGATTTTTATGCAATTAAAAGATCATCCAAGTGTTTCTACACTATAAGAAAGTATTCGGATCACCAAAATTATTTAGTTAAACATACCTGATCCTCTTGAATACTTTCTTCTTGAGATTGATGTAACTGATCCACAATTCTTCAACTTCAATCTTCAAGACTCAAGACACTGAGTGTCAACTTGAGCTCTTATTGAATCTTCTCTAAGTCTTTGATTGCTGATTGACAATTTGATCCCTTTAAAACTCCGACTCAACTCACTGACTTGACTCACGAAATATGCCAACACCAAAATGCCGTAACACGTCCTGTTGGACCACCGGGAGCGCAGTTGTTGACTTGGAGCGAGTTTCGTGCTTTGCTGCTCAGGGCCTTCTTTCCTGACAGTGTAAGCAGAAATTGGAAGGGGATCTTAGACGCCTGCAGCAGGGAAGTCGATCTCTTCAGGAGTGTGTTCGCGAGTTTTTGCGAGTGTTGAGCGGTGTACCCCATGTCGCCTGGATGAAGCCTAGAAGGTTGAGTTGTTGAGAGAGGACTACATCAGAATATCTATCACTCGGTGTATTCTCGGCAAGCGCCGACGTTAGATGCAGCGATTGGGCTTGCTCGGTGGGTTGACCGAGGATCAGTGATCATGTAAGAGAGAGACGGACGCCAGGGACCAGCTCCGGGGATATGAATCCAGTGCCGCCTGAGTTTGGACAGTTGTGTAGATCGAGACCCCCGGGGCCGCCACGATCCCAGTCTGAGGGTCGTGAGTCTCAGAGGAGAAAGAGACCAGGAGGTTCTCCACAGCCGATGTATCAGCAGCAGCAGCGGGATGACTGTGTCATTTGTGGTGGGCCGTTTTCTGCGCCGCAGTGTGACCACAGACAGGGGCGATGTTTTTCGTGTGGACAGTAGGGATATTTTCAGGCAACATGCCCTCGAGCAATGCTTACGGCAGTACCGCTTGCGACGGCACCCCCGCTACCTCCTCGGGATGAAGGAGCTCCTCCGATTACCGCCAGGCAGATAGGGAGACGACGTCGGGGCAGACTGAGCGACGACCATCTACATCGAGCGGATGAGTCTGTACCGCCCGGTTGGAGGGCGCTACGGCAGTGGACCAGGTTGTCGCGGGCATGATTTCTATACCGCAGTTTGAGTTGAGTGTTTTTGGCTTTCCTGTCTGGACTGGAGGTAGAGTTGTTACCACGTGCACTAGAGGTACAGATTTCTGTTGGTGTTGTGCATGTTGGGGAGCCTTGTGGATTGTGTCCAGTACAGTTGAGACTTGGAATTATACCGATAGGTGTTACGGTTCAGTGGCAGCCCCACGACTCAGTTTGAGCACACAAGATGGACCAGTTGGTGCGGTATCGTGCAACGGCTGATTGTGGAATGAGATCTGTTACCCTTCCGCGAGTTGGACTAGAGGAGTTCATTTTCACAGATCACCGGGGTATCCTTCCTACAGTTGTGGCTGCAGCGGTTTGCGGCGTGGTGCTACTTTTGGATCGTTGGTGACGATTAGGACTAGAGGTTGTGTCCTTAGGGGTCACGGTTAGATCGTAGCTTTCGTTTTGTAGCCACGGCAGGAACGACTTCAACACTACTCTCCCTTTTCTCGTCTGTGTGCTGAAATTTTCGAACATGACGAAAACTTCAAAAGACTGCTCCATAAATGGAGACAGTGCCCGAACCTGTTCTTGTTTGATTGGGGCAAGGGCACAGGTTCTTTCGGAATTTTCGGGCTTTCCGTTAATTTCAGCCGTTTTCTAAACTGAGAGTTGTGGCTGACGACTTTCCTGCTGGTGGGGCCTTTATCATTCTTGTTGTTTGTGTTGGCATAATTCGCGTAGTTTTGGACGAGTAGAGTTGGTCGTTCTTTCTTGTCCTCTGTCCTTTGGAATTTCTGGGGTTTTCCAGCTTTTGGACTCCTAACCGTGTGGACTCGCTTCGCGGAGTGTGCGTAGCGACTGGGGAGATGGAGAAGGTGTTGATGGATACTTACCTGTGGCTTTGGAACTCCCCTTTTGAGCTGTGTTAGTTTCGAGGACGAAACTTTCTTTTAGTGGTGGAGAGTGTGAGGTCCCGGAATCCCCCGCGTAGGGTTTGCTGGTTGTTGGGCAGCTTTTTTTGGCCTTTGGGAGTGTTTGTGCGCATGTCGGGCCCGAGAAATGGATTTGTGATGCAATTTGGGATTTAGTTGCATCACTGGAGGCCTGCGCGGTGTGTCGGTGGTGTTTGTGCGCAATTTGGACACAAGTGTTGGACTTTGGGCTTAAAAGGAGGTCACGTGGGTAATTGGAGGACCCGTCGAGTGTTTAGAAGTGATTTCGCGCGACACGGATGTCAAATTTGGACTCAGGGCGAAGTTTGGATAAAAGATTACCTCTCCGGTTGCCTTCGGAAATTTTTTTGAGTTGGAATTTGGCAAATCGAACTTCAGAATTAGACCCAGCGCGGAAATCGGATCAAGTGGGCTATCCGGAGGCATTCGGCAAATTTTCGGATGAGAATTTGGAGAAACGGACATCGTTTTTGGATTCAGCGCGCAAAATCAATGAGAATGGACTATTTACTTGTTTTTTTCGGAGCCCGGGTGACGTGCGCGTTTTTGAGGCGCATGCACGTTTTTCGAGGTGGCACGGATCCCGTGGTGGCGAGCGGTTCGAGGCGGCGTACGGCGCGGAGTGGGCGCGGCAGGCGCTCTGGGGAAGCGCGCCTGCGGCGCGGGACGTGCGCGGGGGCCGCCACGTGGCGGGCCCCCACTGGCGCCCGCTCGGGCGCGGGGACGCGCGCCTGTGTGGCGCGCGGTATGTCCCGCGCCCGTGTGGCGCGCGTTTTGCCGCGCCCGCGTGGCACGCTTGGGTACGTGCCTCGTGGCGCGCGGGGCGCGTGCATGGACCTGGTGCACTCGCCCGGCTTTGTGGACCGGTGGTTGGTGGCTTCCCATTGGTCGGTGCACCGTGGACTGGGTCCATGCTCCCTACCCTCTTCCTCCTCTTCTTTTTCTTCTTCTTTCTTCCCCCGCACACCATTTCTCCTCAATTTTCTTTTCTTTCTTCTCCAACCGAGCGAGAGAGGGAGTGAGGAGGAGATTTTTGGGTGGTGCGGCGGCGCGTCGTGGGCCTCGTGGAGCGCGCGAGGTTTTCCAACGGGGCGGCTGGGCGGCGCGGCGCAGTCGGGTAGGTCCCGCACTTGTTTTTACGGTGTTTTTGGCACAGTTTTGGGGCGTTCTTTTGGAGTATGAATTAACCCCTTGTTCATATCTGTGTTAGGGACCGTATTTTACTGCACCGTTTTGTGTGCGGACCCCGACGACGTGCTCCGTTTTGCGTGCGGACTCCGTTTTGCGCGCGGATTTTGGTATCGTGCTCCGTTTTGTGTGCGGACTCCGTTTTGCGCACGGATTTTGGCACCGTGCTCCGTTTTGCGTGCGAACTCCGTTTTGCGCACGGATTTCGGCACCGTGCTCCGTTTTGCGTGCGGACTTCGGCACCGTGCATCGTTTTGTGTGCGGACTCCGTTTTGCGTGCGGACTCCGGCACCTTGCACCGTTTTGCGTGCGGACTCCTGCACCGTGCATCATTTTGCGTGCATGTCCGTTTTGCGTGCGGACTCCGGCACCGTGCACCGTTTTGCATGCGGACTCCATTTTGCGTGCGGATTCTGGCATCGTGCTTCGTTTTGGGTGCGGATCGCGTGGTGGCCAATTGCAAGTGTCTACAAGCAATTGGTGGCAACCGAGGTGGGTGGCCTTATCTCCAAGTTTCATGGACTGTACAGTAATTCTTCTGATGTAGGACTATGCATGATAATTTATTTTCTTGTGTAGCATGCCAGATTGTAGGAATTGTTATTCCTTTTATCATCTGTTGATATAGTTATCTTGGAACTTGTCCTAGCACCCCCGTCATATGTTGCATGTGTAACCAGACCAGTAGAAAACCCTCACTTGGGCTAGGGTTATTTATGTTTAGACACCCACACTGTTATTCTATTCCTAGACATAGTGTTATCCTCGCCCGGGTAGTGGGTCGAGAGGTTGGGACTTTCTTTTAGTGTGGGATGCAGTTGCACTCGTGCTTGGGAGCAGAGTGGAGTCTGGTAGACGTAGTGGGTTGCTTTTCTGTGCCGGGAGCCGTTTGGATAAACGGTAGTCCCGGGAGGTCTTCTATCCCTGTTGTGCTGTCGCCACTGTGTTAGTGGCAGTTGTGTGCTTGTGTTAGCTGGACCTAGAACCCAGAACCTTTTGACAAACACATGATTTTAGTCTATCGATGTTTCCTTCCAAGCATCGAAGGGTCGCTGAAGTCTGTTCTTGTTTGATTGGACAAAGGCATCAGCCCTTTGGGGTTTGGATAAACACTTGTTTTCTAACTGTTTTTCCTAAAAAGAACTAAAAAACATTAAAATGGGTTTCTCCTCAAATTAAGATGGTTTTTCAAAAAGGGAACTACTTTTAGTCCTCACCCGCGGGGGTCGAGTGAAAATGGTTTTCAGTAACAAATGTCACCCCTTTTCCTGTAAATTTTCCCACTCGTAAGGATTCGAGTGGTCTGGGTTCTAGGGACCATTCCTTTGTCGGGACGAAAGCCACGGGGGCCGAGCCTGGAACCGGTTCTTGTTTGATAGGCTTGTAGGTGTCGGCCTCCCGGAACTTTCGGGCCCTAGTTGGTATCTTCTGCGTGTTGTACCGAGGTTGTCGTGTTCCCGAACTGTAAGGGGGCCGGGAACTTCGATAGGCGGAGCCTAGAGTCTGTTCTTGTTTGATAGGGTTCTTCGCACCGACCTATCGGATTTTCCAAACCCTTATGGTGTCGGCCCTCCCTGAGTTATCGATGTGGTTGGTGTTCTGGTGTGGGAGCCGTTTGGAGTGACGGTGGTCCCAGCTGTGTGGTACTTTCTTTTAGTGAGTTAGTGTTGTGAGTTGAGTCGTTGAGAGTTCTCCGACATAGCCGTGAGAGTGTTTGGGGTTTTCATATTTGAGTCGAGGTTCTTTTCCGACTGAGTTGTGTTTCGAGCTTTGTGATACCGATCTGTTTGATCGTGGATTATAGCCTACTGAGCCTGGCATTTCATGTCAGTTATGAGATACTTGTGATACTTGAGTTCGTTGGGGTCGCTCCCCTCGAGCTACGCCCCGGGTGCGATGATGATGCCGAGCCTGACGAGGCTGCGATGATGCGACTAGTTGATACACTAGAGTTCGCTTGAGATTGAGATAGTCCTTGAGGGACACACTACGTAAGACCAAGTCCTGTTTGGGCGTAGTGGCAGTAGATGAGCGCAGGTTTG
The DNA here is from genome assembly GCA_029204045.2 of Tillandsia leiboldiana. Classification (NCBI taxonomy): domain Eukaryota; kingdom Viridiplantae; phylum Streptophyta; class Magnoliopsida; order Poales; family Bromeliaceae; genus Tillandsia; species Tillandsia leiboldiana. The sequence goes on from CM055068.1 coordinate 22,748,537, forward strand.
TTTGACTAGTCCAAAGTGGGACAGTAATTGAGATTGGGTGACATTGAGAGAGTGATGGCATAGCATGTGTCATAGTAGAGTTTTCTTTGAGCATAGTACTTGTGACATATTGTCAGTAGTGAGTGGATGCATACCATCATCTATGTTCCTTTTCCTTTTGAGCATAGTAGATAGAGGCATAGTAGCTGTAGAGTTATCCTTTCCAGCTCTTTTTGTAGAAATTCGAAATATCTTATTTTTAATAAATGGATTAAAAGTGAATTTTGAGCTGGTTTTGAATTCAAGAGACCTTTGTTAACCCATATGGTCAATCGCCAGTGTGCAAGTTGCACGATTTACTAGACAAAAAGGCTATCTTCTAATCCGGACGTAATCTTGGAAATCCGAGATGACCGTTGTGATCGTCTCGTCAAACTGAGCGAGATTCATATTCAGCACTTTTCGATCTGACGGTCGGATCTTCTAGAGATCAGTAAAGAAGCGGGCGAAATAGCCGCGACCAATGTAACAGTGTCTGCGCACAGGTCACTTAAGTGAATTACTGTAGATGAACAGTAACCCCAATTTTCGGGACTCCGACGAATGCAACGCCGACTAATTCACTGTTCGGATTCCGAACATAGTGATCCAGGTGGTCGTTTTGAACGGTTTCGTCATTCGGGACGCAATGGCACTGACGGAATTTTCGTTTGACGACTCTAAAGTCTCGAAAAGCGCGATAAACTATATTTCGGCACAGTATTTCTGGACCGAAAGTTTATCCGGGAGTTTTCTCGAAAAACAAAAAATCGCTACCTGATAGGTTTCGTCGAGCCGGACGTCGTGGCGAAGTCCAGTTTTCGTTTCGACGACAAAAATGCCTCGAAAAGCATGAAATACGGCAGAAAACACGATAAATTGCACATATACCCTATATTTTATGCTTCGTAAAGCATGCCACTCTGTGGTGAGGGTCTAAGCTGCAAGGTGAACATGCTGTAAAGGACCCAGCTCTAAATGTCATAAGTTGAGGGACCAAAGTGCTATTGTGCATATGCACTATATATTTACACTCGTGCAAGGGTAGGGTTTTGGAAACCCTAACCCGTAGCCCTACCTCAGCCGCAGCGCCAACAAACCCCTCTCCCCCTGCCGCACTCCACGAAGGTAGCGCACCGGCCGCCGCCACCTCGTCGCCGGAGAAGGAGGAGAGGCAACAAACTCACCTTCATCTCGGTTGGGAGAGAGAAGAAAGCAACAAGGAAGCTTTGGATTGCTCCAGACCTCATCCGGAGTGGTCTCTGGGTTTTAGAGACCTAACCCGAGGAACCCCGGCACCTAGCTCCGCCGCGCGCCACCGGCGGAGATCCCCTTCATCTTTCTTAGCTCCGACGAGGTAAGATCATGCCTCTTCTTCGTTTTTGTTGGGTCTTGAACCCTCCAGTCCCCTACTGACGTCGAGAGTATCCTTTCTGTGAAGCCCCGAGCTCCGTGGTGCTCCGGTAAACCGGCGGGAGCATCTTGGCCGCCGGAAACCTAGATCCGGCCAGATCTACGCGGGGGGCTTGATCCGGCCATTGAAACTCAGATCAGAGACGTTGATCTTCGTCTCCTCATCGACTGAAAGGACTCCACTAAGCCTCTGGACCATCCGTTGTGGATCCACGCCGCACGACAGAGCCCTAGAACCGGCTTTTGTGCACTTCGCCGGAACTCCTCGAACCGGTGCCGCCGCTCGACCCCGTCGCCGGCCACCACTGCAGGAAGCCCCCTTGCACCGAGCAAGAGAGTTTGGTCCAAGTTGTAGCAGCTCAGGTGCCGCCGGCCGGAATCCGCCATTAGAGGCCGAGCTCTGGCCGAGCCCCGCCGCCGCGCGCCGCCGGCGTTGTTCCATGCGGGTAAGTTGTCTAGATGTGATGATCTTGGTCATAGGAACTTTCCCAAACCGATGCATGTGGATTCTAACGTGGAACTTCCTTTCTCAGTAATTGCACCCTTAAGGCAACCCGAGCCCCTACCGCCGGCCGCCGTCGCCGCATCTGGTCGCCGGCAAACCACCCAGGTAAGGTCTCTTGGTCGAGGGCATCTCATTCATGCCTTTGCATGCGGTCAAGGAACCCTTTTCATCAACTTCCCATTTGTGCTCTATAGGTGGCCGAGGGGCTTTATTCCGGCCAACCGCCGCCCGGAGTCGCCGGTGTTGGGTCGGGAAGTGACCGAGCCACCTCTGTGAACATCCTCCTGCTGCTGCTTGCCTCTGTGAACTGCTTGAACCCGAGATAGCCTTGCCTCGGCCAAACCAAGCTCTAGCTTGTCGGGAATTTCACCATCTTGCCCCGGCCATCTTTCCGGCGAGTCTACGGCACACCTGAGGTGAGCACTCTACCCTAAGGACCTTCCTGAACATGATGCTCACTGTTATTCTCAGTTTGATTAAGTAATTTAAGTATTGTAGCTTTATAGCAATTGTGGACTTAGATTTGATGGACCCGATTGTATTTTCGGGCGTCGTGTCAACTCCAAACAGCGAGCACGGCTTTAGTTAGGTCGAGAACTATCTACTCGTACCTTCAGTTCATGTTAGAACCCCTCGGATATTTCTAACGGGTCGAAACAGTGTAGCAAGTAAATGTTTTTATGCAATTTAGGTTGTGTTTGGTACCAAAGTGTAAATGTAACGCCCTGACTGTCTTTAGACAGTAATTACACACCGACTAGGCATTTTGTTTAAGTTCCGTAGACTCCGGTTGAGCGGAAATTGGATACCATTCCGTAAATTGGCAAAATTGCCGGTTTTACGGTTCCAGCGCGAGTCGCGTGATTCGATATGGATTTCTGGTCGTTTATAGCTGCCTCTGGTCTTTCCCGACATTGTCCTGGCAGATCCAGTGACTTCAGTGTTCTGTCGGTGACTTCCGGAGCCAAATTGGCCCTTCCGGAAGTGATAAAGTGATTATAGTCCGAGCGAGCATCGATTTTAGTAAAGTGGCTTAATTAGTGAGTCATTCCTGATCAGTATCTCATGGTTCAGGTCCTTGCAGTCTGACTCCGGCCCACGAGCCTTCTGTTGGAGTCGTTGGACCGCCTACACACAGGTGGGTTATCTTCGGTCCGGGCTTTATCTTTTCGGCCCTCTGTTTGCTTTAGTCCAGTCGGACACCTGTTTTTGATTAGCCCTGATGATTTTGCATGTTCTTGATTATCCCTAATGGTTTATGATCTTGCCTGATAGACCTTGAGCTCCTTAGACATTTCATGTATACCTGCTTGTCAGCTGTGATACCTTAGTACATAGATTTTCACGATATGATCATGCTTGTTGATTCCTGTCACTTGTTATACTTGCTCCCATATTTTAGATATGCATGATAGACCTATGATTGATATACAGACATATGCATCCCTATCGAGATTTTGGATCAGATATACATATTTCTTGTATTCCAGACTGCATGATACATGATTGATTATAGACATCTGCATCCCTGTGGGGATTTCCGGCATGTTGCCGATTACCCGGTCTGCGGACCGTGAGATTTAGCATTAGCATATGATCGTTGTGCATCTGCTGTTCGTTCACGTACACTGACGGTTTGGCCACCGTCGTAGTGTTCTTTACCGGTAAAGGGTCTGCTTGACCCGTGAGCTCGCCCCTCTTGCTGTATCACTGGTTACGGGGAGCCCCTTGGTTGTACCGATATGAGGAAAACCCTCGGCTGTACCTTTTGGTACGAGGATCCTCTTGGCTATATCAATGGTACGGGGTTTGTTGTTCAGCTCGGCTAGATGGAATCCAGGATGATTGTGGTTGGCTTGGCATAGATATCTTCGCCTGAGGTCCCCGTGACCAATAGTGGCATCGGTTAGTATTTGCTGTTCTTTTATTGATGCATAGCTGATATTTTGATATTCTAGCATGTTCTACTGTTTAGTCATATACCCATATCTGCACAGTTATTTCCGGATTTCTCGCATTTGTTATCTATAGCTTCCTTATGCTTGATTACCTGCCTTTTTGCTTTACCTATTGATTTATTAATATCCGCAGATTATTGTATCCAGTAGGTACGATTAGCTATTTCTCGGCTCGTCGTGCCCACTGGGATACACTCCGGTGTATCTCACACCCCTGGGTGACTGTTTTTCAGGTCCATTAGGTGGTGAGATATCGGGACACGTTGGTGAGACAATTGCGATAGTATCGACCCCTATGTAGTCAGTATATTTCATTCTTCCGCATTTCAGTTTAATTATTATAAATTGACTAGTTTTGCATGCGTAGTTTAGACTACTCTGGTATTGACTAACTATGGTTAGCCGTGCATGTATAGGAAAGGCTCTGTCCAGTCGGGCAGGAAATTTACTATACATGTGGCGGTCTGTTACGCCCGGTTTGTGAACTCTGACTTATAGAAAAAAAAAAAAAATTTAGCCTGCTTTTCAAAACTCGGGGCGTGACACTTTTCCTTCCGTATCACTTTGTTACTTTATGCCTCTGGTAGACTTAGTGGGTAGACCGTTGGGCTTGTTGACGGCACCCACTGAGAACTACTGTGGGAAGTAGTTCTCACACCCGTCGTGGTGTCTTTTTCCCCAGGGACTTCTACTCCTGTTCCTGTGCTCCTGTTGCTGATCTTTCTGACCGGTTTCGAGGGAGTCGCGAGCTAGTTCCCTACCCGTCGTTGGAGTGTAGCGGTACCCCCTTCAGAGGAGAGCTTCAGTAGATTAGTTTACTTCTTTTTCCTCTGTTGAGAGACCTTTGTTGTGAGGTATAGAGTTGTACTTTATTTTATAGTTTGAGAGACTGTTGTGGTGAGGATATTTTTTGTATTAAGAGCTTGTACACTTATTTATTTATTGGAGATATCTCCCTTTTGGGTTTTTGTATCAGAGGACTTTTTATACGATCGTATTTGGGGAGATGGATATATGTATTATTTTCAGTTGTACAGTGATTGGATTTCAGTTTTTAGTAGTTTACTTTCAGCTCTGATATCTGTATACTGTAGTTGATTCTTTTTGCAGGTTAGTCGCTTCGCCTATAAGGGGTTTCCGCATGGGCGGCGGATCTGTTAGCGAGCCCGGGTCGCAGTTTCGAAGCCGGGGCGTGACAGTGTATCCATCTGGTAACTCGGCTAGGGAAATATGCCATCCTGGTAACCCGGCCAGGGCATGTGCCTACCTGGTAGCTCGGCCAGGGGCAATGTATCCATCTGGTAGCTCGGCCAGTGGAAAGCGTCCTCCTGGTAACTCGGCCAGGGAAATGTGTCCTCCTGGTAACCCGGCCAGGGCATGTGCCCACCTGGTAGCTCGGTCAGGGGCAATGTATCCATCTGGTAGCTCGGCCAGTGGAAAGCGTCCTCCTGGTAACTCGGTCAGGGAAATGTGTCCTCCTGGTAATTCGGCCAGGGCATGTAAAATACAACTATGCGTCCGGAGCGAATGCCCATCGAGTATAGAACGTGTCTCAGCAAAAAGTGCACGCAGGCTAAATCCCACGATCGACCTGATCGGAAAACTCGTACTCCAGTGACGCTACTAACCTCATGTCCAAGTTGGAACAACAACCCTCGACTAATATCGGATAAAACCCCGCGAAAATTCTGTACCCTCGGCAAGCCCCGATGTAACACATACTAAAGAGAACATAATTTAAGGGCCAATTCCTGAAGAAAAGGGCTTTGCGTAAATATAGAAGCGGCCCGGGATTCCCACGACTTTCCACGACTGTCGAGCAGTTCACCGATTTAAAAAGATTGCAAAAGGACACGATACCTTTGCATTCGGAAGCAATAAGGGCATTCCGTAATTTTTCTGGAGGAAACCAACCCACCTGTGATAATCCGCAAAACAGTGCGCCAAACGGAGGTCCCGATGCGATCCCGCAGCTCCACGCGGCAAAACACGCACCACCGGTCACGTAGGAAGCTAACACTAAGCCCCAAACTGCAAGAAAAGGCGATAAACCGGAATCAGAAAACGCACGGCCAAACCCGCGCTCAAAACGGCGAAGAAACCCATCCGGCGACGAGGAACGCCGGCGTTGCGCGGAAAAACCCATCGCGCACTCGCCACGGCGCACCACCTAGTTGCCGTCGACGCGGCACAATGCGGCTTGCGGCCGCATAGCCCAAAAACCCAGCCCCGCGCGCGGCCTGCAGGGCCGCGCGGCGCAGGGGCCGCCCACGCGCGCGGCCTGCAGGGCCGCGCGGCCCCATGGGCCGCCCGCGCGGCACCCCCTGCAGTCCCGCGCGCCAAGGGCGCGGCCTGCAGGGCCGCCCGCGCAGTACCCCTGCAGTGCCGCGCGCCAAGCGCGCGGCCTGCAGGGCCGCGCGGCCCCATGGGCCGCCCGCGCGGCACCCCTGCAGTGCCGCGCGCCAAGCGCTCGGCCTGCAGGGGCGCGCGGCACAGGGGCCGGCCGCGCGGCGCCCCTGCAGTGCCGCGCGCCAAGCGCGCGGCCTGCAGGGCCGCGCGGCATAGGGGCCGCCAGCGCGGCGCCCCTGCAGTGCCGCGAGGCACAAGGGCCGCCCACGCGGCGCCCCTGCAGAGCCGCGCGCCAAGCGCGCGGCCTGCAGGGCCGCGAGGCCCCATGCCGCAACCCCAAGGCCGTCCGGCGCCCTGCTGCACAAACATGGCAGCAGGGCGCATGCTGCGCGCGGCGCTCATGCGCGCCCGTGCAGCGGCAGCCCCACTCAGCCACGCGACGTTGAAAAGCGCGTGCGCGGCTCGCACAGCACCGCCACCTCGGACAACCAGTCCGCTGGCTCACAACAGGAAAAGAGAAGGGAAGAGAAAACCCAAGCTCGCAAAATAATAATAAAATAAAACCAACCTCTTCGTGGCACGCCGGCCCTCGCACGGCTCCACGTTCACGCTCGGAGAAGAAAACGCACAAGAAAAGCTTCCTTCAAACCCTTCCTCTTCTTCTTCCTTCCCTCTCCCTCTCCTCTGCTTCACTCCAAGCTACAGGAGCTCCATAGAGAAGACGAAGGTGATGTGGAATTTTGAGAGAGAGAGAGCTTAAATAAAGTAAAAGGGAATAATTAAATCCACCAACTCACTGCCAACTCCCACTTTAATTAATCCACCAACTGCACTAAAGGGAGGCAACACTTAATTAAGCTCACACTTAATTAATTAAAATAATAAAATAATCCAAAGTGCCAACGATAACTCACTTTTTGGCTTCGGGCCTTCCGCCGCAGTTCGGAACCTCCCGAACTCCGCTGTAATCTGAAAATACACATGCCCACAGCTTTTCCTCCTCAAAAAGCTCAACCGTGGAGTCGGTGTGCTCAATCCAAAAACCGGCTCCAATAGTGCCCGTTCCAACTCACTTTCTGCCCTCAGTTCCTTCGCGTCAGTCCGGAACCTCCCGAACTCCGTTGTAAACATAAAATACACCTGTTCCAAGTGTTTTCCATTTTTTCTGCACTCCACGGTGGAGTCGGTGCTCCCCAAACCAGTCCTCTTTCGCGTACAATGCTCGGAAAATTCCGAATCAAGCTGGGCTTCTGCGTAGATCCAAATCACACCAAGCTCATCTGTAAACCAATATGGGACACAACCAAGGAAATTCCTCCCCCTCACGCCATCTTGCGAGGTTGGTGCGCCATCCGAAATTCCGGTATTCTACAGCGTGCCCGACAGGCGCGCGTGGGCGCGACGTGGGCGCGACGTGGGCGCGCTGACCCGCGGCTCCCGCGCGTGGGCGCCACATGTCAGCACCAGCTTTGGCCACGCGGCGCAACGCCATTGCCCCATTTGGCCGTTTGCTGTTCGGGTGGCTACGTGGCGGCCTGGGGTAAATTCGGGCGCGCACAGTAACGGGCCGGGCCCGTTACTGTAGAGCCCGGAATGCCCGGGCGCCCGAATTTGGCCCCAAAAGTCCAAACTTGGTTTTTCTCGGGCTGGGCCTATAAATAGCCCCATTGCTTGGGCTTTTTGCCCCTTTTCCCGACCTCCCCTGCCCTTGTACCCTTAAGCAAAGTTGGAGATCTTCATGTTGCGCATCTTCTGGCAGAGGCCCGGAATTTTTGGAAGCCGCGGCATTGACGATTTCGGCATCGTAGCGCGGAGCGACGATCTTTCATCGGAGGCTCGTTATCGCCGCATTTCGGTCTGAGAGGTCCACAAAGCTACTCCTATAGTATTTTTGGACGGTTTCTGCGGCGTTGGATTCATGATAGATACGTCTTTGACTTTCGTGTTGATCATCTTGTTTGATTCAGAGGTTATGGCACGGTTTTTGAGACATTTCTAAGCCGCTGTTTTGCTGGTGGAGTTTTTGGACAGCAGCCCCTTGTCAGAATTTTATCTCCGCACTCGATTGTCGGATCGAGACGAGCCTGTACACTTTTTGCATCTACTCGTCGTGAGGATTATCATCGTGTTTTTTCGGGATTTTTCTGAGGCTTGCCCGAAGGTATACTGTTTCCCTTTTACTGTGCAGATTATTACAGTTGTGTGATTGTGAAGTTTTGCGCACCCTGTACTGTGGAATTTGTAACTCGGTCTATGGGGCTCGGAATTGGATGTGCAGGTACCCGTTTCGAAGGTCTCGACGCGACGATCGCCATAGTATTTTTAATAGAATTTTTGGAGCACCATTTGCAGGTGAAAAAGTGACATCTTTGTGGCTGAATTCAGAATGTAACTTATTTGGGTAATTTGTGGATTTTAAAGTGTAACCTTGGACTTTTGCTGTACCCAGGGGTATTTGCGGGTGTTTGTGAACCCGTTGGTGTTGAGGATTAGTGAAGCTATTTGCTCCTGGTGTTTTCAGCTGTGGAACCTTGGACAGTTAGCGTTTTCAGGTGGGTGGCCCTGTCTCAAAGATTGATGGAATGTTCATTAAATCTGCTATAGTAGGACCATGCATGATAGTGATATTCTTGTGTAGCATGCTAGAATGTGATAACTGATAGTTCTAGAGTTATTTGATGATCATGCGATCTTTTGTTTCCTACTATCTGTAAATTATTGTTATCTTGGAACTTGACCTAGCACCCCCGTCATATGCTACATGTGTAGCCAGACCAGTAGAAAACTCCAACTTGGGCTAGGTTTATTCTGCTTTAGACATCCACACATCTTTTCTTTCCTAGACATAGTGTTACTCGCCCGGGGTAGTGGGCCGAGTGGTCGGGATGCTTTTAGTGTGGGATGCATTTTACACTCGTGCTTGGTTGCAGAGTGGAGTCTGGTAGATGTAGTTGGTTGTTCATCTGTGGCGGGAGCCGTTTGGGTAAACGGCGGTCCCGAGATGTTTCGGTTTCTTGTTTTATTGTCGCCGCTGTGATAGTGGCAGCTATATACCAGTGTCAGCATGACCTTGAACCCAGAACCTCTTTGGACACACATATGATTTTAGTCAACCAAATGTTTTCTTCCAAGCGTCGTAGGGTCGCCCGAGTCTGTGCTTGTTTGATTGGACGAAGGCATTAGCTCTTCGAGGCTTGGATATAAAAACTTGTTTTCAATTGTTTTCCTAAAAAGAACTAAAAATCATTAAATAGGGATTTCTTCTAGATCGAACGGCTTTTAGTAAGAAATGTCACCTTTTTCCTAAATGAACCAACCGAGATGATTCGAGTGGTCTGGGTTCTAAGGTCTGCCTTCTTATTGGGACGAGAACAAAGAGAGGCTATGCCTAGAGCCTGTTCTTGTTTGATTAGGGTTGTAGGTTCTAGTCTTTCGGGGTTCCCGGACCCTTCATTGTGTCAGTGGTGGAGTTTATCCTGTCAGTGAGTCTGCATGTTGGGATATTGTGGCCTGTTGAGGCAGTTGTTCGCAGTGGATGCGATGTTCGGCTTGTTTGGCATGTTGAGACAGTTTCTCGCAGTGTATGCGATGTTTGGCCTGTTTGGCATGTTGAGACAGTGTTTTGTTGGTTTTAGCCGATCTTGTTGATCGAAGATTTGGATCTTAGCCTGCATGAGCCACATTTGAGCTCGACAGAGATGCGCGGATACTTTGCTCGGTGGGGTCGCGCCCCTCGAGTGCCACTCCGGAGTTGGCGAGACCGGGTTGTTATACCGGCATTGAGAGTGATACTTGGACCGGGTTGTTGTATCGGCATTGAGAGTGATACTTGGACCGGGTTGTTGTACCGGCATTGAGATTGAGCTATATACCGGGTTGTTGTACCGGCGTGAGATTGAGCTCTTCTATCGCGACTTGTCGACGCATTTGTCCCTCTGGCTGAGCCAGTTTTGGCAGTCACGGACACCGTCCCTCTGGCTGAGCCAGTTTTGGCAGTCATGGACGCCCTACGTAAGTCTGGTCCTCCGGGATGTAACGGCAGTAGGTAGGCGCAGGTTTGACTGGACCCGATGTGGCAGTCAGTTTAGATTGGGTGATTTGAGTTGAGGGTTAGTTTTGGCATCATGTTCTTTCTGTTCCACTCTTTGAGCATCTAGATAGAGGCATAGTAGCTGTAGAGTTTACTTTTCCCAGCTTTCCTTACAGCACTGCATATGTTACTTTATGCCTCTAGTAGACTTAGTGGGCAGACCGTTGGGCCTGTTGGCGGCACCCACTGAGAACTACTGTGGGATGTAGTTCTCACACCCGTCGTGGTGTCTTTTTCCCCATGGACGTCTGCTCCTGTTCCTGCTGCTCCAGTTGCTGCTTCTTCAGATCGAGGTGAGGGAGTCACGAGCTAGATCCCTACCAGTCGTCGTCCAGAGAGTAGATGTACCCTTATTATTTTGAGAGTTTTTTTTATTGAGAGACCTTGTAGTGAGGTATAGAGTTGTACTTCTCTTTCATTGCTGAGAGAGACTTATGTACTTTTGGTGAGGACCTTGTGTTGTATATTTTATTTCTAGCAGTTTACTTTCAGCTCTGATATCTGTTTAGTATAGTATATTCCTTTTGCAGGTTTGACGCTTCGTCTATACGAGGTTCACCGTATGGGCGGCGGATCTGTTGGCGACCCCGGGTCGCAGTTTCGACCCCGGGGCGTGACAGACATACTTTCTTGGATTGCCAGTGAAACAAAATGAAGAAGGCATCCATTTGTCCCAATCCAAGTATGCAAGAGTTGGTGAAGAAATTAAATTTAGAAAACTCTAAAGATTTTCCGACTCCAATGGGAACTAGCAATAAAGGATTAGGAAGTGAATCTCTTAGTGAAAGTGTAGACGAGAAGCTTTATCGCAGCATGATTGGAAGTCTACTCTACCTCACGGCTAGTCGCCCGGATATATCCTTTAGTGTTGGGATCTGCGCGAGATATCAATCAGCACCAAAGGAGGTTCACCTGAGAGCGGTGAAAAGGATCATCCGGTACGTCAAAGGAACACTGAACTTCGGAATTTGGTATCCTATGGGAACAACGCTTAACATTATAGGATATTCAGATGCCGATTGGACAGGATCTGTGGATGATCGGAAAAGTACGAGTGGTGCATGTTTTTATCTTGGCCATTGTCTTGTTGCATGGCATAGTAAAAAGAAAAACTGCATAGCACTCTCGACTGCCGAAGCGGAATATATCTCAGCGGGTAGTTGTTCAACTCAACACATTTGGATGAAAAGCATGTTGAGCGACTTCCGAATTTCAGCAACTTCGGTAACTATTCTTTGTGACAACACAAGTGCTATAAATATTTCTAAAAATCCTGTGTTGCACTCGAGAACAAAACACATTGAACTTAGATATCATTTTCTAAGAGACCTAGTTGAATCAAATATTCTTCAAATTTCCTATATTTCAACTGAAGATCAATTAGCTGACATTTTAACAAAACCTTTGGATCAAAAACGGTTTATTCATTTACGTAAAGCAATTGGAATGTTTTCTTTGAAATAACACTTTTTGAAATCATTGCTTAGGTTAGGTTTTGTTTTGTGTTTTTGTTCCTTATCTATGTTTGTACATTGAACATTAATTGAGCATATGTAATTGTCTTTACTTGCATCCTTACAATAAATTGATTAGATATATTATCTAACTTATGTGGGATTTCAAATATCTATTCATCTTGGTACTTCATTTTCTTTACTATGTTAATGATTTGATAAACGCATTACTCATAAGATCATGATAGATGTCATTGAACTTGTTCAACTTTAAAGGTTTTAATTTTCATAAATTTTTATTTCATTACTTGGATATTATTGATAGATTTAGCATAATCTATTTCTTTTGATGTGAAATGATGACTTTTGTTTAAAGTTGACATGCAAAAGTGCTTACATACTTTTTCTGGATTTTCTGGAATTTTTCTAAATTTTTCTGAAGAGAAAGTTTGGAGCCGATCCGGACCGGAATATCCGTTCCGGATCTCGAACGCAGAAATTTCTCTGGGTAGCCGTTCCGGACTGGAATCTTGATCCGTTCCGGACCGCGGCTAGGGTTTTATAAGAAACAAAAGGGATTTGATTTCTTTTTACAACAATCTTTTGTTTCCAAGTCTCCAGAGCTTCTCTCTCTAGAAATCAACCGATTTGGAGCCTTTCTAACTCAAGTTCTTCGGATCAAAGTGAGTTTTCATGATCAAAACTTCAGTTTTTTCATAGTTTTTCTCTAGTTTCTCAAAACGTGCATAAAAATCTTGTATCTTTTTCGTTTGAGATTGGTTTTTGGTCAAATTTCTGTTGAAATAAGAACTCTGAGTAGATTAGTTTTGATTATATGCTAGGTATTCTCTTGATTAACGGATTTTTGGGCTTCGATTTCTGAAAATTCGATTTTAGGGCGTATAATGAGAATTTTTAAAAATAATGGGATTGATCTATTTTTAAAATTCTTTTTGCAAAACTAATTTGATTCCTAGTCTCTCTACATGATAATGATTGTTTAGGTACAATTTTTCAAATTTTTGAAAATAAACAATTTTTTCGTGTTCTTGAGTTCTTGCTCACAGGTTGCTCTTGACTAACGCACTAGCAAGGATGGTTTTTGCTTGGATTATTGTGCTCATTGTAGCATTAGTAGGAACTCGAGCATCTGTTAAAAAGGAAAAAGATGGAACAAATCATGAAGAGACAAAGAATGTTCCTCAAATTGAGTCAGAATCGAAAGATGAAGAGGATTGGGACACATTTTGTAAAGAAGTACAACAGGCTGTTGATGACGAAGATAGGTTCTATTTAAAGAACAAAAAGCTGATGAAGTCTTTTCAACAACCAAGCAGTACACTAGGCGAAAGAATTCGAGGGGTAGTGGAATTCAGATTAATAAACCCCTCGCCAGAGCACGCTCTCTGCCTAGAGAACATCCATGGAATGAAGGTCAATATGCACCGTCAGCGTCCATTCAACCTCCTTCGACCTCCAGGAGAAACACCACAGAAACTGATATACTATCTATCCAACGAGAACAGAGGAGAATGTCTGCAGAACAAGAAAGAATGTCCACTAACATTCACAAGATGAAAAGAAAATGTTCCAAAATATCAGGAATGCTTAAAGGAATTTTGAACAAATTGAACTGTAGCAGTTCAGACCAGTCTGATCTCGAATGATCATTTGCTCTGATGATCTAATCTGTGGTTTCTTTGTTATTCTAGCTAATTTTCTCTTTTGCAGGTTTAGTCTTAGTTCTCTATCTTTTTGAACCTTTGACTCCCTTTTAATTTTTGTAATTTTGGCTTAATTTAGTGACAAAAAGGGGGAGAGAGATATGAACAATGATTGACAATGGATTGTGAGAACTTTGAACTCTGGAAGGTAAGTATCAAAACAACTTTTGGTTTTGTATTGTGAATGAATGCATGCCTCGACTAACTATTTGACTAACTATTTGGGTATGTATTATTACTAAGAAGTTGTTTGATTACTAACAAATTTATGACATTTGGATTTTATTGCTTAGAAGATATGTCTATTTCTGATTATGATCTTAATACATATCTGAGTTCATGAATGTCATTGTGAGTATAAACTCTATCTCTCTGGTTGGTTTTTGAATGCAAAAAATTCTTGAGGTATCTAACGATCTTTCTTGTCAAGAATTACTTCTTTGTGCAGAGAGTACAGATGTCTAAGTCTAGAGTCTGTTTTAGGAGTTTATCTCGTGTATTTATTTTTATTTGGATCTCAAATGTAAATTTTTGTTGTATGGTGATAGCAACAAAAATATCTTTTTGAATTTTCTTAAGTGGATCTATATTTTGTCACGAAACCGCCAAAGGGGGAGATTGTTAAGAATTTTAGTTTTGGCATATTTCGTGAAAGTGTTTAAGTCTTGAAGATTGAAGATGAAGAAGCTTGGATCATATACCTCAATCTCAAGAAAGAAGAATTCAAAACGATCAAGTAAGTTTAACTAAACATTATTGGTGATCTGAATACTTCTTATAATGTGGAAACACTTGGATGGGTTTTTAATCGCATAAAAATCAAAAACTGGACAAGTTACATGTTCAGGATCCGGAACAGGGGACTACAGTCCGGACCCCGAACGTTGGTAGTTCATGCACAAATCCAGTCCTGAACATCCCTGTTTCGTTCCGGACCCCGAACGTGGATTTTGCTGAAATTGCATGAACAGTCTGGACCGTGAGATTTCGTTCCGGACCCCGAACGTAGTTTTTGCAGAAACTGCATGAACAGTTCGGACCGTGGGATTTCGTTCCGGACCCCGAACCTTGATTTTTCGGGAATTCTCTGAAAAACAACGACAGTCCTGAACGAGCCTAATCCGGTCCGGACCGTCGTGCGGGAAAAATTCTGTTACAATCAGTTTTTGATTCTTATCCTCTTCCAATGGTTTCTAACCTATAAATAAACCCTAATTTCATCTTTTAGGGTAATCCACAATAAGTTTTATACTACGGGAAATGACGGAAAAATATTAACGGAGAAAAACTTATAAGATCCATATATAGAGAAGAAAGGAAATAACTAGATTTAATTATATGTTTCTTCATCTATATTAATTAATTTGATTCTAGGTTTTCATACTCAGATTTTGAGTAGAATCAAATTAATGAATACTTAGATGATATTTCCGATCTATCTTTGATCTAAGTATTCGGCGGATCATCACCACCAACAAAAAAACGGTTTTCCCCAAAATCGGCGCATAGATTCGCGTGGCCTTGTGGATTCAAGGTGCAACCGCTCTCGTGGATTCTGTCACGCCCCGAGTCCGCCAATTTGTACGGTTCGGGCACGCCAACAGACCCACCAATCGGGTATGACCTTTCACTACCCGAAAGGAACGGTAATATCCATAATCATACAACAAGTATATGCGGAAGCTCAATATCAGAGTACTAAAAATCACTATAAATTTAAACTTTCATTTTTTAAACAAACAGTTTAAGCGATAATGAAAGCATACAAGAGTGAACCACGAATTAAATTTATTACACTTTACATTTTTGAACTTGCAAATAAAATTATTACAATTCCTTTACATAAATTCCTCACCATACAAAGTTCACTCAAGAAATATATATAAAAGGGATACCTCTGCTAGACCCTCTAGGTCTCTATGCTGCTGGGCCCTTGCCCCTATCGTATGCCTCGCCGTCTGCATCTGAAACGTCTCGACCGCTGTATCCATATCTGAACCTGTGGGGAGGTCACCCAAGGGGTGTGAGAACTACGACAGAGTTCCCAGTGGGTTCAACCACCGAGAAAAAGTGTCCTACACCACTTGATCCAATGGAAGCAATAATAATAGTGCTAGGAAACTAAAATCCTCAATATCAAGATGCGGCCATGCAATATCATATATCACTACACTATCTGTGTATACTCATCGACCCAGCACCACTCTGCCTAGCCACACTAGGCTGCTAAGCACCAACTCGGCCACTATGCCGCTGTATACAGGGTCAAACTAACCCGACCACCTTGGCCACTCTAATTTCTCTTTATTTCTTTAAATTCTGGTGCTTTAGTTCAAGTTAACCCTCAGAAATTCTTATCCAACGGGCCCCAGCCCGGTAGTCCTGCTACCATAAGATAAGATTTCTAAGGTTGCCGATAACACCCGCAAGTGTTACCCCATCCTACGGAAGAAACGTCCCGAACGGGTCTCTACCCGGGAGAGGGGCACTGCCTGCAACTCCAACATGGGCCGCGTTTCACTCCGTAGAATCTTTATATTTTCTTTCTTTTCTTTTCTTTTTCTTTTCTTTTCTTTTCTTTCTCTTTTTACTTTAGTTCTTAGCCTCTTTGCCTTTGAAAACTTTTTTTTCTCATTCGAGCTTATAGCTCCAATTTTGCCACTGGAAAATCTCTTTCTCTTTCCTTTGAGCATTTAGCTCTTTGCTTTCACTTTAAGCCTTTCGAAAGTACCTCGTCCGACGGGTCACTGCCCAGGGACTCCTGCTCCACTTGACGAGTCTCAAATTCGAAGGTGCCATTTACATTTTCTTTATGCTTTTTAGCCACTTTTAGCTTGCTTTTAATTTTGCCTTTTTACATCAATTTATCTCTTATCCTAGGTCTCGCCATAAGGATAACTAGAAGTCACTTGGACTCATACCATTTCTCTTTTTGTTCTCTTTGTCTTAAGCAGTTTGCTTGTCTTGCTTATTAACCACTTCTGCTCTATCTCGAGCAATTTGCTTGTCTTGTAACCACTTTTTCATCCTTTACCCTAGGTTTTGCCACACGGGTAACTAGAAAGTCTCCTGGACTCTTAAACATTTCACTTTTCTTTATTTAACCCAAATTGAAGTTAAAGTTATTGTCTATTTACCCAGACACCCTATGACCTTCTAGGGTTATATCTGTTTAATTCTTTAGCCTTGGGATCTCATCCCCCTTTCCTGATCCCTCACTGAATCCTAGAGTTAACTTAACTCTATTTTCCGATTTCACTTTTAACTTAGAGTTACACTGACTCTAATTTTCTATTTTCCCTTTCATATCTCCACATTTGATCCATTTTTCTATTTTCCTGTCTGTGAGTTTAAACTCCTCTAGTTTACCTTAGGTTCCCTTCACCTAAGTTTCATGTCACACTCATTCTAGAGTTCCTTGACTCTATGTTGATCACTCTATCCAATGTACTTAGGTTATCTCCTAAGACAATGCCACTCGTTAAATCCTAGGATAACTCCTAAGTTTGATGTCACTCGTCAAACCCCTAAACTAGGTTTTCTCCTAGTCTTACTACCAACAAGTTCTGTTCCCTTATGTCACATGATTCCTAGGGTTGTACCCTACATGATCGCAATCATCACATAATTATTCATTTCTACGCATGCAATTATTTTCATATCCATCATAAAAATAATATTTATCCTCTATGCATGCAATTTCATCAATTTAGATAAGTCAAGAATTTGCATTTTTCCCCTAATTCTTTTACACATGCAAATTAATTATCTCCTTTTTGGCAACCAACAGTTGCATTTTCCATCTGTGTCCATCTGCACATACCAGTTTATCCCCTATTTGGATAAATCATAAGTGTCACTTTTCCTCTAAATATCTCTACACATGCACATTTATCATCTGTCTTTGGCAACCAACAGTTGCATTTTTCATCTGTATCTCTCTACACATGCAATAATAATCATAATTACCTAACGCCTCTAACAGGCTACTATCATGCTTCTAGATCGAAAAGCAAAGGAGCAAGGGGAGAGGTCACCCAATTTCGGCAGAATTCCCCACCTTGTGGTGTACCCAATTTGTGAGGACCTGGTTTTCCCTGATGTGATTACTGGCTGACCAGCAGCTTCTGGGGGGCCTTTGTGGCGTGTCGGTGGCGGTTGTACACCAATTTGACACTTTTGTTGGACTCGGAGTGTTAATTGGATCACGAGGGTAGTCAGAGAGCCCCATTTAATGCTTAGAAGTGGTTTCGCGCGCAAAGGATATTAAAATTGGACTCGGGGCGAAGTTTGGATCAAGGAACATCTTCCCGGACGCCTTCGGCAATTTTTAGAGTTGGAATTTGGCAAATTGGACTTCGGATTTGGATTCAGCGCGCGAAAACGATGAAAATGGGCTATTCACTTGCTTTTTCCGGAGTCCGGATGATTCGGCACGTTTTTTCGAGGCAAGGTTACTGTTCCGGCACCGGCGGCGGCGGCGTACGGCGGCGGGCAGCGGCCGAGCGCGGCGGAGCAGGCTCTGGCAGGTGCGCAGTCCACCGCGGAGGCGTGCACCGGTCGTGGGCCACGTGGCGACTCCCGGTTGGGTCGGCGCAGCGGGCGCGGTCCACGGGAAAGGCGGGTGTACGGTGGACCGGTGGTGGGGACACGTGGCGCACACCGGTTGGCCGGTCCACGTGCACTCGGTCCACAGTGCAGCTGCGGGCGCCTCGGGAAGCGTGCGTGCAGAGGCGCAGGCGGCGGGCGCAGAGCGCACGTGGGCGCGTTGACGGGCGGTTTCCCGGGCGTGGGCGGCCACGTGTCGGCGTCTGGTGGCGCCACGTGTCGCATTGTGAGCGGCGGGGGTTGCTGTTGCCTGTTGGCGGGCGACGTGGAGGCCCAGCTGAGTTCCGGGCTGCTACAGTGCGCGCGGGGGGGGATTTCAGGCTGCTACAGTGCGCGCCCGAAAGTCCCATGCGCCCGGAAATCCGGACATATTCGGTATTTCCTGAATTGTTTTTGGAGCCTATAAAAGCGATCCGAGCCTTCTTCTTTCCCCTTTTTTCCAGCTTTTCCGAGCCTCCTCTCGCCATGGTGCCTTCAGCAAAGATGATCCCCGAGCTTGGATGCATCCTTCTGCAAAGTTTTGAGATTTTTGGTGGCATGCTTATCGAGGTTTCCATTTTTACGGCGCGGCGCGACGCTCGTCCATTTGGGTTCCCCTTCGTCGCGTTTCGGTGCGCGAGCTCCCCCGGCCTACTCCGACCACCTTTTCGAGCGATTTCTTCGCCGCTGGATCCACGACGGACAGATCTACGATCTAGGTACTTTCGGTTTTCCCTCATTTCGCGCTTTTCAAGGTGTTTGTTCGAGCTTACTGTGACCCCATTTCTGCGATGGAGATTTGGACAGCGGCATGGTCTTTCGGCGATATCTCCGCAACCGGGCATCGTATGGCGACGTGCTTATACACTTTTTTCATCTACTCGACGCAAGGAATATCACAGTATTTTTCTTGGATTTTTCTGAGTTTTGCCCGAAGGTATATGTTCTTCCCCTTATCTGTAAATGGAATTACAGTTATGTTGCTGTGTAGTTTTGCGCACCCGCACTGTGGAATTTGTAACTCGGCCTACGGGGCTCGGAATTGGACGTGCAGGTACTCGTTTCGAAGGTATCGACGCGAGGATTGCTGTGATATTTTTATGGGATTTTTCTGGGCAATTTCGGCAGGTGAAATAAGCATATCTTTGGGACTGATTTTCTGTGTGTTTGTGCGTGGTTAATTTTGGGAATGAAGGTGTAATGTTGGACCTTATTGTTGTACCCAGGGGTGTTTACATGTGTTGCTGGACCCGATGGATCTGTAGACTTTGATTTCGGGGGTACTTTTAGCTGTTTAGAGCCAAGGTTTGCGCGACATGTACCGAGGATGCAGTTTCGGCAGAATTTGGACTGTGAGCGTCTACACTCTTCACCGACTTCAGGTTTACCTTGGATTGAGCACTTCAGGTGGGTAAGCTTAATTTAGTAACTGTATAAAATTTCTATATCATAGTGGATGTAAGTGCACATGTGGGGTTATCATCCCTCTATGATTGATAACAGGCGTATTTGATGTGCAACCGATATGAGCGTGAGGTAAGCAAGGAATGACCCACTTGGGTGAGATTGGTATACCATAGTAGGAATGTTTTAGCATGCTTTACTAATATATGCTTCACCCACTTTTATTATTTCTGAGAACAAAGCATGCGTGCATGGACATGTAGTTAGGCCATCTTTTACCGCTGCACTACTTTTGGAACTTGACTTAGGAGAAACCATGTTATCCTCTTCTCCTTCTTTGTTAGTCAGGTGGTCTGTGTTGCTCAGGTTCGAGCAGGGGTTCTGGGTAGTGTAGTCGGGACTTGGTGTCTGGGACAGGTTGGATTAGTTGTGGGGCTTTGCGGCAACCGCGGATATTGGGCGATTGACCGGACATTTATTTATGCACCAGATTGGGTATCTGATTTCTCTAGTGGATGGGTTTTCCCACTTTGATCAGAGTCATGATCCAGTCCTGCTGATTATGATACTTATGTTACTGGATACTGAGATACTTTACTCGTGTGGGTCGCTCCCCTCGAGTGCCACTCCAGAGTGCGCGGCAGACAGACTTTGAGTCCTTGAGACTCCTTTGCTTCGGTGTTCTGCGTAGGCTGGCATACCCGTTGCGGCAGGCAGAGCAGGCAGTACCAGTGTCTACTGGTGGCATTAGATTGGGCTTATTACAGGCTTTTGTTTTTTTGTTGTTGCGCTCGTGTCGGGGGGACCGGAGTGGAGTCTAGTGGCGGTGTTTGGATCAGTGCTAGTGTTGTTGGGAACCGTTTAGGGGTACGGGGGGTCCCAAGGTTATTGTGGGTTGTTGACCGTTGTAGGGCAGGCATGGCAGGCAGGCAGGTATGGCAGGCATAGTAGGCATAGCAGGCAGGGCAGGCATAGGCAGGCATGGCAGGCAGGCAGGCATGGCAGGCATAGTAGGCATAGCAGGCAGGGCAGGCATAGGCAGGCATAGCAGGCAGGGCAGGCATAGGCAGGCATGGCAGGCAGGCAGGCATGGCAGGCATAGTAGGCATAGGCAGGCAGGGCAGGCATAGTAGGCATGGCAGGCATAGGCAGGCAGAGCAGGCATGGCAGGCATAGGCAGCAGAGCAGGCATGGCAGGCATAGCAGGCATGGCAGGCATAGGCAGGCATGGCAGTCATAGCAAGCTTAGTGGCTTGATAGCTGTTGGGAGGGTCCAGCTTCTTTTTGCCAGTCTTTGCGGCTTGGTTAGTTTTTGTCTTTTGAGGACTTGGTGGGCGACCGTCGGGTCTAGCGATGGTACCCACTGAGAACTCCCTTTTTGGTGTAGTTCTCACACCCTTTGGGGGTTTTCCCCCTCCTTTTTCCTTCCTCTCCTTTGTTTTTGCAGAGTCTTAGCGGGTGTTGCTGATTCTGCGGTTGTCGATCGAGGCAAGGGAGTCGCGTGCTAGATCCCTACCCGTCGTTGGAGAGTAGCGGTACCCCTTCAGAGGAGATCTTCTGTAGTTTAGTTGTTTCTTTTTCCTCTTTTGAGAGACTGATGTAGTGAGGATATTTCATGTAGCGAGAGACTGTACACTGGTGTATTTATTGGAGTTACCTTCCGGTTTGGTTCAGAGCTTGTATTTGAGGATATTATATTTTTATTATTCTTTTGGGAGGCGGACATTGTTGTATTATTTCCAGATGTACAGTGATTGATTTTAGTTATACAGCAGATTTTTATTTATAGCTCTGATATCTGTTTAGCTGTAGTACTTTTCTTGCAGGTAGGACGCTTCGCTTATGCAGGGTGGCATAGGTGGCGGATCTGTTGGCGAGCCCGGGTCGCAGTTTCGACCCCGGGGCGTGACAGATTAGAGTGGTATCAGAGCCTAGGTTGTAGGTCATGGGGGACTTAGAAACCCTAGGCTTATAGTTTGACCCTTGGTTGACTTCGTGAGAGTCGTGACTTTTAGCGAGAGTCCTGATTGAGTTTTACCTCTCCCAGGGACGGGAGGAGGGATTGGCATGTTTATTCTCCTAAGTGATTATGTTGGCTGCAGACAACATAATGCTGTGGAACGGGTGACATGCTTTAGACTTTCGCTGGATTGGGTCGAGCGGTGTTGTGTGCTGTTTTGTGGTTTCGTCGTGGCGGGCTGTGTCTCCCCGACGCTGGGTTTTGACCCGTGTGCATCCTGTCATAGCAGTTGAGCTTGAGCAGTTGGTTTTGGGCCGGATACCCGGATTGAGGTCAGAGAACTCCGGACCCAGATGACAGGATTGTCAGAAGCTTATCAGCGACAGACGTGAGCAGCTGATATTGGTGACACAGTTGTCGGAGCACTGAATAGCCCCCTCTGTGCCAATGTTTAGTGTCGAGGGCACCGAGGCAGGGGTGATAGTTGACGGCAGAGGAGCTGTTGGGGCACGATCGATCTATGAGCCAGATTTGGCAGATGATCCACCCCGACGCGTAAGATTGAGTTTGGAGCCTTTGGAGCAGAGTCGTGGTTGGTGTTGATGGAGTGATTAATTGAGAGCCTCTCTGGGCTGGAGAGTGTATGCAGTTGTTGAACTGCGCGCTCCAGTTTCCGAGGGACGAAGCGCATAGGATTTGAGTCTGGGAGTGGTTTGCGCCAGGATACCTTTCAGCTTAGTTGGTCCCCTGTTATGGATTATTGATGCCTCGGTGGAGTAGCCGTCGGGTATGGAGCGTGGCGCTGCAGTTCCTTTGGTAGGGATCTGCCGCAAGGGGCGAGTGCCGGATATTGGCGCTTGGCGCCCGGTTGATGGAGGACAGATCAGCCGGTAGAGGCATTTCTGATTTTCTTTCTCCGAGGTATAGGATTTCTGAGATATCAGGGATCGTGTGGACCCCGATGGCAGTATCAGCGTTTGGTATGCGGAGTAGCGCAGCGGTAGCGTGGATTTGTTATCTGCGGAGGACCCTATTCGTCGCCGTCAATGTGAGCAGAGACAGAGGTCGTACTCCCTTGTGGATAGTCCTGATTTTCAGGCAGATTGAGCGACAACCACTTGCTTTGAGCGATGCATCTGTGCTGCCGGTTGGAGGGCGCCACGGTAGTGGATCGAGGTCGCAGGTAGATTTCACCACAACAGTCGGAGTTAGAGCATGTTTTATTCTGCCTGGGCTAGGCAGATCTGTTACCACGTGCACTAGAGGTACAGGTTTCTGTTGTTGTTGTGCATGTGGAGGAGACTTTTGGATCATGTCCAGTGCAGCTGAGACTGCGAGTACCGGCAGACTTATTGTAATTGTGGCAGTTGGTGTTTGACCAGGTGCTTGAGATTGGTTGGCACAGTGCCACAGGATGTTTACTGCAGAAGAGAGGACTTTGACCTTCTGTGAGGCAGACGAGAGGGGGGCTTGATGGTTGAGATTACCAGAGCATACAGGTTGTAGCGACAGTGTGAGAGGTGCTTTTGGCGGCACCGGGATTCAAGGATATCTCTGTTGCCCACGAGATCCCGGGTGTGATTCACCGGAGCTGTTTGTGATGCCGCCGGTTAGGGAGATAGAGATGTGCGTTTGCCGTGGTCGGGGAACCGCGCCACCATCGATAGCACCTCATTGGATGTCGCTTGTAGAGCTGAGAGAGCTGATGGCGCAGTTGCAGGATCTGATGGATTGAGGGTCTGTTTGACCTAGTGCCCGTCGTGGATACACGACTCTGAGGGTCCTTTGGTTCGAGGGTAGACAGTCCGGGTGGATCTAGGACCTTTGATGGAGTCGTGCTCCGGGCAGTTATGTATGTGCGATACCTGATTGGATTGGTACAAGATCCTAGGATATTTTTACTCCCAGAGCGACTGGGGCATGAGGAGCACTTTGGATGTCTTAATGCTTAGGTGAGGAAGTATGCCAGATTATTGAGATTGCTACCACGCCATTCTAGTATTTCCAGTGTTTGGAGAGATATCTGCGAGTTTTAGTGATGCCTCCTAAAGCGCCTGTGGAATTACATTGGGTTATTGTTGAGCATTTTGGATTACCCCGACAGGGCCCTGTGATGCGGATACCTGCAGGAAAGCTTGTCTGGGGATTAGTTGAAATTCCACAGCTGGCGCTGTGGGACTATTGGGCAAACATGGCTTTGGTGTGTCCCTGAGGTTCCTTTGGATGATAGACCGCGGCTGAGTAGTTCACTCGATGGTCCAGATTCGGGAGTGACCGGTGAGGACCTCTCCTTGTTAGGGCTTATTTCCTTATTGTTTATCGTGTGGGTGTGCTTCGGGTTGCCTTGGTTGAGTTGACACAGGTTGTGGTTTGGTGTGTGTTGCACTGGCGGTTATCTGGTTTCCCTAACTTTGGGATGGAACCCCTTTGTGTTTCATGTCTCAGCTCCGGAAGTTTATGTTTGGATTCCTCGCCCGTGATTGACTCGCCCCATTTGAGATCTAGAATGTTTGGAGTACGAGGGACGCCCGTTGCGAATTCTGGCTCGTGAGTTAGAGGTTGCGCAACCGCTATGCCGTACTTGTTGTTGTTGTTTGTTGTTGTGTTGTTGTGGGTAATCACGGGGAGTGAGTGATGATTTAGGAGCTGGAGATGATGATTGTTGAGTACTTACCCTTGGTGTTTGCGACTCCTGGTGGAATTGAGCTAGTTTCGAGGACGAAACTTTCTTTAGGGGGAGGATGTGAGGACCTTGTTGTCCCTGATGTTTGTATTACTGGCTGACCAGCAGCTTCTGGGGGGCCTTTGGGCGTGGCGGGGCGTTGTACACCAATTGGACACTTTTGTTGGACTCGGAGTGTTAATTGGATCACGAGGGTAGTCAGAGAGCCCCATTTAAGCGCGCAAAGGATATTAAAATTGGACTCGGGGCGAAGTTTGGATCAGGAACATCTTCCCGGACGCCTTCGGCAATTTTAGAGTTGGAATTTGGCAAATTGGACTTCGGATTTGGATTCAGCGCGCGAAAACGATGAAAATGGGCTATTCACTTGCTTTTTCCGGAGTCCGGATGATTCGGCACGTTTTTCGAGGCAAAGTTACTGTTCCGGCACCGGCGGCGGCGGCGTACGGCGGGCAGCGCGGAGCGCGGCGGAGCAGGCTCTGGCAGGTGCGCGTCCACCGCGGAGGCGTGCACCGTCGTTGGCCACGTGTCGGCCCCGTTTGGGCCGGCGCGTCGCGGTCCACGGGAAAGGCGGTGTACGGTGGACCGGTTGGGGGACACGTGGCGCCCACCGTTTGGCCGTCCACGTGCACTCGTCCACGGTGCAGCTGCGGGCGGCCTCGGGAAGCGTGCTTGCAGAGGCGCAGGCGGCGGGCGCAGAGCGCACGTGGGCGCGTTGACGGCGGTTCCCGCGCGTGGCGGCCACGTGTCCGCGTCTGGTGGCGCCACGTGTCGCATTGTGAGCGGCGGGGGTTGCTGTCGCCTGTTTGGCGGGCGACGTGGAGGCCCAGCTGAGTTCCGGCTGCTGCTACAGTGCGCGCGGGGGGGATGAATTCGGCTGCTACAGTGCGCGCCCGAAAGTCCCATGCGCCCGGAAATCCGGACATATTCGGTATTTCCTGAATTGTTTTTGGAGCCTATAAAAGCGATCCGAGCCTTCTTCTTCCCCCTTTTTTCCAGCTTTTCCGAGCCTCCTCTCGCCATGGTGCCTTCAGCAAAGATGATCCCCGAGCTTGGATGCATCCTTCTGCAAAGTTTTGAGATTTTGGTGGTTGCTTATCGAGGTTTCCATTTTTACGGCGCGGCGCGACGCTCGTCCATTTGGTTTCCCTTCGTCGCGTTTCGGTGCGCGAGTCTCCCCCGGCCTACTCCGACCACCTTTTCGAGCGATTTCTTCGCCGCTAGATCCGCGACGGACAGATCTACGATCTAGGTATTTTCGGTTTTCCCCTCATTTCGCGCTTTTCAAGGTGTTTGTTCGAGCTTACTGTGACCCCATTTCTGTGATGGAGATTTGGACAGCGGCATGGTCTTTCGGCGATATCTCCGCAACCGGGCATCGTATGGCGACGTGCTTATACACTTTTTTCATCTACTCGACGCAAGGAATATCACAGTATTTTTCTTGGATTTTTCTGAGTTTTGCCCGAAGGTATATGTTCTTCCCCTTATCTGTAAATGAATTACAGTTTGTTGCTGGGAGTTTGCGCACCTGCACTGTGGAATTTGTAACTCGGCTACGGGGCTCGGAATGGACGTGCAGGTACTCGTTTCGAAGTATCGACGCGAGGATTGCTGTGATATTTTTAATTGTTTTCGGGCACTTTCGGCAGGTGAAATAAGCTATCTTTGGACTGATTTTCTGTGTGTTTGTGCGTGGTTAATTTGGGAATGAAGGTGTAATGTTGGACCTTATTGTTGTACCCAGGTGTTTCATGTGTGCTGGACACCGATGGATCTGTAGACTTTGATTTCGGGGTACTTTAGCTGTTTAGAGCCAAGGTTTGCGCGCATGTACCGGAATGCAGTTTCGGCAGAATTTGGACTGTGAGCGTCTACACTCTTCACCGACTTCAGGTTTACCTGGATTGAGCACTTCAGGTGGGTAAGTTAATTTAGTAACTGTATAAGATTTCTATATCATAGTGGATGTAAGTGCACATGTTTTCATCGCCTCTGATGATGATAACAGCGTATTTGATGTGCAACCGATATGAGCGAGAGGTAAGCAAGGAATGCCCCCTGGGTGAGATTGGTATACCATAGTAGGAATGTTTAGCAGCATGCTTTACTAATATGCTTCACCCCTTTTATTATTTCTGAGAACCAGCATGCGTGCATGGACATGTAGTTAGGCCATCTTTTACCGCTGCACTACTTTGGGAACTTGACTTAGGAAACCATTTTATCCCTTCTGTTCTCCTTCTTTGTTAGTCAGGTGTTCTGTTGTTCTCAGGTTCGAGCAGGGGTTCTGGTAGTGTAGTCGGACTTGGTGTCTGGGACAGGTTGGATTAGTTGTGTGGGCTTGCGGCAACCGCGGATATTGGGCTTGACCGGACATTTATTTATGCACCAGATTGGGTATCTGATTCTCTAGTGGATGGGTTTTCCCACTTTGATCAGAGTCATGATCCAGTCCTGCTGATTATGATACTTATGTTACTGGATACTGAGTACTTTACTCGTGTGGGTCGCTCCCCTCGAGTGCCACTCCGAGTGCGCGGCAGACAGACTTTGAGGTCCTTGAGACTCCTTGCTTCGGTGTTTGCGTAGGCTGGCATACCCGTCGCGGCAGGCAGAGCAGGCAGTACCAGTGTCTACTGGTGGCATGAGATTGGCTTATTACGCGTTTGTTGTTTTGTTGTTGCGCTCGTGTCGGGACCGAGTGGAGTCTAGTGCGGTGTTTTGATCAGTGCTAGTGTTGTTGGAACCGTTTAGGGGTACGGGGGTCCCAAGGTATTGTGGTTGTTGACCGTTGTAGGGCAGGCATGGCAGGCAGGCAGGCATGGCAGGCATAGTAGGCATAGCAGCAGGGCAGGCATAGGCAGGCATGGCAGGCAGCAGGCATGGCGGCATAGTAGGCATAGCAGGGCAGGCAGGCATAGGGCAGGCATGGCAGGCAGGCAGGCATGGCAGGCATAGTAGGCTAGCAGCAGGGCAGCATAGGCAGGCAGCAGGCCAGCAGGCATGGCAGGCATAGTAGGCATAGCAGGCGGGCAGGCATAGGCAGCACATGCAGGCATGCAGCATGCAGGCAGCATGCAGGCCTAGTAGGCATAGGCAGGCAAGGCAGCATGAAGGCAGCAGGCAGGCAGCAGTAGGCAGGCAGGCATAGCAGGCATGCAGGCATGGCAGGCATAGCAGCATAGGCAGGCATGGCATCCTAGCACTTAGTGGCTTGATAGCTGTTGGGAGGGGTCCAGCTTCTTTTTGTCAGTCTTTACGGCTTGGGTTAGTTTTTTTTGCTTTTGAGGACTTGGTGGGCCGACCCGTCGGGTCTAGCGATGGTACCCACTGAGAACTCCCTTTTGGTGTAGTTCTCACACCCTTTGGGGGTTTCCCCTCCTCCTTTTTCCTTCCTCTCCTTTGTTTTTGCAGAGTCTTAGCGGGTGTTGCTGATTCTGCGTTGGCGATCGAGCAAGGGAGTCGCGTGCTAGATCCCTACCCGTCGTGGAGAGTAGCGGTACCCCTTCAGAGGAGATCTTCGTAGTTTAGTTGTTTCTTTTTCCTCTTTTGAGAGACGATGTAGTGAGGATATTTCATGTATCGAGAGACTGTACACTGGTGTATTTATTGAGTTACCTTCCGGTTTGTTCAGAGCTTGTATTTGAGGATATTTATATTTTATTATTCTTTTGGGAGGCGGACATTGTTGTATTATTTCCAGATGTACTG